>OX371264.1:27200331-28400331 GCA_947311025.1 Lypha dubia | reverse complement strand
CAACTTTTTGGCAAAAGGATATTAGTTTTTTAAAAATCTTGTAAATAAAGATAAACATTTTGTTGCCTTATGTTTTATTGCAATAAAAAAGTGCCTGCTGATTTAAGTTTCAAAACATGGTTTTTGAAGTTATTTTAATAAAAAAATTTTTTATGTTGAAAATAGTTAGTCTTAAATTTGTAAATTCTATTTCTGTTAAAAAATTGAGAAGAATAAATAAAATCCCTTTTTTCCAATTTATGATTAAAACAATAAAAACCTTGAGAGAAAATAGGCTGGAGTTACTTGAAAAATAAAAACTGCATTATTTTTAAAAACTGAAGGTGAGCTAGTTATGACGAGACGAAAATCACACACAATGTAGTCATATCATTTATATTGTCGTAATGTCTTATTATTTTACAATAGTTTAAAACAAATTCTTGTTATGCTTCAAGCAAAAAAGTCATATAATAATAAGACGTTTTGATGTATGTTTATGGTTTCTCATAAAATATCAGTATAAACCTTAGTCGAGCAGCTGAATCTCTTTACTCGAGCTGGCAATAATATTTACAAGCCACCGCTTGTAACAATAAAACAAGTAAGAGTGCTATATTCGGCTGTGCCGAATCTTATATACCCTGCCCCCAATGCATAAATATGAGATTCAATGAATATAATACAGGCTGTTAAAAATATTTTACGATTTTCAATAAATAAATATGTACTCGTACAAAAAATACAGACTGTTAAAAAAGGAGGTTTGTACGAAAAAATGCATAAAGTTATTATTAAGTTAATATATACATAAAACTAACAAGCTTCAGTAGAACGATGGTTCGTGCATTGAATTATAATCGAAAGATTCCATATTCAATACTAGGGTACCTCATGTATTTATAAATTTATTTCTGAAAGGGTTATATATACCTGTACATATATATTCACTTATTTGTATATATAATCCAATATCAGAATCGATATTTTATTTTTGCTGATTTTCAATACGAATCATCTGAAGAAAAATCCTTACATTTTAATTCAAGAGCCAAGTCTTTAGCTCTTCTAGTGTCTTTGGAAAATCGATTTCACGGAGAGACAGACAGACAGACAGACGGATAGACGGACAGACGGACATGGCTCATTCAACTTCCCTATGTATAAGGATTCAGAATATATATACTATATGGACCTCATATAAATATTGTGGAAATTACACACGTAAAGACAAACCTAAAATACCCTTACCATTTTTGGTGAAGGGTATACATATGTGTTTGTGTAAGTTATCTGTCTGGCGGGTTGTGAACGTTTTTCTACTTGTCACAGCTCATGTTACCGGCAACAGCTGTTTTTTTATATTTATTTCAACGAGTTCGTATAGATAAAAAACAATTTGAAAATTTTAATTGATAATGGATATTTTAGAAGATTTACAAGTAATTTATTATTTTCGGACTGAGTTAAGAAATATTTACATTGAAGCCAAAATGCAAACGCATGCGCTCTAATCCGACTGAAAAATGGAGTGTTGTTGTTTTTATCAGCTGGCACAATTATGACATAGCACACTAAATTATGACAGGCTGTTCACAGTTGTTATATTTTGGTGTGCAAATTATTTAATGACTACAGTGTGAATACCCCATCTGTCCCCTGTATAATCATTGATATTTTCTGTTTTAAATTTCTACAGACATTAATCTTCAAAAGCGCTGAACATAAAGGATTGTTCATCCAGTGAAGTCGATATATAAATTAAATCTAAGGAAGAAGTTCTGAAAACGCACATTCATCATTAAAAAACCCACCATTATCCAAGAGTCATAGGTGATCCCTTAAAAATTATAGAACATTAAAAAGCAGGACTATAGCAAAATTAAAAATAAATTTTAAACTTTTCCTAAGAAATTGTTGCGCGACGAATGATATTTAAGTCCTTATCTGTAATACAACTTTGATTGGGATCCTTTCCAAGTCTTTAATGGCACAAAGATTGGAATACTCTGAAAATTTCTTACGAAAATGTATTTTGGGCCAATGCGCTCACTTAATAATAATTAGTGCATCAGATTAAGAAATGATATTTTAAAAACAAATGAAATTTTATATTTTGTAAAAAATTTTTTTGATCCTGTCCCATTGTGCATTCATGGAAAATAAACTAAAAATTGTATGACTATTTTCGACAGGTGCCGCCGTGGCTGATAGGTAACAATGCTAGACTAGTAGTCCGGGAGTTGTCGGTACGATTCCGGCCAAGAGATCCTGGGTGTTTTCTGCAGACAAACTAATCGCTTTGCAAGGTTGTGTTTGCTTCTTTGAAAAAAAAAAAAAAAAAACATAGGCAAGTTGACACAATGATAATCCTTTAGTATATAAAATCGGGGGTTTTTCAATACACCTGGACGTGTACTGGCGTCTGTTTAACCACAAAACAATTAAATTTTTTTTATTACTATTCTAGATAAAACAGTTTTTAATAAAGTTTTATTTCAATACACATATAAAAATGGTAGAACAACAACTCCGAATTTAATTTACATTTTATTTTCATTTCGTTTAAGTTTTTTTTCTTTTTGGCCACTAAAACAACAAACATGGCACGTATTTGTTTAAAATTACAATCAAATAATAAAAACCAAAATATTATGAATACCTGAATTTTTAAGCAAAAAAAAAAATATGTATCCATTCCACTCTTCCCACTGTTAAATTTATATAACATAACAATGGAAATATGAATAAAAAAAATTGCACATGTTGTTGCATGTTGCCATGATTTAAATGCCTGGCTATTTTACAGACTAATAAATTAGCTGGAAAACAAAAAAAAACAAAAACAAGAACAGCACATTGAAACTACTTTTTAAAACGTTTGAACATAAAAGGAACACTAACACGATATGTAATAATATTTGAAATTAAATTTATTATCGCCTTTAAATCTTAACAGACGTTACACGAACGCTACGCCCCTGTTATTGTTTATGCAAAGTATGTATAAATTAGCTTTTATGTAAGAACACGAATCTCTCCGCACTGTTTCAAGTACATACTTCTTTATTTGTTTCCTTAATGGTTTAACCAGTGTTACCTTAACTACTTTGCCAATAACACTTTATGACATTGTTGTATAACTTGTACGTATTAATTCGTTTTAATTTTACAATTTAAAAGGTACAATTTTCTTTTGTTTTTGTTTTTTTTTTTTGCACCACTAAGTACGAGTATGTAGAATGTTAGTCATAGACGTTTGTGCCTGCTACTCTATTTGAATTTATAAATACATATTTTTTATTTTATTACATTGTTTGGCTAAAATGATTTAATATTATTTTACGTGCCTTCATTTTATTAACGAAGGAACACTTACTTTTGCGGTAGATTACAGAGTATGATTTGTTAGCCAAACATAAGATATTAAAATATTCTTATGTTTTGTTAATAGATAATTCTTAATTATAATTTCTATATAAAAAAAAAATATAAATAAGTGGAAAAATACTAAAAATATCATAAAATTCATGTCTTTTAAAAACATTTATAATGTTACTTTTTTTATTACTTTTATTTCTAAAAAATATGATGTATTTTCTAAAAGTAACGAGTTTTTTTTTAATTTAAGGACATTTTGTCATACGTATAGAATAACTTTATTTTCTTTTTTTTTTTTTTTTGTTAATTAGGACCAGCACTCAGGGGATGACCCCTACGTATGCAGTAGAGATGAACGATCCCGTGATTTTTAAAGAACATCGTAAACTTTGAACGTGATTTCAAAATCACTGTGATTTAAAACTGTTACTGTGATCACATTTTTTCAGTTTTCCTGTTTTTTAATTCACAAGCCATTTTTTAAATTCACGGTTTTAATTTGTTTCGTTTTGATGAAAAACACAAAGCACAATGAGAAAGAAGTCCAATATATAGCGAGGTATCTTTTTAAGTTGCATATTTTGCCGTTTATTGGTGCAACATAATTAGAAAGGAACGAAATCGCTTTTAAATATGTTACGTATTTTTTAGAATGGATCACGAAAATTAAATAATGTAGAATAAATGCAACACTTTTTCCAGAAAAGAAAACGCCATTAGTAAACGCATCTCTATAACAAAAACATTATTATTTTCATACTGTCAATAAAACTCCATATACAAAAAATTTTGTTTGCTTTTTTATATGGAGTTTGACAACAAGAGAAGGGTCATACTAATCACCACTTATTTACTTACATATACTTGAATAAATATACTTTGGCTTTCAAAAAGAAATACATATTAATAAGAAGAGAGAAGAAGAGAAATAGCAACATTATTTGTTGCGTTATTGTACATACGCAAAAAACGTTATTAGGTACACAAACAGTGAAATATCAGTGTTGGTCGTGATTTTTAAGTAACAGTGATTAAATCACAGGTATAGAAATATCCCTCATCTCTAGTATGCAGTGCATTGTGCCGCAACTCAGGTAGAGGAATAGGGTAGAGAAGATAGATGTTACGCGTTATGTTAATTTTTATAGCAGTGTTGAGGCGCCTCCGGTGTTAAGTAGACGCATTAACTTTGTTAAGCTGTATTAGCAGACATTTTATTAATTGTTTTACTTCGCCGATGTTTCTGTTAACCGACAAAGGATGCCGATGTTGTGTACATTAGCTTGGAACAGCATCAATCGCTGTCGGAATAGTTTTTAAGTGACCAGTGCTATGCCTTCATCACTTAAATAGTCCGACAACAATTAATACAATGTCTCACTAATGTACGTTAGAGAAATTAGTGATGTTGATTGACTTGTTCTGGCCAGGATTTGAACCCAGGCTCCAAGTCATTGTAAGCTTAGTAATCAGCCCGCTAACCACTTCAGCCAACACCATCCCAAAAAAAAAATTATGTAGGAAATGACTCACTTCTGAAAAGTTTATAAATACTTATGGCGTTTTCTTTTCTAAGTAATATGCTGCATTTATTCTGCCTTCTTTCTGTTCTTTTCTGCAAAATATGTGCTATTTTAAAAGTGTAACGCGTTCTCTTCTCATTATGGTACCCTTAAAAAGAAAAAAAAATGTTACATGTTCAACAGTCATTTCAATAAAAGGTGCCTACGTGCAGCATTATATTAACAGCTGGTTTTGTTATTGTTTCTTTACTTTATTGATTATTTTTAACATTTATGTTCTTTTGTAAACGAAATATATGTATGCAACACTTTCTAAAAGTCGGGGGAACATTTAAAATTGTTGCCAAATCACATGTAACATTTATTGAACATTTTATTTTAGAAAAGAAAACGCCAGTAAAAATGGTATATATTTGTTGTTAATTTAAGCTTATATGTAAGTAATATATTTTTTTTTTCTTAAAATTGGAAAATTTTCCAAAATTTAAAAACAAAATTTTTTTTATTTTTTTTTTTTTAGATCATGACTCACTAATTTCAAAAAATTTTATACATTTTTCTGTAAGAAATTACGAATTTGGTACTTAGTATGTGAACCGGATGGTGAGAGGTAGCAAGGTGTACTGGTGTGGTGGTTTAGTATCTTGCTACTTATTCTTAGCATCGCGGTTCGAAACCCTATAGACTTTAAGTTTTTCTAAAACGCCCATTATTCCAAAATATACATCATCTACCTACTGTTAAGAATTATCTCCGGAAGTTCCAGTTTTCTGATAACATCTAAAGATTCGTTTTACCATAATATGATACATATTATGTACGTTTCCAAAGAAGGGAGAGCAGAAGTGCTTAGCAACATCAACACACAATCAAGAAAATTAAGCACTCCACAATTGCATTAAAACATTGTTCATTGTTCACGACAAAATTTTTAATATTTTTTTCTTTTTTTTTTTGAGAAACACTGAACTAGTTTTTCATAAAATATTTTCTTATAATTATGTAAAATTTCCTGTAAAATACAAAAAATTTTTTTACTATTTGCAATGAATTCCAAAAAACACATTTTTAAACTTTTTCCTAAAAATTTTCACTATTTTGACCTAATTTAAATTTGCTGTTTTTTATAGAGTGACACAAGTTTAAATCATAATAAAAGAAGGAAATTTTTTTTTATATGAAATATGTGAACACCAATTTTCAACAACTTTTCGCAGCATTTGCCGATGTTGATTTCCAGGTGCTCAATTGTCGACTTAGACAAGTGACTTAACATAACCCCAAAGAAAATCATCTAACGGAGTTAAATCACACGATCATTCTGGCCAATTAATTGGGCCATTACGTAAAATTATTTTTTTATCAAAAATTTCTTTGAGTAAATGAATTTAACCGCGCGCTGCACGATGAGTTTGACAAATATAACAATTATTTTTATTAAAAATTTCAACAATTTGCACGCGTTGCTCTGCTGTAAGTAGATTCATAATGAAATTTCAAAGCAAACTAAACAAAAAGAAACTACGAGTATCAACTGTTAGATAGGTGCTCAAATAGAGCAGTAATGCCAACTCAAAGTTGGGACTCTAAAAAAAACACGCTTTATTTAGGTAAGCAAATTTTTTTTTTTTTATAAAATTACATACATATTTTTACACCAGAAATAAAAAAACAAACAAACAAACAAAAACTTCCATGTATTTCTCTCCAAACACCCACTTAGGAAATCAGTTTGATATTAAATAAAATTTAAATTAAATATAAACTGATGGCTCTCTAATGAACATCACCGATTTCATTAAAGGAAAAAAACTAAAATAAATTTTAGAAAAATAAAAGTTTATAAAATGGAAAAGTAAAATCTTTAGTTGTAGCTAAATTAAAACTACTCTTGGGGCAAAAAGGTTTTTGCTTTCGTTTTTTTTCAACTAAAGTTAGTTTTTGCTATACAAAAACTACTCTAGTAGATAAGAAAATTAATAGTAAAATGAAGAGCTCACAAAAGACAATATAGATTTATTTCCCCGAATAAAAAATCAAAGCAGTGTTTAGCAAGCAAAGGGAGTATCAGTGATGATAATCTTTATTTAATAAATACTGTTATTTTAAAATGTAGAATTAGATGTTCAAATGAATTTGATATAGAGCTTTTAATGTGTTACTTATAAATTACAATTTAAAAATATATATAAAAACTAGGAATTATGATAAAAAGCTTTTACAATTTAGTTTGCTTTATAAACATTAAAAAAAATAATTAGAAAATAACTCATGATTTTTTTTATCAATAGAAAAGATGTTCATTTTGTTTAATTTTCCCATCAATCCGTTTCACATTTAAAAGAATTTGCAAAAAGAAAACAAAAATGCAAAAGAAATTATTTATTCTGACTACAATTCGTTTAATTGGTTGTTAAACTAAATTATTTTTTATTAGAAAAAAAAAGTGTTTGAAAGTTCTTGTTAATTAAAACGATAAACAAAATTTTGACTGCAAGGATGTTTCGAGATCAACCACGATTTAATCCCCAGAAATCTTACCCGCTTAGACATCACTGTCAGTTACGACAGCTACATGCATTTAAGTAATTGAATATTTTTATCTTTAGATTTTTCATATTTAATGGATCTGAAATTCACTATTTTTTTCGACAAAAATTATTTAATTCAATTATTTTAAGCTAAGAATTTGCCTACTTTGTTTTGCAAATACAGTACAACCTCCCTAGTCCGGACACTCGCAAATTCGGACTATCCAGTAATCCGGAAATTTAAGATTTTGCGGAAATTGAGTTATTTGAAATTTTCAGTCAAAATTTTGGAAACGAATAAATTTTTATTTTTCAAAATTAATATTTTTCGTCACTGTTAGTATTTTTCTTTGTGTTTTCTGTAAATTAATTAATTACAAATGAATTCTTATGTGTACTGATATTTTTGCTCGGTAATAAAAACAAATTATATGCGTTTAAAAATTTATTTTAACTGTAGTCCGGACGATCCACTAATCCGGACAAAAGCTAAAACTATATCTGTCGGCATTAGGGAGGTTGTACTGTTTATCTGTCCGGATTAGGGAGGTTGTACTGTACAGCAAAAATAAAACTTTAAATTTGTTCAAATCAAATTTATTTAAAACTTAATTTTTACATTGTGGTTCAGTGGTTGACTATTTCTCATATAACATTTTAAGCACCCATACACACAAACACACTTATAGTACCATTACTTTCATTCATAAAATGTAAATATGTATGTACAAACATGCATACATGCGAATATGTACACAAAAACTTATAAGTGTGGTTCTGTAAGTATGCTTATATGGATGTGTCAGTATAGTTTCTTAAGCCTACAGTACACGGCATGTCAAAAACCACATTCGCATGTGCCTCTGACGTCACGAAAATTTGCAGCATTTTGTTTACATTTAATAAACATGCAGAAGTGTCTACATGCTTCAAAATTTTGGTAGTACATGAAATGTTGTTTTGTCCCAAAATTTATATGTGACAAATGTAGCCGAAGCGTACACATTTGCAATGGCAGCATATGTGTGAAATTTTGATTGGCTACATATGTATTGTCAGTACACCGCATGTAACATACGTACACATTTTTCATATTAACATGTACAATAGTCACATGTTTATGGCGCTTGTTTAATTTTTAAAATTTTGTGTGAAGTCAAATTTATAAAATGTCGAAGAGAAAGAAGAAATAAAACAACATCTGATAAAAAGTAAAATAAATTCACTTTTATCGTGAAATAATTCCCATGAAGAATAAAATGGTGAAAAAATTAATAATACTGCACTGACACAAAAACAACGCAACAATTGGCGATCACAGTTGTTTTATTAATTATTGAATAAATTTACTATTTATACATGAATTTTTTCATCTTAGCTTTGAAAGTATCTTTTGCATGGTTTAGAACAAAAACGAGAAATAATAACAAAAACCCAAACTAATTAAGCTGTTAATTAAGATATTAATTAATAAAACAAAAACCCCAAAGCAAAGAGAAATACAAATAAATGCATGGATAAGAGAAAATATGATAATTTTTCTACCCTTCTTTCATCTCTACCCCGCTCGCAAACCAAAAAAATTATCATGAATCTCAGTCATCGTGTGAGTAATAATAATAAAAAAATTTTTTCGTCATTAAATTCCTACCACATTTTGTTGGAGAAAATCAACATTGGCATGAGTGCCATTGGCTACATACTATTGAAAAATGTTGTGTCAAAAATGTTTGCTGTCACATGTTTGGGACTGCTACATGCACATGTAAAAATATTACAAATGTCAAAATTCAAATGTACCAAGCTAGTACACGACATGTCTAAAATACGCATGTTTGCATGTCTCTACAAAGGAACATGTGGCACACATATCAATGTGTGCTGCATGTGAGTGTCACAAAAAGTGGAAGTACACGACATGTTGCCAATTTAGCTTCATGGTGACGTCAAAATTACGTCACAGCCACATGCGAATGTGGCTTTTGACATGCCGTGTACTGTAAGCTTTAGTTATTCTCTTGTTTATTTTTATGTAACCGCAGAAAAACTTTTCATTTCATTGCTTTGTTTAAAAAAAAAAACAAATATCATTTTATTATATCCTGAATGTACACTTAACCATTGTAAGTATTTTGATATGTGTATGAGCACACAAACATATACATATGTATGTATATGGATGTAAGTACCCTGTAGGAAATGTGACTAGTGAATCAGTACTGATTCACTATTGACACTGTCACCTGTACTAGTGACATATTATACCCCCGACAATGCTTTTTTACTATAGAGATTTAACATATGCGTGTCATTGGAAATCTACTACTGACACTGGTACTACTGAGTTGGTAGTTCTTTTGGGACCATATGTAGACATTGTCACCAGAGATTCACTAGTGCCTTTTAGTAATTCTAGTCTACACATTTAATAATTTTCTGAAATAGACGTCGTTAATGAAACTTTTCTTAACATTTGATGTTTTATTAAAAAATTAAATATTAAAAGTAAACAAGGTACATTTCAGCCCTTTAAATAGTATTAAAAAAAAAATTAAATTAAATTTCATTATTAACAGGTATTTTAAAATACCTATACAAAATATGAAAAATGGGATTTTGTATGTACTTTTTAAATTTATAGAGATTAATGTACTGCATACTTATTATAACACAATTGAAAAAATACTAGATTAATAAAAACAATTATGCCGCCGACGAATAATAGCGCTTTGGCGTCGAATTAGAACTCTTATTTGTTTTTTTTTCTCATCAAAGCAAATAAAAAAAATGTAGACACTTTGTTGACAATGTCGCCAAGAGGTCACCAAAATAGTCGACAAATCTGGTGACTTGGAGGTACTTGCCCGCAGGTTTCCTTCAGGGTAAAAATAAAAATAATTCACATTATTGCACACAGCCATACTCGCATATCGTATTTATATTAGGAGAGCCAGAATAAATTAAACATACCGTGTAAAAATCCTTATTTCCGATGACTTTTTTAGTCAAATCAAATTTATATAAATTTCCATTGTACGAAGTATAATTTTTGGTTGACACATAGTGTATGCAAAATCCATATTTAATACGTCATAAGTTTAAAGCTTGACTTAACTCTATCACTTATGCTAACTTCATATCAAGATCTTTTTGTGATACATAGTATATATATAACAGCTGCTTACTTTTTCATATAGTTTTTTGTTTAATAAAATTAACTAACTTTGGAAAGAATCTCATTCTTAGAAAATGTTTTTTTGAAAACTGGTGCATCCTAACGTATATACATATGTATGTATGTATATATATATATGTGCATATGTATACTCGTATGTATTAAGTATAAGTATGTTTGCAGAAAATTTGTATAAAACTAATATTATTTGTTTTCTATTATATTCTGTATAAACATCAACTTTGGAACACATGCACACATTAAACCATTGCACGTAACTACACACATACATACGTAGATACACTTAAATGCATGTTTTATAATACATATATAGAGTTACACTTCAACGCATACATGTCCGTACTTTGAAGAAAAAAGGGAACAAAGCGAAATAAAATATCAGCAGTCGGAACAACACAACAGAAGAAATTGAATTAGCTGGAAAAGCACAAAGAGAGAGAAAGAGAGAGAGAGACGTAAATGTTTCAAGAAAATAAACCCTTTGCAAGTGCTGTTTGAATTTGTTGTAACAAGAACAGTCACTTATGTGTTCCAGTCAAAATGTGTATGGGAGTGTGTGTGTAAGTTTTTTTGCTTTATTTATGCAGTTGTTACTTTTGGAAATTTGCATGTAAAATATTTTTCGAGATCATTTACTACTTAAAGAAAACAAACATATAAGTTTAACAAATCATTGATAATATCTGAAATTCCAATGAAGAATTTAAGAATCTAGCAGTTTTCACTTGAATCTGGTGGAAACTCCTTGATTGTCTTTTTTTTTTTTTGTTTTTTTTTTTTTTAATTAGGACAAGCACTCAGGGAATGACCCCTACGTATGCAATGCACTGTTCCGGAACTCAGGGAGAGGGATAGGGTAGAGAAGATAGATGTAGAAAATTTAGAAGACTTAACTCTTTCACAACTCTGCTTTGCGCGTTATGTTAATATTTAAGGCAGTGTTGAGGTGCCTCCGGTGTTAAGTAGACGCATTAACTTTGTTTAGCTGTATTAGCAGGCATTTTATTAATTGTTTTACTGCGGCGATGTTTCTGCTAACCGACGAAGGAGGGCGATGTTGTGTACATTAGCTTGGAACAGCATCAATCTCTGTCGGAAAAGTTTTTTAATGACCAGTGCTATGCCTTCATCACTTAAATATTCCAAAAACAATTAATACAATGTCTTACTAGTGTTCATTAGAGAAATTAATGATGTTGATTGACTTGCTCTGGCCAGGGTTTGAACCCAGGCCCCAACTCATTGTGTGCTAAGTAGATAACGCGCTAATCACTTAAGCCAACGCCACTTTCACATACTCGAAGTTGTAATTACGGATTAATTGATTGAAATTGCATAAATTCAACGAAAATGTGATTGCCATCAAATTTATTGTCGAAATCACTTTAATTTCGATGCCAATTGATTGCAATCTTTTACAGCTCCGATATATAGACATATAAATTACAATTGTTATAATAAATAATAAAAACATAGCATAAGTGAGGAAATTGATCTTAAGTTTAACGAGTATTTTAAAGCACTGTAGATTGTAGTCGGGACTCATGACTATATTCTACGATGATTTCTGTTTTTTCACCATGTCGAAAAACTCAATTAAATCTAGTTCAGTAGTGTTTTCATTATGCATACCGGCGTAACACCACTACACCGATATTGCTAAAGTTTCTACTGATACTTTATAATGCAAAATAGCAAATTAACAAGTGAGCAACTGAGCAACTGAGGTATCAGTAGAACACAAAAGATATCTGAAATGTTGCTATTCCCAAATTCCGGCCGCTATAGCAACGGAGACATCAGATGAATATAGTGTACGTTTGCAAATTCATCGTTCTTAAATATTCACTTTAAGATCGAATGAGACATCAGAAAGAGTCATGTTCTACTTGCACGTACTTCAATGATTCTGTCTTAATCAGCTATTCTATTTTAAACGGTTCAATTCGCTTCGCTTTGATTCAGTCTTTAAAAAAGAACCTTTATGGAGAACCTTATGTAGCAGGCTTCTGGGTACAAACGTACACATCTATGCTCCAGAAGAAAATTCCAAAAATATATAGGCTTTTCCAATAACGACTTGACAACTTTTTTTTTTAAATAAAACGCAAACCATTTGAGATATTTGCAAAACTTTATGATCGACTTGAAATACAATCAAAACATTTATGAATGGAAATCGACTTCATTCATATGGTCAATTAGATGATCAGTGAAATAGTGCGTTCACAAATTAAATTAAAAGTTGTCAAGTACCTATTTGCAATCCATTTAGAAATTAGAATGTTTCTGTTATTATCATAATAATTGAAACAATGAATTTTAAATTTTATTTCAAAATTTCATTCTCTTTCTCATCCGTAAAAAAAATGTGATACAGTGAAGAACTGCGGCTCAAAATAGTATTTCTTTAAAAACAGTTTTTTTTTTTTTTTTTTTTTTTAAAGAAAATTAATATGCCATCCATTTTAGTGTAGTGTACTCAACTCCAAAAATACTTTAACTACATTTCAGTGTTTACTTAACAAAAGAAATAAAAGGCATGAAAAACAAACAACAAAAAATAAGCATGTAATCAGACAAAAGACAAGTTTTTCAAATAGTACGTATATACGAGTATGTATGGCTGTATGCATGTTCTGTGTGCATCTGTGAAATTAAATGAAATTAAATTGCAACAAAGAGCAATAACAATGGTTATAAAAGAGCTTTTATTTCATTTTAAATTTGTATTTTTATGTTTTTTTTTTGTTTTTGCTCCTTCAATATTAAACGAAACTATTTTTCGAGTAGCATCATAAAAATGAAAACTTTTAAAGCTTCTTTTTACTTTTAACACTTAAAATTGAATTAAAAAACTAAAATTTTATTAGTTTTGCTTTGTTTTTATTTTCTCTCTCTCTCTCTGTTCAGTTTGTAGAAGATTTTTTATCATCTGACATCATTCTCACGAAAGTCAAAAATCAACAATAATGAAAAATTGCTTTATTTCCGTTGTATGCAGTTTGAAATTTCCTCTTTCCGTTTAATTTGCAAATATTTTAGCTATTCCTTGTGCAGTTGCAATTGTTCTGTTCTGTTCTGTTCTTGGTCATCAATGTGGTGAAATTAATTGTCCTTTTTTTTCTTTTTGTTAAAAATGAGTTGTTGCTACACTATGAGTAGTTAAATTAGAAAAGTAATTGAAAGACAATTGCTACTAAAGTGAAAAGAATTAAGTTTGACGGAAATGAGTTCATGTAAAATTACAATCACTATAAAAATTGGGTTAAAATATATAAGTGAGAATTGTTAATTGAATTTCGGAAATTTTTGCGGACTTAACCCTAGATATTGGTTTCTATTTTAGTTAAAGTTTTTATTGAAGAATTAATTTTTAGGACACAATATTTAACACGTCCAATAGAAGCCTTCGATTTCACGGTACCTGCAAAAGGATTATTTTACTGTTAATTTGGAATGTAACGCCTGAAAAGAATATTAAAAGATTTCCAGAAGACTATTTGTTTATTCTAAACGGTGGGTCAGTATTAGCACCGAATTTATTCTCTTTACAAATCCTTCCCTAAGGTCTACAAGTTCTGGAAATATCGAGTTTCTCAAATTTATCTCACTAATTCAAGACAGAACTGGACATGGACAAAGGAGGTATTTGTCCTCTTCATTTTTAAAACACCTGCTAAAGTGTTTGATTGACTTTCCTGTGCAACGTAGCGATCACTTTTTGTACTCAAAGCCATTTATGGTTGCAGTCCTTACTAAGCTAAATTGAAGCCAGATTAATCAGGAAATCTAATAATCTATTTCAGTTGTTCATCTACTTTATGACTCCCCAAAATATTTAATGGTGGATTTATATTCTCCAGCTTTTTAGTGAAGAAACTAACAGTCTAACCGGCAGGCGGTTTCTTGGTAAAACTGCCCCCAGATTTTGTTCAAGAAAATTCTCAATACCTTCCGTATTGAGAAAACGAGTAAAGATAAGTATTTTCCAGCATCCACGATTTATTCCCAATGTTCTTATGTGACACGCAAAGTACACACACAGGTTGCAATTTCTGCTGCTGCTGTTCATGACCTGACTACGTCGAAAACTTGTACATTATCTTTTTATTTTCTTTACAAAGAACTCGCGATAGTTTTAATATCATACCAAAACATCAACACTGCAGGGTCATCTTATGCTTTTGCATAGAGTCATTAATATGTTAAAAAGGATTTATGTTTATGTGTGTTAGTGTTGGACCAACTACAGCGTAAATCTTTGTGGTTTAACATGGATAGTAAGTCATGTATACAAACATACAATAAATGTTGTTTAAACAACAATAGGGAAATTTCAATAAATTAATGAAAACGAAACGATAAAAGAGAAAAATAAATTGAAAAATATGAGATTTTATTTTACAAAGAAAAAGTATAAAAATCATTAAACACACATATTGTACAGGAACTCGCATTTATCGTTACTCTACATGAAAATATCTAAAACTATAAATATCTGACAACAAAAACAGAATATGCAATTTTAAGCCAATATCTATTTTAAAAGAAATTTATTTTGGATCTTTTTTGCTTTGTTCAAAGTAAGCATGACTGCATTGTGGCCGAAGTAGAAAAATAGCTTATTATTGATTTTCGATATTCAATGTAAACATTTTCTTAATGCATAATCTCTGTAATGCTAATTCTGCTGCATTTTGCTGGTATATTGATCAGAAATAAATGAGATCATATTCAAGAACATGCTGTGGACAGTGAAGTACATACCCTATGTACGGTGTCTTTATGGCTACAACAGCACCTTAAATATATTCAATTAATTGTCTACTATAAAAGTTTTTTGTTTTGGAGTATTGTTTATTGTTTTGTTTTCATATTTTTCATTTCAAAAAATTTACTTGATAATTTGCCACAGAAAACTTAACAAATGGTTTCATAACGAGAATAATAAATTTTGTTTTTATTTTTTTTGTTTAACCTTAATCGACAGGGGATAGAAAATTGTATAAAATTTTCAGCATGAATATAAGATATAAACACTGAATTTACAATTTATATACATATTTTCTTAGTTTGACAGTTTTAGAAGCCAAATGTGATAAAATTCTTAATAGAAAAATACCTTAACAACTTCACACTAGAGCTGCAAAACTATCGATAGTCACCCCACTCGATAGTTTCGATAGTCGATAGTAGTCACATTCGATATTTTCGATAGTTTGTCATAAAACTATCGATACTATCGATAGTATCGAATAAAAAATAAAGTGGTTTTAATATGAAAATTAAATGCGATTGTTTTTATAGCATGTTAATTTAATATTAAAAGCCAATGAAACAAATCATTAAAAAATAATGTTAAATCAGCATGATTTTAGTTGACTCCACTGTTATTTTTCCTAAATGAACGAATTTTATGATTTTTTCCCTTTTAATTGAAAGACAAATTTAATTTTTTTCAACAAACTATATTTATAATACAAAAACAATGTAAATAAAAAAAACAAAACCTAGAATAATAAAGGAATATACTTTGAGAATTGGTATAAAAATAAATTCATTTCTTATTATAATTAGTTTCTAATTTCTGTTCTGAGATCGGTTAACTGCAGTGAATCAGTTTTACTGAGACACCCAATAATTTTTATTAATAAATAACAACCTGTCTACAGTCTTCGGTTTTAAGCAACTTCTGCGGTCAGAAATTATAGATCCGGCTTTGCTGAACATTCTTTCAGACTCGGTAGAAGTCGCGGGTATACACAAAAATCTTAAGGCACAAGATCTTATAAGTGACATTTCGTTTTCTTTACACTGAAAATATAAAACTTTAGAAACTGTTCAATTAAATACAATACATACATATTTACCTTCCAAAACGCCAACGGATCGCTTTCTATTGCAGTGTTTGCGTTTTCCAAATATTGCCTTAGGGATATAATGGCATCTACTTGATGTGTTTTTACTTTGCTGTCAATTTTGGTTTTAACAAATTGTAAAAGCGTTGGTGGTTTTTGCCCAATATTTTTCGATGTTGACGGTTCTGAATCATGCAAAGATATAGTTTTATTTATGCTGCTCAACTCATTTTGCAATAACTGTGCTCCTTTATCTGCATTACTGGGAAATAAAAAACCTTCTTTCTTAAAGCGTGGGTCTATCAAAGTTCCAATTCTTGTTGTTGTTCGTTCCTCGTAGGGAAACAGTCTTTTTTTTACTCTTTCAATGAGTAAAATACATATTTGCTGACCTTCCAAAGTATTTAAATTATTTTTAGTCTCGTTAAGCGTTTGAAAAAGACCAGAAGCAAGTGGAATAATTAATGATATAGTAATATTTGTGCTGGATGATGTTTGAATAGTTGCTGAATCAAATGGTGTAAGTAGTTCCTTCAGGTCTTTTAATACTTCTATATCGTCCGCCGTTAAAGGTGCCGGTGCTTTTGGAGTAGCCAAAAGAACATTCGATATAAAAGTATTTGTGATTAAAATTCGTTCTACCATTCTTAGAGCACTATTCCATCGTGTAGGTACCTCCTGGAGTAAACTATAAGGCTTGTCTCTTCCTTGATCAGCTTTGAATTTCTCATAGGCAATAGTACTGCTTTTAAAATAGGTGACAATCTTTTTACATTTAACCAAAATGTTTTTTATACAGTCTTGACTTAAACAGTCTTGCACTACAAGATTCAAGGTATGTGCAAATGCTTTTTTGCAACAAATTGCATGCTTTTATCATTGTACTGTCATTATCAGTAACAATTGATGCAACTTTTTCCGTGATACCCCATTCATCTAATACTGCGCGCAACGACAATGCTATATTTTCCGCATTATGATTTGTGGCCGTCAAAAGTTGCTTAGTTGATAAAACTGCTGTTCGAAGAACAATTTCTTTTGTTATAAAATGGCATGTAACTGTTAAGTACCCTTCATTGGCCCGTGACGTCCAGCAGTCAGTTGTAATGGCACAATATTCTATTTCATCAATTATTGTTTTTAATTTTCTTTTTACACTATCATATAAATTTGCCATCATAGCATTTTGCAGTGTGGTCCTTGATGGTAAAACGTAGCGAGGGTCCAGACACTTCACAAAGTTGCGAAAACCTTCATCCTCCACTAAACTAAAAGGTTGTACATCAGTAGCAATCATTGTCATTAGGGCGCTGTCAAGCTTTTTTTTCCGATCTGTTTCAGAGCCGTAAGTTTCTGGCTTACTAAAAAACGTTTCAATTGTATAAGATGGTTTGCTGGTTTCTTTATAGCACGGATGAGCCCTTTTGAGGTGGTCAAGCAGATTGGAAGTGTTGCCGCTAGTTTTATAAGTCTTGCCACATGAACGGCATTTAGCAAATCTTTTGTTTTTTGTTGGCTCGAAAAAATTCCACACTTCTGACGTTCCTTTAAAAGCTTTTTTCGGAACAACTTCATTGTCACTCTTGTCTTCATCAACGTTGTCAATATGAGCATCTTCATTCATAACTACATGTGTATGCAAAAATAGGAATTATAAGCACATAAACATAGAAATTTACATTACTTACCATTCACCCTTTGCAGATACCTGTCCATAATTAAAGAGCCGTCAACATCTAATTATATTAGCTCTAAGCTGAAACACACAAAAAATTAATTATTTCTAAACTTTTTTCTAACAATTTACTTACAAAAAACCAAAGCGTCACCAGCAAATTGCAAAAATAAAGCAAAGCCGGTTGGATGGCATTGTGTTTTATCCGCCGTTAAAATATTTTTATGCGCCGATGTCTTGCGCCAGTTTTTTTTTTATTATTATATCACTTATACTAGTTAACACTTGTGCTAATTTATTTTATTAATGTCTTATATTGAAAAAGTAAGAACTTCAAACTTCTTTACTAATTTCATATTTAAGTTTTAAAAATATCCACCGGCGGCGAAAACTTTTGCCGAACAATTAATTTAAAATATGCCGCCGGCCAATTCTTGTCAGCTACGCTTTTATTTTAATATTTTTTTGTCGATAGTATCGCTATCGGAAAAAAACAATCGATAGTACACTAAAAATGAAACTATCGATACTATCGATTGTACCATCGATAGTTTTGCAGCTCTACTTCACACCTTTTTTCTAAACTTGCGACATGATACGCTGTCTTTCTAAGTTGAAAAGAAGAAGCCGAATCTTGAAAAGTATCAATTAATAACATTTGCAGCAGTTTTTCAAGTCTTAAAACATAAATCATTTTCAAAATCAATTAAAAAAAGCCCTTTTGTAGAAAAATAAAAGTCACCAGCTAACATTAATTTATTAGTGAGAAGTCTCGTATTCTATTTGCATTTGAAATGTGTATAAATGGAATATGTAATCACGTTCATGAGAGCTACCTAACAAGTAGTGAAAGCATTTACACATAAATACTGACGATGCTTAATAGCTTCTAACGATAACAACATTTGTTCTATTCAGCCGTGTAGTTGAAATCTAAAGTGATGTTTAGATATTAAATTTTTCCTCAGCTGCTTGAAGTATGTTAAAAGTGTCTGATTTTTATCTGATTATTAAATTTCGAATTTTAGCATTAACAAATATTAATAAAGAGCTTTTGTTTAAACTTTTTCGACACAGATATTTGTCAAACGAATCGATACATTTAAATAAAACTAAATTAAGGCACTAAGACGTGTAAGACCTGCGTGATAAGGCCTGACTCCTTCTTTAAAACGGTTTCAAGTTTCATTAAAATCGAAACAGCAGCTTAGAAGTTACAGATTTATTACCATTTATTTGATGGAAAAAGTCCCCAGCACTGTAAAATATAGAATAAGTCACTCTCACTATTATGCTACCTACCAAATATGCACAAAAAATTTCATTAAAATCGATCGAGCCGTTTCGGTAACAAACATCGTGACACAAGATTTCATTTTTTTTAAATTGTCGAAATCTATCGATTCGGTTTAATATCTCAAGGGCATCTGGATGAAGCCATTGTTAAATTAAGAGAAGTTACACACTTCCTTCAGCATACATTCATACGGACATCATCGTATAAATAGTCAGAACAGATTCTCCCATGGCCTCAAAACGTCCAGATCTGATAAAAGTCCGATTTAACCGATTCCGATCCCGAATATATATACCTTATGGATCGCATTTAAATATTATGGAAATTACATACGAAATGAAAAACCTCTAAAGACTAACATTTTTTGGTGAAGTGTAAAGGAAATAGTGAAAAATGTAAAATAACTCACATCTCAAATGACATAATTAATAATTTTATTAGCTAAATTTGACATAAATTTCTGCTGTTTTTTTAATCTTTTTCTCCAATTGATTTAATAACGTAAACTAAAAAAAATATCTAAATCACATACAGACAATTCTCGTTCACATTTCTTTGAGAAAGTGCATGTTCATGTATAGAAAGATTGCGTGTTTAAACACTTATTGAACTGTAGAAAAATAGCTAATTAATTTTAATGCTTAATTGCACCTTTCATTACAGTTAGTTGCGTGTTAGGGAAATTATTTTTCTATGCTACAATCACTACTCCTACCACAGCCACAACAAGCTTAAATATCAAAAATGTGTGGCATTATCAAGAGTTGTTAATTATCGTTCTTAAAATTCGGAAGTTTATTAAAAAAAATTGACTTAAAAAAAACATATCAATGATACTTAAAGACCACATATTGGGCCAATTTAAGTGAGCTGATAGAAAGTGACAGAATCAGAATACACTTTTAATTTAAAAACGTTCAGCAGTTTTTAAATATTTCGTATTCTTCTATAAAGAAGGATTTATGTCACGGGTTTCAAAAACAAAATGAATAGCACATTTAAGCATTAAGAATTTATCAATATATATCGATAATAAAATTTTCTTATATTTAACATAAAAAGAAACCTCCAGCTAATCACTTATATAAAATTATCATCCAGAAGAAATCGAAAAATTACCGATAAAAAAATTTACTAATTTTAATAATCAATTCGTCTAGTACTTTAAAATAATTACAGCGTAGATTTTGAATCAAGTTCTAGGAACTTGTTTGAAAATAATATTTAAATTCTTTTTTTTTTTTATATATAAAAATATTTTCCAAAAAAGTAGTACTCAAAAATGATTGCTAATGACAGTATCGTCTGGGCTTTGGTATCCTTAATCACATTAAGGATTTACAATCGTCTGTTTTCCTCTGTTGTTGCATAAATTAAAATAATTTATTGCATTTTCGTCGCAAAATAATGCGGAAATAATTTAAATTCATTCGTTTAAACATATATTCACACACACACACACACACACACACACACATAATTTAATTATAACAAAAACAAAAAAGAACAAATTAAAGTTAAATGTCTTGTTTTAGTCATTTTTGCGGAATATTAAACATTAAAATGCAAATAAATTGCCGCCTTTGGCCTGTAAAATATGTCCCAAGTGGGACACATAACTCAACAGGCTGTAAAATAAAGTACTGTAGTAATGCAGAGTCCACAACAAATGTGTATAATATTCTATTGGAAAAACAAGTACAACTTGTACTCCTTCTACATGCTAATCCATAATGTAAATGTGGCCATGTAAAAATATGATGGACATTTGGGGGTGTTCAATTTCAATTTATATTATTTTTCATTCTCACGGAATATAAAAAAGAAATCAATACAAAAAAAAAATTAAAGAACATTAATGGCATCTACATACATACAAAATAATTTGTTAAATTATTTTAGGCGAGTTTGACATCACTCGAAATAGAAATTTTGTTGAACACCCTACAAAAAAAAACCTGCACACTCTGTACATGTTTTTGCAAAATTATAGCAAAAGTGTAGATGCATACATTGGCTGGAGTTTTATCTAGAAACTTAGTCGTTGTAGTAGTATTATGAATACTGTTTTTATTAAATAAGAAAATGGAAAACAAATTTAAAATTAACGCAAAGAGGATCAAATATTTTATTGCTTTAAATTAAAAACATTACAGTACTATTCACTAGATAGCAATTATATAAATGAAATTTGTTATGGCAAAAAAAATTAAAATACAAACTAACATTGACTTTCTTCTTCTACAATGTGAATTAGTTAAATAAGGAATTTAATTTTATCAAGTTTGAACGTAATAAATAACATCTTGTAAAGCAGATACTGGGGGGCATTACATAATTTTTTTTTATGCTTCTTAATAAGTTTTTTAATCGTAAAAACATTCGTTTTAATATCCTTTTATAATATTTTTTCGATTCAAGTACCAAGCCGAGAGTGCCTGAATAGGGTATGGCACCCTATACCATTACCTCGCTTAATCTGTTGTGTCTTTATTGCAACAATATTTCATAATTTCCTAAGATTCGGAAATAATGAATTTTTATTCATATTGTCCATCGATATTAAGCACTTTTCCGTTAAAAACAATACAATATTGAGCCACTAATTCGACTAATTCATGGTGTTCTATGAAAATTTAAGGTATTCAGCTGTAGGATTTTCAGCTGTAAAGATTTTACCGAATTATGCTTTCACGCAACTTTAAAATGTGACGCACTGTGCAAACATTCACTTCGGATTATTTTCAAAATCTTTTTTGCATTTTTTCGCGTGTTGTTGCCATTCTGGTACGTACTTTGAGAATTTTACTACAGCTTTCAATGTTATTAAAAAAAACTATATGCAATTGTCTTTCCTCTTCTTAATTTTTCGATTATTTGGACGTCACTAAGTCGTCAAGATTTTAAAATTACTATTTGATTTACTTCCGAAATGGTAAGGCCCTGGCACCTGCATTTTTTTTTTGTCGACTTCAAAAAAGCGCGAGGTTTTCATTTATACATGTGAATTTTTTATGTTTGGACGTTCGCAAATCGAATCGATTTAAAAAAAAAGATTTTTTAAGGATTTTAATGCGGTTGGGTCCTCAAAAACCTTTCTTGGCAAGTCGCACCCGACGAGCTGTTTCCCTAAAATATTGAATATAGAAAGGAAATTGTTTTAAATTAGAGGAAGAGATCCTCTTTTCTCACAAGCTATATTGATAGCTTCTCCATTTGTTGGCCGATTTTAAAAATTCTCTATTTGTTTAATTGGGTTTGCTTGCAGTTTTGTCCAACATTTAAAAAAAAAATTTCGTAAATCGGAAAGCAAGCTGTAACACCCCCCTTAACCGAGTGATTTTCACAATTCTTTATTTATTTTGGTCTAGTTTTGTTGAGGGTTGTTGCCATAAAAAATCGCAGAGTAAAGTTGTCCCCCAGAAATATTGATTGTCGCATAAATAATCCATTTATCGAGAACTTTTAGTAAAATTTAAACTAAAAATAGATTTAAACTTTTGCTTAGTTGCGTCGAATTTGTGGTCTGTTCGATTGTCTTTTTTTTTCGTCAAAATTATTTAAATTAACTTGAAAGACTGAGCTCATCAATTAAATGTACTCGTATATAAATTTCATGAAAAGGACGAAATATAAACGTATTTATAGTCACAATACTATGTTTTGAAAATAACTTTTTAATTCCTTATTTTCCTTAACAAAGTTTTTCTTATGTGTTCGTTGCTTGAGTGGAATGGTGTTATAGAATACCAAAATCAAAAATCTTTGATAAAAAATAGTAAATTTGTCATGTGCAATATTAAATACATGAAAATATTAAAAGAAATTTATACCTTGCCAAGCAAATGCATTCGCATAACATAAATATACATCAACAGCCGTAACGGAAATTGTAAAAACTCATGCCTGCAATAGTGGCAATATTAAGAAAAAGGACACTGTATACATTCCTAAATAATTTATACTCTACCACACAATTATCTTTTGAATAGTACCTTGCCAGTGCAACAATTTCACCTTTTTTTTTTTTTTTGTTAATTTACAAACACATACTCACGTATTTATAGTCATTAATATTTAACAAGGTGATGTTTATCACACAAATAAAAAAGAGAAAAAAACTAAAGGCTACTTAGAATAGCACAGTTCTATTTGCACACATTTAATCGCTTTCAAACATCAATCGTGGTTTTCCCACACATGAATGTGCATGAGAAATTGGCCTCAATTTTCTTTAGTTTCCTTTTTTTCAACTTTCCTTTTTATTACTTTATTTGATTCTGTTCTTTGTTTTGTTTTCTGAATTCAGCATATATTTGCTAAGTGGAACTAGTTTGTCAGCAGACACCGAGAGAAAAAGGAGCAGAATTTTGTTTTAAAGTGGATTGTCAAACTCAATTGCAAATTTCATTACTCCGTCATGCGTACTGCAATTGAACGAAGAGTTTTCGTTAAAGGAGCAAAAAATTTTGTGTTCACATTATTAGTCTCTTGTTCGCTCTAAAATATTGTGTGTAAATATTACATTGAATATTTGTAAAATTTCTTTGCTTTAAGATATTTGCAATGTTTGACCTTTCAGTAGTAGCTTGAAGCTTACAGATGATATGCCACATACAAATGCAAGTCTAATGCATACACATATGTTTTTCGTTATGGTTACACATATATGTATGTATATGTACATACATACATTTGTACATATTTTCTAAATAACCCCTTCTTAAATTTTATTTGAATTTTATCGTTTAAAGCTAAAATTTTACAACTTTATCTTATAATCGTGTTCAGAAATATATTGCAAAACATCTCCGAATTAATTTTAAATCACTAAGAAATTTAAATTTTAGACATAAAAGAAAAAGAATAAAACGGTCAATTGAATTATGAGACAAGTTAATAGTGAGTTTTCAAACCATCATGTGGATCAGCCGAATTAATTAATTCAACTACTTGAATGCAGCTGCCAATGGTTAATCTCGAAAAATCATAATGTGTATTCAACCCTCCGTTCTGTGTAAATAAAGAATTTCTAATTATAAAATTTGCCTGAATAATTAAAATTTCTTTAGATTAAAAATTATACAGTTCGACTTAATAATCGAGATCGACTTCGAGTTCATAACTTAATCATTACATAAATAAATAAATAAATCCTTGTTTCTGTGGACTTATGACCGAACAACTTATTTTAAATTTTAAAAATTTTTTGTATTGATTTTTTTTTCACAAAACATAAAAATAAATCCCAAAAATTAAAAGGAAATACACCTGATGCAAAAAAAAAACAAATTTCTCGAGAAATCGCAAAATTTTTAGCATGTCATAATTTTTACTAAAAGCTTTTAAAATTCCAAGCTTGCCAAGAATTTAGTAAAAATTCGTAAAATAGCACCGAAAGTTATTATAATAACTTTCTATAGAAATGGAAAGAAAGCGAAAAATTACATTTCACGAAAAATTTTCCAGGTAATGCAACCGTGGACAAATTAAAAAAATATATATAGGGTGTTTTTTACAGAGAGTCACAACTTTGAGTTGGCAACAATGCTTTATTTGAGCACCCATTTAACAGCTGATAGTGGTTTTTTGTTTAGTTTGCTCTGAAAGTTCATTATGAATCGATATACACCAGAGCAACGCGTACAAATTGTTGAAATTTTTAATGAAAATAATTATTCTATTCGTCAAGCTCATCAAAGAAACTTTTGATGAATAAATAATTTCACGTGTGATTATTTTCTTTTGAGTTATGTTAAGTCACTTGCCTATGTCAATAAAACAATTGAACACTTGGAAAGTTATCGGTGAAATACGGCTGCAAATGCTGCGAAAAGTTGTTCAAAATTTGTAATCCAGATTTTGCCTTCTACGCGTAATTAATATACGATCTGTTGGCATTACTTTTCATCGAATATCTTTATTTGCATGATCTGAAGTTATTACAGCTTTATTAGTTTTATTATCCTTATCAGTTTTAGCAGGAGCAATAACAATATTATTAACAGATCGAAATTTAAATACTTCATTTTTGATCCTGCAGGTGGAGGAGATCCAATTTTATATCCACATTTATTTTGATTTTTTGGTCTCCCTGAAGTTTATATTTTAATTCTTCCTGGATTTGGAATAACTTCTCATATTTTAAGACAAGAATCAGGCTGCAACACGGCAGATCATCATATTCGAACATTAATTTCATAAAACTTTCTCCCCAATAAAGCCCGTTTCAATGATATTAAAAATGTATTTCCTTGTTTTATTATAATTTAAACTTGTGTCACTCTCATAAAAAAAAAACCCTTTATATCAAACGTACCTGCGTACCTGCTATCGACGCGAGTTAAAAAAATTTATAGTAAAGTTAAATAAAAATTAGTTGGAAAAATTGTAGCCTGTGCTGCGAACGATCAACTCGATTGTACGACCAGTTACAACGTGTAAGGGCCGCATTAAAAATTTAATAACTTCATAACATCGGAATTGTAGCTCAGCGGCATATTTAAGAATAGAACCTGTTTCAGCTCACTGATACAACGACAGGTATGCGAAATTATTTCATTGTACAAAGACGAATGAGTATCGAAAATATGTACATGCTCAAAAGTGTGCATAAATATGAGGAATAATACGTATCAGTATTTCCAAGTATAATAATTTAAGTGCTCTGTAAAATAAACATTTTTTTCTTTTTTATAGGACAAATTCGAACAAAATAAATGGAAAGCAAAAAAGAAATTATGGCAGATTTTATGGCTGCACAGCACACGCAGTTGGCCAGAAACATTTTGCCAAATTGTGGCCAAGGACGCAGTTTAATGAATAAGTCGTGGGATCAGTTGTCCAATATGTTGAATATGGCTGCCCCACCAATAAAAGACACTAATTGAGCTTTGGCGGCACTGCTATAGACATGTATCCAATAAAGTTCAGCTGTGATAAAACGTAATTAAAGGTTTTCTTTGTCAATCTAAACCTAAAAACTAAACAAATTCACTAAAAAAGACAAAATAGAAAAATGCATTTATCTCACGCAGCTTCTGTTAAAGAAAAAGAATCACTTTTATCTCTAATTTCTTTTCTTACGCGAACCACAAAACTTTCTTCATCTTCTGATGATGAGAACAAGTGAAACAACAACACCAAAGGATTCATAAAAAATATCTTTCTTAATACAAATTCAATTTTAAACTTTTTAATTTTTGGTTTTCATTCACAACTGCGTTAAAAAATGTTATACATTTGTTAACTTTTAGAAAACATATCGTCAAAAATCTATTACATTTTTTTTTTTAATTACGATCCGATACGCATCGTATGCCATAATTTGCTTATTCGACACGTATCGTAATTTTATTCGATACGATAGTTAATTCGCTATCGTATGCGGTGATTAGACCCCAGGCTTACTTTTATTTCTTTTTCTTTTCTTTGCTTTATACTTTTCTTATTTAATTAAAAAATACATCACAATACTATTATTTTCCAATATGTGTGTATGTTTTTATGTATGTATGTAATCTTTAATGATTTATTTAAATAATATTTAATAAATTTTACAATTATGAACACTTTTACATTAATCCCGAACGTCACAAAAAACCCTACTAATTTTATAGGTGACACATTGAGAACTAAATTTTATTTTAGCTCTGAGCGCAGAGTTGCCACTTTAGCCTATATCATTTATTCTTTTAAAGGGGATTTATTTGAGTTATAAGTTGAGGTTTTCCATTCCGCCCCCTCCATCGCTTGTAGATCGATTTGCACAACAGTTTTTTGGCGTAAGAGCCTGAAGACGATAAAAAAACACGTCTAAGAGTGCATATGTATCAGTATTGTGTTTTTGTCGTTTAAACGGAGACGTACGAATAAAATCGTCAATCATAATTTGTATTGTGAGTTCTCCGCGTTCGTTTGTAAACATGTCATCGGATGACAAATTATTGTTAATGCTTTTGACACTATTTATACACAAAACTACCATAGAAAAAAATACTGCCACCTTTCTGCTAATTACACTTCGATTATAAAACAACTGACATTTTCTTTGACAATCACAATTGGAGACCATCAAAATAATTATACGTCAAAATAAAATATCAAAAAATTTTGATTTTCATCAATCAGAGCCGACATCGTATACGTGTATCCGAAAAAGCTGGACTGCATGCAAACACTTAGAACGTTGATGTGTTTTTTTTGAGCGTCTCTAGGGCACTTTAACTGGTTTGCTTTAGGTTTTCTCTTATTATATTTTTTTTTCTTTTTTGTAAAACTTGTTTAACTTTTATTTGGCTCTTAATTCAAAATTTTATGCAAAGTATAACTTTTTGTACATAAAGTTCACGTTTCTTATCTTCTGTTTCTAAATATTCGACTTTCTGAGTTAATTTGACTACATTAAATCTTTTATGCACTATTGCTACTATAACAACTGATGCCATTCAATTTAATTCCTTTTACCACGACTACAAAGAAGTTTCTTGTAAGTTATTCCCCCACAATAAACCCTCTTGAAAACCCAAACAACATCACCTTTATATCACGATTTTCAAAAGAGATTTTTGTCTTAAAGGAAAAGCACTTAATATATTTATAACGCTTGCAAGGAAGCAGCTATTGACTAAAAAAAAGAGTTAAATGATGTTTTTAAAATTTACTAAGTAAACGTATACGAGTACTTTACATAAAAGGAAACTTGTTGGTTTGTATTAAATTTTAATTTAAAACAAAAAAGATGATATTGACGTAATCTAGGACAACAAAGTTATTTGCTCGCAAGCGATACTAAAGGAAAAAGAAAATAAATTGAAAATACAAGTGCAAATAATTAATGCACTTCAGCACTATAGCGATAAAATAGTTAAATATTTATATGGACACAACCAACCAATGGCATCGCAATTGATAACTTAAAGATTTATTAACCGAAAATTAAATTGTTTTTTGGCTGGATTTAAATTGTTTTAAAAAGGGCCGACAAAACCACATACACACACACATATACGAGTACATATATGTATTGTTATTTTTATTTAGTAGAACTTTATCTTCTGCATGTTTTAGTATTAAAACGCAAGTTTCTACCTTTTCTTTTAGAAAAATTTCCATTTTTAAAGCCTGATAAACTAATCTAGAGCACTGAATCTTCGAAAACTCTTAAATTATTTAAAAAATGCCGAAACTTTCGTTTATAACTTCCCCTGTCGCCTTAACCTTCTAATTTGTAAACTAAATTTTTGTTACACTCTATTTTCTATTATGAGATAAAACTACATTTCCATAAAGAAAAATAGAAATTGATGTAAGTACACCCAACAAACCAATAGATAAGCAAACTATATAACATAATATTAGCATAAGCTTAACATAATAGTTTTCCTACAAACTTTTTATAAGCCTATTTACTATAAGATTATTTAAGTGCAATACAGTAAGACTTTTTAAATAGTGTTTTAAAAATGTGTCACATAACAATACTTTTTGCAATAAGAATTTTTATATATGAACTTAGTTTAGATAACAGTTTAATAAATATTATTGCAAAAGGCTTAAGTTCACTTAAATTTTGTAAGTGTTTATGTCGGCTAACATTATTCAGTTTTATTTGTAAAAACTTTCAGTTTTTTTGTATTATTTTCGAAGAGTGAAGAGTTTTCGAGACGTGTGTTAAGGACAAGAGCAGTCCACGGAGCCTGAGTGCTATAAAATGTAAAGCATTTCTTTTTGCTTTCTCAAATTACAGGTCCTGGAATTTTTGGAGAGGACGAATTTGATAAAAAAAATTTGGCAAAAAATATATGGTTAAAATGAAAATAAACTAATTCAAAAACGTATGTATGTGTTTTTTTTATCAAATATAATCGTAAGCTTACAAAAGTATTAGTTATGTAAGCTTATTGTTTATTTACAATATTTAGTTTATTATTTTTCCAAGCTTAAGGGTTATGCTAGTCAGCTTATTACACGTGGTTTCCATATAATTTTGGTTTACTGGGCGAATTGTTAACATTTGATTCAACAGTATATGCTGTCAAATTACTTTTTACTGCTAAAATCCATTGTTTTATGTACGTTCATATGTATTTATTTATTTTTGAATCATATTTTTTGGGCGATTATTTCGTCTTGCAATTTCATATGTCACAAAATATCGTTTCTAATGAAAGTTAGATGTTGCAACAATTATAAAGAAATAAAAACTGGCTTTACAGAGAAAAAGTTAGAAGTTTTTTTTTAATAACACTGATATCCACCAATGTTGAAGCCGAGAGAAATTTAATCTTAAGGTTAAATTTTTTTCTCGAGGCTTGACCAGTTACCTTCACTGGTTCCAATCGATAAAGAGTTTGCGTGTAGTTCTAATAGTCGTTTATACTGATAAAAATACTTTAGGGTATAACACATACGACAATAACAGACTATATGTTTTTGTAAATATGTATACATATATTAAGTCTTTTATTTACTTTGTTATTTTTTACATTTTCCATGCAGCTGTTACTTTGAATCGGTTTTTTATTTGCTTTCCTATTTACTGATTTTTTTTACTTAAACTTTGACAAATCATACTTCGACGTTTCAATTACAAAGAAAAATAGAAATATTTTATGATTCCTCATGTTAAAATCAATGACAAGAATTGTTTAGGAAAGAGTGATATATAACAACATCAGCTAAATTTTATCAAAAAATACACAAATACTTAGAGTCGTCGTAGGCATAGTAAATAGAGTAATCTGAAGGAGGCATTACAATAACCAGTGAAAAATCTTTTGCCATTTCCAATAATTCAAATATATCAATGTGTCACACATGCCCATATTAATAATATTTGTGTACGAACAACGATATGGATATAATATGCTCACAAACATGTTGTTCAGCCAACTTAACAAATATGGTCTAATAATTACAGTTCAGTAAGATGGGGCAAATATTTAAAGTTAAAAACATAAACCACTTACTTTAACAAACAATCAGCCATGTCACAAAACTTAATTGCGACCGAAAGTGGTTTCAAATCCGAAAGTTGAGTCTTAAGAAAATGAAATAAGAAAACTTGAAGCTCATATCATCTTTTAAGTCTAATGATAAGCTGAGAATAATAAACCTTTTCGTCGATTTCGTTTCTAACACTTATTTACAGCAAAATAAATCAAGTTCATACGTTATATTTATGTACCAAAACAACTTGTTAATGAATTAAAACTTCTTAAGTCTAAGAGAGCTGAAATTTTCATATAAATAAAGGCATGACGGAATACCAAACTGCCTTCTAATAAAATGAGCTAAAGCTTTGGGAAATTTTCAATTTCTTAACTCAATTTAATTAATTTCTTTTAAAATGATGTTTCAAACACCGTATTCAGTTAAGCGTTTGAAAAGGTTAATCATGGACTTCTTATAAAAAAAGAAACCTAATCTTTCACGGTTTACTGAGAATGATTGATATTCACAGTCCGATATGTTGAAATATCACGTATACGTAAAAATTTTCGACATATTTTAAAAACTATTTCATATACAAATATTTTTTCTGTGCTCAATGAGACCATGTTAACAAATCACTACGTATAATTAACGATCGCAGTTACATTTTTAACAGTGTGCAGCATATGATTAGTGCACAGCCTGCTTTGTCTTGAAAAACTATTGCATACTTTCTAGGTGCTCAATGAGACCATGTTAATTGATAGCGACGTATGATTCATATTTCGTCCAATATGTGCAAAATCAGGTATACGTAGTTATTTGCAATAGCCCTACAAAAATTATTGGAGTACATGATTCATTTTAGACAAAAAGAGTAGTTTTTGGACTACTCCTATGTAATGCAGCTGTGGACTATTTCGTTTGTACACAAACATTTATAGTTCCCTACAAAAATTATTGGAGTACTCGTACATGTTTCATTTTAGATAAAAAGATTAGTTTTTTTTTTTTTTTTAATTAGGACCAGCACTCAGGGGATTACCCCTACGTATGCAGTGCACTGTGCCGGAACTCAGGGAGAGGGATAGGGTAGAGAAGATAGATGTTGAAATTTTAGAAGACTTAACTCTTTCCCAACTCTGCCTTGCGCGTTATGTTAATTTTTAAGGCAGTGTTTAGGCGCCTCCGATGTTAAGTAGACGCATTAACATTGTTAAGCTGTATTAGCAGGCATTTTATTAATTGTTTTACTTCGTCGATGTTTCTGCCAACCGACGTAGCAGGGCGATGTTGTGTACATGTCGGAACAGTTTTTTAATACAATGTCTCACTAATGTATATTAAAGAAATTAATGATATTCATTGACTTGCTCTGGCCAGGGTTTGAACCCAGACCCCAAGTAATTGTTTGCTTAGTAGTCAACGCGCTAACCACTTCAGCCCTTTGGACAACTCCTATGTAATGCAGCCGTGGACCATTTCATTTGTACACACATTTATCGTTAAATACCGTTTGGAAACACTAAAAATGTTTAGAATTAAATTGAAACTGTGGCAGCTCAGCTGTTAAAATTAAAACAAATTCATGGAAGCTTAAAGAAACACAATTTAGTTCGTGTTTTTTCAATTTCTGAATTTTATTTTGTATTTGTTTTATATAATGTAATGTAAGTGCTGAATTCACACATTTGTGGACTTAAAATATCATTAAATTATATTAGTGACAGAGATACATACACATGTATGTACCGGAGTACCCCTGTAGGTACCCCATGGAGTACCCTGTGAAGTAACCCTGGAGTAAAATAGAGTATTTTCAAAACTAATCCCTGTGGGTACCCCTTGGATTAGTAACATAGAGTAGTTTTTGGGTTACCTGGTCCAGCCCTAGGACATCGTAATATAATTGGAGTAGTCCATACAGGCATTTATGGAGTTTTAAAAAACTATTTTATATATTTTGAGCGCTCAATGGTATCTAATCACAATTTTATTTAACATTGTAGAGCGAATGTTAATAATCAGTCCGATATATGGATCAGAAATCTGCTTGATTGCGATTCAAAAGATTTTTGCAGGATTCACATCAATGAAACGTTTTTACTACATGTGTGCCCTGATTTTGTAAATCAGCGTTGGCCAAGTCCTGTGCTCTTGATGCTCATTTGTTTTTGTAAAACTCTTAGCTATAGGCTGTGTGTTTTAATATACACATACAGCACTCAGCACTAGCAATACGAAATACATTTGTTTTTTGTCGTTCTTCACTGTGCAAAGCAGCAACACTTTCCTATGCTTTGCTGGTAAACATTGACGGTAGCGATCATCAATGTACATTTTGTTTTTGTTAAACGTATGATACCGTTTAAAAATGTGTGTTTTGAAAAGCACTTGGAAAAAATTGGTGTTAGTTTTAAATTTCAAACTTATATTATTTTTTTTTTAAAGGCTGTGATTTTTTTGACAGTTGTCTTTAATGCAATTTTGCGACTCTCACACTTTCCAACGCAATGGAATAATGCCAAAATTATAATGATCCTAAAGCCAAACAAACCAGAAAACTCAATTGAATTGTACAGACCAATCAGCTTGCTACCAGTTCTATCGAAATTATTCAAAAGACTTTTTCAAAAAAGATTACTGCCGGTGTTGGAATCGCTAAAAATAATACCAGATCATCAATTTGGGTTTCGAAGCAAACATGGGACTCCTGAAGAAGGCCATAGAATTGTAAAAACTATAAGAGACTCTCTTAAAAATAAATACTACTGTTCATCAGTATTTCTTGATGTTAAGCAAGCATTTGACAGAGTATGGCATAACGGCGTATTATACAAATTAAAACATTTGCTGCAAGCTCCATTTTATCTTTTGCTCAAGTCCTATTTCAGTGATAGAACTTTTTATGTCAATATCAACGACGAAAATTCTGAAATCGGAGTCATAAAAGCTGGTGTACCACAAGGAAGCGTACTAGGTCCAACTCTTTACACATTATTTACCTCTGATATGCCAACAAATGAAGATGTTTTAGTAGCAACGTACGCTGATGATACCGCTATACTAGCAGCCAACGAATCCGCAAACATAGCGTCGAATGCCATTCAAACGCAACTTAACTTAATTGGTAATTGGTTAAAAAAGTGGAACATTAAAGTGATAGCAGAAAAATCTACCCACGTTACATTTACACTTAGAAAAGGTGACTGCCCTGCTGTAAACCTAAATGGAGATGAAATACCGAAATCTAACTACGTCAAATATTTAGGTCTCAACATTGATCGTCGCTTAACGTGGAAAACACACATAAAACTGAAAAGAAAACAACTGAAAATAAAAACAAATAAAATGTACTGGCTTCTTGGTCCAAGCTCTGAATTAAGTATAAACAACAAATTACTTTTGCATAAAGCGGTGTTAAAACCTATATGGACCTATGGAATACAATTATGGGGAACTGCCTCCTACTCCAACATTGATATAATTCAAAAATATCAGTCGAAAATCCTTAGGCTTATAATCATAGGTGGGCATTTTTCAGTACCAGTACTTTTTCAGTATTTTCTTTTTTTACTGATTACTGGAAAAAAAATCAGTATTCAGTAAATTTTACTGGTTACTGAAAAGAGAAATCAGTATTCAGTAAAATTTACTGATTATTGGAAAAAAATCAGTATTCAGTAAATTTTACTGGTTACTGAAAAGAGAAATCAGTATTCAGTAAAATTTACTGATTATTGGGAAAAAAATCAGTATTCAGTAAATTTTACTGGTTACTGAAAAGAGAAATCAGTATTCAGTAAAAAGTACTGATTATTGGAAAAAAAAATCAGTATTCAGTAAATTTTACTGGTTACTGAAAAAGGATTTCAGTATTGAGTAAAAAGTACTGATTGAAATGCAGTAATCAGTAAATGACTTATAGTAGATACTTTGTGTTTTGAAAATGATATATACTCATTGCTCACTAACATGAATAGTGACATAACTAAAAAAAAGAAATTCCGATGAAAATGGCTTTAAAAGTTTACCGAGTTTTTATTTTTTTAAATTATCTACAAAAAAATGTGTTATTGGGTTACTAAAAACTGATTTGCATAGATGAGAGACTTCTAGACCAATACATCTATAACTATATGCTGTTTGCTTTTCTCAGCACAAGCATTTCAAAATTTTTATCGCTAAGGTTTTGTCTTCTAGAGCGATTCGCAATTCCAGCGAAAGAAAACAGTCGTTCTACAGGTGCTGATGAGGGTAGTGGGGTATTGTATTTCATGCAGTCAATTTGTTGTTGTATCCCGCTCGGCCAAGTATAAAATTGTTTCCTAGAGATAGTATCTTCTATCAGCCATTTACTTTTTTTACACAAATCAGTAAAATTTACTGAATTCTGATCTTATTTTCAGCAATCAGTAAAATTTACTGAATACTGATTTCTCTTTTCAGTAACCAGTAAAATTTACTGAATACTGATTTTTTTTTCAGTAATCAGTACTTTTTACTGATTACTGAAACACATAATGCAGTAAAAAAATAATGTAGTATGCCCATGTATGCTTATAATAAATGCTCCATGGTATATACGAAATACCACAATTCACAACGATTACAATATTCCTTATATAAGAGATGAAATTAAGAAATACAGCACAAATTATTTGCAGAGACTTAGCGACCATCAAAACGTTCTAGCAATAATGCTCTTAGACGACAGTGGCGAAGTTAGACGATTAAAAAGACTGCACATAAAAGATCTGCCGTACAAATCTTAAATTATATATGTTATATATTAATGGTAAACTTCTCTAAAATTGTTTAGTTTTTATTGTTAAATGTAATGGAATTTAACGCTACTGTTATATTTTTTTTTGTAAATGTATCTATTGAATTTGCTTATTATTTTAATTTTAAATAGATTGCAAATTAATATATAATAAAAAAAAAATATTATTTTTTCTTTATTCTTTGTATGTATTAGTTTTTTTGATTTTCTTTAAATGTATTGGTGTTTGCTCTTCCATAAGGAACTTGTGCGTACCCCTGTTGTAAATTATTCATATGAATCAAAAAAGCAACGAATCAATATGATTATTTTGAAAACTTTTTAAATTTTTTTGGGAAATTACAGATTAATAGAGCAGGTTAAACTCCACTTTCCATATTTTATTACATTAGAAAAATTTTTTTAATACTTTTTACATTTGTATTGCTAATTTATTGCGCTTTTCTTGAAAATATAATAATTTAAAAAAAATTATACATATATATATATGAGGGAATTTCGTACTAACCAGCAATGTTTCATTGTAGAATAAAAAAAATCTATTCTATTTCTGTTGAAAACTGCTTAAATAGTTGATATTCTTCTCAATTAGTATCCACTTTACGAAAATTGTGAAGATGGACAATTGAACGCTGATGAGAGGTGTAGCGGTTTTTAAATCAGTACTGATACGTTCTGCTAAAAACTGGGGCCAAATCACCGCATACGACATCGTATTAACTATCGTATCGAATAACATTACGATACGTGTCGAATAAGCAAATTATGGCATACGATGCGTCAAATTACGATACAATTCATTCGATATCGTATGCGATAATACCAAAATGAAAAATTTCGATAAATTTTGTTCGATATCGTATGCGGTGATTAGGCCCCTGATTGGATATAAATAATAATATTTTTCAACATAAAAAAGCTCTTATTAATTTTGAATTTTCATTAATTCAATAAAACTGAACTTGAGCCTGATAATATTACTTTTCATATATATATATATATAATACATTTTACATTTATTTAAAAAAAAAACATACATATACTCACTGTTTTGTACACATAAAAGATAGCAAGATTTTGTGAGTTATTTGAATACATTACAAAACAATCAAATGTCAGTAAAACTATTTTATTTACTTTTGCTAACGGAACTTCAAAAACAAGACAGTCACGTTTAAAAGAGTTAACACTGCAAGCAATATCATTAGTATATATGACTTCTTAACAACACAACAAGAGCAATTTAAATATGAGTGGAGAGCGAAAGGGAATCAACTCATGCACTTTTCTGACGTGGATATACCACGTTTGGGTAATTATTTTCAACATATTTTGAATATATTTTTAATTTTAATATTTCATATAGATATGTATCATTGATGCTCAAACGTGCACCTATATGCCGAACACCATTCGGCTTCATATATGTATACAACCGAACACAGCCGAATGAAAATAAAACTACTCACCAAAATGTAAAAAATAAACAACAATATCATTCAGTTGCTTTTGCACAAGCAGATTTATGTCGCGTTGCCTTTTGATATTTCTCTTTAATTTGTTTTTACTAGATACACAGCGAATATTTGCAAGAACGCACAATTACTTTATTTTATTCTAGTTTTCAATTTAATACTAGATTTTTAATAAAAAATTAAGTAATAATGAGGATGTTTATAGGAAAGTAACTTTTTCTTTTGTTCAATGATATTTAATATCTGAGACCATGCCAATTTTAAATGTTGAAGTTTTTTTAAGTTTTGGCCTTTTTATATTGTTTCTGATAAAATACTTGTCTGATGCTATTTATTTGGCCTTATCACGAATGTCGTAGTGGTGACGAAATCTGTAAAATGTGGCAACGTTCGCTGTATGTTTTACGTGGGAGTCATTAAAGTTCGACTACGACTACGACACTCGTGATAAGGCCTATTAACTTGAAAATTTTTTCATTTATATCAACATTTATACACAACAAATTCAATGTCGGTGTTGTGTTATGTTCAAGTATTTTGTTCACTGTATTTTTCACTATTTCATACTCATAAACAATACTACTACCTAGATTCTCTCTCACTCTCTTATATTTATGTATTGGTAATCCATGAAAAACGATTGCATACTTTTTGGCAGTTCAATGAATTGTGTTATGTGATAGCGGCGTATGATTAATATTCGGTTCCATATGTGGAAATATCACGTATTCGTAAATATTTGCAATAGTTTTGCAAAACAATTGCATTTTCTTTAGCAATGATACCATATTAATTGATTTCGACACGTCGTATGTTTAATAATCACTCCACTTTGCTAAAATATTACCCACACTAAGGTTTATATGTATGGAAAGTTCTGTAAATCTATTGCATATTTTGTGGCTACTTGTTTGTGGCTTTATCAACTACTATCTACATACTACGTATTACTATTTATTTTAAATTATCCTGTACTAGAATTTAAAATACTTTTTAGCAAATTTCATTCTACACTTTTAATGTTGTTGTTTATTTAGCTTTAAAATGCAATTGCCCCTTTTACCGCGAATTAGTTGAAGCGAAACTAAAAATAGCAAAGAGTAGATATTATCGAGAAATACAAAAAAAAAATAAAGATTAAACAGCTCAACCATGTATTAATGAGACACGCATTTGAATATGTAGCTAACATTTGCACCGCCATTAGATCCTATTTAACTTACCTAATTTAAGCAAATGAACAATCACTTTATTTGAAATTCCCTTAACTGATTTCATTGTCTCATTTTTCCTGCAGCTTTTTTCCAATATTTGCCAACGTTTTGTCTACAAAAAAAAAAACAAAAAACTACATTAAACTACATACAACTTGTATAATTAGGGAGGAAAAACGCGATTAGTCGTATTGCAATGGTAAACAGAAAAAAAATTTTATCGTATAAATGGCTTAAGTGCTGTAAAGTCTAAATCCCACACACAGCCATACACACGCATATTTCCACTCATAAAGGCGCAGATAACAATAAACTTTTATACATTTTCCTGCCGCCTGACCAACACTGGGTCAATGAGGCATAATAATGGTTGGCCAATTACATTTACCTACACATACACAGAAGCATATAAAAGGATAAATACTGAGAGTAGAGTGTTAGAAAATTTTATTCGTATGAAGGTATTTTATATCATTAGATTTTATGATTCGAAGAATTTAAATAAAAAATCTAAGAAATTTTTTTCGTTAAGTTGCAGGCAGATCTAAATTCATCTTCATCAAACTTAAATTAAGTCTATTAAATTGTAGCCAATAAAATGAAGAAAGAAAATAAGTTATACAAATTTTATTATCAGAAAAAATATAACACAGAGAGCTAAAATTTGAAAATTATGTTAACCCTTAATAGCTCGCATGAAGTGAAAGAACTCTACTCTAGAAAAGTAACAACTTCTAAACATGTTTCAGCGCTACTGTCCCAACATTAAAAGCCATGTCAGTAATTAAATAAGTTTTATTTATTAAAAAAAATATAGATAGATGGGGGAATATGCTACGATCTCAACACTTTTGAATGTGGAGCAAGCAATCGATATTGTTTTAATAGTTTTATCACAATGTAGTCTTCATCCCCTGATTTTTATTTGACTCTTTGTAAGATCTAATAATTATTTTGCCAAAATATATTAAAACATTTGTTTTAGAGTGGTCACACTATGTTCACATTGGTAACATATTTTTTTGTTTTTTGTTAACAAATAATCTTGTTTTCTAAAAAAGCTGGTTTAGTGTTTTCCATTAAAAAATATTTTATGGTTAGACTACAGCAAACAAATATTTGAATTTTTTCATCAAATATTTCCCCAATGTGAACATACATTTAGAACCTCAGAAAACATCATAATTTATTTTATAAAATTTGAGAAAATTTTTTTCCAAAAATTTGTTTTTTTTTTAATTTTCATATAATTATCAAAAGCCAGCGGTGACACGTTTAAGGGTCTAGTGCTTTGGCAAATATTAAATTGAAGTTGTAAACTTAAACCCAATTGCGTATAGTATTGGAAACGGACTGCTCCCCACTACGTAACGTTGGAACGATTTCTCTATAAAACTTCATTTACATCTAGTAATTAAAAACTGAAAATTATTACGAACAAAAGAACATCACAATATTTGAATTTCAACGATGGCTACCCACTTGTATACAACGAATAGTGCAAATTATTCATTGTTGACCTCTTGTATTTATTTATAGGAAATGCAGCCGTAAACTCAAAAAAAAAAAAAAAAAACATCCAGCACTACAACAATCACAAAACCATTAAAAGTTTTGACAATTTTGGCACATTTCTAGTCCACAAAAGAGTTTGCATTCAAATTATAATAATAATAATATGATGATTCCATAAATAAATTGACACTTTAATGCTTTTCATATTTAATTAATAATAATTAAAATTGTCTATTTCAGTTGAAATTTAAATTGCTAACAAATTGTGATTAAATATTTAGTAGTATTTAATGGACATGTGAACTAATTTGCTCATGCGGAAAATTATTTGCAGATTGTTGAATTTTAATTTTACGGTCTTTTTTTTGGAATTCAGCATAAAATAGATTTAATTTTGGGAATAGATTAGAAGCTCATGAACCATCGTGTCATAAATGAATATTATAATGAAACAGAGCAGAGCAAAGAAGAGATACAGCACAAAATATTGATTACTGAATATGATCAGCTTATCATTTTTAACTCAATTATGTATGTACATACTTATGTAAATCACATACACAACTTAAGTGAATTTTATATGGAAAACAAAAACAAAAATTTAAAAATAGCTTTTGGTTTTTTTATACAAACGTATGTACGAGTATATTAATTCAGACGTTACTTTGTTTTTATGAAAAATAAAAAAAATATACTAATTTAATTAATGAATTTTTTTCGGTGGCACGAAATAAGCCCCAATGAAATAAGCCCCAAATCGAAAAATGAAATAAGCCCCAAAAAATTTTCAAATATTTTGTTTGGGATTTATTTCATTTTTTAAAAATTTGGGGCTTATTTCATAAAATTTTTTGGGGCTTATTTCATTTTATTTGGGGCTTATTTCATATCCGTAAAATAGATCTAAATTCCTTGCGCCCGGCCGTAGGCCGGTTATGCAGAAAATACCTTGAACGCGAAGCCGGTGTTCGATATACCATAGAGGATAAATTCCTTGCGCCTGGACGTAGGCTGGTTATGCAGAAAATACCTTGAACGCGAAGCCAGTGTTCGATATACCATAGAGGATAAATTCCTTGCGCCCGGCCGTAGGCCGGTTATGCAGGGAATACTTGGAACGCGAAGCCGGTGTTCGATATAATTTAGAGGATAAAATTCTTGCATTTTATGATTTCTTCTTAAGCTTACTTCATAAAGTTGACAAATTTGGGGCTTATTTCATAAAATTTTTTGGGGCTTATTTCATTTTATTTGGGGCTTATTTCGTAAATTTTGTTTGGGGCTTATTTCATTTTTCGATTTGGGGCTTATTTCATTGGGGCTTATTTCGTGGTGCCATTTTTTTCTTTGTTTTTCATATAAATTTACCATCACTAATGTGATTTACGCAATTAGCGGATATCTGTTTTAAAAGCTTTTACTTTAAGGAGTGCTTCAATAATTCTAAATATTTTGTTTCTACGTTACTGTTCGTTGCCTGCGATTGTTCCGGAAATAATGGTAGATGCACATACTCGTTATTTAATACATACACATCTGAAATTGCTTTTTTTTTTACTTTAAAGCTTTTGCTTTTTAAACTGTGCTAATATGGTTAATAACTACGTAAACGCTCTCATTAGTTTTTAGTTAAAAAGTGTCGAACATCTTATCAATAGTCGTTTTCCGTGTTTACTTGAATTTTTGTTCTAATGCCCTGTTTAAATTAAATTTAAAAATCAAAATTATTTCAATCAAATAAATCATCTTTTCGAAACCATTTTATTTTGCAAAACAGTTAAACGATTTCGCCAATAAAATTCCAGGAACTGTTAGAACTTTTATGTTTAATTTTAAACGCTTAATCTACAAAAATAGTTTAATCTAATGATATTGATCCTATAATAAAGTAGCTAGCCCCGGTGTGCTTCGCTACTCCCATTCTGATAGAATAAAAATAACATTTAGAAATATAAAGTATTGATTGATACTTTATTATTTTAAGCAACTGCAGTATTCGGGATTTAAGCTTAATAAAAAAAACATGTTCTAAATTTTACTGCCGATTTCACGATGTCGAAAGAATTTTGATTTTTATTTTCATTCGTACAAATACACTTGATACAAAAACAAAATTTTAGAATTTGTTTTTGCTTCAAATGTAATTAAACGAATGAAAACATATGGAAATTTTCCTTCGACATAGTGAAATAGGCAGTTAGTAAATAAATTTAGTTGAAATAGTTAAAAAAAATTCCAATATTTATGTATAATCTGATTAAAGCGGAAGAAAACAATAACTTGGCAGCACAAGAAAAAGTAAGGCCAAAACAGCTCGTTCTATGAAAAATATAACCACAAAGCAGCTCTTTGACATTTGCAGCTAAAAAATAAGTAGGGCCATGGCTAATAGGGAGTACTACCGCCCGCCCTCCCAAACCAATTCAGTGTAAAAAAAAAAATTAATTAAATTTTCCACTCATTAGTATGATTTAAAAAGCATATATGTATACAAATAAGCAAACAAACATACAAAAACCGATTTAATTATACATATATGAATAAATATAAATAAATAGATTAATAGATAAATAAATGGCTGGCACGTTTATAGTTTTTTTTACTTGTTTACTTGAGCGTTAAATAAATTGTAAATTAAATGAAATAATTACAGCAGTTTTCGATATATTAAGGGTCGTTTTTCAAACTATGAACTCATTCAGATTTCAAGTGTGTGTGGTGCAACAAACTAAATATTATTTTTCTTCTTTTTGCGTTAATTTTACCATGTATCGGAAAGTGTTATTCACAATTTATTTTCTATTAATCCTGAAAGGCTCATTTCAGGTTAGTTGAAAAAAAGTCGCAATCACAAATCCTTTCATATTTAATATATAAGTTTTTTTTTTGCAGTTTCTTTCACAGCGCTACAATTTGGTTATTGACAGCTTAGACTGTGTGTCAGTTTCAAATTCTGTTAAACATTTTGATTGTGAATTTTCCAAGGTCGCAACAAATTATTATGTTTTTTCGGGAGAATTTATATTGAATAAAACATTGAATAAAAATATGTTTCTTCGTTATTTTATCGACATTACACCACTCTTGACAAACAATACAATACAATTTGTAAATATAAAAATGAATGCTTGTGATGCAATGCAAAGGAAATTCGATATACCACTAGTGCAGCAATATTTAATCGAATTGAGAAGAAGCAGCAATGTTCCATTCCGATGTCCATTTAAAGCGGTAATTTTTATTTTAATTTTGTATTTATTATTTAAATTTATTAATCACCAAATACAATTGCGTATATATTTTTCAGAATTTCAAATATTTTTTTAAAAATTTCACCGTTAAGGATCAACAAATGAAAATATTTTTGCCTTATATGAATTTTGTTCAAGGTTTGGATCTCTTTGAAAATGAAACAAAAATTTTAAGTATAAGAACTAAAGGTAAACTTTTGCCTAAGACCAGGAGTAATAAAAATTAATATAAGAAAAAAAAAAAAAACAATATCCTATGGAAGCCGACAACTCAGCAATTTATGGAAAATAAAAATATTTTTAATTCAGATCTGTAATCTTTGCAGAAACAGTGATAAGCGAGCAATTAACTGAACACTCAAATTATTAAGAAATAATTTATTTACAATAAAATATGACAGAATTTTAAAATATTATTTAATCAGCTACAAGAATAAGAAGGCATCTCTGTATGAAAATGTGGTTCGAATGCTCCACCGCAGTTTTAACCTTCAAACATTTAGGGCTGCTTCTTTAACGGTAAAGGGATGGAGAGATGGAGGGATGGGTGATGATTGAAAGCATTTTATTATAACTCGATGCTACTTTCTGTCTACTGGGTTTCGAACACGTGTTACTTTGGTTTTTTTAATTGGCATGCTAAACACTACCCCTTCAGGGGATATGAATGTAAAAGAACACAAAGTTTAATATTTTGTAGAATGCTACTTCTCCGATTTTTTCTTAATTGATCAATTGATTTTTGAAAAATTACATACAAATAGTGGATATACAATAAATAGCTTGTATAATATTTCAAGAACCATAAGAGGTACGAGTAGAGACCTATCTATTTTTTTTTTTTTTTGATTTTGTGATATAAAGGGTGTTTTTTATAGAGTGTCACAACTTTGAGCATCGCTGCTTTATTTGAGCACCCATTTAATAAGGAATAGTTGCTTTTTGTTTAGTTTGCTTTGCAATTTCATTATGAATCGACACCATAGCAACGCGTGCAAATTGTTGAAATTTTTAATCAAAATAATTATTCTATTCGTCAAACTCATCGTACAGCGGGCGCTACAATTGATTTACACAAAGAAACTCTTGATGAGAAAAATTATTGCTCGTAATGGCCCAGTCCATTGACCACCAAGAGCGTGTGATTGAACCCCATTAGATTATTTTCTTTGGGATTATGTTAAGTCACTAAACCACAAACAATTGAACACCTGGAAATAAACATTCGAAGAGTTATCGGCGAAATACGGCCGCAAATGCTGCGAAAAGTTGTTGAAAATTGGTGTTAAAGATTGCGTCTTCTTCGCGCCAGCCGTGGCAGCCACATGGCAAAAATCATATTTAAACATTAATTTCATAAAATTTTCTTTCCAACAAAGCCCGTTTCATTGATTTTAAAAATATATTTCCTTGTTTTATTATGATTTATACCTGTGTCACTCTATAAAAAAAACACCCTTTACGTGAATATAACTTCGGCACGACGTAATGTGGGCTACAAATTTTTCCTACTCTTTGTTCAAGAGAAGTATAGAGTGGCGTCATTTTGGCAGCGAGAGTTCCCTGCTTCACATACACAGAGAACACTGGACTGGGATTATTTCGCACATAAATGGAAAACTTTTAACAGACTGATCTGACTGGCATGCAATTTTACAAGCAGAACTGGGATTATTCTAATGAAATTCAGCAAGAAAAATATTTCTTAACAAGGACTATGACATAACCACCACTGTACATACAAAACTATATACATACATTTCTATGATAGCAACTTGTTGTACGTTGTTGGTACGATGCAATTATTTGAATGCTACTTTGAAAATTAGTAGCTACTGCGTAAGTAGAAACAAGTCTGCAACTGGCAGTAACTCATGTTGTAATTAATGTTTGTTGGAATTTTTCTTTTCTCTACTTCATTTTAGACTAATAACTGCAAAACATTCGCAAAATACAGCAGATCAGCAAAGTACTCGTATGTATATTTAGAGTAAAATGATGCCTGGCAAAAACTCCTTAGATTGCACCACTACATAAAGATTATGTCAACAAAACATAAATTTTTTTTTTTACAAACTTAACATTCATTTGTTAGAGGGGTTCTCTTATCCTAGACTTTGCCATTTCATGGGAAACGGAGATTTACATTGAAATTTTCTGTGATCGTGTCTGGAAAAAATAAATCAAAATGGTAAGCCGGAATCCATATATATATATATATATATATATATATATATATATATATATATATATTTTTAAACACAACCTATAAAGATTAAAGTAATCCCAAATTGCAAAAAACATTCAGAGTCTTTGGTCGGAATTTAGTGAGAATAGAACTTATGTATGTACGAGTATGTACTTCAACCAGACTAGGAGAACGCACCAGTATGCCGATTTTAAGGCCGCTACATCTCCAATCAGTGTTCGTTTACGTAGAACAGCAGATAGTGTGTAAAACTTTCCTTAAATTTTGGAATAATTTCTTGGTTTTATTTAAAATCTCCAAAGCATTAAGATATTAAAGTAGAATATAAAATTTCTCTAACCACAAAGATTTCCGCAAACTCCCATACCATCATCCCGGAATGAAAAACTCTAATTGTATTCCATTAGCAAACTATAATGCAGCCAATTGCAATATTTTAGCATCGTTACTTTCTTTCACATCCATGCAGCATTTGAATTATCAACTTCAATGCTCAGATATGCAAAAATAAATTTACTACGAAACACTCAAGTTTAATTTTTTTTTTTTGTGTACATACACACACACACACACACTCAGCTGTTAATATTTTCTGGCTTTGCTATTTTGCACAAAATAATCAGGTTGAAGAGTGATACAATAAAAACTGACAGTAAAACTGCTCTAAACTTATCTAGAGTTACAATCGTAGGTAAGAAAATATATGCGTGTATGTAAGTAAGTACAGTATGTGAGTATGTATGTTGAGAGCTTATATGTATGTATGGATCTGAGACACATGCAAAACTACAAAATATGATACAAGACAAGATACAAACTGTGAGAGTTGGTTAATAAGCCGGGTAAAAGACAATTTGATAATTTGAAACTTAAAATTACCAACGAATGTTTATTCCAGAGGCGGATAACTTGTAATTTAAATTGAAACATGTTTTAACACAAAACTGTTTTTCTTTTACATTAATTTGACGTGTGTAAAAGAAATGAATAGATTTTAATTTGATCCCCTTGTTTGCATTATTTGTTTCTTAATTTAATTAATATTAAGCTTTTTTAAGACAATAGCACAGTGAACTTAAACTTCAATTCGTATTTTATTTATAAAATTCTATATGCGACAAATACGCTATGATCCACTTAAATTAGATTTTTACATTTACCACTTTGAACCTACATAAAGGGTGCTTTTTATAGCGGTATAAAACTTTAACACCTTTTTAACTGGCGCCTCTTTTGTCTGCTATCAACTTTATTTTGAAAATCATGGTTCTGTTCGAAATACGTATCACGCACTACAAGCAATTAATATTGTGAATAATAAAGAAAATAGATGTGTACCAAAATTTTTAAAATCGTATTTAAACCAAATAAACGGGAAAGACACATGTATTTCAATCGGAATGGTTTCAATTATTTTCCCCATCGTTTTAAATGGTATTTTTTATATAGTGACACAAGTTTAAATCATAATAAAACAAGGAAATATATTTTTAATGTCAATGAAACAGGCTTTATTGGAAAGAAAATTTTATGAAATTACGCCGCCACGGCTAGTGCGTAGAAGGAGCAAACTGGTACAAATTTTCGCAGCATTTGCGGCCGTATTTCGGCGAATGTTGTTCGAATGTTGATTTCCAAGTGTTCAATTGTTTGTGGGTTATCGACGTAGATAAGTGACTTAACAAAACCCCAAAGAAAATAATCACACGATCTTGGTGACCATTTAATTGGCCCATTACGTGAAATTATTTTTCCATCAAAAGTTTCTTTGAGTAAATCAATTGTAGCGCCCGCTGCACGATGATTTTGACGAATAGAACAATTCTTTTTTTGAACTTATATTCAAATAATAATTACGGTTATTCGTAATAATAATAATGTAAAAAATATTAATTCCGCTTGGGCACGAGCTATAAATACCCTAATAACAGGGGTCACAGTAATATGTGAACTTCCCTAATATAGAGTAAAAATAACAAAAACGTTAAAATACAAAGTAGAATACTTTGATGATAACGGACTATGAGTTTGTGTTGATTATTAGTTCCAAACAGTAATGAGGGAATTTCGTACTAACCAGCACTGTTTCATTGTAGAATAAAAATTGAATTAAAAATTAATTCTCATATTCTATTTCTGTTGAAAACTGGTTAAATAGTTGATATTCTTCTCAATTAGTATCCACTTTACGAAAATTGTAAAGATGGACATTGAACGCTGATGAGAGGTGTAGCGGCCTTGAAATCAGTACTGATACGTTCTGCTAAAAACTGATTGGATATAAATAATAATATTTTCCAACACAAAAAAACTCTTAGTAATTTTGAATTTTCATTAATTCAATAAAACTGAACTTGAGCCTGATAATATTACTTTTCATATGTAAATCAATATAAGTTCAAATAATAATTACGTTTATTCGTAATAATAATAATGTAAAAAATTTTCAATTATATTTTGAACTTTAAAAGTGGTTTGATCAAAAACCAAGGTTTTGGTTATTCCTATTTAAAGTATCAGAATTCAGTTCTGTAACATGGCTAAAAATTCCATAATGTATATGAAACAATTAAATAGTTCATGTCTTTGATAACAATTCATAAAGTTACTAGAAAAAACATCTTACTTTAAACGAAAGTTTTATTCAAGTTAATGGAATGGCCATTTAAAGGTTTTTCATTCCGTTTGTAATTTTTACAATAAAGTATTTATAGCTGGATCGGGTTCCGATGCCATTAGAAGTGTTGGGAACTTGGGTTCTTTTTATGTAGAAAAATCTTCTTGGAAAATTTTATTTTATCATATTAAAAAATATCAATTTGCCAAAGGCTTGTTTTTTTTTTTTACAAGCCTCCTAAATAACCGTAGGACATCGCATATGTCCAATGTAGAGCGCACATGTTCATGTTTCGTCCATGCTCTGACATGAATGTCCGAACATATGGCTGAGCAAGAATGTTCGCCATGAGGTTGGCCATTAAATTGCATTTTCTGTTTGACAGTTTCATTTTTATAGATGCGGCAGCTTATTTTTCAATCAAATAATTCACAAAATACATAATTCACAAAAAACAGCGAAAACCTTAAAACTCACTTTTAAATACAATTATCGCTTGCAAAATACATAAAACAAAACGTCAAATCTTCGAAAAACATGATCGCTTTGACAAACTAAAAATTATGAACATGATCATCTATACTATATAATGGAAATATTATTATTGTTGATCTGCCGTCGTTATGTTCATGTCATATTAAAGTCGATGGATCGTGTAGACTTATGGTGTTTTATTTTCTACAAAAAAATGGTACATCTCCATGCAGAAAGTGTACTTTGGTGTTCGATTCTTAAAATTGTTTTGCACTCTAAAAGGGTGGTGCGTTTGATTCTCGTAAAACTCGACTGTGTTGATAGTGCCCTGTTAAAATTAGCTGACAGCTGTAAAAACAGGACGTTCCACTTTTTCATAATTTTTGTTTTGTTCTAGTGAAATAACAAGTTGCATTATTACAGGGTTGGCAAAACATTTTGTTTATGTACCTTTCAACATTTAAGGCCGTGCTTCACTATCCTACACAATCGTACGATTCATTCACAGGAAAATCTTGCAAAAATCTGACCGACTTTAAAAAATCGTTTCAAAATGGTGTTATAGGTGCCACACTATCATACAAATCTGATGCCAAAACATCTGGGGCCAAATCACCGCATACGATATCGAACAGAATTGATCGAAATTTTTCATTTTGGTATTATCGCATACGATATCGAATGAATTGTATCGTAATTTGACGCATCGTATGCCATAATTTGCTTATTCGACACGTATCGTAATGTTATTCGATACGATAGTTAATTCGATATCGTATGCGGTGATTTGGCCCCTGGTTGACAATAAATACTCCTCTGATCGCATGAAAACTATCATTTTATGAAAATTTTCATAAAATTTTACAAATCGCACGACTTGCCAAAAAATCTGTCACACAGTTGCATTTTTAATCCACACTACCATACATTTTTAACACACATGTCATATTTTGCAAATCGCACGATTATGTAGGATAGTGCGGCACGGCCTTTAATGCTACCTTTCAACATTTAACGGCACTTCAACAAGGCGCCATTTTGTATGTAGAAAAGAAAACACCATTAGGCTCAGGCTCAAAGTGTATTGGTTTTTCAAGCAAAATTTCTTTTCTGTTGCTTGGTTGGAAGTATTCCCACTAGTTGGAGAAAACTTCTTCAGTCCTTATAATTTCCAGACCTTTCTGTATATCAGCTTTGGGCTTTTTAGCAGTACCGGAAGTTTCCTAAACAAATAAAGGGGTACTGTATAAAAAGTTCCCGTTTCAGAATCAATTAATACCAGTTAGTGAAACGTGGAAACAGCTCACACTTGGCCTGATCTTTATTATCAGTATTCCTACTTCGTCTGGGTCTAACTTAAATGTTATTTATTTTGAATATCTGGGCTAATAATCTATATGAGGTATCTACTACCACTATTGCTGAACTGAAAAATTTGAATACAATTTATAATACATTTGATTTGCATTGTCTATTGATAACAATGTTGAAAAATCTGCATAAGTTTGCACAACAAACAGAAAAAATAAAAAATGTAAAGGTACAGCTACAGCTACAGCTACAGCTACAGCAGATTACTTGTAATTATTTCAAAATAATTAAGAAGAAGTTTTCCTTAGAAAATTGTAAATGAAAAAGATAACCCCTGCTACCATATCCTGTACCGAATGAATGTGAATATTTTTAGTTTAGTTGCAGAATTGTTTTCAAATCTATTCTCTAGAAAACTGTTAGAAATCAAATCGGATTTTTCAAGTAATAATTTTTTAATGATTTGTTTTTCCATTGCATTGGCTTCTTTTATCAGTTGGAAGATAAAAGATACTCATTGCATTTAATGGCACTTCATATACAACGAAGTTGGATTTTCCTTTCTTTTTTTTTTTTGTCGTTTTTCTGTTTCGAAAGCAGAAGCATGATTTGCATACCAACAACAAAGAACAAAAAAAAACTAATAATAAAGAAGATTTAGAATTGGACTTTGTAATGTTTGAAAGTAAAATACATACATAAACAAACATACACATCACTAGAAAGCTTAGAGTAATATTGCAAATAATGTTGACAAATTATACTTTCATACTTATAAGAATAGTAAATATTAAGGATAACAATTAAGTTTGATAAGATAGAAAAAGTTCCAGTTTTAAAAAAATAGTAAAAATATTTTAGAATATTGTAAAATAATACCAACAAGGATTAAACGGAAAATAGTTAACTTTGAATAACCTTGAATTTTTATTAAGATATCCTGGAACGTACATCACATAAATTTTATTTAAACGAAGGATAATTTTGAATAGATTTAATTTTAAAGTCCAGCTTAAAAACATTAAGACGTGGAGCGCAAAAACTATGCAATTACTAAATTGTCACTCAAAATTGCGGTATAGCAAAAGTTACACTCAAAAAAAAAAAAAAAAATGCACTAAATTTAAGTAAAAAAAATTAAAACGAGAAAACTGTTGTCCTCCACTTAAGATCATAACTCCGCTCATATTCAAAAATTTTTCCAACAATTAAAGAAAAAATTTTATGAAATTAACGTTTTAATGAATAAATTAACGAAATTTTAGTACTTATGTTGTAGTTGTGTTTTGCCAATCTACAAGAGCCGAAGTGCCCCGCTTCGAACTCTAAAAACCAATTAAGGCTTTTATTAAAAAGGCCTCCTCCCACATCTACACTAACAAAGCAGACCAAAACGTTCCACCGCTCTCAAAACAAGGCAATGAGAACTGCTTAGCAAGTTCACAAACCAGATAGATATCTTTTCTAGGCGGGGAATATGGCGCCCCCTATGACGATATTTTTACTTTTTCTCCAAAAAATATTTATTATTTCAGACATTTCTTTTATTGCTTCGACAATCCAATACTTGTTATGTGGTTGACCTTGTCAATAAGACACCTATCTGTGACTTGTTCAGTTTTTGGCCAATTAAATTAAACCTATAAATAGATTATCATCATCTTTGGATATACTCGTATGTATGTGGCAATCTGATTTCCAGTACGAATAAATTCCAAACTATTTGTGGCATCATCTTAAATTAAATAAAACGTTACAATTTTTCTGTCTTTTATACTTTTGCTTGTGCAACCATTGTGGCCAGAACAACAACAAAATTGTTGATGGTATTAAATTCATCCTTCCATAAAAAAGCCCAAAAGTAAAAAAATCCTATTTTATGAATGACAGCATTAGCTTACATTTAAATAGAGAGAAGATGTAGAAACGTAAAGTATTGTGGCATTTTATAGAAGCAAACACACAAACACACACACAATAGTTTGTTGCTGTTACCGCTTTAAAACTTGTGACAATGAAAACTGTGGGATAAAACAACAAAGTATTGACAAAAGTACTTTGATATTGCTTGTAAATAAGTATAAGCACGAGTTTCTGATTTCATTTCCATTTCCATTTATATTTACATACACTCGAACTTATTCTTCCACACTTTACCTACAACACAGTTTTGTTAAGTACTGATAAAAAAAAATGGTAGAAATTTCCAAATATTTGATTATTCACATAAAAACACCACAGCAAAGATAGTTCATACCAGTTGCAATCGTTAACCCAGATGATTATTTTCGATCGGTTCGTGGTTTAAATACGCCCGGATATCAAATATCCTCCTAAACCAACACTCAGTACATACGATGACTTGAAAGTCAAGACTATTTTTTAGTAGTAAACCAAAAAAGATTTGAAAAAACGTCTTAAAAAACGTCGTACGAACTGGTGAAATATTTTCTTGAAATAAGTTTTGTCATATTTGAATTAAATTATATTTAAATGATACATGTACACAACTTTCTAATGCAAATAGAATACAAAATCGATATTATTTTTGTTAGCAGTATTAACATATAGACCACTTCTTCCTCTAAATTACCAAAGCTGCAAATAGTCGCTAAGCCGCAAAAAAAAAAAAATATTTTGCCGGCAAGATTTTTGAAAATTCACAAGAATCGCAAATAGTGGGAAATAAAAATTTAATACAGTAATGCTTTTCGCTAAAACGGCACAAATCGGCGACAAAAAAGGGACATACATTCATAAATTAAATTTTAAAATAAAACGAAAATATAAAAATAAATCCCAATTTTGGGATTTTTGGGAATTTCTTTGAAAATTTATTTTTAATTTTGTTCGCATTAGGGGCACATATTATGTAGAGCTCCGGGGGCGGTTAAAGATTTGTTACGGATTGAAAATTTTGTACTGAAATATTAGTAAAAACCTTTATTGGGGGGGGGGGGGAGTATAAAATCTCTGAAAACAGTGTTACGTAATATGTGCACAGCCCCTTACATGCAAGAAAAAATATACAAAAATAACTATGAGATATTCATAATTTTTTAAGACTGTACTATAATAGCTCATTGGACAGAAAATAGTTTCCTTTAACATTATGGTTATTGATTTAACCAGATCCTCTCTAAATAGACCAAATATTTTTTATTCATAAATTTGACAGTTTGTTTTCTGCAATTCAAAAACACCACTTCATGAAACCATCTGGAGCTCTAGTCTTCATCATATTATTTCCAATATTATATTATTGTGATCAGTATCTGACGAAACAAATACAAGAAAAATACACCAAAAAAATATAACAAAAAACACCAATTTTTGGGATTTTGCAAATTTTTTTTAGGAATTGCGCTGTTCTCAAATTAAAATACTTCATGCCTGGTCCACCAGGTCCAAGGCGAACTAAACCAGGTGGCAGCGTTACGACAGCTGACTATTTTTTGTACAACTTATTTTTCAGTTGAAAATGTCAAAGAGCTGTTTTCTGGTTATATTTTTTACAGCTTCAGTTGTTTAGGCATTACTTTTTCTCGTGCTGCCAAGTTCTTGTTTTCTACCGCTGCCACCTGGCTTAATACGCCTTGACCAGGTCGAACGCATTTTTCAAGGCAAATTCATAACAGGTAAAGCTGAAAACGCAGCTGATCTACTTTTTTCTTGCGTAATGGAGGCTCGCATGACAAAATTTGTACGTGCAAGCATAGGGGCTCATATGTCAAATGTTGTTGTAATGTTGTACTTGTTGTAGTATTAACTTTACCTGTTATGAATTTGCCTTGGAATTTTTCATTCATAACAAATTTTTATAATTGTTTTTGTTTTTAATGTAATTTGTACGAAAGAAAAATTCAATTCGTCATCGTGGGGCTGGCATGAAGTAACTACATTATTTTTCACCTAAGTATGAATTTTATATTAATTTATATTGATAAATAAACCAGCAGCATCCTTTTTCTGACGCCTTTTATAACATTTCAAAACTATAAGAACACTATGCAAAAATACTTACTTGATATTTAATTGGTTTGATCGAACATTTTCTGACTTAAATTTTCCAATTGATCGAGTAATTCGAGAATAATGCAATCGACAGAATACTAAAAAAAAGGGAAAAATTTACTGTTAAAATCTCGACTTTGGTGTATTTAATTATTTAAAAGAGTTACGCGTTCTTATTACTGATACCTCTTTATAAGTTCATCTAAGTCAAATGTTTAAGTAGGCGTATTAGTCTACATGTATGTTCAAATATATATACAAACACATATGCATGTATTCATTTCAGTGTGTACGAGTAGGTGTTTCTTTCAAAATAACTTAATCTTGTACAAACCTTTGAAATAACTCAAGCATGAAATTAAATGTTGTGGTTAAAATTGATGTTATAGAATTAACATAATTATAGCATTGCGGCTTTACAATAACTTTTAATTATTATTAAAGCTCAAGAGCTCTTGTATACTAGTATACTCGTGTGTGTGCACTTGCAGTAGTATGTGTGTGTGTGTGTGTGTGGGTGCATGTTTAAGCATGTGTATTTGTCTCGTACATACATATATACACAAATAAAAGAAAATTATTCACTTAATTTCCTAATATATTGTTATGTTTTGTTGTTTGTTAGCCAGTGACATCTATAACTACAAATGGCGGCGATAATTTTGTGTAACATAAGAATAAATCGAATTTCAAAGAAATGAAAGATAATGTGAAATTTCACTACATCTCATTCTTAAAAAAAAATTTTACAAAAATGTTTTTGTAAAGGTTTTATCCTTAAACATTTTTTTTACTTTTCGTGACAACACAGAAACTTAATTCTACTTATTACTTGTATCAAGTAAAGAGAGTCTTAACAAATCGTAATGAAAGTGACTTACAGTGTATGAAATTATTTAACAAAATGCAAACAATAGACGCTGATACCGATGAGTATGATGATAAAAACTTAAGCAAATTGCAAATGGCAAAATGAAATGTGTGAAATGCGTGATCATTGCAACACTTTCATATTAAATGTTGACAAATGCAATGTGTAGTACATAAGTGTACTAAGTCGACACACACTTTTGCATACACATCTTCACTTTCATAATACATATCATTTGAAATTGTACTGAAGTTGAAGAAACAGTGACGCGTGCTAGAATGGAAACATATGGAAGCTGTTCGTGTGGAAAAATCTAAAGTAGAGTTGTCAGGCCCTTAAAAGATGTAACTTTTAAATTTTTTAGCCAACTTCATTTGCTTTTATTAAATCTTATTTATATAAAAATGAATTGCTGTTCGTTAGTCTCGCTAAAACTCGAGAACGCCTGAACCGATTTGGCTAATTTTGGTCTTGAATTATTCGTGGAAGTCTAGAGAAGGTTTAAAAGTACCTTTGGTACTTTTTTTAATGGATTTTGATGAAATTTGATAGGGTACTTTTTAAGTGTTAAAAATGCGTAAAATTTTTTACTTTTAGTTGGTATTGTTTTTATCAGGTTTTTTACATTGACTTACAACGTACTTTCTTGGGGTCAAAATAACGAAAATCTATCACTTTTGGTACTATTATAACTTTTTATTAAAAAACAAATAAAACTGTTTTTATAACAACGTACATTAATACAGTATACTTTCTTGGGTGTAATATAAAGAAAAGCAGGTACTTTTGGTACATTTTGCTTTTAGTACTTTTTGTTTTCTCATTAACATATCACGGTTAAAATCTATTTAATTTTAAAAGTTCTTGGGATCAAGATGGCCACACCACTTCCCCCTACCACACAAAAAAAAACATTACCGCATAACTCCTCAATATACTGAACGATTTACCAAATTCTTTTTTCGTTTGATCGACTATTCTTGCAGTTTGGTCCAATTAAATTTTTGTGGAAATCGGAGAACCAGATGTTTACCCCAAATATTTATTACCGCCTCAATAATTGATTTTTCAACCGATTTTAGTAATTTTTCTTGTTTTAAAGAGTTTGCTTGCTATTGTGGTGTTTTTTTTCAGTATGAGGGCGAAATAGTTCTATTCTCGAGAGCACTTTATCCGCTCGAATTATGAAATATGAAAATATATTTTCACAACATTTTTTTACACCCCACACAGTAAAAAATAATGGTTTACTTTTAAAACCCATTGGTATTAGTTTAAAACTTTAATTCTTATTATAAAAGCATTTGGTTTTAGCTTTAAAACATTTCAGTATTAAATTCTAATTTAAAACTAAAAGATTTTAATTTAATGACAAATAAATTTAATTTTAAACCGTAAAGTTTTATTTTTAAACCATGAAATACTCATGCATTTCGATCAAATCTTAAATGGTTTAAAAACAAAACCTTTTTAGCTAGAATCAATAATTTTTAGTTTAAATCTAAAACCAAAATAAGAATTAAACTTCGCTCTCTCACATATTAGTCCCTTTTGGTTTTAAAATAAAACCAAAATATTATTAAATGGCTCTCGCTCTTACAATTTTTTCGGCAACTCTTAACTTAAGAAATTTTGGTTTAAAATTAAAACCAGAAAGTTTTAAAGTGCGCTCACAACCTCTCAGCTATGTTTGGCAAGACGGCAAATTTAGTCATTTGATTTTAAAATGAAACCAAAAAGTTTAAAAGTGTTATTAAACTGTACAATCATAGAGAGCACATGGAAAATTTTCACAATGTTTCTCAAGGTAAAATACGACGCAAAAGTGCAATTTCTACAAATTTGTGATGATATTAAAAAAATGATATTAAAAGTGAAGAGTTTGCGCCTGAAACAATTCCATTTGCAGGTACGTACGTTTACCTATCAAAAGTGATTAAATGCAAAATGTTTGCCAAAAAGCGATTTGTATTTTTCTTTGTAGTTCAACACTTCAACAAATGTGAAAGAATCGTCGAGTCACCTTATAAATCAGAAGGTAGGTATTTCATTAATTGCTTGCATTAAAAATGTCCTTCTTTACAAGTATCTTGAAACCTATTTAAAAAGCGGAGATATTTCAAATATTTTGAAGGAGTACGAAAGCAACAAGACTTTTACCGACAACTCTCGTCGCTCTTTGGTGCGCGAATCCTTAAATTTTTTGCGAAACAATTGTGGAATCCTTCCAAAGCGTGAGGAAAAAATTACTTTTTCAAAATCAATTATACATCTTTTTCCGTCCTACAAGGTAGCAAATAGGAAATTTGAAAGGATTGTGAGTATGCACTTTTGATTTGTTCATTTTTTGTACCTTATATTAACAATACGATTTTAGGATCTTTTTTACAACTATATTCTTTTAAAACTATATTTTTTACTTCCACTCACAATATTCACATTCATCCTTACAGCTCAATACGCCTGCAGTAGAGTATAAGGTTGAGTCGCACCAGCCAGTAATTTTAGCAGTTGGACAAAGCAAAAGCTCCTTAATTCAGTATTTTATAAACATCGATGGTAAAAAATTAATGTTCCCGATAATTACAATTTGAATAAAAATTTACTAAATATTTTGATAAAACTTGAACAACTGTTTTTTTTTTTTTTTTTTTTTTTGTTTCGGCTTGGGTTTGAAACCATAATACGGGTAATTTTAATCAAGTTTTGGATTTAAATTTAATCCAATTTTGGTAAAAATTTGAATCTAATTTTTGATTAAAATTGAATACTAAAACGAGATAAATTTAAAACCTTTTGGATTCAATTTTAAACTATTTTGGTTTTAGTTTTAATCCGGAAAAGTTTACTTTTAAAATCAAAAATGGTTTTGATTTTACTCCAATTTTGGTTTTAATTCAATGACAAGAATAGTTCCTCTCCCTAATTTTCTCTCTCTCATTTTTTAATCCAAAATGGTTTTAATTTAAAACCATATCTGATTGTTCTATATAAAAACCAAAATGGTTTTAATTTTAAACTAAATTTTTTACTGTGCAGGTAAGCTTTTTTAAGGCAAATTGAGGCGAGACTACTTTGTATTGATTCGCCTTGTATTTGCTCTAAAAAAACTTTATGGTCCTGATTGATAAATTCGTAGCAAAATTGTCAATCAAACATGTAAAGAAAGAGGGTTCATCGCTAGCAACTGTCAGCGGTATGTGTATATGCTTCACTTTCGAAGAAACTGCTGTAACATATACGAAAAAAACATGTAAAAGATTAAAAAAAAAAAGTTAATAAATGTATTATATATACTTTAAGCAAAAACCAAATTTATGGAAAATTTTAAAAATTAGAAAAAGTTCTTAAAATCTCTTAAGACTTTTCATTAATTTACAACTCTGTCGCTTTAAAGCGAAAAACAATTTGTGTGCTTCTGATTACATGTTTTATCAAAACAGTGAATTGTGAGACGAAAAGCTGATTGTATGTTTCATAAATATGCACACATCGGTATGTGGATGTAGCACAGTGGCACATTTTTTTAATATTTAAAAAATATATTTGATTTGTTTAGCAAATTCCTTATTTGATTTAATTTGTAGCAAAATTTTTGCTCTAAAATCCCATAGGTTGTCACGTTCCGAGAAAGAAAATATGAAAGCGGCAAGCGTAGAAAATATCTCATGCAGGAAGTGATCACCTTTCGGAAGCTCATATTTTTCTATATACTAATCAAGTATTCAAAATTATTCATTTATATATAGATGATTTAGTTTCAAAATATTTTCTTTCATTCTGCTCCACTATGCACAACTACAAAAATTCAACTTTTTCAAAGAATTCGTGTGCATGATTGAAAGTGCACATGTTTTAAGAGTAAGATGCTGTGTTGTTGCAAGTAAATGGAAAATGGAAAATAGAAATAACAACTCATTATGAAAATTAATATAAGAACAATATGCAGCTCAGAATTTCAATGTTATTATTTTCTTGATGCATAGAAACAACAACTATGGTAAATCCTTCAACATATGGTGCCAACAATAGTGCACTTGCAGAGGTCAGTGTTCTTAAAAAATTGCTGCCTGCTAAGAAAGAAAAAAACTACTTCTAAGCACATTTTGCAAAACTGTGCTGAAAATTATAAAAATTTATAAATTTGTTTAATATCCACAGATCAGTTGAATATGCTCGCCAACTTTCCCAGTTATATTTTTCATTTTCCTCAAATATTTTCTAAAGTCATATTATTACAAGATATGGTCGCCTTAATTTGCCTTAAAAACTGGCTGCTAAGGGAAATCTTAAATAAAAGCTTGGCTCACAAGATCTCACGATATGAATTAGCCTTGTTTTTCGTCTATGTTTTTGACATCTCAAAAAGTAAATTTTCTACGCTGTATTCATGATATAATAAAAACAGGTAAAGTCGTCCTGGCTGCTGTAGAAGAATATTTTTGTTTTTACAAATGTCAAATTGCATGTAGCAGAGCAACAAGCTGATTAAAAATTTGTAGTGGCGTCTAAGCAAAAAAAAAATATTTCAACTCGCCGGTGAAGTATTAAATTTTATTTATAAATTAAATAAAAAAAACTGCTCTAAAGAAAAATTTAATATCAAATTAAGAAACTTAAACCTAACAAGGCATTTTTAACAGCCGAAATACCTGTAAAAGCAGTAAAAACCGATGTGTTTGGCAGCGGCTCCAATTCACAAAAGCGGCGTTGATGTCCGGCTTCGAAGCGATCGGCTTGTCTCTCTGACTTTGACAGACAGAAAACATTTTACACTAACAAAATGCCTGTTCTTCTTGTGACGTTGTATTTGTTTTAGGGACAAGACAACCTTATTTATTATACCATGAGCTGTATTGGGTCGAGTATACCTGATTATAATATGCTTTGAATTCTTTTTTTTTTTTTTCATTAAAAATTATTCAGCTCTCATGTCAGTAATTAAAATATATTAAAATATTATTTTCAAACGTATGTAAGATGTCGGTTAGATCTGGAACTGGGTAATTAAGTTGCTTTTAATTATTTAATCACGTCCACTTCTTCATAATACATATAATGCCAATCTTCACTTTTATATTTTTCAGTGAAATTCAATGGCATTTATTAAATGATGGTGCTGGAAAAATTGGTAAAGCTTCTGGCATGAAAATTGAATATTCTATGTCAGATGAAATAGATTTTGCACAAAAATTATCGTTAATGATGCGTAAGAAATTAATGCGACAACTATTGGAAGATGAAAATTACATGTACCAGCAGGAACTTGATAGTATTGGACTTATGCATTTTCATGATACAGTTGACGAAGAGTTGAGAAAATGTAGTCGCGAACAGCAAAAGAAAAAGAAATCGTATATTAATAATGCCCAAGAGTCTCAGTTGTTTAAAATATTTAAAATGTTTGAGAATTAAGATCAGGTTAAAAAATGTGTGCATTTTTTTTTAGTTCTCATTAATATGTCTTGTTTTTATAGAAGTCCAGAATAGCAACATATACATACATACATACGTAATACGTATTACTATTATACAAGTATTATAGACAAAAAATAAAAATTTTATGCTGAATCGCAATGTCACACTCAAGTAACAATCTAAAAAAGGTTCACTAATGGGTCGATTATGGATGGCAACAGAACCTCAGTTGCGTTTCCCACCGGCAACTTATGATTCGTAAATACGAAAAATACTCATTTGTATGATATCAGTCAATGAATGAGGTTCTTTGTCGCTTTATTTTAGAATTTGCAACAACAAAACACATGCAAAAGAAAATATTTTTTTTAGTCTCTTTATTTGTTATTCATAGTACACTGTGAATATTTTAATTTTTCATGATGTGGAATGTTGAGTGGGAAGAAGCTTTTTTGTATATATATTTTTTAATGGAAAATTTTTTTAATTATGTAAATTCATTCATTCGTTCTTTCTTTCGTCCATAAACACGCTAAATCAATCCAGTGTGTATGCATACAAACTTTTAATATGATGTTTGGCTATAATAAAAAAATAAATGTAACAATCAATTTCTACAAGTGTAAAAACACCAATACATTGATATTTCCTACATGTTCTCTTTATGACAAAGGATGGTCCAAACCCTTCGACCTCAGCAAATGAAACCGGATGAAAACAAAACTAATCTATGAGGCAATTAAACTGTGCTTATATACATATATTTTTTTTAAATCTATGATGGATTTTGGTTTGAATATTTATTTATCTTCACACATATCGATGGCTTAATATAGAAAGGTCGTATCTCAACTTTTAGCTACATTACAGGAGAAGGAAAAAACTCAATAAAATCTGAAAAAATAATGATTTTTTTTTTCTGAAACAGATTTTTATTAAAACAGGCAACAAATTCAATTCTGTTTTATTATTTTTTTTTTATTTGTTTTTTTTTTTTTTAATTACTGTAAATCTGTTATTCGTCAACATGGAAACTGAATTTTTTAAGGGAGGTGTATTTGAGTATTGTCTACCAGAACATGTAAAAAAACCGATTTTGAAAAAAAAACGAGATACGACCTTTCTATATTAAGCCATCGATATGTAATGCACTTTTATATAACAGTTTTTATTTAGAATCACTTTAAAGTGTTTTAATGCAAAATAATCTCCCCTATCGTGAATAACAAGTGGAATTTTTGTTCCTGTGAAATTTTTATTAACCTTGAAGGGATAAATGTTATCATTAATCTCACGTGAAAAATTATTCCCGCTATCAGTTCTAAATGAATGTAAGAAAAAGAAGATGAAAACAAATTTAAAGCAAAAGAATTTTATTACATAAAGACAAAACCTAAATTATTTAGTATTGGAGCGATAGTTTATTGCAATGTTATTTTATTGCACTCCTAACTTTTATATTGTAAAATAATTCGTCTAATTTTTGGAAACCGAACTACACAAAAGAATTGCAACAAATAAAAGCTTCACAAATTCGCAGGCAATCGACCTGTTGTCTTGCATTTTGTCGATCAATATATCAGTTGTTGCTCTATTTAAATAAATTTTTTAAGCTTTAATATTCAAATTAAATATAAGAATAACTACATAAGTACATGTTCCGATCTATTCCCCATCAAAAGTGAAGTAAAAATATCAAAGGCAGAAGTGAAAAAATTCCGAGAGAAAAAATTATTAGCAAAATCGAACGGATATTATTCGATCGGTTTCTTTCATTTTAAGGAAGGCGGGGTTTTTTCATATAAAAAATTTGTATAATTTTATAGTTTATAAATACGGATAGGGATAGAATCAACTCCTGCCCTTAAAATTTAATGATCTTCAATTTTTCTAAGAACACAAAAACATTTCGCCAGTGCTATTTTAATTAAAAAATTATTTGTTAACGATTGTCAATTTGCAATTTATGTTGGACATTGCAAAAATCAGCACAAACTAAGAGGACTACAGAACAAACGGTTGTGGATAGAACAAATAAAAATTTTACAAATCCGCCATAGGCTTTAGCAAAAACAAACAACTTCCATAAATGCTTAAATTTATACAATGAAAATATTCCCTTAAGGCCACTCATCTCACTAACTGACATCCGCCCACACATTCACTTACGAGTATACATACTCACAAAAAAAAAGAAAAGAAAAACAGTATGCAGACAATCCAAATGGTGAGTGGGAGTGTGTGATTTTTAATTCATGGTCATATTTTCAAAATAGAGTCAGTTGCAGATACTCAAACAGCCAGTCAGTCCGTCAGTCAGTCACTTAGACTAACATGTTACGGGGTTTTACTAAAACCAACAAGAAGAAATGTGACAATATTTTAGTTGGCTATTGTAAAAGCTATCAGTTGTACTTGTTGTTGTTGCTTTTTTAACCTTGTTTTCTTTTCTCTTTTCATCTAAATATTTGTAATGAAGAATCTACTGTTTGCTTTTTAACTGTCCAACACACAAAATGTTACGAATTTTCTCTTTAGTTCATGTGTGAATAATGGCTCAGCAACATGAACAGTGTGATGTAAAAGTCTGTTGCACAAAATCGTTGATATCAAATTTCGAAGCACTGTAATTTGGCTTAAAGTTACTTTAGTGTAAAAAATAAGCTTTTAATAAAAATTTTACTGCCTTTGAATGATACAAGGAGAACAATAAGATTTTTTTTATATTAGTTATCAATTAAGTGATGAATTTTTATACGAACTGAGTGATGTTTAATCAGAGAAAATTCAATTTGTCAGGCTTAAGTTCGTTTTCTCTAAATTAGATTTTTTATAAATTAAATTATTATTTTTATTAGAAAGAAAAATCTAAAAGCTCGTAATAATTGAACAGACAAAGAAAAATTAGACAAATTGATCAACAAAACTTTGAAACAGTCAATTCCGAAAAACTATCTTCATTCACATATATTTTTTCTGACTGATCACTTACTGCCTATTTGATGATATCGAAAGCATTTTCCATTCGTACAGTTATATTTGAAGCCAACGCGCCTTTATACAAGTTGGTCTCGAAAGATTGGCACGAGACTACCTTGTATGTATTCGCCATGATTGGAAGCAAATACAAATTCTAAAATCTTGTTTAGTCAAGGACGCATGATTTTTAAAATTACTTTCTTGTTTGAAAGAGTGTTTTTTTTTTGGGGGAAATCCGAAAAAATAAAGTCAAAATTCCTGAAAATTTTATTAAATGGTTGCGTTTAGCTCGAAGTTGTAGCCATGACCTACAACGTTATACTAATTGATAAAAAAAAAAGTTATTAAATGTTAAATTTCTTCCTGATAATTTAAGTTTCATCTGGTTTGCAGTTGCTTAAAATTTATATTATTAAAAATCAACCAAAAAGATTTTTCATATCGAATTTATACAACTTTTTAGAACCAAGAAAAATATCTAAATGATTTTAACATCTATCACAAAGTTGATGTGTGTGATAAAACCACAAATGTTGTTTAGTTTGTAACTCATGCAATGAGGAATGTGTGTGTTAGCTTATTGCTATTTTAAACCACAACATAGCACATCTATGAAGCACAAAGTACATATCACAATTAAGTTTTTGCTGCACAGTAGATGTAAATAAAAACCTATAGAATACGGTTGACCTTATGGGTCATTATCCTTAAAACTTAACGCTACGTGCAACAATTATATAAAAATTGTTATATCTGACACTGTCCTCTATCAACTTCACCTGCATTTTTACACTATTTCGTAAACAATTGGACTGATTTTATTAAATTTCTAGCATTTGAGAAGCGCTTTTGGAGTAGTGAATATAAAGAACATTGTTCGAAAGTTTTCGACACCTATATTCGTCGAACAATTTGATCGATTTTAATCAAACTTTTTGTATAAGAATAATCGCTTAATTTATCTTATAACAGTTTTTAAATAGAATGTCGTTTTTGTACTGGACAGAACGATCTGATAGTAAATCATAAAAATCGAAAAACAAATAATTAATTTGAATAAATTTTTTAGAACACACTTACACATTAAAAATTGCTTTTCAACAAAACTTTTAACCTCTCTACCCTATCCCTTTCTGGTATAATGTATGGCATAAGCAAGGGTAATCCCATGAGAGCTGGTCCTACAAAAAAAAGAAGCACTTTTTGCTTATACATATATAAAATGTGTAAACAAAAGCAAAACGAAAGTTTTTTTTATGTGACATGTGTGGTATTGAAAAAAAATAAATTTTGAAATCTATACGATTTCCCGGCGTACCTAAAAGCCTTCTATTTCATTTGAAAACAAATCGATTATTATCACACACCTGATAACTGAATGGAAGTGGTCAAGTCCTTTGCTTCAATTACATAATAAAGTAGCCTTATGGTAGTAACAAATTTATTTTGCATTAAAATGTATTTTTCGTTAATTCTTGCGCCACTGTACACATCCATGCATCGTGAAATTATATTCGTAGTTTAGCTGACTTAGTGGTTTCTCGCAGTTGAGGTTATTATTGCTGTTGCAAGTATACACAAATGGAACTGAAACTTTTCTACTTTATTTGTCTTTAATTATTGTTCTTTGTTAGAAATTTGTCATACCGACAATTGTTATAATTTTACAAAATTATATTCTTATATTCTTTTGGCAATCAGAAATATTTTTTTGTCAAATCCAAGAATATTTTGAGTAATTTTTTGGGTTGCTAGTTTTTTATGCAAAGAGAAAAATTTTTAAATATTTCTCATTAGAAGATCGGCATGTTTGTCATAATAGTCGAAGTTGTGTTTTGTTGGAATGGCATATATTTTATTGTTTGGTATTTTTTATAGGTGCATATTGTTTGAAAAAGTTATTTTGTTTGCATTTTTATGTGGATAGCTAGTTTTCACTGACAAGAAATTTTCGCTGAACAATATATTACAGAGAATTTATTTTCATTTTGTGTGCTAGTAAAAAATTTTACTATGCAGATATTGCTGGCGTGTAAGGAACTTAATATATAATTTAGTTGTCAAGTATAAAATTTTTTTAGACAACTGGAAATTTATTTGTTATCAGGTAAATTCTTTTCTAGTTTTCACATAAAATTTTTGAATATGAGGAGAAGTTTTAGTAAATATATAGTTTTTTTAAACCCTGATGCATTCTTTAAGAAATAATCTATTCGTAAAGTAAATTATTATGTATACTTAATATTTCAACAAAATAGACTGATATTGCTCATATGTTATGTGTTCATGTTTTTTCATAACTTTATTTTATGTGATTACAGTTTGATGCGCTAATTTTTTTTTTTTATTTTAATTAGGCGCAAGTTCTTTCCTATAAATATTGAAATTTTCAAAATTATTTTTTATTGTTTGATCAGGGTTTTTATGGTGGCAACATCACTCCCGCCCTCTTCCGATTTTCAAAATTCTTTTTTTCAACTTTTCTTGCAGTTTGGTCCTATAAATTTTTTAAGATTTGGTTGGTGTTGTTTGAAGTGGTCAGCTTGTTGACTACAAAGCAAACTATAACTTAGGACTTGGCTTCAATCCCTGGTGAGACCAAGTCAATCAACGTCTTCAATTTCTCTTATACACTTTACGAGTAATGTGGCATTGTATTAAATTTTTTTTTAGAATGTTTAAGTAATGAAGGCATTGCACTGGTCACTAAAAACTGTTCCGACAGTTCCCATCTAATGTACCCCACATAGCCGTCGTTCGTCGGTCAGCAGAATTGTCGGCAAAGTAAAACCATTAATAAAATGTCTGCTCACACAACGTAAGATATTTAATGTGTCTCCTTAATACCAGAGACGTTGCAACACTATTCTAAAATTTAACAAAAACGCACAATAGCAGAGCTGAAAAAGAATAAAGCCTTTTTCAACATTTTGACCATCTAACCTCTTTACATTATACCCTTCTGTTTTTTTTGGCACAATACAAGGCATAAGTAGGGGCCATTCCCTGGTCCTACAAATAAAAAAAAACAACACTGCTCCATATACGGACTAATTGTTAAAACTATTTTTTTGGTTTGATCGGGTTTTCTTGCTCTTTTTCGATTAATTTAATTGACAGATTTTCAATTTATTATATTTTTTTTTTTTGTGAAAAGCTGTGCTTCTAGCTTGATACAATATATTTTTTCTAAATGAAGAGAGAGAGAGAGTTTTTCGCCAATATATTAAATTTAATTTGTTACCCGCCTGATATGAAGTTTATAGATTGATTTAGAAAGTTTACGCTTATTCCGCTATTTGTCGAGCGATAGTTTGTTTATTTTTGCACCTTAAGAAGGTACTTTAATCCTTCGTGGGAGTAAAATATTAACTAAAAATTACTTTTATCGGGGGTTTCTTTTCCAGAATTTTATGTACTCGTATAGCTTTATCTTTATAAATTTTAGAATTATAATAATAATGTTCATATTTTTATTTTAAATATTTTTGTAGCTTATGCCTTTTAAAAGAAATATTATTAAAGCATCCATTTAAGCAACAAATGTTTCCGAATCTCCAGCATTTTATATTTTTAGTTTTTTCTAAAAACTTTCTAACGCAAGCTTTTCTATCAAAAATTTTTTTTTCAATATGACAGCTAATTATTTATAAATTTTTGTATACCTTTTATTTAATGCAGTGTCTAATATTACTTTTGTTTATTACTAACATTCCCATCGTATAAGAAATATTTACATACAGAGCAAACTATGCTTAACAAATGTGTTCCATTGTATTAATTAACAAATGTAAAATAAAACCGTATGATATCTAGGCCATAAAATACATCAGATCCCTACTTTGTAGAAAAAACTTCATAGTTCTAAACATAAATATTTCATTCAAAAATTCAGTATACAAAATGTTAAAGTAAATTAATTTTTTTTTTTTGTTTTTGGAGCTTGGCAAAACATGAGAAAATTGCAAAATTTTTAGAAAAAAGAAGCTGATCTTAACTAAACAAAAATTCATTTAATTTTGTACGTTTTTAAGAAAAACGTATGAGAGCTTCTGACAAAGTTGAAAACTATCATTACAAAAGCCTATGGAAAATTCTAATAATACTAAACCGACTGACTCAGTGGTCAAAAACTAAACTTAAATTTAAAAAAAAATTTAAGAAATTTTACAAGAAATAAAAATGCATAGAATTAAAAAAAAGTTTAAAAATTTCAAATATTCTTTACACATCATCTCGTAAATGTAATGATAAATTCAAATTTTCCAAACTACTTTCACAAATTGTTTATATTCAACATACATACATATTTCTAGTTTTCTTTGTATCTATATGTGTGTGTGTGTGTTTACTTTGGTAATAAATGTAAGCACTTATGAAAAACACTAAGAACACACTCATGTTATAAATTATTTACATACAAATAATTTTCTAAGTATGTGTTTTCTTTTTTTTTTTTTTGTTCTAAGAAGCATGCAATTTTACAAACAACATCTAAGGTTCCTGCTTATAAACAAATAAATGATGGACATATTTTTATACAAAAAGTAAAAGTATAAACATACGAACATACTAATGCTTTACATACTCGTACTTGTTTCAATTGAACATAAGAACGGACGCAAGAAGTAGAAGATGATGCAGCAGAACAAAAACTAAATAAATAAAACCACAAAAATGAATTGAAAATTTATCATATAAATGAATTACATCTTGTCTAAAATAACTCTTGCATGGGAATATTAAAATGGTCAGGAATGTAAATGAATTAAAAAGGTTTTCAATATTTACGAACAATTTTGTAACGAAAATGAGGGAATGGGAAATAGGCAAAATAAAAAGGATTAGTGATATTTTTAGTGTCGCTAAACGATACTCTTTAACCGACTTAAAAAATATATAAAAGAAGGTGTATGTAAGAGGTTTACATTCGGTTGAATTCCAACTTTTTTATTCATAAACGATTATTAAAGTTATGGTGGCTTTAATGTACAAATTTTATATGGGAAAACTGAGTTTATTGCGCATTATTTATTAATAAGGAGGTAAAAGTATAATACTTTCAACTAAAGGGTAGTTTTTTAGAGTGTCACAACTTTAAGTTGGCATCACTGCTTTATTTGAGCACGCATTTAACAGCTGATAGTTGCTTTTTGTTTAGTTTTCTTTAAAATTTCATTATGAATCTACTTACACCAGAGCAACGGGTACAAATTGTTGAATTTTCAATCGAAATAATTGTTCTATTCAACAAACTCATCGTGCAGCAGACGCTACAATTGATTTACTCAATGAAACTTTTGATGAAAAAATAATTTCACGTAATGGTCTAATTAATTGGCCACCAAGATCGTGTGATTTATCCCCATTGGGGTTTTGTTAAGTCACTTGTCTACGTCGATAAACCACAAACAATTGAACACTTGCAAATCAACATTCGAAGAGTTATCGGCGAAAAACGTCCGCAAATGCTGCGAAAAGATGTTGAAAATTGGTGTTAAAGATTGCGTCTTCTACCCGCCAGTCGTGGCGGCCACATGGCGCCACATTAATTTCATAAAATTTTCTTTCCCATAAAGCCCGTTTCATTGATATTAAAAATATGTTTCCTTGTTTTTTTATGATTTAAATGAGAAGAATAAGTTTACAAATAAAATCCAACGACAAAAAAAAGAACGCGAATTCTATGTTTCTGGGGCGGTAAAGTAGTGCGTTGTACGCAAAATTTTTTTTATTTTTTTGTCCGACCGTCATTCCTTATAAACCAACTTTACTGAAAGTAAAAATTTAATAAATCCATTTTAAAAAGTGCTGAACGTTCTCACGCCAGCACTCACAAAAAAAATATGATCCGCAACACATTTAAATTAAAATTATAAAAAGATTGATTCAAGTAGAGATTATTTAATCCAAATATACTTAATTTAATTAAGAAAAAATATTAATTTAAAAAAGAACACGGCTTGATTTAAGTCGAAAATTTACGGCTTCAGATTTGATGCAAGAATTCACGCCCAACACCATCGATGCATCCAATTAAAAGCAGTACTTAAATCAATCCCCAAGTAGGCGTTTTCTTAAATAAAGTGTAAAAAGTAGGGATTATTTAATCCCAAAATTAAAAGATTAGTTAACTACGTATACTTCATATTTCAACAAGATAGACTGAATATTGTTCATACGTTGTTTTTTAATGACAAAACTCATTTTTATCTGTCTTCAGAAAGGAAGGAGTTTATCGATTCGTATGTATTTTTTCAGGTTTTTTTATAACACTTTATTTTATTTTAACGTGTTTGATTGCAAAATTTATTTTTAATTAGATGCAACATCATCAATGCATCCAATTAATAGCTGTACTTGATTCAATCCCCTAGTAGGGGTTTTCTTGAATAAAGTGTGAAACGTAGGAATAATTTAATCCTAAAAAACTTTGGGCCAGTTTTTGACTTCATATTTAAGTTTGTAATAAGTTAATTTTTATTTAAATTTATGTTGTATTTAAATACGATTTCATTTTTTCAGTAAGTAATTAGACTTCTTATTTAATTACGATGAAAATATGGTAGCACTGCGTAATATAAAAAATTTCCCACAAATTTCCCTAGAGAACAGCTGACTAGAACAAATATAGAAAAATCCAAAAATATTTATTTTTATTTTAGCTAAAAATAAGAATAATTAAGAACTGCTAAAATGTTTTAAGAGAATAAGAGCAACTTGCAAAAGGATTAAAAAGGTTCATAGCGACAAAAGAACACAAAATTTTATTCAATTCACCAGCAGCCACACATTTTTTTATTTGCTCTGTTTTAAACAAGAAGAATAAGCCGTCTAAAACATACATACATACATATGTATGTACATACATATGGAATTTCGTAAAACTTATGTCGTATTTAAATACGCAATGTTTGATTTAATATTGCAATGAAACACAAAATTTTGCATTTAAAAGAGGTTTTAAAAATAAATGGCACATTATCATCCACCAATTTATTGGCCCTTAATCCCCAAAAAAAAAGATTAGTATACGTATACTTAATATTTCAACTGCATATGATGAATATTGCTCATACGTTATGTTTTTGACAAAACGCATTTTTAACCGTCTTCAAAAACGAAGGTGTTTATCGATTCGTATGTATTTCATGATTTCATAACACTTTATTTTATTTGAACGGGTTTAATTGCAGTTTGATTTTTTAATTAGGCGCTTCTCTCATAACTGGAATCAATCCCCCTAGTAGGAATTATTTATGCTTAATTTTATCCTGGAACAAACTTATCTAATATTGAATTTTATGACAATTTTTAAAATTATGTTTTGTATAAAATCTTTAGTGTTTATAGAACACGTGTCTGAAACAAGAAGTGTTTTATTTTCATGTAGTGGTTACGCTTTTCTGCACAAATGTTTGCCAAGTGTGGCCGTACCATTAGATAACTCAGCCAGCCATATTAGAATAATAAAATCTTCTATACATATAAAACAGGATGTGTGTATGTATGTATGTAAAGTATGGACTCCAAAACAACTGAGCCGATTTTGATGAAATTTTCAAGGAATCTTCAGAATATTCAGGCGGGTGACACTGTGAAGTCTGATTTTTTATTTTCGGTCTGCGGGCGGAGGGGCGTGGCATTATCTATATATGTATATAAAAATTAATGTCTGTCTATCTGTTTGTGTGTGCTTTATAGGAGGCCAAACCTTTGGACCGATCTTCCTGAAATTTTCACAGCTTCTTACTGTGACTCTGGAAGGAATAATAGGCTATATGAAGTTTTGATTGGACAAAGAGGCCTGGCACCGCCCATATAACCCAAAAATTTAAATCGCCATATTTTGGGGCATTTCTTGACCTACATCGATGATATTTGGTACATATGGTATTGGCATAATTTAGAATACGTACGAGGAGAAAAGTGGGTGGGACCACGCCCCTTTTTAGGAAAATTAAAAATCGTAATAAAGTTTTAACTACTATACCGATCGTCATTAAATTTTCACTATAGGATATATAAATACTTTTAATTTTATTTTATAACGAGGGGGTAGCGAAGCACACCGAGATCAGCTAGTCAACAAATAAAAGTCAACAAAAAAAAAAATTGTGTTCATTTCTGGTATTGAAAAGAGGCAGCTTTAACATTGTTGAATCCCTTTTACGATTGCTTCAAGTTTTAATGATATTCGGAATAACATTTTTAATCACAACTCGTGCTAAACGTAATTATAAAATACTTATATTTAGTAAGATTTTTAAATGTTATACAAAGTTAAGAAAAGTAGTACTCTTAGAAAAAATACAAGTTGATTTTTTTATATATTATTTTTTTTTAATATGACATTTATTTGAGCAAATACTCAAGAATTTCTTTTTTTAAAAAATTTTATTTATTTGTTGTGGGTTATCAAATCTATACGCATTTTGTAGGTTGCTAAATACCAACTCATCAGTAGATCTTTTCCAAAACTCATTTAGTCATACATAAATTTGCAAATAAAATTTGCGAATAACAAAAGCCGAAGCAAAATAGTTTTTAAAAAAAACTTTACAAACATCACAACAAACAATTTTCTCCATTCATTATGAATATGTTTACTTTTCTATAAAAATATATAAATGCTGTTTTTTTTCGAAACGTGAAATCAACTCCTTTGCAAATTTTAAATATAAACAAAAATAGTTTACTCTTTTAAATGTTTGCACTCTAAGAAACTTAACACAACATGGAATAGTACTCAAAATGTTTGAATTTTTCTTACATGTTATTATTATTGTTCTGTACATACATACATACTCGTGTGTATGTATTTACTCGTATAAAAAAATATAAAAATATGAAAAGTTTGCAGTTAGTTAACATAGAATTTTTGATATAAAACCAATTTTTTTCTTCTCTCATTTGTCCAACACTAGTTTAGTTCTTTCTTTAGTTTTATATTTCTCATTATTTTATAAAGGAAATGTAAATGTTTTTATTAAAAATAAAATTTCAATTTATCCAAAAAGTAATATGAAAATTATATTATACTTCAACTAAGTAAGAAGAAATGTTTTAAAATTCTTTCAAAATTTTTCTGTATGAACAACTTCTCTGCACTCTAGTGGCTTTGTCGAAGAATTTTATTAGTAAAAAAAAAAATATGTAATAAAATGAAAATTTTCAATAATTCATATCCATACAAATTTTATAGATGAGGAAATGTTGCATATTATGGAAAATTTTAATTGTATGTAATGTAACTGCTCAACAAAGAATGCAATCGAATAACAAAAATTACATGCATGATGGAATTATGTCTTGCCTTTGCAAGTTACACAGCTGCCTTCGAGGAAATACTCAACGTCACCCGATATTTAGAATACTGTCCTGTTGCGTCTCCAGACAAGTATCAAAGTTAATCTATAATACAATTTATTGTCTTGTAATCAAATCTTGCGATAGCTTTTTCTACTACTACCAGTATACCGATTCATGTAGAATTTGGAAATATGGTTATTCAGTGCAGGTGAGTATAAAAATTACACACACACAAAAAGATCCCAATAAATTAAAGTATTTAAGGATAACTTTGGGTTTAGAAATGTTAATCAGATCTTGAAGCGATCCCATAAACGATTGCCTCTCTTCAATACCAGAAATTAAGAAAACTAAACTAATAAAATCATTGTTGTTGGCTTTTATTTATGTGGGTCTGAGTTGTTTAAGGCGATGTATTGCAGACATGTGAAATAATACCCATATTTCCCTCCGACAAAAAATTTTATCCCACAATTTTCCGTTTTTTTTAATTTTGTTTGTTTTTGTTACAAATTTTTAGTTATGGTACTTTTTACCCTTGGTACTTTTTACATTTGGTACTTTTTCTGGTAAGAAATTCTTTAAGTGGATTTGCATGAAATTTGGTAGACGGTTAGTATGGACACAGATTTAAGTTAAGGGAACTTTTTAAGGGGTAAAGACAGGACTAAATGGTGTTTTTGGTACTTTTTATTTTTGTACTGTTTATAAATTTATTATAAATTAACATATTTAATTGGGGCGCTGAAATGAAAAATAACTGCTACTTTTGGTACTTTTTTACCCATGGTACATTTTCATCATTGGTACTTCTTCTCTTGAGAAATTTTCTCAATGGATTAGAATAAAATTTTGTGGACAAATAGCATGGACGCAGTTTTAAATATATGGTACTTTTTTAGGTGGTAAAAACAGGAGCAATTGGTGCTTTTGATACTTTTAATTTAAAATACCTTAAGGGTGCCCTGAAATGAAAAAATAAAGCTACTTTTAGTACTTTTTTAACTATGGTACATTTTGAGTTGTTGTACTTTTTCTCTTGAGAACATTTCTAAATGGATTTGAATTAAATTTTGTAGACGGATAGCATGTGACTCATATTGAAATATGGGATACTTTTCAAGGTGCATCAAAGTTAAAAATTTGTAGTTTGGTACTTTTTATATTTGTACTAATATTTTATAAATTTCTTTTAAAAAGTTATATGCTGTATGGGGGCGCTGAATTGTGTGATAATTTTGTATTTTTATTACAAACTAGCTTATCCCGGTGTACTTCGCTACCCCCCTCGTTATAAAATAAAATTAAAAGTATTTATATATCCTATTGTGACGATCGGTCCAGTAGTTAAGACTATATTACGATTTTTAATTTTAATAAAAAGGAGCGTGGTCCCATCCACTTTTCTCCCGGTACGTATTCCAAATTATGGCAATACCATATGTAGCAAATATCATCGACGTAGGTCAAAAAATGCCCAAAATATGGCGATTTCAATTTTTGGGTTATATGGGAGCTGCCACGCCCACTTGTCCGATAACGCCCATTTTTGTCCTGATTACTCACATTAATAACATATGAACTATTGCAATGTTTCAAAACTCTTGCTATCACAATAGTCAAGATATATGATGTTATTCAATTTATGTGGGAGGGGCTACGCCCACTTGAAATATTAAAAGCGTAAAACCATCCTCTATAAATTCCCTTTTGAATGACACCAGTTTGGGTCAAATCGGTTGGATAGTTTCCGAGTCTATAGCGAACATGGGTACAAACATTTTTTGTATTTTATATATATAGATTTATGTTATTTAAGTTATGGTACTTTTTTACATTTGGTGCTTATTCTCTTAAGAAATTCTTTTAGTGGATTTGAATGAAATTTGGTAGACGAATAAGATGGACCCAGATTTATATAAAGTGTTCTTTTTAAGGTGGTAAAAACAGGACCAATTAGTGTTTGTGGAAATTTTTAATTGTTTTTACATTAACAAACCGTGTACTTTCGGGGGAAAAATAAAAACAATTTAGATTATCTTCTAGTTTATTTTATTAAAACGAATAATTTTCCACATTTTGCTGAAAACAGTAAATCTGTCTTTTTTCCCTACAGCCTAATTTTTTTTTTTTTTTTTTTTTTTTTTTGAGAAAAATTCCATACAATTAGGGAATTACATCAAGTATGTACTTGCGGCAAGTAAGTATGAAAATTCAATTTTCATTGCATTTTAATACAATATTGCTCATGTTTATTGATATGAAGTGTTTTTCTATAAAGATTTTGAATGTATTGTATCGTGGAAGTAGAATAAATACAAAATTCACAATGCACAAATGATACTACAAAGTAATGTACTCACATGTGTACATACGTACGTATGACATGATAATTCGTTGTAAATCTGTAAATTTAAAGGAATATATGTACATATATTAGGATGGTTCAAATTAGTTGTACTGGAAATTAAGAAAATACTAGTATGGTGTATTAATTCCTATAGCAAATTAAATTATATTTCATATTTGTTTCACTGGTATTTTCGGAATTTTGATCGAACTTTGGAATGCTTGCTTTGGTCTTGGCTTTCCTGGGCTCTTTCATTGGGACGATTAAACATCGATTTCGATGTCATAATCATCTAGTTGGGATTCATCACCAGTTATTATCCTTTTAAGTAAATGTGGATCGACGTTAATTTCATTCAACAATTTCTGAGCGGTGAGCCTGCGACGGGTTTTTGTTCAAAGAGAATCCCCGAACACGCTCAACACTTCTAACTTTTGTGCCTTTAACGAACAAAAAAAAATCGCTAATTGAATCTTGATTTTTGAACAGCCCTCGTATATGTACAAAATGTATATACACCTCAGGCAATAACTGTCTTTATCGAATAAGTAAATTCAACGTTCGAGGTAAATGTGTTACATGAAATAAATAAACAAAACAAAAAAGTTCTCCATCCACCATAATGGGCTAAAACAAATCATACCATTGTCAAGCTCATAGTCAATACTGATTCTTTTATATGTTGATCGAAAATGAAGGGATTTAAGGCAATATGGCATACAATGGCATATGTTTGATTTTACAATACCTACATAAATACTCGTACATACTCTAACGTAACAATTGCAGACTAGAACTTGAACTACATACTTACATACGAGTACATACGTACTTGTTTAAAGACGACACACTTTTGTAAAATTGAATCAAAGGCAAATGCTACAAACTGTAATGATTTTTGTTGGCCAATAAAAAAGAAAATAAACTTAACTTGGCAATGTACCAAAAGATGTCTGTTCATTTTATTAGTTTTGTTTTTCCATCATGTTAACAAAATAAAAACGACAACTTTGAAGCTTCTAGACAACCACACAAGGAATAAATAAACAAATAGTTTCAGTTGCAGATTTAATTACGCCCCTACAATGTAAAGAAAAATTTTTAAAAACCTATTTTACGAAACTTTTAATATCAGCCCCGATATATATATTCATATGTAGCAATTGTTTTTTACCGTATATATACAAAATTTATCCAAAAAAGTACCAAAAGTACCAGAACTAAAAAAATGTACCAAAAGAACTAGATTTTTTTCTTTTATCCCTTTAGATATTAAACAGCAGATTAGGGTAAAAAAAATTATTAAAAATATAAAACGTACCTGTTTTTGCCCCTTAAAAAGTACGCTAAATTTTAATCTTTGTTATATAGTGACTAGAAGTGGATGCATTCCAGATCATCAATTCGGTTTTCGCAGTCAGCATAACACTATTGAACAAACTCACATGTTGTTAGAGACACTTTTGAAAAAAAGAAATATTGCTCCGCACTCTTCATTGATGTTGCACAAGCCTTCGACAAAGTATGGCACGAAGGTCTAATACACAAATTAACACAAAATCTACCCGTAAACATTGTCAAGCTTTTAAAAAAGCTATTTAAGTGAACGAAAATTTGTAGTTAGGGAAGGCAATTTTTTAAGCCCTCCGCAGTCGATCGAAGCCGGAGTTCCCCAAGGCAGCATCTTCGGTCCCTTACTTTATTTAATTTATGCCTCTGACTTACCGTTAAGCAATAACATTCATACATCAACATTTGCTGATGATACAGCTTTTTTAAGCGTCCATGAAAATCCAGTAGAAGCTTCCATCAACTTACAAGGGTATATATCCAAATTGGAAAAATGGCTTAAACAATGGCGTATAAAAGTTAACGAACAGAAATGTGTACACGTCACTTTTACGTTGCGAAGGGAAACATGCCCGCCTATACAAATCAACACTGAGACTATTCCGCAGCATACTGTAGTCAAATATCTAGGCGTTCACCTTGATCGCCGTTTAACATGGAAATCGCATATAGACGCAAAGTTAATACAAATGAAATTAAAAACTGCCCAAATTAATTGGCTTATGGGAAGAAATTCTATACTGAGCCTAGACTGTAAACTTCTACTATACAACGCGATCCTGAAACCAATATGGTCCTATGGAATCCAGTTATGGGGCACTGCCTCAGCATCGAATATCGAAAGAATTCAAAGGCGACAGAATAAAATCCTACGTACAATAACAGCAGCCCCCTGGTATGTCAGAAACCATCGAATTAATAAAGACCTGGACGTTCCGTTGGTGAAGACAGTATTTTCAAAACATGCGAAAAAATATATAAAAAAACTTGAGTTGCACCCGAATCCACTTGCGCGCAATATTCTTCATTATAGAGGCCACACCCGGCTGAAAAGAAGGGATACTCTTTTTCTCAGCCGTTCACGACAGATGTAAAACAACAAAAATTAACCGTTGAAATTAAAAATTTTGTTTAGCATTGGCTAAACTTACATTTAATATATTTTAGATTTAAGATTTGAAAAACTTATTGATAATTTAATATAAATAATTAAAGATTCAATAAATAATAAAATTATCAAAAAAAAAAAAATATAAATTTCATCCAAATCAAGTGAGCGATTTTTTTGTTATACTGGAACAAACCGGTCTTTTTACCTGTATGTATACCAAATTTATTGAAAAAAGTACCAAAAGTACCAGAACTAATAACAGTACCAAAAGCACTAGAATTTTTTCTTTGGTCCCCTTAAAAACTAAACAGGGTAAAAAAAATTATAAAAAAATAAAACGCACCTGTTTTTACCTCTTAAAAAGTACGCTATAAATTTCATTCAAATCGAGTGAGCGATTTTCGTGTTATACTGGCACACACAGTCAAACAGCTGAATATTTTTAATACTTAACTAAATTACATTATTTAAATACTCTTTAATTTTTAAATTCGGATTTAAATGTTCAATCCCAACTTGTAACTCAAATTAATCCTAAAACACTTAAATTTGGTACGAAATGTTTTTTTTGCACTCAAAATAATTTAACTAAAATTTTCGAAATTTTACTTAATATTAGTGAAAAATTCCAGCAATTTTATAAAAGTTTCCTTGATATAAAAATTTTTTTGTGTACAGAAAATTTTTATAATCATAAAAACAAATTTACGGAAAACTAGTTTATTGTTTATCCAACCAATTAGTAAAAATTTTATCGTGGGGCGTCTTCTGCCGTATACAGGAACATTGTGTTCATGTAATAGTGTAGTGGTGCAGCTCCTTGCTAGGTGGTTTAAGGTCTTGCTAAACTGATCTTATTGCTATGTTTTCCCCCCGTAAAAGGCTCTTGTTTCTGGAATCTTAAATTGATTTATATAAAACTTTCTAAGTTTTAATAACATGTACATATGAAAAGTACTATTATCAGGCTCAAGTTCAGTTTTATTGAATTAATGAAAAGAGAGTTTTTTTATATTGAAAATATTATTATTAATATCCAATCAGTTTTTAGCAGAACGTATAGTACATATTCACTGAATACTTTGATGATAACGGACTATGAGTTTGTGTTGATTATTAGTAATTTCCAAACAGTGATGAGGGAATTTCGTACTAACCAGCACTGTTTCATTATAGAATAAAAATTGAATTAAAAATTAATTCTCATATTCTATTTCTGTTGAAAACCGTTTAAATAGTTGATATTCTTCTCAATTAGTATCCACTTTACGAAAATTGTAAAAATGGACAATTGAACGCTGATGAGAGGTGTAGCGGCCTTGAAATCAGTACTGATACTTTCTGATAAAAACTGATTGGATATAAATAATAATATTTTCCAACATAAAAAAACTCTTAGTAATTTTGAATTTTCATTAATTCAATAAAACTGAACTTGAGCCTGATAATATTACTTTTCGTATATATGTACATCAATATAAGTTCAAATAATAATTACGTTTATTCGTAATAATAATAATATAAAAAGTTTTAATAAAATTTTAATGAAATTTTATAAAATTTTTACCCAAATTTAGTACATGTGTTCTTTTTGAGTTTGACATCCACTATACTTCTTCTTCCAACAAGTAGCCAAGATGAAGAATAAAAAAAATTAAGTATGTACACAAAAAACTTTAGAATAAAATAAAATAAAATGAAGTCAATATCTGGTTATTGTGGTGAGATCAAATGTCAAGTGATGTGCAAAAAGACAATTGAAATTTTGGCCAAAAAAAACTAAATAAATAAATAAAATAAAATAATATTACAACATATTTTCATTTTGCGATAATAAAAATAAACAGGATTTTATCATATTTCACACAATTAAATTTTCAATTGAGTTTTCTAATTAATTTTATTTGTATGTATGTATGTACTCGTATGTATGTATTTATCAAAAGCCAACTATATCAATAAAACAAAGTATTGACCAAAATTTCATGGGTCTGGCAAAACTCAATTTATTAAATTTTAAACTATTTATTTTACTTGTGGCAAAATGTCTGTTTGTTTAGAGACAAAAAAAAACCCTGACGACGACGACCTAATGTTTGTTGCAACTTTTATAAGTTATAGTCAGCTGGATATAGGCCGTCTTAGATGCATATACGAGTACATAAATATTTTAAAATGCATGCCGTCATTGTTTAGAGTCTATAGTTTATAGCATTAACTTTGGCTTGCAACAGTAAAACAAAGTAAATAAACTGAAGAAGAGTAAAAGAAAATTTAGACAATATATCTTAGACAAATACATGTGTATATTTCGAAGTATGTATGTGTAATGCATGCAGTAGAATAACCAAAAATTTCTATAAAGAAATACAAAATGTTTCCATGACTAAAATCAGATTTCATTAGGACGATCCTTATCATAATCGCTAAAAGACTGCAGAATAATTCTAAAAGCTGTCACAAAAAAAAATTTCTTTTTTAAAAACCTTTTTATAAATTCTTGCAATTTGTATGTAAGGTTTTTTTGTTTCAAAACAAGAAGACCCTTAACCATTCCAAATAGCACAACTTTTAGGAATTCCGATAGCCAAATCCCAAGACTTTAAATGTTCACGATTAAAAATTAAAAAAAAAATATTTTAAATCATTTCATTGACCTTGTGGGTCATCCCTGGAACTTCCCGCTAAGCGCAACCCTTATATAAAATTTACTGCTTCTAACACTGTCTTTTAACTTCATTCAAATAGTGTTCAAATAGAATTTCTTGCTGCAAAGATTAAAAGAAAAAAAAGGATCACTATGCAAAACGTTAAGTCAAGATACATAATAATAATATTCTATATTTTATGTAATTTTTTCATGATTTTCTTATTGCTATTTCGTATTTACAACGACTGGCAGAACTGTTGCCAATTTTGAAAGACCAACATCATAAATCAAATAAAGAAGCAACAAAAACAAAAGAAAAAAAAAAGGAAAAAAGTTTCCATACGCAGAACTCTAAAATAAATGTATTCGTTTTACTGACTCTTAAGAGCTAAGCAAGTAAAACAAAAATTTTTTAGTTTAGTTACTAAAAAAAGAAGAGAGGCAGAAACTAACGAAACTGAAAAAGTTATCCAGTCACTTTTAGTAGTCCATGAAGGAGTTTTTGAATACATAAATTGTCTGTCAACCGAAAGTGCGAAAAAGCCAAAGACGACTATTTAGAATATTTATTTATTTCTTATGCTAAAAGATAAAACAGTTTAACACTCAGAAAAAAAACTCGTATTAAATTTAAGTATTTTAGTTAATATTTATACAGGCTAAAGTTCGTAAATATTTATAATCAGAGAAATATTAGGTAGAAATTGATAACATATTTCGAGCAACAAAGGAAAAATTTATTATTTATACATCCCCCTTTCGTTGAATAGAACAAACAGTGTTTTCGGTAGAAGCCACTAAACCTCGTCAGTATTCATGTGCAAATGCTTTCACTACTTGCTAGGTAGCTTCGTTGAACGTAATTACATATTCTATTTATACACAATTACAAATACAAATAGAATACGCGACTTACATCCACTAATGGATGCTAACTGGGGAATGTTTTGTTTTGTTTTTTATTTATTATCATATATTAAACATTACCGTCATGGTCTAATAATATCAGGGCTGCGCAACAGAAATATAGTTTTTGGTAGGGTAGTGTTTTGACCGTTAAATAATCTGCAAAAAAATGGTAAGTCTCACGGTCTTGTCAAAAGTTGTTTACATTTTGGCCGCCATCATGAATATTTTTGTTTACGTTATGCTTTTTGTTTTTGCATAACAACTAAATACATACAAACCACATTTTGTTTTGTTTTGTATAAAGCTTGTTTTGACAATATTAGGCTTTTTTTACACAAACACTGGCTTTAATTTCCCATTGATCCAAATGAGTGACAAATAAATTTTATAGAAAAATTCTCAAATACAATTGAGAAATCGGACTTACGTAGTCTATAAGTATGGACCCTTGGCTTTCATTTCCAGTTGGTCCAAATGAGTGACATAAATAAATTTTATAGAAAAATTCTCAAATACAATTGAGAAATCGGACTTACGTAGTCTATAAGTATGGACCCTTGGCTTTCACTTACAGTTGGTCCAAATGAGTGACAAATAAATTGTATAGAAAAATTCTCAAATACAATTGAGAAATCGGACTTACGTAGTCAATAAGTATGGACCCTTGGCTTTCATTTCCAGTTGGTCCAAATGAGTGACAAATAAATTTTATAGAAAAATTCTCAAATACAATTGAGAAATCGGACTTACGTAGTCTATAAGTATTGATTCTTGGCTTTAATTTCCAATTGGTCCAAATGAGTGACAAATAAATTTTATAGAAAAATTCTCAAATACAACTGTGAAATCGGACTTACGTAGTCAATAAGTATGGACCCTTGGCTTTCATTTCCAGTTGGTCCAAATGAGTGACAAATAAATTTTATAGAAAAATTCTCAAATACAATTGAGAAATCGGACTTACGTAGTCTATAAGTAATAATTCTTGGCTTTAATTTCCAATTGGTCCAAATGAGTGACAAATAAATTTTATAGAAAAATTCTCAAATACAACTGTGAAATCGGACTTACGTAGTCAATAAGTATGGACCCTTGGCTTTCATTTCCAGTTGGTCCAAATGAGTGACAAATAAATTTTATAGAAAAATTCTCAAATACAACTGTGAAATCGGACTTACGTAGTCAATAAGTATGGACCCTTGGCTTTCATTTCCAGTTGGTCCAAATGAGTGACAAATAAATTTTATAGAAAAATTCTCAAATACAACTGTGAAATCGGACTTACGTAGTCAATAAGTATGGACCCTTGGCTTTCATTTCCAGTTGGTCCAAATGAGTGACAAATAAATTTTATAGAAAAATTCTCAAATACAACTGTGAAATCGGACTTACGTAGTCAATAAGTATGGACCCTTGGCTTTCATTTCCAGTTGGTCCAAATGAGTGACAAATAAATTTTATAGAAAAATTCTCAAATACAACTGTGAAATCGGACTTACGTAGTCAATAAGTATGGACCCTTGGCTTTCATTTCCAGTTGGTCCAAATGAGTGACAAATAAATTTTATAGAAAAATTCTCAAATACAATTGAGAAATCGGACTTACGTAGTCTATAAGTATTGATTCTTGGCTTTAATTTCCAATTGGTCCAAATGAGTGACAAATAAATTTTATAGAAAAATTCTCAAATACAACTGTGAAATCGGACTTACGTAGTCAATAAGTATGGACCCTTGGCTTTCATTTCCAGTTGGTCCAAATGAGTGACAAATAAATTTTATAGAAAAATTCTCAAATACAATTGAGAAATCGGACTTACGTAGTCAATAAGTATGGACCCTTGGCTTTCATTTCCAGTTGGTCCAAATGAGTGACAAATAAATTTTATAGAAAAATTCTCAAATACAATTGAGAAATCGGACTTACGTAGTCAATAAGTATGGACCCTTGGCTTTCATTTCCAGTTGGTCCAAATGAGTGACAAATAAATTTTATAGAAAAATTCTCAAATACAATTGAGAAATCGGACTTACGTAGTCAATAAGTATGGACCCTTGGCTTTCATTTCCAGTTGGTCCAAATGAGTGACAAAAAAATTTTATAGAAAAATTCTCAAATACAATTGAGAAATGCGACTTACGTAGTCTATAAGTATTGATTCTTGGCTTTCACTTACAGTTGGTCCAAATGAGTGACAAATAAATTTTATAGAAAAATTCTCAAATACAATTGAGAAATCGGACTTACGTAGTCAATAAGTATGGACCCTTGGCTTTCATTTCCAGTTGGTCCAAATGAGTGACAAATAAATTTTATAGAAAAATTCTCAAATACAATTGAGAAATCGGACTTACGTAGTCAATAAGTATGGACCCTTGGCTTTCATTTCCAGTTGGTCCAAATGAGTGACAAATAAATTTTATAGAAAAATTCTCAAATACAATTGTGAAATCGGACTTAAGTAGTCTATAAGTATTGATTCTTGGCTTTCACTTACAGTTGGTCCAAATGAGTGACAAATAAATTTTATAGAAAAATTCTCAAATACAATTGAGAAATCGGACTTACATACGTAGTCAATAAGTATGGACCTTTGGCTTTCATTTCCAGTTGGTCCAAATGAGTGACAAATAAATTTTATAGAAAAATTCTCAAATACAATTGAGAAATCGGACTTACGTAGTCAATAAGTATGGACCCTTGGCTTTCATCTCCAGTTGGTCCAAATGAGTGACAAAAAAATTTTATAGAAAAATTCCCAAATACAATTGAGAAATCGGACTTACGTAGTCAATAAGTATGGACCCTTGGCTTTCAGTTCCAGTTGGTCCAAATGAGTGACAAATAAATTTTATAGAAAAATTCTCAAATACAATTGTGAAATCGGACTTACGTAGTCTATAAGTATTGATTCTTGGCTTTCACTTACAGTTGGTCCAAATGAGTGACAAATAAATTTTATAGAAAAATTCTCAAATACAATTGAGAAATAGGACTTACGTAGTCAATAAGTATGGACCCTTGGCTTTCATTTCCAGTTGGTCCAAGTGAGTGACAAAAAAATTTTATAGAAAAATTCTCAAATACAATTGAGAAATGCGACTTACGTAGTCAATAAGTACGGATTCTTGGCTTTCATTTCCAATTGGTCCAAATGAGTGACAAATAAAAAAATGCCCACAAATGGCCAAATTCCCGTAGAGCTGACTAAGATTTAAACAATTTTAATTTTCAAAATTTTATGGAAAAATTCTCAAATACAATTGAGAAATCGGACTTACGTAGTCAATAAGTATGGACCCTTGGCTTTCATTTCCAGTTGGTCCAAATGAGTGACATAAATAAATTTTATAGAAAAATTCTCAAATACAATTGAGAAATCGGACTTACGTAGTCAATAAGTATGGACCCTTGGCTTTCACTTACAGTTGGTCCAAATGAGTGACAAATAAATTTTATAGAAAAATTCTCAAATACAATTGAGAAATCGGACTTACGTAGTCAATAAGTATGGACCCTTGGCTTTCACTTACAGTTGGTCCAAATGAGTGACAAATAAATTTTATAGAAAAATTCTCAAATACAATTGAGAAATCGGACTTACGTAGTCAATAAGTATGGACCCTTGGCTTTCACTTACAGTTGGTCCAAATGAGTGACAAATAAATTTTATAGAAAAATTCTCAAATACAATTGAGAAATAGGACTTACGTAGTCAATAAGTATGGACCCTTGGCTTTCATTTCCAGTTGGTCCAAATGAGTGACATAAATAAATTTTATAGAAAAATTCTCAAATACAATTGAGAAATCGGACTTACGTAGTCAATAAGTATGGACCCTTGGCTTTCACTTACAGTTGGTCCAAATGAGTGACAAATAAATTTTATAGAAAAACTCTCAAATACAATTGAGAAATCGGACTTACGTAGTCTATAAGTATGGACCCTTGGCTTTCAGTTCCAGTTGGTCCAAATGAGTGACAAATAAATTTTATAGAAAAATTCTCAAATACAATTGAGAAATCGGACTTACGTAGTCAATAAGTATGGACCCTTGGCTTTCACTTACAGTTGGTCCAAATGAGTGACATAAATAAATTTTATAGAAAAATTCTCAAATACAATTGAGAAATCGGACTTACGTAGTCAATAAGTATGGACCCTTGGCTTTCACTTACAGTTGGTCCAAATGAGTGACAAATAAATTTTATAGAAAAATTCTCAAATACAATTGAGAAATCGGACTTACGTAGTCTATAAGTATGGACCCTTGGCTTTCAGTTCCAGTTGGTCCAAATGAGTGACAAATAAATTTTATAGAAAAATTCTCAAATACAATTGAGAAATCGGACTTACGTAGTCTATAAGTATGGACCCTTGGCTTTCACTTACAGTTGGTCCAAATGAGTGACAAATAAATTTTATAGAAAAATTCTCAAATACAATTGAGAAATCGGACTTACGTAGTCTATAAGTATGGACCCTTGGCTTTCAGTTCCAGTTGGTCCAAATGAGTGACAAATAAATTTTATAGAAAAATTCTCAAATACAATTGAGAAATCGGACTTACGTAGTCAATAAGTATGGACCCTTGGCTTTCACTTACAGTTGGTCCAAATGAGTGACAAATAAATTTTATAGAAAAATTCTCAAATACAATTGAGAAATCGGACTTACGTAGTCTATAAGTATGGACCCTTGGCTTTCAGTTCCAGTTGGTCCAAATGAGTGACAAATAAATTTTATAGAAAAATTCTCAAATAGAATTGAGAAATCGGACTTACGTAGTCAATAAGTATGGACCCTTGGCTTTCATTTCCAGTTAGTCCAAATAAGTGACAAATAAATTTTATAGAAAAATTCTCAAATACAATTGAGAAATCGGACTTACGTAGTCTATAAGTATGGACCCTTGGCTTTCACTTACAGTTGGTCCAAATGAGTGACAAATAAATTTTATAGAAAAATTCTCAAATACAATTGAGAAATCGGACTTACGTAGTCTATAAGTATGGACCCTTGGCTTTCACTTACAGTTGGTCCAAATGAGTGACAAATAAATTTTATAGAAAAATTCTCAAATACAATTGAGAAATAGGACTTACGTAGTCTATAAGTATGGACCCTTGGCTTTCACTTACAGTTGGTCCAAATGAGTGACAAATAAATTTTATAGAAAAATTCTCAAATACAATTGAGAAATCGGACTTACGTAGTCTATAAGTATGGACCCTTGGCTTTCACTTACAGTTGGTCCAAATGAGTGACAAATAAATTTTATAGAAAAATTCTCAAATACAATTGAGAAATCGGACTTACGTAGTCTATAAGTATGGACCCTTGGCTTTCAGTTCCAGTTGGTCCAAATGAGTGACAAATAAATTTTATAGAAAAATTCTCAAATACAATTGAGAAATCGGACTTACGTAGTCAATAAGTATGGACCCTTGGCTTTCAGTTCCAGTTGGTCCAAATGAGTGACAAATAAATTTTATAGAAAAATTCTCAAATACAATTGAGAAATCGGACTTACGTAGTCAATAAGTATGGACCCTTGGCTTTCATTTCCAGTTAGTCCAAATAAGTGACAAATAAATTTTATAGAAAAATTCTCAAATACAATTGAGAAATCGGACTTACGTAGTCAATAAGTATGGACCCTTGGCTTTCAGTTCCAGTTGGTCCAAATGAGTGACATAAATAAATTTTATAGAAAAATTCTTAAATACAATTGAGAAATGCGACTTACGTAGTCAATAAGTACGGATTCTTGGCTTTCATTTCCAATTGGTCCAAATGAGTGACAAATAAATTTTATAGAAAAATTCTCAAATACAATTGAGAAATCGGACTTACGTAGTCAATAAGTATGGACCCTTGGCTTTCATTTCCAGTTGGTCCAAATGAGTGACATAAATAAATTTTATAGAAAAATTCTCAAATACAATTGAGAAATCGGACTTACGTAGTCTATAAGTATGGACCCTTGGCTTTCACTTACAGTTGGTCCAAATGAGTGACAAATAAATTTTATAGAAAAATTCTCAAATACAATTGAGAAATCGGACTTACGTAGTCAATAAGTATGGACCCTTGGCTTTCATTTCCAGTTAGTCCAAATGAGTGACAAATAAATTTTATAGAAAAATTCTCAAATACAATTGAGAAATCGGACTTACGTAGTCAATAAGTATGGACCCTTGGCTTTCATTTCCAGTTGGTCCAAATGAGTGACAAATAAATTTTATAGAAAAATTCTCAAATACAATTGAGAAATCGGACTTACGTAGTCAATAAGTATGGACCCTTGGCTTTCAGTTCCAGTTGGTCCAAATGAGTGACAAATAAATTTTATAGAAAAATTCTCAAACACAATTGAGAAATCGGACTTACGTAGTCAATAAGTATGGACCCTTGGCTTTCATTTCCAGTTAGTCCAAATGAGTGACAAATAAATTTTATAGAAAAATTCTCAAATACAATTGTGAAATCGGACTTACGTAGTCTATAAGTATTGATTCTTGGCTTTAATTTCCCATTAGTCCAAATGAGTGACAAATAAATTTTATGGAGAAATTCTCAAATACAATTGAGAGGTCGGACTGACGTAGTCAATAAGTATGGACCCTTGGCTTTCATTTCCAGTTGGTCCAAATGAGTGACAAATAAATTTTATAGAAAAATTCTCAAATACAATTGAGAGGTCGGACTGACGTAGTCAATAAGTATGGACCCTTGGCTTTCATTTCCAGTTGGTCCAAATGAGTGACAAATAAATTTTATAGAAAAATTCTCAAATACAATTGAGAGGTCGGACTGACGTAGTCAATAAGTATGGACCCTTGGCTTTCATTTCCAGTTAGTCCAAATGAGTGACAAATAAATTTTATAGAAAAATTCTCAAATACAATTGAGAAATCGGACTTACGTAGTCAATAAGTATGGACCCTTGGCTTTCAGTTCCAGTTGGTCCAAATGAGTGACATAAATAAATTTTATAGAAAAATTCTTAAATACAATTGAGAAATCGGACTTACGTAGTCTATAAGTATGGACCCTTGGCTTTCATTTCCAGTTGGTCCAAATGAGTGACATAAATAAATTTTATAGAAAAATTCTCAAATACAATTGAGAAATCGGACTTACGTAGTCTATAAGTATGGACCCTTGGCTTTCACTTACAGTTGGTCCAAATGAGTGACAAATTAATTTTATAGAAAAATTCTCAAATACAATTGAGAAATCGGACTTACGTAGTCAATAAGTATGGACCCTTGGCTTTCATTTCCAGTTAGTCCAAATGAGTGACAAATAAATTTTATAGAAAAATTCTCAAATACTATTGAGAAATCGGACTTACGTAGTCAATAAGTATGGACCCTTGGCTTTCATTTCCAGTTGGTCCAAATGAGTGACAAATAAATTTTATAGAAAAATTCTCAAATACAATTGAGAGGTCGGACTGACGTAGTCAATAAGTATGGACCCTTGGCTTTCATTTCCAGTTGGTCCAAATGAGTGACAAATAAATTTTATAGAAAAATTCTCAAATACAATTGAGAAATCGGACTTACGTAGTCAATAAGTATGGACCCTTGGCTTTCATTTCCAGTTGGTCCAAATGAGTGACAAATAAATTTTATAGAAAAATTCTCAAATACAATTGAGAAATCGGACTTACGTAGTCAATAAGTATGGACCCTTGGCTTTCATTTCCAGTTAGTCCAAATGAGTGACAAATAAATTTTATAGAAAAATTCTCAAATACAATTGAGAAATCGGACTTACGTAGTCAATAAGTATGGACCCTTGGCTTTCATTTCCAGTTAGTCCAAATGAGTGACAAATAAATTTTATAGAAAAATTCTCAAATACAATTGAGAAATCGGACTTACGTAGTCAATAAGTATGGACCCTTGGCTTTCATTTCCAGTTAGTCCAAATGAGTGACAAATAAATTTTATAGAAAAATTCTCAAATACAATTGAGAGGTCGGACTGACGTAGTCAATAAGTATGGACCCTTGGCTTTCATTTCCAGTTGGTCCAAATGAGTGACAAATAAATTTTATAGAAAAATTCTCAAATACAATTGAGAAGTCGGACTTACGTAGTCAATAAGTATGGACCCTTGGCTTTCATTTCCAGTTGGTTTAAATGAGTGACAAATAAATTTTATAGAAAAATTCTCAAATACAATTGTGAAATCGGACTTACGTAGTCTATAAGTATTGATTCTTGGCTTTAATTTCCCATTAGTCCAAATGAGTGACAAATAAATTTTATGGAGAAATTCTCAAATACAATTGAGAAATCGGACTTACGTAGTCTATAAGTATTGATTCTTGGCTTTAATTTCCAATTGGTCCAAATGAGTGACAAATAAAAAAATGCCCACAAATGGCCAAATTCCCGTAGAGCTGACTAAAATTTAAACAATTTTAATTTTCAAAATTTTATGGAAAAATTCTCAAATACAATTGAGAAATCGGACTTACGTAGTCTATAAGTATTGATTCTTGGCTTTAATTTCCCATTAGTCCAAATGAGTGACAAATAAATTTTATGGAGAAATTCTCAAATACAATTGAGAAATCGGACTTACGTAGTCTATAAGTATTGATTCTTGGCTTTAATTTCCAATTGGTCCAAATGAGTGACAAATAAAAAAATGCCCACAAATGGCCAAATTCCCGTAGAGCTGACAAAAATTTAAACAATTTTAATTTTCAAAATTTTATGGAGAAATTCTCAAATACAATTGAGAAATCGGACTTACGTAGTCTATAAGTATTGATTCTTGGCTTTCATTTCCAGTTGGTCCAAATGAGTGACAAATAAATTTTATAGAAAAATTCTCAAATACAATTGAGAAATCGGACTTACGTAGTCTATAAGTATTGATTCTTGGCTTTCATTTCCAGTTGGTCCAAATGAGTGACAAATAAATTTTATAGAAAAATTCTCAAATACAATTGAGAAATCGGACTTACGTAGTCAATAAGTATGGACCCTTGGCTTTCATTTCCAGTTGGTCCAAATGAGTGACAAATAAATTTTATAGAAAAATTCTCAAATACAATTGTGAAATCGGACTTACGTAGTCTATAAGTATTGATTCTTGGCTTTAATTTCCCATTGGTCCAAATGAGTGACAAATAAATTTTATAAAAAAATTGTGGAGAGTGAAAGGATGTGGTGTAATAATGTTTTGAGAATGTTATGGCAGGATCGTCATGTGGAGAGTGAAAGGATGTGGTTTAATAATGTTATGAGAATGTTATGGCAGGATCGCCATGTGGGGTAATAAGGATGTTTATATTTTGTTTGCCTATAGCCCTTGGTTTATTTTAAACAGCTGGAAGGGTTCCAGCTAGTAATTAGGCGTTCAAAAGAACTGCCAGAATATTCTTGAAACTAAATTAAAAACAAAGGCAAGCGAGTGCCGAATTATGTTGATAGTTTAAGTCTGATTTTATTTACAAAAATATTCTAGCTTAAATACTACTTATGAGAATCTATATGATAATCTAGAATTGAGTGATTTGTAAATCACTCAATTTATTAATAAAGAAAAACAAAATATCATAAAGTTAAATTGAATTAAATTTTCATGTGTCATCAACTTGCACACAGTAATTTCTCTAATTCAATATTTGTTCCTAATAACTTTTGCCACACTTCAACATGTGTAACATTATCGCTTGTTGCGCTACACACTTAAAGTTGGTATTTACCTCTGTGCAAGTTGTATGACATGTGTACACTACAAAATTCTCAAATACAATTGAGAAATGCGACTTACGTAGTCAATAAGTACGGATTCTTGGCTTTCATTTCCAATTGGTCCAAATGAGTGACAAATAAAAAAATGCCCACAAATGGCCAAATTCCCGTAGAGCTGACTAAAATTAAAACAATTTTAATTTTCAAAATTTTATGGAAAAATTCTCAAATACAATTGAGAAATCGGACTTACGTAGTCAATAAGGATGGACCCTTGGCTTTCATTTCCAGTTGGTCCAAATGAGTGACAAATAAATTTTATAGAAAAGTAAACACATTCATAATGGAAAATTATTGTTGTGTGTGTTTGAGAAATTTTTTAAAGGCTATTTTTATGCTTTGTAATTCACAAAAATATATATGTGAGTTTTTGTATAAATAGATGAGCTTTGGAATTTTTTTAAACATAAAGGGTAAAACATCTACTGATGAATTGGTATAGCTATAAACGAAATATATATCTAGATATTGCTAACCCGCAACATATAAATAAAATATAAAACATAAATACTTGAGTACATGCTCAAATAAATGTAAAAATTTTAAAACTGTTAATTTTTAAGCTGTCTCTGTTTAATACCAATAAAACTATTTTTGTTGGCTTTATTTGATTAATCGATTTTATTTTACTAAGGTGGCAATACCAGCAATGGACAAAAATTAATTTTTAATAAAATATGACATTTATTCGAGAAAATACTCGAGAATTTATGTTTTTAAAAAATTTTGTTAAGATTTGCTAACCCACAACAAATAAAAAAGATTTTTTTAAAAATTAAAAATTTCTTTGATTATTTTTAAAAAAACATTAATTTTTAATTAAAATTGGTAAGTAAAATATTTGATTTAGCCTAAGTATCAAAAAAATATTAATTCAATTGTCTTTCAGGATAAAAATGAGCATAAATAATCCCGAATAGGGATTGATTCAAATATACCGGCAAGATTGTGCATGATGAATTCAAACTAAAGTCGATAATCAAGCCGGACGCCTTTTTAAGTAATTTTTAGGAGATTTTTCTTTTTTTATTTTTTTTTTTTGGAACCAGAATTCAGAGGCTGGACCGTATTTATGCCAAAACAATAGTCAAAATCCGGACTTCTCAGTCTGTAAAAGATTATGGGTCTGCGATATCTTTTGTGTGCAAAAAAATATTTTAATTATACACATAAATACACTTCGAATACATAAAACTATTTGTAAATAATTTATATTACATTTTGCAAAATCTTAATTGTAAAATTTTTTTAAATTTTCTGTGCTAAAATATTCGAAACTAAATAAAAGAAGAAATATTTTTAAATTTCCAGTTAAAACAAATATAAATTATTTACTTTACCTTTTTATTTATTACATTCTACACTTAATTCATGCATTTACATACACACATACATAATCGAATATGCATAATATTATTTTCTATGTTGCATAAATTTTTAATTGATTTTTCTTTATTTATTTAGGAAACAAATTAAAAATTAATACCAAATTTATTGGAAAATTTTCTTGATTTACTGAAAATTGTTATCAAAATATAAAAGAATAAATCAAATATTTGTTGTATATGTATGTATATGTATACACATACATATGCATACATCTAGCTGCGGATGTATATACGCTGCCACGTGGAAGGTCATCAATCTTAAACAAAATGGTGTCTTGAAAATAACTCACCAATTTAGTTCCCTTTTACGAGAAGTTTACTTTTTAGATTTGCCTGATAATGTAGTATGCCTACAAATACAGGGCACCCTGCTCCACATGGAAAAAAGTTTCACTCTTAAAAAATTTTCCTGGTTTCAGCTCTGTAGATAAAGTGGAAGTGTTTCGTATTCATAAGGCATATCCAATTATATATTATCGTATTCATAAGGCATATCCAATTATCTATTATCCAATTAATTATTATCTAAGGACTACCTTTTGCTTTTGCACAACTTTCCCATGCACATAAGGGGGGCACCCATGCCACATAATTTTCCATTTTTTACACACTTTTCAAACCAAATTTTTACATTCTAAATTAAAAAAAATTTACACTCCAATCACTAGTTTGTCATATCAAAACAGCACATAAGATTATTTGTTATTCTGTTTGTACAAGTTTTTCGAAAACAAACTACTAATAAAGTTTTGTTTTTGTAATTCTCATTTCTTGTTTGAGAGTTTCTCTATAACCATATGACTTTTAAGAAAAACTTAATTACAGCAAAGAAATATACATATTTTGTGACCTCTTCTTTTTTTCTTAATTTCATTCACTTCATATAAAACTTTTAAGCTGTTAATCTACTTTATTTTGTGCTACAATAATGCAAATATTTATTTGTTACTAATTTGTAAATAATAAATAATAAAATATTGTTATTTTTATAAATATTCAATTTATCGGTGCATCATAAGATTCTCATTTTAACCAGATTCCTGTCAAGCTTTTGATTAAAATATGCATATGAATGTAAGATTTGTTATGTAAAACATTTATGTATAGGAAAGTTATGGAAAATACCTAAAAATTTACAAATATATGTGTGTACATGTAGTTATGTATGTTTGTATGTAGGTACATACTTATATAAAATGTTTACTTAAATGGAAATGCATTTACTGATATACGCATAAGCATGTAATTTGTAAATATTAAAATATGTGAAAATTTATTGCTAAATTTATTGCTAAATTTATACAAATATGCACAGATGCACATTCATATGTACATACTCGTACATGCATACGTGTGTATATGATTTAATTATTAAACAGAAAAGAAAAAAATTGTTAATATTCTATTAGAGAGAAATAAATAAATACCAAAGGTAATAAATATTTCAAAGACTTAAAGCAACTAAATAGTATAAAAAATTTATTTCTGGGCAAAACGGATGTTATTTAAAAGTACAAATGCGACATGCATGTGCATGTAGATATATACTATGTACATATATATATATATATATATATATATATATATATACACATATGTGCACACACACACGGCACAACATTTAAGAATAATAAATAATATATCTATGTATGCGTAAAAATTAAACTTAAATCTAAAAATAATAAAAGAAAAAATAAAACCCCAAAAGTTAAAATAATAAATTTTTATTCCCGGTTTTGGAAACGTTAAATTTCGATAATAAATTACTGAAGCATATACAACCCGCCCTACGATATCAATCGATCAATAATGTGTAAATTATGAACTAAAAACAATTGATTTGCTTCCTTCTAATCATCCATTTTATTTCTTTGTTTAGCTTTTGTGCCTGTAAAGACACATTAAGTTAAACGCAAGTTTGTTTCTTTACGTCTAGAATTCCAGCGATCGATATCTTTCGATATCGTGGGCCAGGCCGGTAATTTCATGTTTCACATAACACCTAAAGGTGAGTAGTAGCTGGTATTGAGCCAGTTGTAACCGAAATTTTCAATTAAAATATTATCCAAATTGTGTAGTCATATGGTATTATTATGGTATTTCATCAAAGAGGAAAAATTACAACAAAAAACCCGACAAAAAGCACAGTTCAGCTTATATATGCCTATAAGCATGCTATGCTTGAGAACTAATTGGATTTTGAAAACTGATAATCACAACGAATAGCGCAGACAACATCCACAAACTACTCGAAGCTGCCAGACCAATTTAAAGCATTATTGTCAACGCAATAGCTACCAGATTTTACGACTTATGGTCATTTTAGCGATTTTGGGTCTAAAAAAAACATCTTAAAGTTAAAAACATAATAAAGTATTTTTGGCTAGAATTTGCTTATTCTTAAAAATTTAAAGCTTACAACAAACAGGACTTCAATTACATGTACGGCAAAATAGTTTTAGCTTTATTAATTCTAAAAGATGACAACGTTTTATATTTTGTTAACGTTGATTTTAACAGTGTGGCTACATTTTTTTCTCTTTCACTTTGTTTACATTTCTCTACTGCACGTGTTGTTGCATTACTGTCAAAATATTTATATTTATTTTCTTCACGACTGCTGAAAAATGTGTACGCACGTGTAAAATTTATAAAAAAATATAGAAATTAAAGAAAAAAATATAAAGTGATTAACAAGTTTAAAAACTATGGCTGAACAAAATCAGAAAACTAAAAGTTCAAATACATTTCGGGTAAAAAAAACAAAGAAAAAATTGATTGACAACCAGATAATTTTTGCACTATAGTGTTTTTTGATATTACTAACATAATTATTAATGTGCGTTTTCTTTTAACAATTATAGTTTAGAAGCTTTGCCGATCGTGTTAGTGAAATTGATTTGAGACGTTTGGCTTTATACCATATCGGCCATGAAAATGAAGAGCTTCCGGAAGACGACGAAACCTTCTTTCATCAGACTTTAAAAAAGTGGATGGTCTTAAACTTATCCGAGGAATATTCATTGTTTTCAAGAAAAGTTATAAAGGTTGTTACTTTGCCTCAGTTGTTGCATCAAAAAGATTTTGTCATCGACTTAATTTTGGAAAAACTTTCATGTGCAACAAACTTGTCGCTGCAACCTTTATTAGAGCTGCTTTATGTTTTGGCTAGAGATCTGCGAGAAGACTTTTATCCATATTTTCAACGTGCCCTAGATAGATTGATATGTTTACTGAATACCCAGGATGCCGATCAGTTAGAATGGACTTTGGTATGTCTGGCATATTTATTTAAGGCACTAAAGCCATATTTAAAACGTAATATAGGAGTAGTATTCAATAGTATTCTGCCATTGCTGGATGAAAGACGCTATGAAGAACATGTTACAAATTTTGCCGTTGAATGTTTTTCATTTATTGCTAGAGATGTACGAGACTATGAAAAATTTTTGGAATTCATACTGGAAACTGTTGTACGTGAACAAGTTGAAAGTGTTCAGGGTTGTGGACGATTATTGTTCGAAATTGTGCGTGGCGTTAAAGGAAAATTTCACTCCATTGCCGATGAATTTCTGGAATTTATATTTAAATTTGTTGTTGATGGTAAACAGATTAAACCGCAACAAAACCAGCTGCTAAATGAGATAGTAGAGTATTGCATTTTCCAGTTATTAAAATTTATTCATCCCGATGAAATGTCGTTGTTTTGGCGTAAACTGTGCCAGGTATCAGACAGTTGTCAAAATGTTGCTAAACTCCAAAATCTTTGTCGCATTTTCCTACAAGTAGCAAACTTTAAGCAATGTCGCTTTTTAGCCGAAATGGATGAAATAGTGCCCTGTCTTTTGCGTTTCATCGATAAATCTATGAATGAAGAATCGGCTGTGGAAGCGTTGAGAATTGGCACACAAGTTATAAGCTGCATATTGTTGTCTGGTTCCTCTTTAGTAACTCAATTAGACACCAGCCGCCTGTTTAAGAAATGCTTATGCATTAAGGATAGAGAAATATATGCTGAATTTATAAAACAAATAACTTTACACGTTCAGTTTGATATATTTATATTGCCCAGTTTGATACAGCACTTTGAGACACATTTCGATAAGGCAGCCTTTGAGTTATTCACTCAAGTTATTATGAAAAAACAGCCTTTGCAATTTAATTCGATCAATCAACATAACTGGCAGAGCATGGAAATTAAAGTGAAATCAAAAGAAACTTTAACAAAAGTAGAGCAAGTCCTTAAGAATATTTATTTAAATCGTGCACAATTGGAGGAACAACTAATGCTGCTTATTATATCTCCGCATTTAAAAGGTTTACAAAAGGAACAATTACAAGAACCTTTAAATAAATTAATCGAAAGCTTAATTAGTTCTTTGAAGAAAACAAATACAAAAGACTACAAACAACTTAATGTATTATGTCTAGTATTGGCAATATACATACAATTAAAATTCGTATTGGCCAAGGAAACTGTTCTATCACTGGCAAATGTCTTAATTGAGAATATCGAAAATATAAATGTTTTGGGAGCCTTAAATCAATTGGTTTCTACTTACCCAAAAATGTTTAAAAATCACCAAACACTACATACTGCTATGGCAGAAACTCTTTCGCATCATGATCATGAAAAACGTTTGCTTGCTGCTCATTCACTTTACGTAATGTTCAAGTCACAAGAACATCAAACACCGTACCACATTTTCTACAAAGCTGAACTTATAGAGCCAAATGTTTACAACTATAGAGAACAAGTGCTTTCGGTACAAAAATTAGATACTCAAGCTGAATTATTTAAACAATTTCCACATGATTATTGCAAAGAAGATTGTATTAGATTTCTTTTGGGGTTATTATACCATAATTTTAAATATGTTTGGGAACCGGTTCTCAAGCTTCTGGCAGATTATGCCAACCATGTTGATGTTAGCAAATTTTGGTTGATTTATCAGAAAAAACTTCAAAGTACACAAGATAAAATAGATTACTCTTCTAAAACCAAAGAGGATATGGTCGAACCTTCACATTGGGACTCAGCTGTCTTAAATGAAATAATGCCTTTTCAAGAAGAGGACAACATAAGCCAGCAACAGCTACTAAACTATAGAAACTTGTTGTGGCAACGTTTACCACACTTTGGAAACTTATTTGAATTGAAAAACAAAGAATTGGTTAGTATGTTTATGAAATTCGTTCAAGAAGAGTACAAAGAGCAATTGGAATGTAAAGAAAACGAATGGGATTTGTCCCATAACACAGAAAATTCGGCTGATATGGACGATATTGAAGAAGATAATGAAGAACAGTTGCAGATAAATATACAAAAATCCAGCATTAAGAAAAGATCAAGATATAACACCACTGTGCAAACTGCCAATGTTAAGTCTATTTTACAAACTTTGGAAACAAAACTTAATGTTTTTGCTGCTCATCACAACCCTCGGCATTTGTATAGAGAAGCCGAACTGTGGTCTCTCTATATCCAACTTTTAAAATGTTCTAATCAACAGCTACAAAAATCTGCCTTGGACTGCATTTTTTCGTACAAATCAAAATCGTTGATGCCATATAAAGAAAATTTGTATAATATTTTGGATGAAAAGAAATTTAAAGATGAGTTAATAAACTTTAAAATAGAAACTTTATCATTAGAACATCGACAAGAATTTATGGAAATTCTATTAAGATTATTATATGGAAAAATGATAACACGAGGCACCCAGAAAGGCATTAGTCCTCAACAAAGAAAATCACTTATTCTAAGATTTCTGGCACAATGTTCAGTGGATGAAATTCAATGGTTTTTACAAATGGCATTTGGTTTATACAATGAATTTTCTGAGGAATCAACAGATATTCTTAACATACCAGCTTTGGTTAAAGAAAAATTTCATATCAGCAGTGTCTGGTCTCCGAAAAAATTGCAAAGTGTGGTCAATTTAATTGAACTGATACGCAAAGAATTTGGTGGCATAATGGAACAGAAATTTCACTACTACATGCTTAAGCTATTAGTGTTTGTTGGCAGCGTTTGCAATGAAGTTTTTCTTTTAGACAGCTCTTTAATACATCCCAAAATGCCAGTTGTTTTTAGAAATCTTAAACAGAACGCTTTGCAAAGTTTTTACAACTTTTTCGAACATATCGACGAGTTTGACTGGACACCAGAATTAATAAAATGCTTAAGTGAAGTATTTGTTTTTCCAGCCTTAGAGAAATTGCCTTTGGACAGTATACATTCCCCTACGATTTTATTGAAGCTTCTATTGTTGTGGGGTGAAAAACCCAAACATTTTTTGTTCTTGAATCTTAAACCATCAAACAAACAGGAAAATATATTTCATTTTATTATTGCCCTGCTTATGAATGAAAAATCCAAGGCTGTGGTACGAAAGTCCATAATGGCTTTAATAGAACGTTTGCTAGTGGCATCGGAGAATGATTTAGATAATGCCGAGCAAGGCCTTCAGCTGCTTCAACCTTATATACCTGATTTATTACAACGTCTTAAAATGAATTTTTCGACTAAAAGATCAAAACAGAATTTGGATAAGCGTGATTTAAATGTTTTATCTTTGCTAACGAAACATGTTACAGAGCCAGAAACTTGTGACAGTTTATTACAATTATTGCTACCAATTCTTATTGCCAGAACACAGACACAATCTTCGAGTGAGGTGGTTACTCAAGTCATTACAACACTATCGAATCTTATCAAGAGATTAGAGAGTCCAGAATTGTATGTACGTAAAATTGCTCCCTTATTCGAGCAGGTGCAAGATGTTGCGGCCCGGAAACAATTGTGTGATTTAATAGCCGATATAGCCCGAATCAAACATAAACAAAATCCATGTTTGCAAATTAGCCAACAATTAAAAACTTTGGCTAGAATTGTTTTGTTACTCAATGCTTGGGACAAGCGCTGGGTAGAACAGCCAGATTATGAAAAACGTTTGGACGCCTTCAAAGAAATCAAACAGCAATCGCAAACAGCGGAAGGTATTGATCTCGACTTGGGTGTACTGCTCATATACAATTGTTTCTATTTTCTAAGATATGACAAGGATATGGGTTTACGCGACAATGCAAGCGAAAACTTAAAAATGCTATTGCCGCATTTAGCTAAGAAATATGCTGCAGATAAAATAAATATTGAATATTTGGTAGGCGATGTTTTCATAAATCTAATTAGACGTGTTATTAGAGACTCTAATGAAAATGTACGCAATGAGGGCATAAAATTGTTGGGCGAAATGTCTCGAGAATGTCCAGAAACTCATGAAATTTTACAAGATCTTCATGGTTTGGGAGATAAAATGGACACTGAAGTGGATTTCTTTGAAAATATTACACATTTGCAGTCACATCGCCATGGCAGAGCTTTGCTAAAGTTTAACACCTACGCAGCTACTTTAAATAAACCACCCTGTGTTCGAACTCTCACGCAATTTATTTTGCCTCTAGCTTCGCGGTATCTATTGCAAGAACAACATGCCAGTAAACATACTTTGGTAGATGCAGCTATCGAAACATTGGGTGTGGTATGCCAACTTTTGCCATGGCAGCATTATCATTCCGTCTTGCGCTACTATTTAATGAAAATGCGTCTGACACATGACTATCAAAAACAATGTGTGCGCATTGTTGTCAGAATATTGGACGCATTCCATTATGATTTATCTTTGGCGCAAAACGATCAGCAAACTTTAGAAAAACTTAAAAGTGTTATAAAAGAAAAAGCCCAAGAATTATATACAGAAGTAAAAGAATTTAAACAAGAAGAACAAGGAAATGAAAAACATGAAGATTTGGAAAATGATAATGAAGAAGGGGCGGAGGGCCATAATACTTTAAAGTCTGAAAATAATGAAGATGAAACTTTGGAGCAAGCCTTAGAAAATGAAGAAAATAAAGAGGAAGATATTGAAGATGAGCCTTCAAGTTGTGCTGCAAAGCCAGAAGATTATTGTTTGCATAGAAACACGATTTTGCAAGCTAATGCTTCGAAAAAAGTCTTAACAACAATTACCACAATTTTAATACCCACCTTGAATCGTTCGATAACGGACAAATCATCATATGATAACAAGCATAAAGTTAATCGAAAACGTTTAAGTATCGAAAGAGAAGAAGAGGAAATATTAAGGGTTCCAATAGGTTTGGCTTTAGTAAAACTTATGCAAAAGCTTCCCAAAGAGCTTATGGATTCTAGTTTGCCAGGTAAGTTAATACATATAAGTATATATTTTTGTTTTTTGGTGAAAATTTTTCTGCCTGTTCGCCGATTCGATCAAGTACATTTAAAACAAAAACAAAATTTTAGAATTTTAAATTTAGAATGTTTTAAAAAATTATGAAATCAATTGGGGTATTCACACTGTAGTCATAAAGTCATATGTCATAAAATAATAACAGACCAAAATATGACAAGTGTGAGCACCACGTGATACAGGTATGTGATAGAAATCGATTCGATTGGAAATGAAATTAAAGAATTAAATCGAATCAAATACTTTTAGATGTGATGGAAATCGGATCGAATCTATTTACGCAAATATTTTTGTGTGACCTCCCATCCGCTGGAAAATTCCTGCTTATTTTTTTTTCGCGACAGGAGTAATTTCTTTCAAAGTTTTTACGTTCTTGCATTTGCCCTCAAATCTTTTAAATTTTAGCAAGTTTTTTTATTTTGGCGATTTTCAATTAATTTTTTTGCATTTCTCAAAATTTTGGCAATTTCTAATCAATATTATGGCGAAGTTTTTGGTGTTTTTAGATGATTTTTCTGAACTTTTATTCAGTATTAAGTTCTATAATCTTTTACTTTTTACAAGATTTTGAGATTTTTCGCCTTTTTTGTGATCTCTACAATTTGTTTTATATTCGTTAAAGTTTTAGCGATTTTTAATCATGTTGGATTTTTGTATAGTTGACCTGTGATTTAATATGATGAAAATTCGTTTTGTTCGGCTTAAGGTCTTCTTTAATAAAAACAATTAAAATTTTTGTTTCATAAAGAACTTTTTTTTTTTTTTTTTTTTTTTTTAATTTATTTTTATTTTTGTTTTCCGATATTTCGGTTAACTTCGTTAACCATTCTCAAGGAATCTAAAAAACAATGTTTATTTTACATATAATACTTGTAATAGTTATGATTTACATTAATTATTACATACATTTTTTTATTTTTTATTTTTATTCCCAATGACACTCTCCTATATGTTTTTATCCTATTTATGTTTATTTATGATGTGTCGATATAGTTGTGCACACTTGTCTGTATCTGTTTTGTAGTTGAGACGTTTGTGAATTGGTACATTTATAATGTGTAGCATTTCCAATATGAATCTTTTCTTATAATTAGTCTCTTCTTGTAGTACTCTCACATTATCAAAATCTGGTTTATGTCCGCTCAATGCACAGTGGGCAGCAAGTGCGGTTTTTTGTTCTAGCGGTTTATTATTTTGTTTTATATCAGATTTATGTGCTGATATTCTTGTTTTTAGTTTTGTTTTTGTTGTACCAACATACGATTTATTGCAAACATTTTTATCATCACCAATACAGGTTATCTCATAAATCAGATTGGATTTATCCTCTTTATGAAGGGCGTCTTTAGTGTTGCTGAATATTTTCTTTAAAGAGTTATTTGTTTTCATAGCTAATTCATATTTATTATTGTCATATATGTCCGTGTTTTTAATCCTCTCAGACAGTCCAGGTATATAAGTTATTCGTTTGTATATCTTCTCAGTGTTGTTATTGTTTGATTTGTTTGGCTTAGAAACAACGTGTTTTATAAGTTTCTTTATGGTTGAGTTGGGAAATTCGTTTTGTTGTAAAATGTTTGTGATTTTTTGTTTATTTTCTTTATGAAATTTGTTGTCACTTATATCAAGTACTCTTCTTATAAAATTGGTGGCTGTGTTGATTATGACGCGTCTAGGGTGTTTTGAATAAAAATTGATTATCCTATTTGATGCCGTTGATTTTTGGTACCAATCTATGTGAAGTACGTTCATATTTCTTTGGACTATACAGTCTAGATAAGGTAGCTTGTTGTCTTTTTCTAGTTCTATCGTAAACTTTATTTGGTTGTTATAACTATTTAATTTTGTTAAAGTCTCATCTAGCATATCCCTTTTTACAACTGCGAAAATATCATCCACATACTTAGTTACTAATCTTGGTTTTCTATCCATTTTGCTGAAGGCAGTATCTAAAACCTCTTCCATAATGATGTCTGCTACGACAGGTGAGATTGGAGATCCCATGGGCATTCCTTTCCTTTGTTCGAAAATTTTTCCATCGTATTTAAAATATCTCGTTTCTTTTATGCAAAAACTTAAAATTTCTTTAAACAGCTCTTCCGGTATATTTGTATGTTTTTGTAATATGTTCCACTTGTTTTTTTTTTTTGAAACAATAAAAAACAAGTGGAACATATTACAAAAACATACAAATATACCGGAAGAGCTGTTTAAAGAAATTTTAAGTTTTTGCATAAAAGAAACGAGATATTTTAAATACGATGGAAAAATTTTCGAACAAAGGAAAGGAATGCCCATGGGATCTCCAATCTCACCTGTCGTAGCAGACATCATTATGGAAGAGGTTTTAGATACTGCCTTCAGCAAAATGGATAGAAAACCAAGATTAGTAACTAAGTATGTGGATGATATTTTCGCAGTTGTAAAAAGGGATATGCTAGATGAGACTTTAACAAAATTAAATAGTTATAACAACCAAATAAAGTTTACGATAGAACTAGAAAAAGACAACAAGCTACCTTATCTAGACTGTATAGTCCAAAGAAATATGAACGTACTTCACATAGATTGGTACCAAAAATCAACGGCATCAAATAGGATAATCAATTTTTATTCAAAACACCCTAGACGCGTCATAATCAACACAGCCACCAATTTTATAAGAAGAGTACTTGATATAAGTGACAACAAATTTCATAAAGAAAATAAACAAAAAATCACAAACATTTTACAACAAAACGAATTTCCCAACTCAACCATAAAGAAACTTATAAAACACGTTGTTTCTAAGCCAAACAAATCAAACAATAACAACACTGAGAAGATATACAAACGAATAACTTATATACCTGGACTGTCTGAGAGGATTAAAAACACGGACATATATGACAATAATAAATATGAATTAGCTATGAAAACAAATAACTCTTTAAAGAAAATATTCAGCAACACTAAAGACGCCCTTCATAAAGAGGATAAATCCAATCTGATTTATGAGATAACCTGTATTGGTGATGATAAAAATGTTTGCAATAAATCGTATGTTGGTACAACAAAAACAAAACTAAAAACAAGAATATCAGCACATAAATCTGATATAAAACAAAATAATAAACCGCTAGAACAAAAAACCGCACATGCTGCCCACTGTGCATTGAGCGGACATAAACCAGATTTTGATAATGTGAGAGTACTACAAGAAGAGACTAATTATAAGAAAAGATTCATATTGGAAATGCTACACATTATAAATGTACCAATTCACAAACGTCTCAACTACAAAACAGATACAGACAAGTGTGCACAACTATATCGACACATCATAAATAAACATAAATAGGATAAAAACATATAGGAGAGTGTCATTGGGAATAAAAATAAAAAATAAAAAAATGTATGTAATAATTAATGTAAATCATAACTATTACAAGTATTATATGTAAAATAAACATTGTTTTTTAGATTCCTTGAGAATGGTTAACGAAGTTAACCGAAATATCGGAAAACAAAAATAAAAATAAATTAAAAAAAAAAAAAAAAAAAAAAAAAAGTTCTTTATGAAACAAAAATTTTAATTGTTTTTATTAAAGAAGACCTTAAGCCGAACAAAACGGATTTTTAATCATAATATTTAAAATTTTTGTTTTGCATTGGTTCATATTTTGCAGATTTGAAATAAAAATTAGCAATTTTTAGCGAATGTCGCTAAGCAACAAAGGAAAAATTTAATATCCAAACATCCTATTAGGTTTCAACTATACGGCTGAATAGAACGAACAGTGTTTGCGGTAGGAGCCACTAAATCTCGCCAGTATTCATGTGCAAATGCTTTCACTACTTGTTAGGTAGCTCTCTTGAACGTGATAACATATTACGTTTATACACCAAACGAATGCAAAAAGAATACGAGACTTCTAACTAGTAATTTGATTTAGCTGATGACTATTTTTATTTTTCACCATATATTAAACATTATTTTCGTTTTCACTTTTATTTATTTCGAAACCGTGTTTAAAAATCATTTTTATTTTTTTACTCTTATTCCCTTTTAGGTGTGTTTATGAAAGTTTGCACATTTTTACGTTCACCTTTAAAGTCAGTTCGAATGCTAACTCGTGATATACTTAAAAAAATCATGCTTTGTTTGGGCTCCAAATATTTACCCATGCTAATGGATCATTTGCAAAATCTTCTCACTAGAGGTTTTCAAGTACATGTCCTTTCAGTAACTGTACACGGTGTATTGGATTCTTTGCGCGATTGCTTGCAGCCCACAGATATTGAGGCCTGCTTGCACAACTTGTTAGAAGTGGCTCTAAACGATATTTTTGGTGAAATCAATGCGGAAAAGGAAATTGAGAAATTAACTGCTCATACACCGGAAGCTAAGCCGAGTGCTAAAAGTTTTATTGTGTTGCATATAATAGCACGCAATATACGAGAGACATGTTTAATGGATTTACTTATGCCTTTCAAGAACCATTTAGCTAAATCTAAATCGCGAAAACTGACGCTTAAAATTCAGGAATGTTTTGCTAAAATTGTTAATGGTTTGGTTGAAAATTCTCATATATCGCGTGAAAGTTTACTAATCTTTATATACGGAACTATGTCGGAGAGTATAACGGATCTATTGCCGGGCATACAGAGAAGAGTGTTAAGTGAGCAGGAAAAGGAAAAAATGAAAAGAGCCAGACCTGACTGCTTTATCATCCAGCCAGCGCCGCGTATGAGATCTGGGGCTGTAAATAAACAAGTGAAAACAAATGCTCAGGCCAATGCTCACATCTTAATTGAATTTGGTTTGGAAATGTTGCACATTGTATTGAAACGTAAAAAATTGGTGGACGTAGATTATCCACCCTTCTTAAATCCCATTTTGCCTTTACTCAAAGACTCCCTGAAAAGTTCACATGTCAGAGTGACAACATTTGCCTTGAAATGTTTTGCCACATTATGGGTAGAGGAATATAAACTTGACAATATGAAGGAATCCGAGTATATAAAAGACGTAGTCGAAAGAATGTTTGAAATTCTGAAAAACTTCTCTACTTTTGGTGCCACTAAACAGGAAGATAATTTCCAATTAATAAAATCGGCTTTCAAAGCTATTGTAGCCTTGCTTCGCAAATGTGAATATTACGATCTTAGCGAAGAGCAAACTGATGAATTAGTTTTATATATTGAAAAAGATTTACATGAAGGCGAAAACCAGGCTATGACATTCAATTTACTTAAAGCCATGCTGACGCGAAAGATTGAATCCAAAGCTATGCATAATATAATGAAAATTGTAGGTGACATGTCTATTACATCGCACTCCGATTATGTGAGAGATGAAGCCAGAAATTTATTAACAATATATGTCATGGAGTATTCCTTACATAAACGAGTCGATCAAATTGTCAAGTTCTTCACAGTACAATTGTGCTACTCGGTACCAGCTGGACGACTATCGGCAATAGAATTTTTATTAACAATCATCAAGAAGTTCCCCCTGTCTATACTGAACAAAAAATCCGAGTTTTTGTATCTCTCTTTGGGTTCGCGCTTAGTTAACGACGAAGAGCCAGACTGTCGCAAAGCTGTTGCAAATTGTATAGAAGTTATGATAACAAGATTAGAAAAAGCTGGTCGTCAACAGTTATTTGATATGACATTATTGTTTTTCAATGCTGAAAATAAACCCTCTGTAAGGGAAATGGGAGCTGCTCTATGTTCGAGATTCTTAAATGCAGAAAAACAATCGTTTGCGCCCAGAATAAAACTGGTTTTACCAATTTTAGTAGGCAGACTAACAACAAACGCTACAAAGCCAGGCAGATTTGTTAGAGCTCCAAATGTCACACAACCTACGGAGGCAGTAGAAACAGATGGTAAAAAATCTAAAAAAATTAAAAAGGTAGGTTTTCGAAAATTGTACAGTATTACAAAGTGTTTATGAATACAATTTTTATTTTTTTTAAGGGTCCAAAAAATCCCACTATTGCACTTGAACATGAGGTAAATAGTATTTTGCAAGGAGATCGAGAAGAGGAAGCTTTAGCACGCAAACAAAGGTCCTTGGATCATGAAATTATACAAATACAATATTGTTTGCTGAAAATTTTCGATTATAATTCTGCAGAGTTATTTAAGAATGAGGAGCTAAACAACACCATCGACGAACTAGCATACGAATCGCAACGTTTGTTGGCCCATGAACACAATTGGGTGCGATGCAATGCAGCCAAAATCATCAGCTGCATAATGAATAGCGTTGATTTTCCGTTAATTGGCCGAAAGTTATCTCAAATATGTAGCGAAGAGGATGAAGCAAAAAGAATTAACATGGATTTTATCTACTTAAATCCAGAATATGATATAAAATCATTAGTCTTGGACTTGTGTGCCCAAATGATACCGGGAGAAACTGCCCAGATTATGATCGATGAAATGGTGAAAATATTCCTTTACATAGCAACAATGTTAAGGGATGTTCCATTTAAAAGGAAACGCGAAGTGGAACATGGAGAGGAAGTTCATGAGGACCATAAGGAATCTTTAACAAAAATAAATCTTAATTGGTTAATGAAAAACATAAGATTTCTCATAAACAAAGAAGTGTCGAGAGCTCCTCACAGCACAAGCATGGTAACAAACTATAAGATTTGGTTTTTTTTTTAAATAACAATTAAATTAACTTAATTTCTTTTATTTAGCGTACCGCTTTATTCACGCTCATCGAGGCTTTTATTACTTTACTATCGGTAGAAACATTGGAGATATTAGGGCCTTTGTTACTGTCCGCTTTAGTACGTGAAATGTCCGAAGAGGATCAAAATGTTGATGCCGAACTTCGTCAATTAGCTTTACGTGTTGGCAGTCATTTGCGCAAACGTATTGGTTCTGATGTCTATGATAAGCTGCGGGCAGCTGCTCAAATGAAATTAATGGTTCGCCGGGCCGAACGTAAAAAAGTTATCGCTCAGGAGAAAATTCACGATCCTGTTCGAGCCGCTAAACGCAAGATTGCTGTACAAGAACGCAAGAAGTCGGCTAAGAAATTAAAAACAAGCGTTATACGAGGTAAAACGGCAGATGCTAAACAAAAGCTAAAGAGAAGAAAACGTAAAGTTGATGATGATTTATTTTAGTTTAGTTGTAGATTGTAAATTAGCTAAGATTTTATATGAATAGTATTCATAAGCTGTATTAACTTTTGAATCGGATGAGTATGTGGTAATTTTTTTAAGACAAGTATCGAAATAAAAACTACAGTTTTACAAAACTTAGCACTACCTAGATGCAACAGTTATTACACAACAGTGAATTCGATTAGTGTATTTTATAAATGACGTGGTAAATATTTTAATGAAGTTAAATATATGTATGTATGTACATACATATTTTAAATCTATTTCGTCTTTACATTTATAGAAAAATTTAGCTTTTTTTTAAATAGTACATGCATGGCTAAAGGGCTATTTGCCGTTTCGTATCAGTGAAAAATAAAATATGTTTCGTTTTCTCGGCTCTAAATGCTGCTATTTACGCACGTCCGTTTTAACCGCCCGTACCGTCCGTGCTTTTTCAGTGTCCGTTCAAAGTTTTTTTTTAACCAAGTCGACAACGATATTTTTGGATTTTGCACTGACTGCGCTCAATTTGTGGTAGGTAGGTTGTAATATCTCAGAAACCATGATGTAGAGACCTGTGGATACTCTATTGCGATGCGAAAACAATGTAAATAAGATTGCTATCGCAATAGAGAGTAACCCTCTGGGATTACGCAGATCGATTGATCTATAAAATTTACTACACAATTTTTTGCTATACGTGAAGATAACTTCGTCACGACGATATACCTATCGATATATTATTTTTTTTGGAAAATCAGTAAATTAGCTAAACCATAAAAACTATGTATGTATGTACATATGTACATATGTAAATAATTTTAATCTTTTTGAAAAATAAATCCTTCGGTACTTAGGGGCTGTGCACATATTACGTAACACTGCTTTCAGAGTTTTTATACCCCCCCCCCCGCCCGTTTTACATTTAACTAATTTTTCAGTGCAAAATTGCTAATCCGTAACAAATCTTAACCCCCCGGGGAGCGTTACGTAATACATACATATGTGCACAGCCCCTTATCCTTATTTACCGTATAAAATGTTATATTTTGTTCACTAATAAATATGTTTATTATTTCACTTGATAACAGTCTTTTAATTGATAAAATTACATTTTATATGTACATGCGTAAAACACTTGTTGGTTCAATGAATCAGCGGCAATAGGAATAACGGTAAACAAAACAAAACAAAAATATATATGTATATTTTGTATGATGTCAATTTCCTTTTGTTATCCATAATAAACCATCATCTACTGTGAATAGCATAAAACTTACATATTCATTAACATTCTATGTTAAATTAACATTGTTATTATTGACTTTGCTACTCATGTCAGATTGTGTTTTTTCAACTGTCACTGTAAGTTTTTTTCTTTGGGATGTTATAAGCTTTGCATTTTAACATCTACTTATTTTCTTATTTTTTAAACAGAAGTGATCTCAATTTTTATTGGAAAATAAAACCAGTTAATGTAAAAATTTCATTACTAAAAAATTGTTAAATATTTCTACTTTAAGAAGTGATGTTATAAAAAATAGTTTTGTAGAAAAATCTTGTTTTGTACAATTACTCGTATCTGTATTCATACATGTGTATATGAAAAAAGAAAGTGGCTTTTATAAAAAGTATTGTTAGAAGCACAATTAGCTACTCTGGGTGGTATACGGTAAACGATACATGGCAAATAGCTCGCTTGGTGAGTTTTCCTTATTAATGGTTCAGTTACTAACAATAATATGTATGATTTTCTTTGTTTGAACTGGCTTTTCCGTAAAGCTAAAAACTGCTTTTAACAAAAACAGACTCGCGATAAATATTTCTAATATGCAATGCTTCAGAAGCGATACAGCAGTTTCTCCAAATGATTCGTCACAACAAAATCTCAATAATAATGAAAAAGATACACTGGCAGAGGCTGACAAACTACAATGTAATGGCCATATTAATGGCGCACCAACTCGATTGGAGTTTAAAGATAATAGAGATGATGAAACACCCTCATGTTCTCAAAAACAAACACCTTCATCGCCCACTCCCTCACCAAATATGAGGCCTCACTATCGCGAACTATTTTTTGCATGCCAAGAGCAGTCTATATTTTTCAAAGATGACAATACTGAGAGAGGACAGCGACTGCAAGGAGCTTTTATAGCTTGGCAGGATTTCATAATACTCTCCGACCAGTTGGTACAACAAATTGAGTCGTTTGCTCATGAATATGATTTTGATGAATCTACTCCAGGCAACGGTTATCGTAGTTTTGTAGCAGTTACGAATTCTTGCATAGAATATGGTTTGGGTGTATGTTCAAATTTATTTGCTTCACGTTCGACGATGTTTTTTCGCAAAAAATTCTATATGAAAGAAGTAGAAGCCTGTTCGCAGTTATTGTCTTCACTGTGTACTTGCCTGAAACATTTGCTGATATTGCATGGATGGTCGAAAGGTACAGATGACTTATTTGCTTGTGGCAAGCACACAGCTGAAGAATTATTTGAAATGGGAGAAACCATTAATCAGTATTGCTTTTATGGTCGCTGTTTGGGATTTCAGTACGGCGATTCTATAAGGGGAATTTTACGTTTTATATCGATCAGTATGGCTGGATTTTCTGAAACGTTTTATGCTAATGATCATGATGGTACATTATTGAAAACCACCAGAAGTGTTTGGACAAGCGGAAAGTATTTATTAAATCCCGAATTGAGAGCTCGTCGTATTGTAAATCTATCGCAAAATGCTAAAATCGATTTTTGTAAATCATTTTGGTTTCTAGCCGAATCGGAACTTATGCATAAAATACCCAGTATAGTGGGTAGTTCAATCAAAATCAATCAGATTATTGAAATACCTTCAGAATATTTGCAGCTTAAGAAAATGAAAAAAAGTCTTGAAAAGACTGAATCGGAACAGCAATATGATGACGAAATGTTAGATATACCGGTACCGTCTAGCCATTTGGGGCCCGGTCGTTCTATTCAGGTGCGTTTACTTAGCTATAATCGTCGGGAGGGCATGGTGGGCTTGGGCTCACGTGGCTATAGAGGCTGGCGAAAACTGCCAGTTCGCAGTCCGTGCATACTTTTTCACTGTCATGGTGGTGGTTTTGTGGCCCAATCATCTAAATCGCATGAATTATATTTAAGAGACTGGGCAGTGGCCTTGGATTGTCCTATATTCTCGGTAGACTATAGTTTGGCTCCTGAGGCGCCATTTCCAAGAGCCGTTGAAGAAGTATTTTATGCGTACTGTTGGATGTTAAAGAATTGCTCTTATATAGGCACTACAGCTGAACGCGTTGTTGTGGCAGGCGATTCAGCTGGTGCGAATCTTTGCATAGCTTTAACTCTTAAGTGTATCCAACAGGGTGTACGAATACCGGATGGGCAATTTTTAGCCTATTGTCCCACTCTTATTTCGTTTGTGCCCAGTCCGGCCCGGCTTTTATGTCTAATGGATCCACTTTTACCATTTGGCTTTATGATGCGTTGCCTGCGAGCATATGCTGCTCCAACTCCTGAGATTTTAATCGAAAATTCTAAAAGTGAAGAATTAATAAAGGAAATACGTAACGCCTGCGAAAAGGAACCTCGATATAAATTACATATGGATCATCTTGACAGTAATCTATCATCCAGACGTACATCGGCGGCCAGAAGTCCTTTATCCTCTGTAGCAGAAAATTCCAAATGGGAACAGATAAAGGTAACACAAATCATATATAGTTTTTTAAATATGTAACATTTTCAATCGCCTTCAACAAAAGTGGTAGCTTATCAATCCGTTTGTATACTTTTTTTGAACTTTGGTCACTCATACACTGATTTAGAAAATATTTAATAAATGCTTCCAGATTGGTTGTAGGTACACACATATAAGTATATATATTTTTTAATTTTGGATAGCATCATATACATAAATATGTCTTTGGTGCCTGTATTTTTTAGCAATAATTTATAAAAATCAAAAATTTTTTTAAATTGAAAAAAAACAACGAAATATAATTTGTATTATTTGGATTTTAAATAATTTTTTCACACAGTATAGCAGCAACGATCAGTTAGAAGGAAAGTCTAGGCCGCAATATGGCATTGAAATGGCCAAGGAAGAAACCGAAGATAGTTCAGAGAATACATTTGCCAGTGCCTCGTATCACAGTCAAACTGTTGAACATACAGATCTACCATCAATCGAAGATGACGACAATAGTTCTTGTCTCTCATTTGAAGATGACTCCCAGCCAATAGAACACTATCCAGTTGGAGCACATAAAAATTCAGATTCAGAACAATATATTGATCGGTTTTTGGACTCTTACATAGTGGACGGATCCACTGAAGAAGCAAAAGAGCTGCATGATGACGACAATAGAAGTATTATTGATGGTGTACGTACGACAGATGATATAAAAACAATGCCAGCTAAAACTTTATCAGAAGAAACTCTTCTTGTAGACGCCAGTAAGGATGCTTTAGCTTTGGAAAGTATTCAAGGAAAATTTAATAATGCCGTTAACAGTATTTCAAATACCATCAATCGTTACACGCAATCGTACGAAATAAATAGCGATGGTGCAACAACACAAAAACCTTTGCAGGATTTACGCAATATGGATGCACTAATTGCCCGCAGCCCAAGTGCTGAGTTTGGTTTCCAAATACCGAAGGATCCCTTTTTATCGCCTTATTATGCCAGCGATCAATGGCTAAAAGAAATGCCAAATACAAAAATATTGGTAACTACATTTCTTAAAAATTTCTGTTACATTTTTTTATTTATGAATTGTTGCTATTTAAAAAAAAGTTATGTATTTAAATAAGTAAAATTTGCTAAATAGCTTAATTTCCTTAAAAAGATTTCGTACTCACTGTTTTCATGCCTAATAACGATTAAAAAACAAAACAGGAACTTTCGAAATCAAATACGAAAAATTAAATTAAATTAAAGTTCGAAATCAAAATATGTACATTTAACCTTTTTTCATCTAATTCGACTTGGTTGGTTTTTTCCCAGTCCTTATACTGGAAAAAACGCAACTCTAAAAATAAGAAAAATTAATTTCGAACAAACATAATTGTCTTCGAATAAGAAAGTTTTGAAGAACAAAAACCTAAATGAAATTGGACTTATATTATATTTGCAATTTCAAATAAAAATACTTTAAGTGGTTTTCGTTTCTCTCATTTTGTTTTCAATAAACATAATTTTTCGTTGATTTCTGTAGGAGGATTCTTTTTGGATTTTCTTACGAACTTTCTGCACACTTTTTTTTCGTTGTAAAGCAAATTTAGTTGTTTTGCAATTTAAACAAATTGTGATTGCATTTATGCTTATCGCTGTATATTTTGAGTATGAACAATTTTGTTTAACATACAGTTTAATTTTTTTCCAAGACTTTAGAAATGGATCCTTGCCTAGATGATTGTGTAATGTTTGCCAAAAAACTAAAAAGACTTGACAGGCCAGTTACACTGGATATTTTAAAGGGTTTACCTCATGGCTTCTTAAATTTCACAATGGTAAGTGATCTTAAGAAATACTTACAAAAGTTAATTGAATTTCGCTTTTTCGAGTTTTCGAAAAACTTAAATAATATTTAATTAAACTTTAAAAATTTACAATTTTTTTTCTAAAGCTCTCAAACGAAGCCATGGAGGGTTCAAAAACTTGCATAAATTTGTTAAAACAACTTTTCGAAATGGAAACGACGACCCCCTCAAATTCCACACCCACCACAAACACCACACCATCAACCTCGAATGGTACGACTGAACAGGCAACTTCCTGTTGTAGCACAGAAAAAAATTAAAATTATTGTTGCACTATTTTTTGAAAACAAATTTCAATTATTGTTAAAACCAAAAATAACATATTTATAATATTTACAAGAAAATACTATTAATACTCAAAAAAAAAAATTGAAACACGCGCTTTTTGTAATTTAGAATACTCTCACAATTTATGCGAAAATAATAAAATAAAATTATAATATTTATACAAATTTGAAGCGTTTAACATCAAAAAATGAAGCATTGAACTAACTTTTATTCGAAAAAAAAAAACGGTTTTCTTGAAGATGCTCAAATATTATTCTATATGTACGAGCATATTGTTTTTTTGTTTATACATATTCAGGCCAATTATAAATAATAATTTTCATAAGGAAAAAAAGTAAACATTATAAATGTGAGGGAGGGATAGGGAATAATAAAAGTATGTAATTCGAAAAAAGAAAAAAATTCCATGAGAATTATTATTCATAATTGTGCTGATTGACTATTTATTTTGTTATTTATTTGTTTTTATTTATTTTTTTATTTTTTACTTTATGCTTTTTTGTTGAGATGCTTTTTTCAGGTTTATTCAAATGCGGAAGTAAATTTTAGATTTTATATAATACAGTATACATATATTTTTTTTTACAAAATCTTAAACACTTCTTTTAATTATTGTTAAAATTTTAGTACTTATAAGTTAAACAAATAAATTATATACAAACATACATATTATATAAAAACAAATTGAAAATAATTATTTTCTTAATGTTGAAAAATCATGAAAAAGTTTTGCTGCACTGTCGAAAATTAAAGCCGATCGTGGTATATATTTTTCATTTTTGTCAAATGGTAATTTGAAAATTTTCAGAGATGATGTAGAAGCTTGCAATTAGTTCCATCTTTAGTTATTCTAAATAAAACAAGAAAATTTAAGTTTAAAGGAAGACAGTCCCACCTTCTTTCATCTTTATTTTATAGTTTTAGAGAAATTTTAAATTTCTATACATATGTTTATTTATTAGTGATATTTATATGTAAGTATATATTTTATTAATTTTGATTGCTGTATAAAAAAAGTCTTACAAGTCTTATTATTTATTTCAAAAGTATATATATGTAATATGTAAATTAATTACGTTTGCTTGTGTTGTTTAAATATAGTTAAGTTCTTTTTCTTTGTAAAAAAAAATACTCCCTAATGAAAGTTTGGTTATGGCTGGTAAGATTTAGAAAACACAATTTGCATTTAATTGAAATGGTGTTAAATCTTTGGTTAACATCAAAGTAGCACCATCATTAACCAATTTGTGTGTTAAGGCAGCTAAATTTTTCGCATCATCTATGCCCGAGTGCTCTTTTCCCTCAAAGTGCAGGCCCACATGAGTGAGAGCATCTAAAAAGTTTAGCGGCCTATATTTATACCAATCTCGGTATATGACACGCAAATCTATCCATTGATTGAAATATGGTGGTTTCTTAATACGTTTTCTGTTGCATTCTTTGTATAGACATATGCCAAAATCCCAATCAGTCCAAGTTACAAAGGCACAATTGCCAATTTTATTATCTTTGGATACTTTTGGCAACAAAAGATTACGAGCTCTTAATTCTTTGCGCAACCATTCCTGGAATATCATAAGAGCGGTCTGCAGAGGTATGCCACTATCGACAGTATTCTGTTTAATGCCAGTGAGTTCGGTGCAAAATGCACTCAGTTTAGGTGATTCGATGGGCATGATGTATTTATGGAATTCTGCTTCTATTTTGCCAGTTTTTAAATTAACTAAAATCGCAGGAAATTCTACAAAATAAATGTGTATGTTTATGCTTGTAAAAACCAACTCTAAGGTATTATTTTTGTGAAATTTAATAAATACCTATAATTTCGGATTCCCTCCATTTGGGTGGTGCTTGATTTTCCCAACAAGTGGCTTCGAAATCTACTGCTATAACATATTCATAAGATTGTTGTGATAATTTCGATTTGCTGGTTTTTGTGGAAGTATTATTATTATTGGTATTTGGTTGAGCACCATCCACATAAATGGTTTCAATAAGACCAAGTTGCCTGAAAAATATTAAAAAAAAACAATATACATACATAAGTACATATTATGTATGTACATATATTCATTATTAACAAAATAATATTAAAATTTCTTCTTCGAAATTATTCTTAAACAAAATGTTGCAATAAAAAACCATTACAGATGAAATGCATTTATTGTCCACTAAATGTTGTTGAATTGCATAAAAGTTGTAAAAAAATAAACTAATTGATATCGAATGTAATTGTTTGTATTAGTTTTTTAAGATTATTATGCTTTTGTATTAGTAATTCTCGTTTCTTGCTTGAGAGTGTGAACACCCCAATTATAATTAAAATTTAATACTTTTGTTATGATAAGTTCAATGGGAAATCATTTTTAAAAACCTTTTAAAAAATAAAAAAATATGACTTTAGAGCTTTGTCCTTATTTCCACAGAAATGTTATATATTTTATTAAGATTTTAAAGTAAATTAATTAAATAATAATGATATCTAATGACTATTTTAATACTTTTTTTTTTTTGTTTAAATAATCCGCATTAATCTTCTTCTAAGATTGTTTTCCGTAGCACACCACCATTGGCTTTTCGCGCAACATAAAACCATTCGTATCGTCTAAAGCCTTAGATACAATCGGCTGTATAATTTCCATTTTTTCACCTTGGAAAGTAACAAATGCTTGCCCTTTCATACGACCATGCTGCATAACTTTAATATCCAGTTTAAGATTATTAGTACCTTTAATAAAGCGCTCGTAGATTACGTTTAAATCTTCAATTGTTACATCTTTATGTAAGTTTTTGATATAGAGCTTATTGCTGACTTCTCCCCTTTGATAGTTCTTGTAAATAGGTAGAGTTTCGAGCTCCGATAATGATAATTTTGATGCATTCAAATCCAAGGGTAAGTTCAGATTAGATTTTTGTATTTGCTTCTTTTCCACGGGTTTTTGAAAACGTTTTAATTGCATGTCTATTTTTGGAGCTGCAATTGCACTACGTTCAGGTGTTTCAAATATTTCTTTAATGGATAAATTTGAGGTGGGAATTCTTTTGCACGACTCTTTTTTGCTTAATTTTTGAGTTGTTTGCAGTATTTGTTTGGCTTTCTTCTTAAATTGTTCCGTTTGCAATGGTAATTTTCTTTTTAGTGTTATTTGGGGTCTGCTTCGTTTTGTTTCGTCTTCAGATGACTCTAATTCCGATTCGATTTCGTCTTCTCCTACTACTAGTTCTTGGTTGCTGTTTTCTATTAATGTTTCCGAGTCCTTTATTATAATCTGCTCAGTTTGTGTGCCAACTTCTTGGGGTATGCCAGGTGGTGTAAATTTATATTTTCTTTCTGTAAATGGTGGGTCTAAGTTCATACGATTCATCAAGTGTAAGACTTGGGTATAGAAACGTTTATTACTCAGTAAGGATATACAAATATTATCCATTATGTCCTTATTTATGGGAGGATAACTGTATTTTAAATATGGTGGTGGTGGCTGATCAAAGCCTAAATCTCCCTCTGTAGCATATAATTTTTGTACGTACTTGCTTATTTTTTGCGGCGTTAAGTTGGTGCTTGCCAGTCCTAAACCCTCTGGTGTTTGAACACTTTTGTGTTGTTTCCTTGCAATTGGTTTTATATTTTCTTTTTTGTTAATTTTCGGCTTGTCTTTGCAGAAGAAGGACACATTGGCTGTTTTGCTTGAAAATGTCAATGTTTTCAAAGTGTCCAAAGAATTTTCAGCTTCACTTCTCAGGTTGTAGGAGATTAAAGCACGCTTCCGTCCGAATGGTTTTATTTCTGTGGCCGGCACTTTAAGCGAACTAAGTAAACTTGTTATATCTTCAATTTCTTTTGGTATATTTTTAAATATTAAAGTTGTGGTATTTGTAGAATCTTTATTCATTTTTGTTATTAATTTGCAGTCAAAAAATGATTTTTCTTTTATTTACAATTCAATAAATATACCCATGTGTTTTCGTTTAATATCAAACTGATAAGAAAAAACAGCTGTATAAAGTGTTGCCAAGACGAACAAATAATTGCATTCATAATTATACTTATAACCATATTTACCCCCAATTCATAAAAATTTAAAATGGATTTTTTTGCAAGAAAAATTTATATTGAAATTTTGTACTAAAACACATTTGAAATATGTTTTAAATTTATGTATTTAATTAAAAATATATGCATCAATATTTATTTTAAGTTGCATGTAATAGAAAATTTATTTTCACTCTACTGCCGATTCGACGACATTGAAGAAATTGATATCGACCTTAGATTTTTTATTAATAAAAAAAAAACGAAGTTTTAACTACTCAGTTATAAAAAATTAAGAAATTTTATTGTATTTTTAACGAAAACTGTGGTGGTGGCTATGCCCATATTAATTTGATTACAAACTTTGGCTTGTTTAAAAACGATCACTCACATGTATGTACATATGTATGTATGTACTTCTGTTGTTTTTGCACATGATCTGATTGTGATCGAAACAAAAACACTATACACCATTTTTCAATGTAATGCAGAACATTATCGATGATATTGAGAAATTTCCAAATGAAATTGAGAATTTACATTTAAAATTCAGAAAATAAAGCATTTGTGAGTAGGGGCTCAATCGTAAAAGATTTGCTGGTATATTTTCAAAAATTTGATGTAAGCGACTGGGACGGATAACTGATTCCCCAAATCCTCCCATTATTTAAAAGGTACTCAGACCCAATCATTAGCGGTATCGGCGTTGAATGAACCTCTATGACTATTCATTTGGACAACTCCTAACGTACTAATTGCACCCATTAAATGTGTGATGGGACGAATTGGAGTTTATATAATATGTTTTAATTATTTTATGTCTTAAGTAATATCATGATTGATTAATTACCTATTTGTTAGTTATTTAAAACAAATCAATTTCTCAATTTCATTTGGAATTTTCTGAATTTAAACTTGAAATTCTTGATTTCATTAGGAATTTTCTGAATTTGAACTTGAAATTCTCAATTTCATTTGGAATTTTCTGAACTTAAAATTGAAAAATGGTGTAGTTAAAATACGAGTTATACGCAACAACTGCAATAGCACGAACATTTTATTGCATGTACATAAGTATGTATGTATGAATCAGTGATGGAAAATGCAGTACTTTTGTAATATTTTCAGTACTTTTTCACAACAAAAATACCACAGTACCCCACGTCAAATTTAGTACTACTTTTTGTTTTGCTTTGTTCCCTGTTTAGAAATCTGCGTTATTTTTATAATCATTGATAACATTGGCTTCAAAACAAGAACATAAGGAATGTTGTTTTTAGTGTGTGTTTTTTGCAAAAGTTGTTGTACTGTCATTGACATCAAGCGCGTGTACGTATGCTTGATATCAAGCATACCCAATATCTAAATATTTTGATTTTTCATCAAGCGTCGTCGGTGCCACACATACAAACAAATTTTTACTGTTACAACTTTAAATGCTTGATGTGATTTTGGCGAATGTATACTGCCCTTTAATGTTATTAGTCCAATTTACACAAGATTAATTTTTAATTCGCATAACTTTTGTTCTTTTGAAAACACACGAGACTAAATAATCTGACATAAAATTGTAAAAATATACATATATGTGTGTATTAGTGTATTTTGCACACATTTGTTTTTTTTAATGTATATGTATTGGTTTTGTTCTGCTAATACGGGGTTGAACCTGGTTGAAAAATTATGCCAACCAAGCTGCATTGTTTTCTTCATTTAATATTATTTTATTATAAAATGGATTTTTAATTTTCTTTTTGAATAAATATATATGTTTCACAAAAAGTACCACAATGTTAAAATATTAAAAAATATTAAAATTTCTTCTTCGAAATTATTCTTAAACAAAATGTTGCAATAAAAAACCATTACAGATGAAATGCATTTATTGTCCACTAAATGTTGTTGAATTGCATAAAAGTTGTAAAAAAATAAACTAATTGATATCGAATGTAATTGTTTGTATTAGTTTTTTAAGATTATTATGCTTTTGTATTAGTAATTCTCGTTTCTTGCTTGAGAGTGTGAACACCCCAATTATAATTAAAATTTAATACTTTTGTTATGATAAGTTCAATGGGAAATCATTTTTAAAAACCTTTTAAAAAATAAAAAAATATGACTTTAGAGCTTTGTCCTTATTTCCACAGAAATGTTATATATTTTATTAAGATTTTAAAGTAAATTAATTAAATAATAATGATATCTAATGACTATTTTAATACTTTTTTTTTTTTGTTTAAATAATCCGCATTAATCTTCTTCTAAGATTGTTTTCCGTAGCACACCACCATTGGCTTTTCGCGCAACATAAAACCATTCGTATCGTCTAAAGCCTTAGATACAATCGGCTGTATAATTTCCATTTTTTCACCTTGGAAAGTAACAAATGCTTGCCCTTTCATACGACCATGCTGCATAACTTTAATATCCAGTTTAAGATTATTAGTACCTTTAATAAAGCGCTCGTAGATTACGTTTAAATCTTCAATTGTTACATCTTTATGTAAGTTTTTGATATAGAGCTTATTGCTGACTTCTCCCCTTTGATAGTTCTTGTAAATAGGTAGAGTTTCGAGCTCCGATAATGATAATTTTGATGCATTCAAATCCAAGGGTAAGTTCAGATTAGATTTTTGTATTTGCTTCTTTTCCACGGGTTTTTGAAAACGTTTTAATTGCATGTCTATTTTTGGAGCTGCAATTGCACTACGTTCAGGTGTTTCAAATATTTCTTTAATGGATAAATTTGAGGTGGGAATTCTTTTGCACGACTCTTTTTTGCTTAATTTTTGAGTTGTTTGCAGTATTTGTTTGGCTTTCTTCTTAAATTGTTCCGTTTGCAATGGTAATTTTCTTTTTAGTGTTATTTGGGGTCTGCTTCGTTTTGTTTCGTCTTCAGATGACTCTAATTCCGATTCGATTTCGTCTTCTCCTACTACTAGTTCTTGGTTGCTGTTTTCTATTAATGTTTCCGAGTCCTTTATTATAATCTGCTCAGTTTGTGTGCCAACTTCTTGGGGTATGCCAGGTGGTGTAAATTTATATTTTCTTTCTGTAAATGGTGGGTCTAAGTTCATACGATTCATCAAGTGTAAGACTTGGGTATAGAAACGTTTATTACTCAGTAAGGATATACAAATATTATCCATTATGTCCTTATTTATGGGAGGATAACTGTATTTTAAATATGGTGGTGGTGGCTGATCAAAGCCTAAATCTCCCTCTGTAGCATATAATTTTTGTACGTACTTGCTTATTTTTTGCGGCGTTAAGTTGGTGCTTGCCAGTCCTAAACCCTCTGGTGTTTGAACACTTTTGTGTTGTTTCCTTGCAATTGGTTTTATATTTTCTTTTTTGTTAATTTTCGGCTTGTCTTTGCAGAAGAAGGACACATTGGCTGTTTTGCTTGAAAATGTCAATGTTTTCAAAGTGTCCAAAGAATTTTCAGCTTCACTTCTCAGGTTGTAGGAGATTAAAGCACGCTTCCGTCCGAATGGTTTTATTTCTGTGGCCGGCACTTTAAGCGAACTAAGTAAACTTGTTATATCTTCAATTTCTTTTGGTATATTTTTAAATATTAAAGTTGTGGTATTTGTAGAATCTTTATTCATTTTTGTTATTAATTTGCAGTCAAAAAATGATTTTTCTTTTATTTACAATTCAATAAATATACCCATGTGTTTTCGTTTAATATCAAACTGATAAGAAAAAACAGCTGTATAAAGTGTTGCCAAGACGAACAAATAATTGCATTCATAATTATACTTATAACCATATTTACCCCCAATTCATAAAAATTTAAAATGGATTTTTTTGCAAGAAAAATTTATATTGAAATTTTGTACTAAAACACATTTGAAATATGTTTTAAATTTATGTATTTAATTAAAAATATATGCATCAATATTTATTTTAAGTTGCATGTAATAGAAAATTTATTTTCACTCTACTGCCGATTCGACGACATTGAAGAAATTGATATCGACCTTAGATTTTTTATTAATAAAAAAAAAACGAAGTTTTAACTACTCAGTTATAAAAAATTAAGAAATTTTATTGTATTTTTAACGAAAACTGTGGTGGTGGCTATGCCCATATTAATTTGATTACAAACTTTGGCTTGTTTAAAAACGATCACTCACATGTATGTACATATGTATGTATGTACTTCTGTTGTTTTTGCACATGATCTGATTGTGATCGAAACAAAAACACTATACACCATTTTTCAATGTAATGCAGAACATTATCGATGATATTGAGAAATTTCCAAATGAAATTGAGAATTTACATTTAAAATTCAGAAAATAAAGCATTTGTGAGTAGGGGCTCAATCGTAAAAGATTTGCTGGTATATTTTCAAAAATTTGATGTAAGCGACTGGGACGGATAACTGATTCCCCAAATCCTCCCATTATTTAAAAGGTACTCAGACCCAATCATTAGCGGTATCGGCGTTGAATGAACCTCTATGACTATTCATTTGGACAACTCCTAACGTACTAATTGCACCCATTAAATGTGTGATGGGACGAATTGGAGTTTATATAATATGTTTTAATTATTTTATGTCTTAAGTAATATCATGATTGATTAATTACCTATTTGTTAGTTATTTAAAACAAATCAATTTCTCAATTTCATTTGGAATTTTCTGAATTTAAACTTGAAATTCTTGATTTCATTAGGAATTTTCTGAATTTGAACTTGAAATTCTCAATTTCATTTGGAATTTTCTGAACTTAAAATTGAAAAATGGTGTAGTTAAAATACGAGTTATACGCAACAACTGCAATAGCACGAACATTTTATTGCATGTACATAAGTATGTATGTATGAATCAGTGATGGAAAATGCAGTACTTTTGTAATATTTTCAGTACTTTTTCACAACAAAAATACCACAGTACCCCACGTCAAATTTAGTACTACTTTTTGTTTTGCTTTGTTCCCTGTTTAGAAATCTGCGTTATTTTTATAATCATTGATAACATTGGCTTCAAAACAAGAACATAAGGAATGTTGTTTTTAGTGTGTGTTTTTTGCAAAAGTTGTTGTACTGTCATTGACATCAAGCGCGTGTACGTATGCTTGATATCAAGCATACCCAATATCTAAATATTTTGATTTTTCATCAAGCGTCGTCGGTGCCACACATACAAACAAATTTTTACTGTTACAACTTTAAATGCTTGATGTGATTTTGGCGAATGTATACTGCCCTTTAATGTTATTAGTCCAATTTACACAAGATTAATTTTTAATTCGCATAACTTTTGTTCTTTTGAAAACACACGAGACTAAATAATCTGACATAAAATTGTAAAAATATACATATATGTGTGTATTAGTGTATTTTGCACACATTTGTTTTTTTTAATGTATATGTATTGGTTTTGTTCTGCTAATACGGGGTTGAACCTGGTTGAAAAATTATGCCAACCAAGCTGCATTGTTTTCTTCATTTAATATTATTTTATTATAAAATGGATTTTTAATTTTCTTTTTGAATAAATATATATGTTTCACAAAAAGTACCACAATGTTGAAAAAAGTACTCTTTTTGTTGTCGGACAGTACCATTTCAATTTTTCATTTTTCCATCACTGGTATGAATATGTTTTGTATCGAACCTTGCACCGTATTTTAAAGATTCATACAAGATTGATTAAATCAGCATGTTCGTTTCGATCCGGTACGGTTACAATCATGATCAGTACCACTACGAGTTTTTAAAACGTTATTTTTGATATGATCAAGATATTTCTTTTACATCCATTGCGTTGGGATCACAAAAACTCAGAGTAAATGATCAGTTACACGCGAATTTTTTATACCCGTTGCCAGTCTCTTGTTGTATGTAGATATGTTAATTCCTACTGACTCTTTTACATTTTCAATCCCATTTGAGTGACCAACAATTAAGCAATTTTTTGACAGACTTTTCATTATTTTTATAAAGTCAGTTGATTCTTTTTGGCTCAACATATACATATGTACATGCATACATTTAAACTCAATTGTCTGCAAGATCGTATCATAAATACTAAAATCCAAGTAGAATCCATGGATGTTTTGAAAATAACTTTTGCTCCTATCAGTAACGGCCTTGCAGATACGTTATAATTCTTTGCCGATTCCCGTTTAAATTTCTCTAAGTTCCATGATTTATTTTAGTTCATTCAGTGTAACCCTCGCATGCCTGACTTTATTTTCATGTACTTCTTAATAATTAATTCTACTTATATAGTATATTCACAAATAATTACAATATTTTAATTTCATGATTTAATAATAGATGATATCAGTTTTATTTTGTTTTATTGCCTTTTAAGTTTGTATTGTTTTTTAAAACCGAAAACAACAACTTTAACTTGAGATTATCTAAAACAAAATAATTGCTCTATAGTAAAAACTTTATTTGTTGGAATGTAACCGCCTGAGAATTGGGGCAGGTCATACGTATTAATTTGTTATTATCTCTAGTTGTTTTCTGAAAGCTTTTACTGCGTTTTATTAAAAACAGAAAAAATAAATCTGTCAGTGTTTTTTTTTTGTAATTGTTAGAAGTTCTTAGGAAAGAACAAACAAAAAAAAACACTTAATATAAAAAACAAGTGATTAATTTTTTGATTGTAAAAGTTTTGCGAATTTCTTAGCCGTGCCCCCAATCACGACTGTCTGGCGTTGTTAATATTGACTGGTAAATTATGCATAAAATCTACATCACCGTTGCCAGATTTATTGATCTATCATTTTTTTAACGATATTCTAAATTTTTGAGAATTTTGAATTAAATTTTATATATATTAGAATGTTTATTTAAGCTATAGGTCTTTTTATTTTAATATATATATATTGTTGTATATATTTATATTTATATTTATTTTCGATATTTCGCTAACAATTTGTTAGCATCTTCAGGAAAATTTTTTTAAATTATTTGAAATTTTAATATTGATTTGTGTATTGGGTGTCATAAAATTTTTTCAATAATTTTTTTATGGAAAAAGTCTAGGAAAATTTAACTACAGTATATAAAAAGGTTTTTGTATGAAATGTCACAAAAATTGTTTCCAAATTTTAACATAAAAAAATTATTGAAAATGAGTTAAGTATTGGATAGATATAAAATTTTTAACATAGAAAAAATTATTAAAAATGTTATGTTATAAAAATAGTATTTAAAAAAATTTAACATTGAATTCAATATATCAAAACAATTAACATTAAAATGTGTAGTATGTATCTAGGCTGTTTTTTAAATATAAATATCAAAAATTATTTACAAATTTTTATAAGCTTTATAAAAGTTAAGAATAATAAAAATCCTACAGGAAATTAAGTTATTATTGGTGTAAAACCAAGAAGCAATAATGTGATTATTTTCCTGTGGGACCATAATATAATTAGATATGTAATTAAACAAAGTAACTAAAATTCATAGTGAAACAAGAAACAATCATTTAACATTTAGATTTTTACTAACTAAATATCTATAATTCTGTGCTAAATTTTCTGTATCTACTTTGAAATTTATTCTTTGTGTTGCTGGTGTATTAATTATCTCTAACATTTCTAACATCAAACGCTGTTTATAATTATTTTCTGTATTCAGAATTGAAACATTTTCAAAGTTAGGAAAGTGAACTAATCTGGAACAATGAGATGAGAACGCTGTCTTCTGTGAATTGATATGCCTATATTTCTGATCTGACTTATGACCTGCTATTCTCGTTTTTAATTTATTTTTGGTAGTACCTACATATACCATGTTACAATTCTCTCCATCATTTCCCCTGCAAGGTATTTTGTAAACTACATTCGATCTATCCCATTTATCAATTTTGTCCTTAGTTCTACTAAATAATTTATTTAATGTGTTATAGGTTCTATGAGCTATTCTATATTTGTTCGTATCAAAAATTCTATATTTGTTCGTATAAAAAATATAAATATATACAACAATATATATATATTAAAATAAAAAGACCTATAGCTTAAATAAACATTCTAATAAATATAAAGAAAAGGTCAAATAAAATAGAATATAAATAAATTTTATATATTTATTGGTAAAAATAGTTTCCCATTAAATTTTGTATATGTACATATGTATATATTAAGGATTATCAAAATTTATATAAAAGGGAGTATAATTAATATAAAATTTGTCAAACTCTACAAGTCTTAAGTGCCGATTTAACGATATCGAAAGAATTTTTAATATTTTTTCATTCGTACAAATACATTTGATACAAAAACAAAGTTTTAAAATTTGTAAAATTTTCGACACGGATATTTCTTACACGACGATTAACGATTTTGGTCACTTTTACAGCATTTGATGCAATTTTTCAAGCTCACAAATATAAATGAATTATGAAAATCAATTTGAAAAGCGATTTTGGAATGATAAATAAAAGGAGCTTTGTTCGAAATTTTTCGACAACGTGATCTGTCGAACGAATCTACCGGTTTTTTGTAGTCAACGTTGTTTTTTAGAGTTTAAGACTTAATTTATTTTTGATTTAATCGGTCCAGATTTTTAGAATCTAACAGCCAGATAGATTTCCCGATATGTGGAGCCCATCTGAAACTTTTTTCGACGATATCAAACACGCAAATTCGGCGTATTTTGACAATCCAAGTCGTCTGGTAACTACGACATTCATAATAACATCAATATATTGATGCACATTGCACATAAGTACATATAGATACACACTTGCATAAACGACATAAATGACAAAAAGCTTAAAGTCAATGGACTCATTTTGCAATTGTTTGATTATTTGGTGGTTTCTTTCTTTATTTCTATTATTTTTGTGTTGTTTAATGTTTGCTTGTCTGCGTTTCAGTCTGTATGACCATTAAACATATTCGTATCAAAGAATTATGAACATGAATGAAATATAGTTACATAAAACTAAAAACGCCCTAAGTTACATTATCATTATTTTACAGGAGAAACAAAAAAAACTATTTAAAGAAAATTTTAAATTTGCGACATACTTATATTGTGAGACGTAACATTTAGGCACTTTGAATTCTTATGGCTGCTCTATGGGTTTGCGTTTAAGGTAACGATACAAAAAAAAAAAAATGCAAATAAATTAGAATGAAGTGTTCGTTCGGATGCGTCTATATTTCATATAAAAGGGTGTGTCTTGGACATTCACATATTTGAGATGGCACTTGCTTGTGGTTAGTTTGGTTTGGTATTTCATATTGCAACAATTAGTACTGCATCAATTTATATGGTAAACATATACGACTTTATTTTGACGAATAAAAATACATAAGAAATTAGATTTTCAGACGTTCACAACAATTGACAACCGATTAGTCAGTACCTATCTTGCGGTCTAAGCTCACGGTGCTCTTATCACAGTGTGAATTTATGTTTTCACCACAAACTCCGAGTTTCCCCAAAAACCCAACTTCCAGATTGCGCCATCACTCAGCAGTTTTTTAAACGCACCTTCTTTCTGCACTAATTTTACAGTTTTCAGAGCTTATAAACTAGTTTAGAGGATTATTTTTAAATCCCCGTTTAATTCCTGTTTAACTAAATATTAAGCTATAACATTAATATTAATTAATTTTCAAAATTGTAGTAATTGTTTTATTGATAATATGGTCGGTCCACAGATGCAATCTCAAGGTCTTCAACGAGAGTTGGAATACAGATCATTCTTTACAGGGATTTTTTTCGCACAATGAAAATTATTTAAAATTAAATATTTTTTTTCCAAGAGTATCTTTATGCATTTTTAAACTGTGCGTCAAAAAATTGTTAATGGACAATTTACGAGTATACGTACATACACATCCAGATGTATGTACAGAAATAAGCTGCATTCCAAATACATAAATATTTACATTTCCTTAACGGAAATAATTTAATTCATTTAATGTTTGAAAGAGAATTGTGTGTGCGTAAGCGATAATGTAGGAGGAAATCAATGAACTTTAACTAAATAAATTATTAGCCCCAAACAAATCAAAATTCTGACATATTAAATATTTGAGCATAGCTTGAGAATATTATCTTAAAAAAATAATATAAATAAAGCCATTACATACATACATACATATTAAAATTTTAAAGTTTACATTACGAAATAGCTTTTATTTTATCCAACAAGTTTCAAAAATCATTTGGTAGTTACATAGTTTCTAAACCTACTACTTACTACCTAAGCTTATAGAATTTGGAGAATATTTTAAATAATAAAAATAGTATATTATTATTTTATTATTTTTAGAACGTGACAACAAGAACTAGTTTGTGGAATATTAAAACTCAGACAACACCTTTGTGAAATAATTATTTTAGTTAAAATTAATAATTTCTAGTTGAAATTGCCAATAACCGGTTACCCTGCCTTTTAGCTGTTGTTAAACAGTTGACAGATAAATAAATTGTTAAAATGTTACAATGTTGCTGATGTTTAATATGAATGCATAATATGAATTAATTAATTAATTAAATTAATTACGTAATTTCTTTTTAATGACTAAAATGTTTAGTATAAAAATTGTTTGTCTCCATGTTAAAAATTTTCCAGAAAATGTAAAAAATAAAAATTAGTTTATTGAATGTTGGATTTTAATTAAAATCCCTTGATATTTCACATTTTCACTTTTAACAGTCAGTTTGCGCTAAGCCCTGAATTATACTAATTAATGTTTCATTTATGTTTTCGTCATATATTTTTGAAATAAACTGTCAAGCAAAATAAGAATTTTTGCATTTTTAAAACGCATAGAAAATTCACATAAGCCCTATTCACAGTCTGGTGCAAAAGGTCTTGCATCTTTGCATTTAGAAAGTGTTATAGTATATTTTAACTCTACTAAAATTGAAGAGAAAAACAGTTCAAATCGTATAAAAAATATACAAGACCAATAAATACTATTTTGAAGCCTAAACTTTATTAGGAAATAACTTGTTTGCCCACCAGCTGATTCTAATCGCAAAGGCTGTTCAGAATTGATGGGAAAATCTTACAATTGGATAAATTTGCAAACTGAGATGCAAAAGATTGTGAATTTTTTGGAACAGCTATAAATTGTTTTACATATCATATCGTTTTAGAGGGTTAACGATATGTTTGTATGTGTTCATTATTGTATGCAAAACATACATATATGTTTATTGAAAAACAACTTTTTAAAAATAATCTGATTAATTTTATTTTTAGAAGCATCATAAAATATACGAGAACTAAAGCTAGGTTCACATTTATCAAATATTTGTCGAAAAAAACGTAACCAAGAAAACAACTAATAATTTATTTCCTTTAATTCCAATATTTTTTTAATTTTGGGTTCGAATTTTTTAAAAACTGTATAAAAATTCTCTTTTGGAGAAGAATTAATTTTATTTTGTAATATAAAAATCCCTAAGCAAAACTATTGATTACATTTTTTTGGGCAAATATTTGATAAATGTGAACGTAGCTTAAATGAAAAAAAATTTATAAACCCAACTAATAAATAATTTTGTATTTTGTAAATTAATAAAAACGTAATATTAACTATAGAGCTGATAACTAAAAGTACCGAGCTAATAATGAGTATAGATCTTACGATGGTTGAAGTAGTAACTTTATGCATAATTTTGTTCGAAAATTTTCGGAATTAATATCTCTGGAACCAACCATTCGATTTATCCGTATAATTTAAAAAGAAAGCACGTGCAAATCAGCCATTAGAAATCAGTCTTTATTGGAATTATCCGAGAACGATCTCTCAAGATTATATTGCAGTTTGTTTTGAATTATTTAGGTCGTATAAGGGGTTACACTATTTTAAAAATTTATGTATCGTCCTTTTTTTTTGTTATTTAAGCTTTAAAGCTCCTAAAATCAAAAATATTCCAATTTAAATCGAAAGATTCCTTTAAGTTCCAGTAAGAATCAATTAAATATTGAGGTGCGTAGTTTTTATATATTATTTTTCTTTTTTTTTTTTTCTGTTATACAGTGTTATCTATCTTATTGAAAGCAGATGAGACAAATTTATTACAGCGGTCTTCCAAAAATTATTTATTTGTTCTTCATCCCACTACTACGTAATTCTATATAATTTTTTTTCTTGTTTATACAAGAAAAACATGTTTATACATCATTGCGAGATCATGTGCTCTTGTGCAACAATAATGTATTTTTTTGTTATTTTTAAAACTAGAACGCCTCATGATTTTTATCAATCAATTACAAAGAAAAATCTAATTCTAATTAAGAGATTGATAAATAAATTATTCGGTTTAAAGTGTACAAGTTTTAGAAAATTATTATTTAATGTTCAATTGGAACAGTGAACAAACATTTGAAATTAAAACCAGTACGAGTGGAATATTCGGATTTGCCGAATCTTATATACCCTTCATGTTTTAAATATATTATGGAAACGCGTAAAATATAGTTAATTCTAAATTTTAATTTAAAGTGATTACGATTTGTCATCAGCGCTATTCTAAGAAAATCCTTTCGTTTGGTGCCCACATAATAGGAACGGATAGCAAAAAAACAATGATCGGCAAAGTTTGGTTACACCCATTCCAGGACAAAAAGGGGATTTATATGAAAAAAAAAGAATTCCAATCCCGATGATTTAAGGTTCAATACTGGGCGACCGACATATATATATTAATAAATTTTTTTCCGGAATGAATTCATATACTCGTATACATGAATATTTGCGTATATTTAATCGAACATCGGAACCGATATTTTCTTTTAGCTGATTTTCAAAACACATCGTCTTAAGACAAATTGTTACACATCAGTTTAAGACTTAAGACTCCAACTCTTGTAGTGGCTTCGGAAAATCGATTTCACGTATAGACAGGCAGGCAGACTGACAGACAGACATGGCTCGTTGAGCTTATACTTTATGAGTCTCATATGAATCTTGTGGAAATTACACACAGAATGACAAACCTATAAATAGCCTTACCGTTTTGGGTGAAGGGTATAAAAAACCAATTGGAAATTGTAGCCTAGTCTCCGTTCTCGATTATAGTTGTGAAGCCATATTGTTACATATCGTCTTTACGTAGTGTTTGCGATGCCACCCAGCTCCCACAATAAACACTTGACATCATGGGTTGGGTTCCAACCCACAAGCACGACAGAGCCACGACCAATTAAATTTATAAAAAACTTAATCCAATACACAGAATGAAAACAATCGGGAGGGTGGACATGATGGACGTCCACACTACCCCTTCCCACCTGGGATCTAATACTCCAACGAACATAAATTTTTTGGGGGCGCCCCCACAATCCACACATGCTCCTCTCAAAATTTAAAAAGAAGTATGTACATATTTTATAATATATTCATTTAAAATACGTGCTTTATTCCATTTACTGAATAAAAAAATAAAAACAATCGTTTTAATGATTTTTAATTTATTATTTAAGGCTGCATGTAGATATTATATGTATGTGTTGTAGGAATTATATATATTATATATCGCTGGAAAGATAATTAATTAGGTTCAGTTTTTAAATATATCCCCAAATAATTTGAGTATTTAAATAATTTTACGAAAATTAAAAGTTAAAAATTAGAAAAAAGTTATTATTTTATTTTTGCTAAAATTATTCTCAAATAGATTCCACACACTAATTATCTATCTTCCAGCTTTTGCGGCATTTTTATATACAATCTCTGGAGACATTTAAGTTTGATTTTTAAAAATCGTTGATATCCAGACAGGTATAGTTTCAGGTATTGTCCGTATTAGTGGATCGTCCGGACTACAGTTAAAATGAATTTTTAAACGCAATACATATATGTATGTTCACACATATAATTTGTTTTTATTACCGAACAGAAATATAAGTACACATAGTAATTCATTTGTATTTAATTTATTTAAAAAAAAAAAACATAAAGAAAAATACTAAAATTTACCAAAAATATTCATTTTAAAAAATAAGAATTTATTCGTTTCCAAAAATTTGTTTGCAAATTTCAAAATTATTCAATTGTTGTTTTGATTAATTGATAAATTTTATTTGTGCCTTTTTTTAAATACTTTCAAATATATAATGTAAGACAATTTTATAGATTCCATAAACTGTTCGAAAAATTTAAATGTCCGGATTACTGGATAGTCCGAATTAGCGAGTGTCCGGATTAGGGAGGTAGTACTGTACTGTATTTATGTATATATGATTGATTTACATTTTTTTTGCTTACATTTTATTATTTGAAGCTTTCGATTTATTTTCAGTTTTGAAATTTTATAATATTTCTGCGGGAGATGATATTGTGAATAACAGTTCACACACGGAAGAAAAAAAAACGTGATTGCTAAAACTTAAACAAACTTTCTGAGGCCCATAATAATTGAAAAGACAAAGAAAATTTTGGCTAACCTGAAATTTTAACTGACATTAACGTTGTTTCGATACTAATCACGAACTCATCATTAGAATTTTTGTGGCGTAATAATCACGGCAATTATGTTCGCATTTTTATCTTCTGGTCTTTTAAATTATTACAAATTTCTTTTTAATAAAAAGATCATTTTGCTGAAAACTACTCAAGCACGAATAATTAAATATATTGTTTTTTAGCCGAATTCAAAAAGAAGTAATCGTCAATTCGTGTGTATCATTTGTTAAGGGATTTTCAAAATTCTTTATTTGTTTCAAAGTGTTTCCTTGCAGTTTGGTGCCTTAAAATGTTTTTTTTTTCAAATCGGGGGACAGGTCAGGTTGCTTGCATTTTTTATATATATATTTTTTTTTTAAAAGTTAGGGCTACATTTAATTTATTTACGGACCAAATTTCAAAATTATTATTTTTTGTTTGACCGAGGTTTGGCCCCACAAATTATTTTTATCGTAGGACATTGTCACCCTCCTCAATATATGCAGACCAATTATAATTCCCTGAGAATTTTTCTCTATTTCGATTCCTCCTATAACCATAAAAAAATAGGGAAAAATTGTCAGGGAATTATTTTTTATAGTTGTGCGGATTGCAAATCCATTTAAGGCTCGATTTGGGAATTTCTTTTTGTTGTTTGAATGAATTTATGTGTAGTTTATTTATTTTTTATTTTCATAATTATCAGAAGGGCCATTCGCCCCTCGATATATTGCTTTTCACGCAACTCCACCATCTATGGACCGATTTTTAAAGAGTACGCTTGCAAATGAAAATGTTTGTCTGAAATATTGATTAATAAACAAATCCGCTTTTGATATGATGATTTAATTTATTAACAATAGCAACTGGTTTCTTTTAACGCTTCATTCATTAAAAATCACTGACGACATACTAGCATACATATAAAATTTAAAGTGCACACGATAATGAAAACCACTGACGATCACGTGTGATTCATACTTATCATTTCGTCAAGGCCCATCACAAATTTCTACGCAACTGAATATCAACAAATTAATATTCCATATTGTAAGTCGTCCATTTGGTAATATCAGTTTAAATGACATTATAAATTTCCATTTTCGTTTGTTACGTACGGTGACTGCATGTTTTGGTGTCACACCTCCCAGAATGTTTTTGTTTTAAATGCGGATAAAACTGACAAAAACTGCTTCAAACCGGTTAATTGGAAATAAAAATGTTCTCTATGATTATGGCAAAAAATAGAACAAAAAGAAATAAAATCGAAATATTTTCAAAGAAAAGAAATTAAATGAAATGAACATTCTATCAATAAATAAATAAATGTACATATAGGGAATGGAGAAGTGGTTATAGCAAAGTAAATAATGCACTTTGAGAAATTACTCGTATATCATAAGAAAAGATTATTGAACAATTTGTATAAAAATAAGTTAGAGTGCTATATTCGGCAATGCCGAATCTTATATACTCTTCACCTAGATATATGTATAATAATTAAAATGAGCTGCACAGTTTGTTTTAAGCAAAAAACGATATTTTAAAAAAATCGAGTTACTCCTCTTTTATATTAAGTCATCAATTGATATCTAGGCGCACGGTAATGAAACTTGAAACATAAGGTCTACCCACAGAGGTGACCTCACAGGTTAAATTTGAAAGTTCTACCATAAAAGCTTCCCGAGATATTAAGGTGTGAAAAGTCCATATTTTAGTACATATTTACTGACTCACTGACTCATCAATATTATTGGGCACTTCCAGTAAAGCTAGTGAGCTGAAACTTGGTACACAGGTAGGTCGTTCCCACGACAATCGGATCTTCGCTCCGGAACGACCCGAATCCAATTCGGCCAAGGATTGTCAACTCAGCAACAGCTGTATCAGACGGAAGTTTTTTCCACAGGAAAGAACTCCCGTCACAAACAGCATCAGAGCTGTTACAACAACAACAACACAGGTAGGTCCTGGTGAGAATATAACCAGAAAAATCTGAAAACGGGCACTTTCCACCCGGGGAGGACTAGGGTTCCCCTTCTTTGTATGGGGCACTTCCAGTATAGCTAGAAAGCTGAAATTTGGTACACTGGCAGGTAGTGATGAGGAATTACCGAAAATGATTTTTTAACGGGCACTTTTCATCTGGTGGGACAATTATGCCCCTTCTTTGTATGGGGCACTTCTAGTATAGCTATAAAGCTGAAATTTCGTACACAGGTAGGTCCTGATAAGAAATTAACGAAAATGATTTTTAAACCGGCACTTTTCATCTGGTGCGACTATGGTGCCCCTTCTTTGTATAGGGCACTTCTAGTATAGCTAGAAAGCTGAAATTTTCTACACAGGTAGGCCCAGATAAGCAATACATATAAATATTTATACAAAAACAACTTAGAAAAAAGAAGTGAGATCCACACAAAAACATAAATGTGAAAATAAGGCCAAGTTCGTATCCAAAAAGTTTCGGCCGTAAAAAGTACTGAGATCAAAATAAGGACCAAGTTCTTGATAGGTACAATTCCATCTCATTTCTAGGCAACCTATAAGCTTGGCAATATTTTTCCAAGAATTCTTTCCCATATTAGAAAGGCAAACAAATTTTGCCTAGATATGAGATGGAATTGTACCTATCATGAACTTGGTCCATATTTTGATCTCAGTACTTTTTACGGCCGAAACTTTTTGGATACGAACTTGGCATTATTTTCACATTTATGTGTTTGTGTGGATATTTATCACAATTTACTACCATTGGCTCCACTTTATAATATAAACAGAAACCTAAAAATAACTTTAAATAGAATAATTCCCAAACACTTTCACAATGATTAATTACAGTAGGAACAGCAAAATAAAAAAAAAAAAAAAACTTAACTCGCCTCAACTGATAAAGAAACTTCAATTAATAATAATTGAATGCAGCAAACGAACAGAAGCCAAAACCAATGACGCCGAAGTGCAATAACTGCACACACTGAGTAAATAAACTTTATAATAACAAAATAAATATAAATAAATACAATAATAAAATTGAAAAACAACTTTAACAATTTTTTACACAGGCATGTAACAATATCGAATGGGCAAACAAAAAACCAACATAATTTTGCAAAATGTCTGTAAAATGTAGGAAAAATTATGAAGTGCTAGATTGTAGATTGTACGAGTAAATGTCAAATAAATCTTAAATATAGAAAATTAAATGAAAAAGTTGCATATATTTTGTGCTGGAGGTTAAAGGGGGACCAACAAGCCCCAACTCTTTTTAAAGTGAATGGAAAGTAATGCAATACAATCACATTTAAGTAATAAAAATCAGACGTGCATACTCGTATATATTTACTTTACTGCGTTGTACTAGTACATAAATAAATGGATACTAAATAAAAAAAAAATTATTGGGATTAAAGAAACGATGACTGCATGCTGTCTTACAAATCTTTTTGTTTAAGCAAATAATAAAATAACAAAGAGTAGCAGATTTAGGGAAACATTGCTGAAAAGGGAAAACATGATGAAAGCTAAAAAAAAACCATAAAAATTCGGAAAATCTTTGAAGGGTGAGCAAAAAGAATTGATTTAATTCTGCAAAAAAGAAAGACTTCAAACAAAAAAATTTTAAGTCGGCCAATAAATAGCAAGTTGATTTATTAAACTAAGTATATTTTTTATGAGGTGCACTTACATTTTTATGGGTCAAAAAAAAAAATGTGGGACTAAACTGCAAGAACCTCTTCCAACAAAAAACTCTGTTTAAAAAAATTTTTGATTTAAAACTTTATAAAAACAAACTGCATGTAAACTTGATTAAACATAAATGAGAAATTATTATCTTTAGGCTTAAGTTCAGTTTTATTGAATTAATGAAAATTCAAATTACTATGAGTTTTTTATTTTTGTAAAACATTAGCATGTGCAATCAGATTAACAAAACGTATCAGTATACCGATTTCGAGGCCGCCACACCTCTTATCAGCGTTCATTTGTCCTTATTCAGAATTTTTCGTAAAGTGGATACTAATTGGGAAGAATATTATCAACTATTTAACCAAGTTTTCAATAGAATTAGAATACGAGAATTAATTTAATTCATTTTTATTCTATTTTTACTAATTGAAACAATTTTGGTTAGTACGAAATTCTCCATGTCTGATTGCTTACTACTAATATTCAACAAACTCTCATAGTCAATTATACTCAAATTTTGAATTTTGAAAATCGGTCAATAACCAGCGGAATTATAAGAAAAGTAATATGTTTGAGGGGGATGTGGGGGAGGAAATTTTCACACTTTTGCCAAAAAATACCCAATAAACTTGTTAAAAAAAAAAATTATTTTTTGAAAATCGGTATATTATTGAAGGAATTATTCGATAATCAATATTTTACAGAAACAGCTTACATCCGATTTTGCAGACTTTTAAGGGAACACACATAACAAAAAATACATGACGAATTTGTAAAATTTTTCTTAATTATCACCATTAAATGCAAATTTACAAAAATATACTCTACCACTGTCAAATAAATATTTGTTCATAATTTTTTTTGTTAAAAGTGTTAATTAAATAAAAATATTCAAGTATTCATTGATTCGTATCACATGCAAAACTATGTAAAAAATGAGTAAATGAGTATCTCACTTAATTAAAAAGGTGTTAATGAAGAAGAAAAGTAAAAAAAAAATAATAAAATAAGTTGATAATAAAATAAAAGAAGTTTGACAAAAACAATAGTACTAATTTATTTAAAATTGAAAGGGAAATTGTTGAAAAATTCTTTTACGCTATTACTTGAGATGAAATAAATTAAGTTTTATTCCATATACCTGAAAACAATTGTGAATTCTAAGAATGCTGCGATCTACATATTTATATTCGCACGTCATGATGCCATTCGGTTTAATGTACATATTTATATGTACATACCTAAGGGTTAATTCAAAATAAACTTAAAGTGATAAAATAATTGATTATTTTATTACTTTAAACATATTAAAGAGATTATAAATTTGATTTATTACATATTATTCACAACCAAAATAGAATAACTGGCTGTTTTCAGAGGACGTTTGAAGGCAATTACAAAATTTTGAAAACGAAAGTAATTTTGAAAAACTGTGGTCGACGCAAGGGCTATCTGAAAATGTTAAAACTAATGCGTAGTTATTGTGACAAATGTTACGATGTCATACGACGTGTTAAGAAATCATATGTATGTATAAGTATGTATTTATTTATATTTTATTACAAAAATCATTTAGAGATTCCCAATTTGGAATACATAGATATGTATGTATGTATGTATATACTAAATAGTAAAGTTTCTAGTTAAAAATAGATTTTTATTATAAAAACAAGTTTGGAATTTTATATGACCATTGGAATTTTTTGTGATGATACTACAGAAGCATAACTTGTACATACAGATTTAACTCTTTATTTAATCATACAACATATGTAAATATGTACTTTTTTTCCATTCCTACTATTAATTGCGTAACAGTATTTCCCACTCTCTACACGTTAAGAATGTTTATAATTTTTCTTCTGGAAATAGCAATTATTAATAGAAATTGAAAAACGAAAAATAAATTTGTTGATAATAATGTTTTTATTCTTTAAGCTAATAAGGCCTAACGTAGTTAATGTTAATAAAACAGCTTTATTCGATTTTTTGCCCAACGTTTCGTCAATTGTTTGTTGCCTTCTTCAGGGGTTTCGTCTATTTAAAATTTTTAAAAATCATTATAGGTATATACATATGTATGTATGTATGTATATTTTGAAGTTTTTTCACCGTACATTATTTACTTACAATAATACAAATGTTCAATTAAAAAGGATTGCAATATAAAATTATTTTTGACATTTTTAAAAATAAATTCACCGCGATTTTTCCTTAATGGTTAAATATTAAATGATGTTATGATCAGAATATCGAATAGATGATAGGTATATTATGGAAATTTATTTTGCAAATTAGACATCAATTACTGTAACTCAAAGACGATGTTTTATCACAAAATTGTGTTCCGCGATGAAGCTGATTTTTATTTAAATTAAACCGGTTCTCGCGATCACTCAATCTAAATCGTTACCACATTTTGGGACTAAAAAAATCTCTAAGAAAAATTTGGACATATTAGTGCAATTTTCTACTGATAAACAGGCCGCAATCTAAAAAAAAGCTATTGCGCATATTGGTGTGTAGCATTAAGAGGACCTGCGTAAATCGCGATCGCACTATGATTTCAACAGTTGTTTGAATGGATTTAAATGTTTTGTTTATTTAATTTAAAAATAAAATTTCCCACTCACCTTGCTAGTCTTGTTAAGGCCATTTTGGTTTGTTAAAAGCAGCTGAACTTAAGATTTTCCAGTACGTATTTTTTATTATTAAATTATTTATGTACGTTTAAATTGAATAATTAAAGAAATCAGGCAGTGATTATTTGTAAGAAAAAGCTATTTTTAGCAATATTTTTTAATTACTTTATTTTCTTTTAACAAAATATTTACATTTTTGTTGCATTTTATTATTTAAAGTTAATTTCTTTTTAATTTGTTTGTGAAAAAGATTTTTTTGTTCTTGCTTACACAAATTTGTCATAGATTTTCTTTGTTGTATTTTGTTTACTTTTTGCACGTTAGTTCGTTTTGTTGTGGCAATGACAGCAACAACAACTTTTATCTTAAAACTTGTTTTTTTATATTTCAACGACTTTCTTTCAGATAACAAATTTTGTTTTACTGTTTTATGATATTATCTTTTTTTCCTGAGTTGAAAAACGTATTTCACTGAAATTTAAAGAAAATCGTAACAACGAAAATTATAAATTTAAAGCCCGGTAAATGGAATAATACGGAATATATTAATAAAAAAACAAAGAAAACATAATAAACTTCGAATTATCTGCAGAAAAGACGGCAACTGGCTTGCTCACACGCAAAACGAATAATAACTAACTAATTTATTCTAAATGTATACCAAGTGTTGTTGTAGCAGCTGCACTGTCAGTTTTGTTTGAATCGAACATTCAATTCGAAGATGCCAGATGAAGCAAATTTCTTTCTGTTTTGGACAAAACATTTAATGAACTATTTTACACATTATTTAAATAAGAGGATTCATAAATTTTTCATATTGTACAATAATACCAGCAATGTGTGTTATCATAATCGATGTTGCACATTATAATGCAGAAAATAAGTAGAATTAGTTTTACAACAAAACCAAGAAAATTGTGCAATCTGTTGGAAATTTAATTCGATATGTCTTAGATAATTTGATAATTTCTAAAACGCAATAAAAAATGTAATTCCCAATTATTGACATTGAGCTCAAAATATCATCAAATTATTTTATGTTTTCGAAGATTTATTTAGGAAGTTTGTTGTCACTATCATTTTCATATGGTTAGCTTATATAATCCGTTATTTCAATCGGGGTTTCTTCCAAGAAACTGCTGTCCATATCCAAAATTTTTTTTTTTAATATTTGGTTGCCACTTCCATGCTAAACTTATATACATAGAAAAAAGTATGTGTGGCACTCGGGGACTGCCTCGGTAAAGCTATTGCATAGCATTTTTTTATCAACTTATGCAATTATATTATTACGTTTTGTTTAATAATTCGGTTATTATTGGAGATATTTCGCCTTGGGTGTACCCAGTCAGGTGGAAGCAGGAGAAAACTTAGCAGCGCATTTGCTGGTGTGGTTGTTGACTAGGCTGATTAGTTAACATACATTGGGCGATTCATATACTTAAAAAGAACTTGGCAGCACATTTGCTGGTGTGGTTGTTGACTAGGCGGATTAGTGAAGACAATTGGGCGATTGGTATTTTCGGTGAAGAGAGTCGTTTTTTGTTGACATAATTTTGCAAGCAGGTTCAACCCCGCATTAGCAGAACAAAACCATGTACATTAAAAAAAAAACAAATGTGTGCAAAATACACTAATACACAAAGGCTGACTTCCAAAACGTCAATTGCTTTGTGTTTGAACAAAGCATCACATTTCATAACGCCGCAGTACAATAATTGTACAATGTATACCATTTCAAAACGCCGCCGCCAAGTATTTTTAACGCAGTAAGAAAGAAAACACGGCATCGGTTTTATAGTTGTTGCATTGCTTCGGAACTTTGCATATGTATGTGATTTAAATACAGTAGCAATACTGTATAAAAACTTTGTATACGAACGTTTTGGAAGTCAGCCAAAGTTCTGTATATGTATACAATTTTATGCCAGATTAATTAGTCTCGTGTGTTTTCGAAAGAACAATTGTTGTGCAAATTAAAAATTAATCTCGTGTAAATTGGACCAATAACATTAACAAATTTTGCAAAAAGCACACACTAACAACAACATGAATAACGAATTTGTGCATTCCTTGTGTTCTTCTTTTGAAGCCAATGTTGTCAATGGTCTTTCACACACGAGACTAATTATGCTGTCATGAAATGACCGTTTTTGGCGAGAGGGGTGAAGACAGCAGTTTTACGTGGGCACAATTTTTCAACCAGCTTCAACCCCGCATTAGTAGCACAAAACAAATACACACACTTATGAATACACAGGTTCTGTGTTTAGTTACACACACAATTAAATTAAAAACTTTGAAAAATGTTGGCTAAAGTTGTTTTATTAGTATAGAAGTTTTGAAGCAATTTAAATATTTTTTATATTGATGTTTAAAATTTTCCCTCATTGAAAAATATTCAGCAAATTCGCTTCTTATACTTGAAATTCCTCCTAAAATAATTGCCAATTCATCATCACTTATTTTCGGCATATTTCTGCCAATTATCTTCCGTAATGTGTATAATCAAAGACAAACTGCAAATCAATAAAAAAAAAAACACTAAGCCACACAAAGCTGAGTACATGTATACATTTTATGCCAGATTAATTAGTCTCGTATGTGACCAAAATATCAAAAATTGTACGGCATAAAAATTCATCTCGTGTGTGAATGCTCAATGATTATAAAAATAACGCAGATTACTAAACAGGGAACAAAGCAAAACAAAAAAGTAGTACTAAATATGACGTGGGGGTACTGTGGAATTTTTGTAGTGAAAAAGTACTGAAAATAGTACAAAATTACTGAATTTTCCATCACTGATTACTATATATTTTACCACCTTCAAATTATGTATATTAGGAAATCTTATTATTATTGATATTTTCCCCTTGCATTATTAAGATATATATACATATGTATATACTTAACCTAAATACATACATACATACATATATACCAAGACAGTTCCCTCATAATACATGCGTATCTTTAATAACGACTTTTTGATGGCTTTTTCAACTATTACTGATAATCAAAGCCGGCAACTAACAAGACCTATAAAATGTATTTATCTCCAATATTTATAAATTCATGTTAGGTTTTTGTAATAGTTCTATCCAGCGTTGCCATTTTGGTGCTTTTCGGGTATTTTTTGGTGCTTTTTTACTCAAGCAATACCCGAAATTTTATAAAATATCCGTTTTTGAAAAGCGGGTATTTATAGTGCTTTTAACAATTTCTCACAGTGCTTTTAAGTGCTTTTTAAATATTCAACATTTTTGGCATTAATGCATTTTCCTACTACATATTCTTTAAACCCACCTAATACTTTTCTAACCAACTGCGTATTATTTGCATCTATATTTTGATTAGTACTCGCAAACTGTTAAGAGTTTGAATTCTAGAATTTCTCAAGCATATTTTTTTTTAATTCATAAAAAAATTTCATGATTTATTTCTTTAGCAACGATTTACATTTAATTTACATATCCGTTGATTTGTTTGTTGTGTATATATAAGCAAGAAAGTGCCAGTTATTAAAAGTAACTTCTTCATTAATTTTATATGTATTAAACTTCATCATCTAACAATGGCTTTCCTTTAGATGAAAAAACGGGCTGTACGTATTATTGCCCAAGTGAAAATCGCCCGAAGCAGCTAAATGAAGGAAAACCCAAAATAGTTGGGTGATTCGTCATAGTGAAGAAACACCAAAAAAACCGTGCCCGATCGCCCATAAAAGATGAAGGAAAATCCAAAAGTGTGAAATGAATAATCGCCCAAAGATTTTAGATGTTTGTTCATAATGTAAAATCTTCCGAATTGAGAGTGAATAATCGCCCAAAAATTTTTGTTGGGTTTTTTAACTCTTTATAAAAATTGGGCAATTATTCATTATGAACAAATACCCAAATATCTGAAAATGTTGAATCGCCCAAAGTCGATGAACGATCACCCAATTTATTTTAAAACAATTTTTGGGCGATCCTACATATTTGTTATTCGGTCGATTTTCACTTGGGCGATTATTCGTACAGCCGGAAAAACGAATATATAGAAAAGCTTGGGAGAATGATCTAAATTTTAAAAGGTGGCTTAGACGAGCAAAAGATGAACTAAAAGCATATTGCATTTGTTGTAATTGTGAAATAAATGCACTATAAAAGCGATTTACTCCGACTAAGTCGCACAAAAAAACATGAAAAAGCAATAGATTCAAATACAATTTTTTCAGTACAGCCAAGGCTGTCGTTTGATCCACCAGACCCAAAACAAAATTAGGTGAGTGCTTTTGTACCCGAAATTTTTTTCATTTTTACCCTTTTTTACCCTATATCCATGGGCTCACAGTGCTTTTGATGTTGAAAGAGTTGGCATCACTGGTTCTATCTGGCAACTATGTACATGTATGAAGTTCCACGAAACAATGCATTGCGTTTGATTCTAACCAAGGTACATAATTTACAAGGTAGTGTTGCAGGCCCAGTAGATTATTGGTTCTGTAAAAATTTGTGCGTTTGTTTACAAACTTCCATGGTAAAATTATAAGATCTGTACAGTAGTACAACAAAAACGCCATAATGCTAAAGATGTCAAACAAACACCATACATAAAAATATGTATGTGTTTATTTTTTTATATGTAGTTTTACATCTTGACCATTGTTTGGCGTTCAAAACATAACCATACAAAAAAACATCTCGCAATTTGCACAGGTCTTACAATTGGACCATGTATACTTCTATCAAGTATTTGTAGTGACCATGTGAATGTGTAACCAAAATACATAGTCCTAGGATTTATTTTATACATTAGCATCCAAACATATTATATGCCTTTTTCTTTTTGTCATGTTGTATTTGTTGCAATATGTATTAACACTAATCGCCCGAAAGGAAGCATCTGCGTAATGTACTGAAAAACGTGCTATGAGAAATAATATTACACAAAGTAAGCCAACGTTATCACCTGGAATCTCTAAATATGTTTGCAGGGATTTAGTATGAGAGAAAATAAAGTCTTGTTCCTTAGTGCTATCAGTCTGGCAGCGCTCTGTGCTTAAGATTTTTTTGGTTAGCTTTTCTTTTGTTTCCTTATCCTCTTCTTTTCACTTTCGATAAATATTTGTAATGCGTGGATGACTTTGTGTTTAATCTCGTATAAATTATTGTTTTTAATGATATCTTACAATATACTCGTATCTATAATTTAATGTTAAAAATTCGTGATTTTATTTTCATTTAATATGTGCTTAAGTTTTAGTAATAAATCCAAAATAAGATTGGATTAATATTGTTCATTGAAATGAATGTACTCGTATGTACATCCGTGGTGTCTAAAATTGATTAGTGCTTTACTTGTGTATATAAAATATTATCTGAAGATTAATTGCTTACCAAATAAATACAAGATTCAATTATGATTTTCAAAATGTTTCTTTCAATGCCCGTTAAATGTCCTACGCTTTAAAGCATATATGTAAGTGATTTAACAGCTGTCAAGCACAGCAAACATTTATCAAAACACCTGACAGGAGCAAGATTATATTAAAACATTGAAAGTTTATTTCACATGTTCATAAATATGGATAACATCAACTGAAATCTCTGATGGAGAATGTGAGTATGCATTTTTACTTGCAAAATTTTACATTTATTTGAGCATGTACTCAAGTATTTATGTTTAAAATTTTTTTTTTTTTTTTTTTTTTTATTTATTTGTTGCGGGTTAGCAATATCTAGATATATATTTCGTTGGTAGCTATACCAATTCATCAGTAGATGTTTTATAAAAAAAAAAATTTTAAACATTTTTATTTGCATATGAAAAGTAATATTATTAGGGTCAAGTTCAGTTTTATTGAATTAATGAAAATTCAAAATTACTAAGAGTTTTTTTGTGTTGGAAAATATTATTATTTATATCCAATCAGTTTTCAGCAGAACGTATCAGTACTGATTTCAAGGCCGCTACACCTCTCATCAGCGTTCAATTGTCCATCTTTACAATTTTCGTAAAGTGGATACTAATTGAGAAGAATATCAACTATTTAACCAGTTTTCAACAGAAATAGAATATGAGAATTAATTTTTAATTCAATTTTTATTCTACAATGAAACAGTGCTGGTTAGTACGAAATTCCCTCATTACTGTTTGGAACTAATAATCAACACAAACTCATACTCCGTTATCGTCAAAGTATTTTACTTTGTATTTTAACGTTTTTGTTGTTTTTACTCTATATTAGGGAAATTCACATATTACTGTGACCCCTGTTATTAGGGTATTTATAGCTCGTACCCAAGCGGAATTAATATTTTTATATTATTATTATTACGAATAAACGTAATTATTATTTGAACTTATATTGATTTGCATATGGAAAGTAATATTATCAGGCTCAAGTTCAGTTTTATTGAATTAATGAAAATTCAAAATTACTAAGAGTTTTTTTGTGTTGGAAAATATTAGTATTTATATCCAATCAGTTTTTATTTGCTTAATAAATTTTTCTTATCAACACACATATAATGAAAATTGCTGAAATCCTGACTAGTAATTTGACCAAACCTGGGAAAACCTATATAATATTTCGTCTTATGTAATTGAAATGCATTATACCGGGTTTTAAGCTTTAGCATGTTGCGTCGATTTTTTAATCTGTTCGATTGGCTTGTTGTATTAAAGTCGGGGCCATTGTATAATAAATATTATACCATGGTCGGGGGGATTTTTTCCATAATTATTTATCATAACATCAATTTGAGCTTTTGAAGTATAGAAAAACGAAAATTTTTATTAGAAATAGAATTTACATCAATGATATCTGCCAGTTCATAAAATATATTTTATTATTCGATAACAAAAAAATGTGGTCCGAACAGGAGCGGCTTAAAAATAGTTTCCTGCAAATGCAATTGCAGCATTTGAAACCGAAAATAATCAATGAAATGGTACACAAGGGTAAGTAAATCCTACAGCAAACAATACGAGTTCGTTTCATAAATAAGTATGTATGTATGTATGTATGTTCCTTCAAGAAATCAATGGAACTGAAAGCGGTGGGATCTATTACAATAAATTGGATTACATTGAAAGCAATAACAAAAGCACTTCATATTTCGAGGATCGCAGTGTGTTGCAATACGGGTTTTGGGCATTACCCAAACTTATGAAAGACCTGAACAGTGATGACAATTTAATCCAATGGAAAGCCATTAATTCGCTTTCCGATTATATAGTTAATCCACTATATGCCCAAAGAGCTATTACCCAATTTGATATTGTAAGAAGGTAAAGAAAAGTTTTATAATCTTGTAAAAGAAAAATTCACTTACAGTTATATTTTCTCACATGTGCGTACATATGTACATACGTATACATAAATGACAAGATGCCAAAATGTATTCTTGCGCATAAGGATGAAATATCGCGAAGTCAGACATCGACAAGCTGGACGATTATTGGTCATATTTTGTAAGTATTTATTTATTCAGAACTTTAGGATAATTTCTCCAAATTTAACAAATAAAACACCAAAATGCGCGAATTAGAATTAGTTTTACGTGACATCCTTGTTGACTGCCACATAATTGTTTCGAAGTTATTTAGGAATTAGTACTCCTTGTAGACGACCATTTTTGGAGTACTTTAAGTCACGCTCTTAAAAAAAATATGTACGGAATAGAGAAAAAAACGGAAAACAGATTTGAATTTGGCGCTTTAGTCCTTTTATTCCTTCCGTCGACTTTTATTTGAAGGACATGAAGTCTTTTCTTTTCGGAGCAGTGCAATCATAAATTAATCATAATTACCCGACTTCGTTCTGTTTTTTATTGTTTGTGAACTTTTTTTTTTTGTTAAATAGGAGCCAAGTTGTTTCCCAAAAAATACTGATTATCAAATACTCCTCTATTTAGGGATCAATTTCCAAAATTCTTTTTCTTTTGTTTATAGCACAAATCTCCATTTATGGTTCGATTTTTTAAATTCTGAATTTGTTTGATCGAGTTGGATCACAGTTTGGTCCCACAATTTTTCTTAGTCGGTGGCAAGCTGTCTCCCTTCCCAACATATAGTTTTTCGCATAACTCCTCCATTTATGGTCCGATATTTAATATTCCTTATTTTTCATTTTATAAAAATTGCTTTCAGTTTGGTCAAATACTTTTTTTAGTCAGGGCGAAATTGTTCCCCTTCCCAAAATGTTGATTAAATGCTTAGCTCCTCCAATTATCAACCAACTTTCTAAATTATTTATTTTGTTTGGTCGTGTTTTGTTGAAGTTTGGTCCCATATTATTATTTTATTATTATATTATTTCAAAAATCAGTGGGCCAAGTTGGTCTCCCGGTGTATTCATTACCGTATAAACACATTTATATGGCATTTGCTATTATTTTTTGTTTGATAGGGGTTGCTTGTAACATGTTGCTATTTATTTTCAGAAAATAACAGCTTCTAGTTCGCTTTCGATAAATTGGTTTTAAGCCCCGATTTATTGATTTGCAAATTAAAGACATTTAGATTGTATGTACTTATTTCTAATGAAATCCGCCTTCAGAATATGTCTAACATTTTGATTAGATGAATCTGTAGTATCATGGGCGAATTCATTACCAGGTTGAATTATTAGCATACGTTATCATCAGCTGTTCAACCTTGAACTGTCGAAAATGGCGTATATATTGAGAAGTTAGGTTAGTTTTCTTTATATATTTCTAAAGAAACATAGTTGCATTCGCTTTGACACTTGGAGAAAAATTTAGCATCGAATGTTATTGTTGTAGCGATAAGGCTACACGGTAAGAATTCGCTTTGGGGTTGTATCAGGTGAATTTCAACGTCAAGATAGGCAAGTGGATTTTTTCACATAGTTCGTTTTCAATACTCATCCATTCGATCTGAGGTAAAGGACATCTCCTAACAATAACATTTCTTTCCTTCCTTCAGACTATATAGCGACGCATAGAAATGGTGCTCTAAAAATTTTAGATAAAAATCGTTTATTAGATCAGTTCTATACGATTGTTTGTGATCGTGAAATGCATATGGAGGAAATATCAAACATTTTGCCATATCTAAGTGATGACAACGCAAAACGTATTCAGCTTATCGATGATTATAAAGTATTTGAGAAACTAGTGAACATATGGACCAACGATCCATTTATTTCCTACTATCCTGCCAATTTGTGGATGCATCTATCATACATTTTAGAAGCGGCACCTGAAGAAGCCATTAAAAACGGATTCTTTGAAATTCTTTACAAACGCATAAATTGCCAGTTGTTGGGATATCATATTTGGGATATGAAATGTTTCGGTTTATTATTACGTTGCAATGAAGGCCAAGAGCGTTTCTTGCAAATTGACGGTATTAAATTGTTGTATACAATTTTAAGCGAGGAGATTTTGGATAATTATGAAAATGTGGTTTTTGCTCTAATGCACGGCCTAGTTACTAAAGCAAGTTTATGGCGATGTAGAGAATTTACTAACTTTCCTTTGATTCTAACGAAATTAGCTAAAGATGCTGGAAAATGTGAACAGCAATTATTTTGTTTACAGGTGAATTGTGTGTAAAAACAATTAGTATTATTGTTTTCTGATTTTTTTTCTCTTTCGCAGTCCTTGCGAGAGATGGGCGTTATGCCGGTTATAAAACGATTTATAAAAGTAAATTGTTACGATGAGATATGCCATCTAGAGTGCAAGTCTGACGGAAATAAAAGGGAACGAAACGAAATAGTTTATTGGCTGGAAAGAGAAGCGTATCATACAAGTAATTTTAGAGAAGAAGAAACGAATTAAGAAAACCATAATGTTTAGTATTATTACAAAAATTTTAAATCGAAACAAGAATGATACGTATTTTTAAACAAAATTTGAAAACACAACAAAAATGATAAATAAAAATTTTCGCATTGCGCATCTTTTCTATTGTTTACTAAAATCAGCTGTTTAATGTGTGACTAAGTTGATACCACTAAAAAAAGTCTCGTAACACATCACCACATATGCCATTGCCAAACAAGGGATCATTAGTGCCGGTTCCATTACTGCAAAACACAATATTAATTCTGAATAGGAAATAAAATCGGTTGAGCTAAATTTACACTGCTACATTAAAAGAACACCCACCTATAGCCTCGTTGATATTTCATCTCTTTTAGCATCCCTTTGTGAATTTTATCCAATGGCAATTTTTGCGCATAATTTCGAAAGTTTCTTGAAAACACTTTGATAAATGGACTATTAGTGAAATTATTGGTGTATTCGTCGGCTCGAATTGTAATTGTTAATCCCGAATATAAAACGGCTGTCTGTCTCAATGTACTTTGACGTTCTTTTATCATATCGGTGATGTGATTTACATTTTCATCATCGATATCAGTACAATCTAAAATTTTTTGTGTAACAAATAACCTTTTTATACCCTGTAAGGTGGGATTCGTTTGTATTCGTGTAAGAATTTCAGAATATAGTAGAACATATTGTTTGTCAGATGTTCTAATAAAGTTTTCGAATTCACATTCATCGTCCAAAATAATGACAACAATGTAGTTGTATAATTCAAAATTAGCGTGCAAAAACAAAAAAAAAAAAAAATGAATTAAAAGGGCGTATTACACACATATGAAAAAGACGTAACTCGTTTTTTAAATTGGGTTTTTTTCCTTTTTCTGTTAGAAAACTATCAAATGTCAATTGAAGCATGAATTTGTTGCATTTTTACATACAAATTTTCAAATTTTATCAAATTTTTCTTTCCCCTGTATCTAAAAAAATCGAGTTACGCCTTTTTTATTTTAAGCAATCGATATTTATGTATTTACAAAACATATTTTTTTATTTATATAATTTATTGATTTGAAATATTAAATATAAAGACCATGCGAAGCCATTTGAAGTTTACTGTAGTTTTCCTCAGGATGCTAACAAATTGTTAGCGAAATATCGAAAATAAATAAATATATACATATATTAATAAAAAAAAATTAAACTTGATTACACATTTGAAAACACGATGGCATCTCTCTGTTTAATTATGACATCATAAGTCTTGCTAATTCGGTGAATAATAAAAAAACGCTAGAAGCGATAATAGTTTTAATACTTACACCTCTCAAGAATTTCGGTTAATTGATCGTAAGTGAAATGATTGTACACTTGTACTTTATTTTTACGACTTTCAATACAATCTTTCAAAGCATTGACTTGAGCATCATAATTTCTAACCCAATTGAATATAAATGTGTTGTAGGCATAATTGTTATCACATTCGAGATCCATTTTTAGATGTACTCGTGTGTACATTGAATTAAACTGACTTTATTTTGTGGGAATATCCCATTATTATGAGTTTTAGGTTAATCATTGTTGCCAAGTTATAAGAAAACGCAAAAAAAATTTTTTCCAATTTCAAATTTTTCCAATACCAAAATCTTCTGCAAAATTCGATATAATTTTGATTAAAAATTGCCAAAACTTTGAGAAAATAAACGTAGAAAAAATTATTTCTATTATTTTTAGTTTTCACGAGGCTGTTTGCATTCGATTTCAAATTACTTTTTCTGTGGTGAAAATGAGTTGTTGAACATTTCAATTTCACTTGAAACAAGTTGAAAATGAAATTTTACTTCTTATTTAACGGATTTAAGAACACAATATTACTGAAATTTTCACTTTCATTTTATTTTACAAATGTAAAACACAGGCAACTATTTAATTAATTGTGATAGATAGTAATATAACAAATTTGAAAAATGTTTGAAAAGGGGAATTAGGCCTTTTAGCTTCTGGCACATCCAATTATTTTTCTGTATTCAATTTGTATTAAAAATGATTATGGGATTTGGCTATTACTACAATGGCAGCCCTTTTATAAGTAATAAAGCTTTTAGCTTTTAACAAATGCTTCGAGTTGTTATATGCAGTGTAGCCAGGTCTGGGGATTTCTCCCCAAATTGTGGACAGATTATCGTGGGGAGGGACTTGGGGATTTTTAATTTTCAGTCAATTGCTTTATTTTACCATTATCTTTCATACATATATTTACATACATATATGTTTATGTATCTTGGCGTTTTTCTTCTCCATATTTCGATTATTTCAAGGCGATGGTATTGAGGATGTTGGTTTTTATAACCATTTGTTCAAAATTTTTAAAACCAGAATTTATTGAATTCGATATTGCCAAAATGGATGTAATAATTGACTAATTTGGTTGTTGCTAAAATTGATGTTGGCATAGAATGTTCAAAGGAATTAGAAGCAAAAGGAGTTCAAACAAATTTTTTTACATTATTTAACTGTACTAGCAAAAGAAATGCTTAAAATATTCACTGATAGAATGGAAAATTTTGAGTTATTTAAAAATTTACAACGCGAAAGCATAGAAAAAAGAATAAATTTGATTACGTGTATGAAATTTTAAAATATTCTATGCATTCAAAAGTTCCATTGAGCACATACGAATGAATTAACTTAAATAAATGTATGTAATAAAATTAATAAAAAAAATTGTTTTTTATGATGCTTAATATACATATCTTTATTGGGGACAAAATTGGGGATTTCCAGTTTTAAAATGGGGATTTTGGGGGACAACACTCTTTAATTTGGGGACATTAGACAATATTTGCCTGGCTACACTGGTTATAAGTGGCGATTTCTTCTTTGCTTGCATTGCGATTTTTAAATTTGGCGTGCCATTTTTTGATTTTATGACATTTCGTTCAACGAAATTGAAACAAAACTAATTTTAGCTAAGGGGATGTGCACATATGTGGCAAGCAATGTGTCAGCAAAAAATTTTACGTCACAATTGGATATTAAAGAAGGCAAGTTCCTGCCTATCGTGCCGTTTTTGAAACTCGAAATAAGTAAGAGAATTGCACGAAATAGAAAAAAACAAATTTAACAACTCTGCAAAAGCTCTCTTTTAAAAATGAATAGCTTTTCCTTCACAATAAGCTTTTGCTCGATTATTTAAATACATTGTTAGGCAGTGCACCCAGATTTATTCAGAGCTAAAGATTTTATCTCATAAATCCCCGAAAACAGTTATTTTTTATATAAAAAATAAGGAAATAATCAGCGTTATTCTAAAATACGTGCTCGACTTCCTTAACGTCTTATGTACACTTTCGAGATTTTGTAATCCCTTGCAAAAAAAAAAAAAAAAAATACAAAAATAAACAAGCAAATGGATTCAATAGCTTATTTTTTTAATGAAAATAATTTTCGGCGCGTTTTAAAAGCACTGAGGTACACTCTAGATATATTTGAGATGTATAATAAAATGTGAGTAATAAAATTATAAATAACGAAATGCTATTTACATACATATGTAACAATTTTTACTTTCATATAGATTTGCAAAAAACTTCAGAATAAATAAGGATCCAGTTAAAAATATTCTGAATGAAATAGAAGGCAAAATGAGCCCGTATCGTCTGGGAACTTTGAGATGATAAACTCAATTATTGCTGGAAACTGTTCGACTGTAGTGTGCTTTTTCGACCTGCCAAATTTTTATAAATTATATATTATTTATATTTTTGTATTTAATATTTAAAGCTTATGTACACTTACATATTTAATAAAAATAAATTTTGTAAACGCGCCGAAAAATGGTGTCGAATGAAAATGTATAAATTTTTATTCAACGCGTCTATTCGAATAGGTCAAAAACAGTCAGTCACAACGATTTGATAACAAAAAAACATCGATAATATTTTAAGTTGTAAATAACTACCAAATTTTGTTTTTGAGTGCATATTTAAAAAAAATAAGAATGTAATGAATAATTAAATGAACAACCTTGTGTATTTAAATAATAATAAAAAATATGAATTTCCATATTTTTTTATCTGCATGTTCTTCTTATTGAAAACAAAGCCAATAAAAAATTTGTGGCTGCTGGCAAATTGCATAAAATTTTGTCTTGTTTTGTCGCTATTAACCTTTTAATCATTTTGAAAGTTGCTGTTATTCTTTTAAAACATTTTCAGCAATTCTTAATTATTCTTATATATGGAAAATTTTATATTACGTAGTGCTACCATATTTTCATCGTAATTAAATAAAAACTTTCATTACTCACTGAAAAAATTAAATCTTATTTATTAATATTTGTAAAGGCTAAAGTATGTAAATATTTATAATCAGTAGGGATGTAACGATACGCCATTTCACCGATCCGATACCGATACTCAAAAATAAATATCGCCGATACCGATTCCGATACCGATACGCATATTGAAATTGAGTTCAAGTAAAAATTAACCAAACTCAAGTAGAGTGATTCTTTTATTATACAAAATAACAGTGTTTATTAATGAGCCATTCAAATCATCAAAATTTTCAATACAATTCAGTTTATCAACTTCAAATTTTCAAACAACAAAACGTCTGCAATATTTATGATTTTACAAAATAAAAGTTGGCATTCAGTTTAGATTGGCTCAAGATTTAAAATTGATATTAATAAGAAAAAAAAAAAAAAATAAATAAATAAATAAACAAAGTGTTCTCAAATTTTGCGAAGATAGACGATTTCTCAAATCCGTTTGAAGCAGATCTGCAGTGGAAAATAGTCTCTCAGATGCGACAGAACTCATTTGAAAACTTAAGTATTTCTGCGCCATTTTCTTTAAGTTTGGGTAGGATATGTATGTCATTGCGCCAGTAAACAAGAGGGTCTGCATCTCTAGTAATATTAGGAGAACTAAGGCATCTCTCGAATTCTTCGTTAGCAGAACCACAGCTTAGGATGGATAGAGGCTCATCCTCCTCGGATTCACTTATAATTTTTTCACATACGCTCCAAAGGCGAGTACTTCTCGTAGACTTTTCAGAACTTTTGCGCGGTGTAGAGAGGACTGTGTCTTCAACACTTTCGGAATGTAGAGTCATGTCAAGCAGCTCAATAAGACGTTTTTTCGATAGGATTGAAGTCGATTGCCTTTGAAATATTCGAGCTTTGTATCGAGGGTCAAGAATTGTAGATAAATAATAGGTTGTACCAACTTTTACATCGCCGAACTAAATCATCGCATGCATAAATGATTAAAAGAAAATCAAGACGTATTCAAAGTGGTGATGTTATAAGCACAGTTTTTATTCTTTTTTGCGCAAATTAGAGGTTCGTATGTCAAAATTTGTACATGTTGACATAGGGGCTGAGATGTCAGTTGTTATTTTAAGTTGTAATTGTTGTAGAATCACTACCACTTGTATTAATGCGCCTTGAAAAAAATTTTAAAACATACAAACACATACAAGATTTAGCATTGAGAGAACATTTCATTACTATGGCGCAAAGCAAAATAGAAGAAATAATTTCATTATGTATTCTGTTTTGATTTTATGTTCTGCTTTTAATATGGTATTTCTCATAGTTGTCATGCAAAAAAAAAAAAAAGAGTTGAAAATTGAATATTTTGTTCAAAAATCTCTAAAGAAAAATATAAGAAGTATCGGCGTATCGACAGTAAAATATCGCCGATATCGATATATCGGAAAACCAGAAGTATCGCCGATATATCGGTATCGGTTGCATCCCTAATAATCAGACATTGTTAACATACATATTTCGAGCAACAAAGTAAAAATTTAGTGCCTGTTCGCCGATAACGAAGAACTTCTTTCTTTCGAATAATTACATTTGAAACAAAAACAAATTCAAAAATTTTGTTTTGGTTTTATATGTAATTGTTCGAAAGAAAGAACTACTTCGACATCGGCGAACAGGCAGTTAATATTTATATATCCCTTTTGTAGATTTTTCAACAGCACTAGCTGAATAGAAACAAACGTTGTTTTCGGTAAAAGCCATTAAACCTCGTCAGTGTCCATGTGCAAATGCTTTTTCACTACTTGTTAGGTAGCTTCGTTGAATGTCATTACATACCTACTCTATTTATACAAATTACAAATATAAATAGAATACGCGACTTATTCTACTGGATGCTAGCTGGGGAATTTTTTATTTTTTTGTTTTTATTTGTTATTATATATTAAACATTACAGTGCTGCCAGCGAATTATATCCTACAACGCCCAATCTCCTGATTTTTTGTTCTACTTAAGACAAACTTTTTTGGTTTGATTTTTAAACTTAAGTATATTTTTATTTAATGTTCGTTTTTGAACATATAATTAGCACAGGCCCTTGCTTTTTTTTATATGTATATTAATTATCTTATTTATATACAACATAAATTTATATAAAAATTAACTAATTACATACTTAAATATGAAGTCAAAAACTGGCCATTAGCAAGGTTAATTTTAAAAATTTATTTCAATTTGCTTTCTACATATCAATAACTATTAGTTTACACCATAGTGCCTTAATAAAAAAATGGCTTAAAATTTAATTAAAAAAAAACTACGTAAAATCGTCACATCTAACACACATGTTTCCATTTCTGATCAGTAGTACCCAGTGATGGAAAAATGAAAAATTGAAATGGCACTGTCCGACAACAAAAAGAGTACTTTTTTCAACATTGTGGTACTTTTTGTGAAACATATATTTTTATTCATATATAAAATTAAAAATCCATTTTATAATAAAAAAATATTAAATGAAGAAAACAATGCAGCTTGGTTGGCATAATTTTTCAACCAGGTTCAACCCCGCATTAGCAGAACAAAACCAATACATGTACATTAAAAAAAAAAAACAAATGTGTGCAAAATACACTAAAGTGCCCTGGAAACACGTCAATCAGTGCATATGTGTGAGTATCGTGTTTTTGTCGTTTAAAAGGAGACGTGCAAATAAAATCGCCAATCATCATTTTTATTGTGACTTCGCGGCGTTCGTTTGTGAACAAATCGGATGATGAATTACTATTATTGGCATCTTATGCAAATTTGTAAAAAAAAACAAAAAAAATACATGCGTTGACACTGTTTATACACAAAAATACCAGAGATAAAAATTAACAAGTATCCCGGTGCTGCAATTTTTCTACTCATTACACTTCGATTACAAAACAACTAACATTTGTTATCGTCAATCACAATTGGAGACCATCAAAATAATTATGTCAAAATAAAATATCAAAACTTTTTGATTTTCATCAATTAGAGCCGACAACGTATACGTGTACCCGAAAAAGCACGACTGCACGCACACACTTAGAATGTTTTTGTGTTTTTTTTGATCGTCTCCAGGGCACTTAATACACACAATATGTATATTTGTACAATTTTATGCCAGATTATTTAGTCTCGTGTGTTTTTGAAAGAACAAAAGTTATGCGAGCTAAAAATTAATCTCGTGTAAATTGGACCAATAACATTAAAGGGCACTATGCATTCGCTAAAATCACACCAAGCATTTAAAGTTGTAACAGTAAAAATTTGTTTGTATGTGTGGCACCGACGACGCTTGATGGAAAATAACAAATTTTGATATTGGGTATGCTTGATATCAAGCATACGTACACGCGCTTGATTTCAATGCCAGTGTATAGTGCCCTTAACAACTTTTGCAAAAAACACACACTAACAACAACATGAATAACGAATTTGTGCATTCATTAAGTTGACATATAAGGCAAATTTAGCTTATTACTTATAACTTTATTTCAGTGAGCCGACGAAAATCGGTACATTGTGCTGATAGTGGGATCTAAGCTTTAGTTCTTGTTTTGAAGCCAATGTTATCAATGATTATAAAAATAACGCAGATTTCTAAACAGGGAACAAAGCAAAACAAAAAAGTAGTACTAAATTTGACGTGGGGTACTGTGGTATTTTTGTTGTGAAAAAGTACTGAAAATAGTACAAAAGTACTGCATTTTCCATCACTGGTAGTACCCATATAATTTCCCCTCTTTATTAATTTCGTACTAAAAGAGCTTCCCCTGTTTAAAAAACCAAACGTTAAACAACAATTTCCCCTTCCCATAGGCATTTTGTCACAATCAGCTGTTATTTGTGACAGCTTAATATGAAAGATTTAAAAAAAAATTATATAAACAATTTCATCCCTAGCCAAACACAATGAACAAAACGTAAACAGAGAACCATTTGAAAGTGGTGAGTAGAAAGTAATTGTGAGCTTGAGAGTTTAATGAAAAATATACAAAAAGCTTTTCCGCTACAAATAAACCGTTAATGCAAAAATGCTTATTATTTATACGGGTTGATTTTCAAGCATCAACTTTAGTTTGCTGTAAACTCGCGTACGGTATTGTTTTATTTCTTTGCTGTTCCATTGCACAGAAATTCAAAGGATTACGGTTTAAATAATTGAAAAAATTATAGTAAAAATATAGATGTATGTTTGTATACATAACGGTATCTATGTAAAGTATGTTTGGCAGTGTGTGATTGTTCACTCATCACTTTAAACTAGAGCTTTTCCTATTTTAATGTTGTGTTTATGATTTGTTACTTTCGTATTCTCCTTTAACTTCCGCCGTCTCTTGGACAAACGTTAAAAGAATTAGAAAAAAACAACAAATATATGAAAGAAATTTAACGGTTCGGTCGTGTTAAACCTTGTTGACGACATTATTTTATTTTTAAATTAGTTGTGTTTCATCATTTGTGAATTAAACACATAACGGGAAGCTACATAAATAATTTTTATAGATCTTGTCGTCACAGTTACATACTTACATATGTTTGTATGTATTGTACATAAATGAAACAACGTGTGTTAAAGAAAATTTGAACGAAAAAAGATAATTAAAAAATAGTGAATTAAATATATTAAAGTTAATTAATATTTAAGAAGAAAAAAAGTTTAAAATAATTGAAACAAAATTTCGAAAAATAATTACAACATACAACATAGTTGTGAATTGTGCTAAAAAGTAAATAATAAATTAATAGTAAACAACCTTGAAGTGAAATAAATGAGTGTAAAAATTTACCAAAAATATTTTGAAGAAGAAATTTCAGTACACTTATATTTTTGATTTAGAATTTATCTAAAAAAATTATATATACTAAGTATGTATTTATATCACTCTAGTCCTTTGCACAAATGACGTTTAAAGACAAGAAGAATCAGAGAGAGATCTGTTTAAACACATAATTTAGAAAAATAATTACAATAATTTTTTGAAAAATTTTCGACAGCGATATCGATCTGTTTATTAACTGATTTACATACTAGATAAAATACACGACAGTTTTGTTACAAGTCTTGAATATAAAAGATCAATTTGGAATTTATTTAAGACGAAATAATTAAAATTTTGTTCGAAAATTCTCGACAGCGAACTAATTTGTGGTAAAATTTTTATGAATTTTTCATCAATTTACGTAATTTCTTTATGTAATAGGCTGAATAAATTTTGGAAATTTTTGAGAACAAGTTTTGTCAAGAAATTTTGTCATCCTTAATTATTATTTACAATTTATTTATTTGAAGAAAAATCCACGTGCTACAACTTAATGTGATTTCTAAACGGTTCTAATAATGGTTCTTTTAACGGCTATATTTTTATTTAATTGGGTGTTTTACGGCTCTATAAAGAATGGTCGCAAACAAAAAATATTAAAAATGGCCCCAAATATTTTCGATTTCGTTAACTTCTGAGCTTCCTATATATCTGCATAGAAAAGAACATAAAAAAGAACTCCTAACAACCATACATTCACATTTTTATGGTGTCCACTAGAACAAGTCTTATTAAATGAAAATATTTTTATAAAGTAGATCGTTTTACTATCAGAAAGTTTCTAAAGAAGTCAAACAAAATAATAATAATGAGAACGCATTCTACCATACAAAAAGTTTTCCTTAGATAATATTCTGACCGTCTTAAACTTAAGACCGAAGCATATAGAGGCCGTCTTGGGATATACCTATGTAGTTCTTTTTCAACTGACATCAACGTAACGAGGGACACTGAGTGCTTTTTTGACGGATATTAAATAAATGTTTTTTTGTCTACCGACTTTATTTTCTTCAACAAACTTTAATCCTACATTGAAAATTTTATGTAAATAAATTTACAATATTTATTTAATTTGCTATTTGCTGCCACGAAAAACAAAATAAAACAATAAAAATGTCAAAGTACTCAACGTATACGTTAAAAGTTACCTAACTTTTAAAATTAATCTCATTCTTAATAGATACCCATTTTAATATGCAAAATGTATTAAATTTAAGTTAAATTCTTTTAAATAAAGTCTGTATTTATTCCCCCTCCAACAGTAGAAAAACTTCTTTGAAGTCTTCACATAAATAAATAACTCCAATACCACCCCCGACTGTCAAAATTTGGTAGCCATACAAATTTAAGTGTTTATTTCCAAGCATGAAATGTTAATTTCAAAAAAGCATACTTTTAGGCAATATAACTTGAGCTCCTCACGAAACAGAACACTAGAAAACCCAAAGAAGTTGAAACACAAAGTATAAAGTATAAATAAATATGAAAGCATACTTTTCACGATGTCCTCAGAAATTGCTTACCGTTCGTTCAAAGCATGTTTTAAGGCGAAATAAAAAAAAATATTGCTTGCTTGCTTTCTGTTTTGCTTAAAACTTTGTCAAATTAATTTTAGCTGGCCACGTAATTTATGTAAACACATTTCAAAACATAAAATAAATGTAATGCCTGGCTAACATTTGTATAAATTAGTTTAAATTAATTGTGGCATTAGATAAAATTGATTGATACATATCACAAATAACGAACACATAATTGTGGCTTTTGTAAAATGTAGAACTGATGAGTTTTTAGCTGCATACCTTAAGGCTATAGGTTGGGCAAAATTTGATAGACAAATTCAACAAATTTTATACAAACATACATACATACATACATATGTACATACCTAAATATATACATACATATCGTTCCTTTATTGCAACGTAGTCATATCTCAAAAAAACTCAAACGTGGCAAAATGTATTTAAAGTTTTCAAAACGTATGTAAGCATTTATATGCACGGCTTGAGCATATAAGTGGTTATAACTTCGGTTTAGATAGAGATATGTTTATGAAAAATTTTTTACAAATAAAGAAGTTATTGAGAGACTCTTTTTCGTCAGTAACTGAACAATTTTGTTCTTTGAGATATGACTATGTTGCAATAAAGGAACGATATATTTTTTTTTTGTATGTATGCAGATATAATAAAATTTTTATCTGGCCTTCAATTAACAAAACTAGATTTTTATAAATGACTGGAAAATATTTTGTTTAAATTATAAAGTGTTCAATTAAAAAAGAAAAACTTTAATATTAAAAATTTATAGAATATTTTTTTAACCCAAAATACCATACGGAGATATGTAGAATTATTCATGCTCCATATTCGAAGTCATATCGGCAAAATCAATATTAATTTAATATTCATTTAAAGTGTCACTATGCTCCAGAATACGCTTCCGATCGAAAGTGATTTTCTGCAAAAGCAAAATTTAAGCCACTCATCCTGAAATGTTCATAGTATATGTATATGCCATGGTCAGGAAGAAACAATAGAGTAGTTATATTTATCTTTAGATATCTGAATGAGGAACTTTTGAATAGTTTGTGCTGTAGTGAAGCATGTTGGGTATTATAAACAGACCACACAATTTTGGTGATAAAATTAAATTATACTAAAAAATTCGGTTTCCCCCTACAAAATTCGTACATTAAACCAACATTAACTTTAATGGTAGTTTATGAATAAGCCGTTTAGTATGTATTCGGTTTAATGTCTCACTTTACTTAATTTTTCCTGCTTATTTTAGAGTAAAAGTGTAATGAAAACTGACAACTTTTTGGATATTTAACAAAAAAAAAAAACATTTTTCAACTCTTTGTATTCTTTTCTAATGTAAATTTAATGACTTTGAAACATTAACTTTATATACACATTTATTTCGAGATATTTAAGGATGTAAAAAACTTTTTATTTTTATATGAATTTAATATGTGTTGCATACTTTGTGGCTCAAGAGAAAATAAACACTATGCTATAAGTATTTTAACAAAATAATTTAACGTTTACTAAATACTTGTTGAAAACAAAAATTAATTTTCCCATATTTATGTATATACCAAAAAATAGTGTGCTTCTTTTCAGGCAATTTATAATTCAGTGAAAAAAATAAATTTTAAAAGAAAAGAAAAAAAATATTTTGTGAATAAAAATAAAAAAAAAAAATAGCTTTTAAATTTAATTTTATATTGCAACAATGTTGCCTTTATCGACGACAACTACAATAATGCCAATTGCAAATCAAACAAAATCCTCACTATCAATAACATCAACTTCAGCAAGATCTTTAGCAATAACAAAATTATGGCCGCCATTATGCCAACAGCAATCACCTTTTAACACAAACATCATAAAAACAGTAACAACCACAAGAGCGGGAAATACCAAAGAAGCAACAACAAAAAAGCAACTACAACCAAGTGTTGCAAGACACGCAACAAAAGTAAAAATTGCTACAAATGAAAGCAACAGCAAGTGTATTAAGCATAAAAAAAATTCAATAAGAGCAAAAGCTGCAGCATGTATAGACCAAACTAAACATCAGCAACATTATTGTAAGCTAACAACACTAAAAAGCAACAAAAATTATGCAGACAACGAAAAGAGTAACAACAACACCAACAACTGCAAAAATATCTATGATAGTAAAAAAATTGCAATTTGCCATAAAAATGCCATCAAACGAAAACGGCAACATGTTAGTAGTAGTTGGTCCTTGTTGTCATCAGCATTCACATCAATATCATCAACGCCATCATTACCGCTGGCTGCATCGTATTCCTGGACAGTTTGTATTTGGTTATGCATAGCAATTTCATCATTGGCCTTTGTTCACTGTATACCATCACCATCGTCATCGATACAGCAACTGCAAAAAAGAGGTAAATTTATTGTCTAAGCTTTCTTGTTTTCTAAGCATTTTTCTATTAATTTTAAGTGGGTTTGTATATATTTTTTTTGTTCTTGTTAAGCATTAGAGAACAAAGAGCCATGACTTTGTTCTTTAGAATAAAATAAATGCATAGGTTTAGGCAAAACTTAAAATGTAAATGGGATAGTGTATATAAGGCAGTGGCAGGTAATATCATCTCAGAAAATAATCCCTTCAGAAAAAAAAACATTAAATGATACTCCAAAAATTGGGGAGTTGTTTCATATGCAATTAATAGTTAATTCTTAAAATGATAAAAATGAAATAACATCGCAATGTTCGAAATGAAATAATACCCTAAAACACTTTTTATAGAATCTATACGAAATACCACCGGTTCGGGAAATAGCTTGGTGGAGAAAATTAATTAAACCCCGAAATACTTTCTTGGACCTTTATTTGATTATTGGGTATTATGGCATCTGAACGTGCCCCCAAAAAAAAGAACAAATAATACCATAAAAAAAAATTAAATAAAGCCCAATAATCGTAGCTTCCTCCATACATGATTTTGAGGGGTATTATTATTTAATTTTTATTGAGGCTAATGCCTGCCACCATGTAAATTTTCTTTTCTTAACAAAATTTCACGTTTGCTGCAATAGAGTCATAACTCAAAAAATTCCATTTTTGTGTTAATAGTGCAACATAATGTGTTAAAATTTTATCCAAATATTTTATATACTAAACTTTTCAGAGCAAAGAAAAAATCAGTTTTTTTAGCATTAAGAATCTTTCTTCGAGTTATAACGATACGTCAGCAACGGCTCAAATTAAGTTTTTAGTAATAATGAGCAAACAAGAGTGAAGTTGGGGTTTTTTTTGTTTAAACCATTTGCCACATGTTACAGAGCTACTTTTTATTAACAATATCTAAAAGTTTCCCATTTGCCAGTTTAATAATTTGACTGCGTCTATATTTTAACAAAATTTCCATCTTTAAGTAAATACCCATCAATGGATGTATGTATGTGTGTATGTGTATGTGTATGTGTATGTGTATGTGTATGTGTATGTGTATGTGTATGTGTATGTGTATGTGTATGTGTATGTGTATGTGTATGTGTATGTGTATGTGTATGTGTATGTGTATGTGTATGTGTATGTGTATGTGTATGTGTATGTGTATGTGTATGTGTATGTGTATGTGTATGTGTATGTGTATGTGTATGTGTATGTGTATGTGTATGTGTATGCGTATGTGTATGTGTATGTGTATGTGTATGTGTATGTGTATGTGTATGTGTATGTGTATGTGTATGTGTATGTGTATGTGTATGTGTATGTGTATGTGTATCAAGTGTGTCTGCATAAACAATATTGTATTTAGCAACTCATCAAATTTCAATTAATTTACTCTACATCAGGGATGGAAAATTTACAACTACAAGTAGTTTTTCCTATTAAATTTAAGGGTAATCCCAAAGTTACTTAAAAGGCAATATTTTCTCTTGTCCAGCTAGCTGGCTGCCGCTTACACTCTCATGCGGTCTTTGACAACCCATCAGAAGTTTTCATAAATCCTAAAAGGCCAGCCAGTTTTCCAACCTTGAAAGTGTTCAGATCCTGCAATGTTCGGTTGCCTATTTTTTCTAAGCTAGTACTCGCGGAAGAGAAGCTGAGCGGCGATTGCCTTTTTCTCCGTCGTAGAGTAGTCTCCTGTGACTAAGCCAGCAAAGGCCTAGAAATTTCAACAAGTGAAGCTATAAACACATAGACCACAGCGAGCAGCAAGCAGCAATGTGTCAAAAATAAAACACAAGAGTTTATATGAAATTGATTATTTTGACGACAGCGAAGCAGGTTATTGTCTATGCTAGTTTTGCTGTTGCTGCCAAATTAGACTAATTTCTATTTTCATAAGCAGCAATAGGCTGATACAAAGCTGCCAGTAAAATATAAATGTTACGGCAATGAGTACTTAAAATATTTTGTGTTATTTAAATGAAAATAACATAACAAAATTAAAATAAATAAATAAATTGATGTGCTTTTATATTTTTACTCGATATTATAACGTTTTGAGCTGGTAATTTCATTTTTATTCTTGTGAAATATTTATGTGGCAGCTCTGAAATATATAGTAAAACAAATATTGAAAAATAATGTCGAAACTTCAAGTTCATTTGTCAGCTGCTGTCGTTCTCAAAATAATTCAGTAGCTAACTACATGGCAGCAATTGAAGCCTACTGCATTTGAAGACTGCTGTTGTGAAGTCTGCTGTGGTCTATGTGTTTATAACTTGACCGATCGCATAGTAACGCATGATAATTCAAGCAGTGCAAGAGTACATCTTCCAAAAACTAGAGGTTAGAGAATACTTATTTCCGCTTAATGATGGTCAGAGAGAATTTGATTGCAGACCATATTTTCGGCTGCCTATTGTTGCCCCTAGAAACAATGTCTTGAAGTAATTGTGTAGCGGTGCAGTTTCCTGTTTTATTTGTTGCACCAACATTCTTTTGGAATGCATTGTGCCAGAACTAGGTAGAATGGAATAGGCTAGAGAAAATAGATGGTGAAAATGTAGAAGAAGGTTTAAGTTTTTTCAATCCAAACCAATTTTAATTTAATTGAATTGACAATGAAGATTTCTACTAACTTTATTTATAGTAAACAATAAAAAAACATGCCTACTTTTAGGAGCGTAAAAATTACTGTAAAATCTGAAGACAGTAAAGCAAAAATGATGGCAATACAATTACGGAATTGAAACGATTCCGGTCGGAATCGATTTTTAACATATATCGGAAGCATATCCTGAAACCATGAACGTATTAGAAATTTTTTCTTGAATTCACTTTCATTATTATCTGACTATTTCCATCCATGAAAATTACAAAAATTAGTTTTTTGCCTTTCTATATAAAAATTGTAAACTCATCTTCCTTTATCCAATACTTGATTAAAAGAACACCATCTTTTGCGAGTATTTCAGCTGAAGCGTAGGGAGTGTATGTTTGGGTGTGTGTTTGTTTGTGTGTATGGGTGATTGAAAATGTCTTATTTTACTTTCTTATTATTACTTTGTGCGAATTAAAAAAGTGTTTTTTTTTTGCTCATACTTTCTTAACTCTAAGTAAAACTACAGTTATAAAATATAACGAGAAGCAAAAAGTTACGAACGTTGTTGCTTGCTCATCTTAAACTTGACAAAACACAATCACTCACACATTCACATAATGAAAAACTTTCTCCGGACTTTTGCTTTAGTCTTATAACGGTATTTAAGAAATGATGAAAATAAGAAAAAGAAAAACAATAATTAACTGAGTAAACTCATTTACATGAATAGTATGTATGCACACACATTCTCGTACATACCCTGCAGGAAATGTCAATAGTGAATCTGTAGTGACTTACTATTAACACAGTCACCAGTACTAGTGACATTTAACATGTGCGTGTCATTGAAAATCCACTTGTACTAGTGACTAGGTAGTTCTTTTGGGTCCCTATATAGACATTAGAACTAGCGATTCACTAGTACATTTTCGTAATTCTGTCTACACTAAATATTATACATAAATTTTATAGCACAATTGAAAATATAATCGATTAGTAAAAATCATTGTGCCGCCGCCACATTTTCAGTCATCTAGCGCCGACACCAATTTTTTTTTTCAACAAAGGCATATAAATAAATGTAGACGCTTTGCTGACAATGTCGCCAAGAAGTCACCAAAATAGTCGACAAATCTGGTGACTTGGGGACACTTGCCCGTAGGTTCCCTTTAGGATACTAACCCAACACATACACACACACGCACACAATCATGCAAACTAAATATTGCTTTAAATGCTAAGAAAGAAAATGAACAAATGTAATATGAAAATATTATTAAACAGTAATTAATTAATTATATTTTAATTGACTTCTTTACTCAAGCAAAAGGCAAGAATAACAAAGAGGACAATCGATACAAACTATGAGTTTAATTACTATGAATATTTATCGATAAATTAAATTTCTAGAAAATATGTAATTTAATTTTAATTTTAATTCATCTAAAGATAATTGGAACTTGTTTTTGTTGGTAACAGCGCATCGGATATAACAATACTTATCAAGCAGCATTTTATTTTTTCTGAAAACTTAATTCCATACCATATTGCATGTTTTTTAAATTAAAATTAATTAAGTGTTACAGAAAGCTTTCTTAATTAATATACTTATGTACATATTTTGGAGCAACAAGACCAGCAATCTGTGGAGTTTTTTTAGAAAAAGTTTTTGAACTTTTGTATCAAAATGTTTTCGAGGTCATATTGGTTTATCTTTTCTGTTGACGTATGTATTTTGATCACTCGTAAAATAGTAATCGATTACGATAGTTTCTTAGACAAAACTTTGGTATTCAACTTTTTCCTGTTTGTTCACTCTTTTAGCTGTTAGTAAATAATATTGATGTTTAACGGACTGCCAATGATTTAATCAGCAGTATTATTTTACGATAAATATTTTTTTAAATTACTACCACTACTCGTACACATGGGAAAAACACATACATGCATGTAAGTACATGTGTTAGCTTATAATTAAAACTTGATCATAATTTTAATTAAAAAAAAAAATTCTAGGCTTTTTAATGAGTAACAAAACGTCAGAGTTATTATTTATAATAAAAAAAAAAGAAAATCATGTAGTAACGAAAACGATGTTATAGTTTTAAGGTATACTTTTTGGCGTTTTATACAATATATCTAGCCTGCTTTTCTTTCTTTCTTCGCTAAATAATATTCGAATTTAGTATTTGCTTAAAGGGCACTATACATTCGTCAAAATCACATCAATCATTTAATGCCCCTATTACGGTTTACAACTCAATTGTAATTCAGTTGAAATTTTTCAAATCGGTATTATCGATTACATCTCAACTGTGGTGTTATAATGTTGTTTATATTCGGTTTTGCTATAGCCCTTGATTTATTTTTAAACAGCTGGAAGGGTCCCAGCTAGTAATTAGACATTCAAAAGAACTGCCAGAATATTATTGAAAATCAAATAAAAACAAAGGCAAACAAGTGCCGAATTATGTTAATAGTTTAAGTCTGATTTTATTTAGAAAATATTCTAGCTTAAATACTACTTATGAGAATCTATAAGATAATCTAGAATTGAGTGATTTGTAAATCACGCAATTTATTAATAAAGAAAAATGATATAAAATTAAATTGAATTAAATTTTCATGTGTCATCAACTTGCACACAGTAATTTCTGTAATTCAATGTTTGTTCCAAATCACACTTCAACATGTGTAACATTATCGCTTGTTGCGCTACACAGTTGAAGTTGGTATGTTGTATGACATGTGTACACTACACAACCTGTCCAAAATATAGAACTTAAAATTATTTCGCATTACAACTTTTTTGTGCCAAGAAATTAAAACTGCTCAGTAGCAGTTGTTAAAAAAAATCTTATGCAAATAAAATGGTGATGGGGTAAGTCAAGTTTTTTTTATATGCCTTACATGAATTTATTAACGATTGATAAGTTATTTATAGAAACAAATAGAGTTATAACGAGAAAACCGAGCGTTTTGCTCTTCTTCAATCATTTCTGTTATGATCCATTTTGCACAAACATATTGCTCGAAGATATTTAACACTTCTTTAATTGCTACACATATTGTAGGATGTGCCAATAAAACGTTAACATCATTTCCACAACTTTTTTATATATACATAACTGCCGTCAGCACAGGCTTCTGGAAATGTTCCTTCAGCTCATTATAAAATTATATTAAATATATATGTGACGCGCAAAATAGAAAGGGACCTAAGGGTAAAAACCGGTTTTGTTCAGGAGAGCCATTTTAAAGATTTAAATACGTGTATCTTTGGTGTACCATCACTTTCATAAAACGCGCATAGCTCTGGGAGGGAACACTTTTGGGGCATGGGATCGGTCTCATTCGATGCTCAGATGTTGTCCACATCAAAAAAAAAAAAAAAAGTGAAAATTGATTTTTTAACCTTAGGTCCCTTTCTCTATGCGCTGTCACATATATTAAAAAGCAATTCAATTATAACTTAATTTTTTTCTTACATAGCATCGGGAAGTTCCAAGGGATTGGAGTGACTACGAAGATTTTTTCGTATGCGCAACTCATCAATGTTAGCATCATCACTTTCGTCAGAGTGAAATAATTCATAAGAGATGTCCATTTTTTTCACTTAGTACAATTTTATTATTTATTAAACAAAACATAAAGCACACTTTAACAAGAAACCATTTTTTTTTTTGTTTTTGCCTCAAAAAATACCATAAACTGCTTTATCAACTGTCAAATCGTTGCATTTGAGGCTGGCAACATCAATACAACTTCAACTAGAATGAGTTGTAATTCATAATACCAAAAATGAGCTAAATGGTTTTAAAGTTGAGTTGTTTTATTTTCAACTCAACTTGGTTGAGTTGTAAACCGTAATAGGGGCATAAAGTTGTGACACCGACGACGCTTGATGAAAAATCAAAAAATTTAGATATTGGGTATGCTTGATGTCAAGCACACGTACACACGCTTGATGTCAAACATTTTAACAGTTTCTAGTGCCCTTAAGGTTTTTGTTGTAAGCAATACTTCAAAATATTAAGCATTATACAGCTGTTTTTAAAATTTAAAGAGTTAAAAGAAAATTTACAAATTGTTTGCACTTTAAAATAAACTATTAATAATAAACTATTTATCAAATATTTGTAGAAAAAAACGTAACCAAGAAAGAAACAAATAATTTATTTCCCTTAATTCCAATAATTTTTTAAATTATGGGCTTGCATTTATTAAGAAATGTACAAAAATTCTTTTCAGTAGAATAATTATTTTATTTTGCGATATAAAATCCAAGTTAGTATAATTTAAGAAAGACTAGTGGTTACTTTTTTTTGGGACAAATATTTAATAAATGTGTTAGAAAGATTGTTATAATTGTCAAGCTAAAAAAAACCTTTAATATCAATAGAAAAGTTACAAAGTTAGAGCCTACTTTTGGGTACTTTTTTTTTTATTAAACAAAATAAATAGCCTACTTTTGTTTGTCAATACTCTCTAATTAATATTCAAATATATTGTTTGCCCAAAGTTTTTGTGTTATAAGCCATCATTATTTTCATGTAAAAACAATTGTGGTTTCATCTATTATAATTTAAATGACTAATAATAGCTAATCTCTATTTAAAACACTAATGAAATCTCAACAAATTTATTTCATAAATTATTAAAGTTGTATTATAAAATAAATTTCTTTTATCTGGTGACGCCAAAAAAATAATGTTTTTGTTATTTGATTTAATTTATTTATTTGCACACATACACACACACACACACACACATATTTTAAATTAAACAAGTTTTGTGTCCACGAACAATTATGTAATTTATTTTAATATTATTCATTGTTAAGTATTAATTTTAAACTAATTAAATTAGTTATTTGCACAAAAGGCAGAAATGAAAAAAAAAAATAATTTCATTATCTCTTCTTTTTTTATTGCAATAATGAAATTACAAACGTTTAAATGCTTGCGGCCAGAATCAAGGGAAATTTATACATACAACATACGAGTGTATAGTTTAACATAAAGTAAAATAGGAATATGCGTTTGTTAGGGATTTATTACGCGTATTTTAGCTGTAAGAAATTGATTGAATCGAAAAGTAATCCTATTGTTTTCTTTACAATTTCCATCCGTTTATCTGTTTGTATGTAACAGAATTATACTCACTCGTACATGAAGAAAAAAAATATTGGTTGGAAAACGGTTATGCCGATGGAATATCGTTTGCATAGACTATATTTCAGCTAACGCTATCAATATTCTATGAATCCAAAAAACATTCTATGATCATGACCATTATTGCAATAAACATACTATTCCGACAATTCTTAAATTGATTGGGTCAACCGAAAGTATGGTTTTGCTACGACTAAATCCAATGCATAAGCGAGTACAACTGAATAATATGTTACAAATTGAATTTTGTGCCATTTATTAGTTGTTGCAAATAAAAAATTTTTATTTTTAAATTAGGGGCTGTGCAGATATTACGTAACGCTACAAGGGGGGAGGTTAAAGAGTTGTTATGGATTGAAAATTTTGCACTGAAAAATTATTAAAAACCGTTACCGGTGGTGTGGGGGGGGGGGGGGGGGTATAAAATCTCTGAAAACAGCGTTACGTAATATGTGCACAGCCCCTTAACATTTAAATAACTTTTTTCTGCAGTTGCAACTATTAGGTTAAGTGCAGTAATTAAAAATACAGTGGTACTACATGAAAAAGCTGTCACACTACTTTAGGTATTTATCAATAGTATGACATTGAGATGCCGAATTTGAAGACCGCTACTGAACATTTTTAAATTATTTTACTTAAATACTTTCAGATTTCGTTTTTCTTATCCTGTTTGCGCTTTTAATTAGTAAGTCCGTGCTGTTTGGGCATATGGAGCAGCCACCTGTGTCGGTGGATTTTCACATATTAAATTTCAGTTCTTCCATTTTTTAAGTCCAAGATTCATCTACTAAGAATTGGTTACTAACTTAAGATGACATGAATTTACATTATAAGCATCACTGCTTTATTTGATCACCCATTTAACAGCTGATAGTTGCTTTTTGTTTAGTTTGCTTTGAAATTTCATTGTGAATCCACTTACGCCAGAGCAACGCGTACAAATTGTTGAAATTTTTAATCAAAATAATTGTTCATCGTGCAGCAAGCGCTACACTTGATTTTCTCAAAGAAACTTTTGATGAAAAAATAATTTCACGTGATGTCCTAATTAATTGGCCACCAAGATCGTGTGATTTAACCCCATCCGATTATTTTCTTTGGGGTTATTTTAAGTCACTTGTCTACGTCGATAAACCACAAACAATTGAACACCTGAAAATCAACATTCGACGAGTTATCGGCGAAATACGGCCGCAAATGCAGCGAAAAGTTTTTGAAAATTGCTGTTCCAGACTGCGCCTTCTACTCGCCAGCCGTGGCGGCCACATGGCAGAAATCATATTTATTCATTAATGTCATAAAATATTCTTTCCAATAAAGCCCCTTTCAATGATATTAAAAATCATCATTGGCCAAATAATTCCTACAACACAGATATTAAAAATATATTTCCTTGCCTTATTATGATTTAATCTTGTGTCACTCTATAAAAAACACCCTTTATTATGTACTTTTTCAAAAATTTATATATATATATTTTTTTCTGTGCAAATTATACGAGAAATTTTCGCTTGAATTTGGCGAATACGAATACGAAGATTAATATGAATATCTTAAAATTTACGAATAATCGAATGCAAATTCGAGTATTCGTAACATCACTAGTACACACTACATGTACCCGGTGTGCTTTTCTATCCCAAAATCTCACAACATAAATATAAAATTTCTAAGTATAAAGCAAGGCGAATTCATTACCAGAAGGCCTTACTAGCCTACGTCATCAGCTGTGCAACCTTGAACTGTAAAAAATGGCGTATATATTGAGAAGTTAGGTTAGTTTTCTTTATATATTTGTATAAGAATATTGTTGCATTTACTTTGACAGTTGTAGGAAAAGTTGGCGGCGAATGTTATTGCAGTAGCGATAAGGCTACCTGGTATGAATTCGCCTTGGTTTAAAGTATATTATTTTGGACATTTCATTATTTTAGAGAACGACAGTATTTATTTTGGTAATTTAGCAAAATATAAAAGTAATTATCAGCAAATTCTTTCATATAAGAATATGATTTTCAAAGCCGGTCCATTATTTCGCATGGTTTTATCCTTTTCATCCTCGTACCACTGTAAGATTTTCCTGCACAATGTGTTTTGTTCTAGAAGAAAGTCACATAAAATTGCCAGACATTCGCTCACTTAGTTGCTGAAATATGTGAATATTAATAATTTCTAATTAATGAGGTAGTACCCCCTTCCAACGACCTATCGCCTAAGATTTAGCTGTAAGTTGTATCCAAACAAAAACACAAATGTGAAAATAACGCCAAGTTCCTATCCAAAATATTTCGGCCGTAAAAAGTACTGAGATCAAAATAAGAACCAAGTTCTTGATAGGTACAATTCCATCTCATTTCTACGCAACCTATAAGCTTGGCAATATTTTTCCAAGAATTCTTTCCCATATTATAAAGGCAAAAAAGTTTGCCAAGCTTACAGGTTGCCTAGAAATGAGATGGAATTGTACCTATCAAGAACTTGGTTCTTATTTTGATCTCAGTACTTTTTACGGCCGAAATATTTTGGATAGGAATTTGGCCTTATTTTCACATTTGTGTTTTTGTGCGGATCTCACTTCTTTTTGTTATGTTATTTTTATATAAGATATTTATATGTATTGCTTATCTGGGCCTAAAATTTCAGCTTTCTAGCTTTTCTAGAAGTGCCCTATACAAAGAAGGGGCATGATTGCCCCCAGATGAAAAGTGCCCGTTTAAAACTCATTTTCGGTAATTTCTCATCACTACCTATATGTTTACTGGAAGTGCCCCATACAAAGAAGGGGAACCCTAGTCCCCCCGGGTGAAAAGTCCCGCTTAAAAATTATTTTTGTTAATTTCTCATCAGGACCTACCTGTGTACGAAATTTAAGCTTTCTAGCTCTACTAAAAGTGCTCCATATAAAGAAAGGGCATGATTGTCTCCCCAGATGAAAAGTGTCCGTTTAAGAATCATTTTCGGTAATTTCTCATCACTACCTACATGTGTACTGGAAGTGCCCCATACAAAGAAGCGGAACCCTAGTCCCCCCGGGTGGAAAGTGCCCGTTTTCAGATTTTCTGGTTATTTTCTCACCAAGACCTACCTGTGTACCAAGTTGCAGCTCTCTAGCTTTACTGGAAGTGCCCAATAATATTGATGAGGCAGTGAATATGTACTAAAATATGGACTTTTCACACCTTAATATCTCGGGAAGATTTTATGGTAGAACTTTCCAATTTAACCTCTGTGGGGAGACCTTATGTTTCAAGTTTCATTCTCTTATGATCAGAAGGAGCAAAGTTATGAGGGGGTAAAAACAGCTCGAATGGTTTCACACACTGTGTGGCCGAACTTGGCCTGGCGCACTACCGTACGCCTAGATTTTGTTCTTCAAGTAACCTGCAACGAATTTCAAGAAATTGATATTTGAACTAAACTTTTGTTTCGCAATACGAATAAGCTTTGGTTTTTATGTTTGGAATTTTTTCGATGTTCGCGGGTTTTTTTTACGCTGGGGCTATGTGCATAGTACGTAACGCTCCGCGAGTGGGAAGGTGGATATTCATTACGGATTATAAATTTCCCACTGAAAATTATGTAAAAAATGTTACAAAGGGTTGGAGGGCATGGGGGTATAAAATCTCCGACAACAGCATTACGTAATATATGAATGGCCCCTAATCCTTATGAAAAATCTTCCACTGTTACCTCTGCTTTATAGCTGCAATTAAGTGTATATTTTTGTTTGCTGGTTTTATTTCAAATGCAGCCACAAATAAATGTGTGTTTATATATTTGGAGAGGATTTATTTAAACAAATATTGGTGTGCATTTAATTTTTTTCCACCAATTTAAATTAGTTTCTAACGACCCATTTATATCAACAAATATGACGGTGTCTGCTTGTGGGTGAGTGTTGAATTTGTTTGGTTCAAATTTTTGTATTTTCATTGTAAATAAATTTTGTGGATTTTAATTAATTCTATATAGAAATTAGTAGAGTGTATTTATTGATTTAGTATTAGTTTCAAAATTTATAAATCAAAAGATAATTTATATTTTAATTTTTGGTTATTTTAGAAACAAATTATCAAAACAAAACTGATGATAGTAAAACAAATATAATTATGGTATTAAATTATAAAATGTTTGCTGAAATCCAAAATTACCTAACTAACATTTGCATTATTTTAAAGGAGAACAAAAAAAAAAAAGGACACATACATACATACTATAGATTCTTTCAAATTGGGATCATTAAGAGTGTAAATAGCCGGAAAACCTTTAATATGCAATTGCATTTGTTTTTCTGTGCGAAAAGTTTTTAAGAATTTTAGCTCCAATTTCTTAGTGCCTAATTTTGCATATTTTAGCCTTTGTCGCATATTTTTCATATGTCCAATATATTATATTCGGATAGATAAAAACACAGGCTGGCGATGTTTAATCGACTCTCATATGTATCCATAAGGAACCAACTACAACAATTATAAACGAAATGATTTGTGTACTCTTTTTTAAAAGCATATTTTCAAATTTTTCTTGCATATTTTACAAGAAAGAAGTTCACGATAAAATTGCTATTTTAACAAAATTTTATTAAACATAATTTTTTTTATTAAACAAATTTTTTGACTAAGCAAAAGTCTTAGACTTTATCCATAAGAAAGTACTTTGAGATTTTTTAATAAAATTACAATAATTATTTTGCAAATCTATCAAATCCTTATTCTTATTGTTGGCAAGTTTTTAGTTTAGTTTAAAAAAAAAAAGACTGCTCATAAACTTTTCAATTAAAACATAAAAAAAGTTTTAATTTTATTATTCTCCTGTTTTAATAACTTGACAGTGTGACAGTGTGATTTTATTTTTCTATTCTCTGTCATTTTTTTTTTATTATTAAATCAGAAAATACAGAATTGATTGAAATTGTCTTGCCTATAAATTATTTATAGATTCTTTCAATTATTCTTTTCGCTAAAAAAAAAAAAAAAAAAAAAAAACAGTATACGACACAATTAGTACTTAAGTTGTCAACTTTTCAATTTTATTTATTCATGTTAGAGAAAATAAAACTAAAGATATTTTTATTGGCTTGTTCAAACTGTTTTAATATTTAATTTGCTTTATGTATTTGTTTTTTATAAAGCCAGTTAATAAATTCTAAGGATTTTTAAAAGCAAAACATTGTACAAATGTCATAGCAGCCTAAAACTAGGCAAAGTTTATTTTGAAATTAAAAATTTGAAGGATGAGAAAAAAGGTATTTTTTTAGTTCAGGGAATACTTTTAAAAAGGAATGTTTTAAATATATACATAGATTTTATAGGCATTATTTATTTTTTTTTTTTTTATAAATTTTAAACAATTTTATAGCAGCCTAAAAACATCAAAAACGTTGTGTTTTATTTTTTATTTGGTTGTATTTAGTTTTATAAAGAATCTCTTTAAGTTTACATATTTTTATTTGGAAATAATAAATGCATCGAAACACTTTTTATAATTAAAAAAGAACAAGACCGATAAGTTTCTTGTGGACCTTCACTTGGGAATATTGTTATATTTTTTCTCTATATTAAATGTTATTAGCATTGTTCTTTTTTAAACTACTGGCGTTATTTACATTTCTAGAATGATAATAGCATTATCATAAATAAAATATCCCAAAATTATGCTTTACAATTTTTACAAAAATGCTATAATGTTTAAAAAATTTTTGTATTATTAGTCTCCTCTCATACGAGTATTGCGAGCTATCGATCATGTCGCTAAAAATATATAAAAATATGTGAAAATTTATAACAGATGCGGTATAACAGCCTGCAAACATGCAATGTTTTTCGATTTTTATTAAGGAAACTTCGTAACAGATCGGGTTTTATTCGGATGTAATTTTAAAGAAGAAAACTAAGTCATTATTTAAAACATTCTTTCCCGATGCCGCCTTAAAGTATGCTATATAAAACTATTTCTCTAGCTCCCCCTAAAACTGCTTATTAAATTTATGCATAAAATTATTTACTTAGACATTTTAAACTTTTGTTATTTTAGCAAAAAAGATTTACAACTGTAAAATATTATTCTGTTTCTTTCTTCACTAAATTCGTTTTTTCTACAATTTTCTCTTACATAAATATTAGCCGTTGTTACCATAAACTGTAAATACAAGTTTCAAATAGTTCATTTCTAAAAAAAATTTCTGGAAAAACAATTAAAGTTAGCAAAAGTTTTGTGCAGACGCAAAAAAAAATAAAATATATGTTCATTTCTTTTCAAGAAGAAAAGTTCAAGAAATTGTTACCGTCATCATTACCATTTCGTTTTTGCAAAAAAATTAAATCCAAAAACTATTTTTGCACCAACAAAACAAAAACGTGCAGGAAAAGTAAAAAAAAATACTTTTCGCATTTTCTTCATTTCTTTAAATAGATTTGGATTTTTGTCAACTTGCTTTTAGTTTGGCAGCAGTTAGTTTTTTTTTTTTTGTTACTAAATTGTCCATAGTGTTGAATACTACTCTTAGTTTTCCCAACCAATGTTCTTTGGTTACAGCGGTATTTGTGGTTATAAAAATGGTCGAAATTTCTTGGCATCAACCAGCCAAATTAATTTATTTATTACTCTGCCATTTCTCAAAATAATATGCAACCGCATACAGTGGTGAAAATAAACAAGAGGCATAAAATATTTGGAAGCGAAAAAAGCAACTACTCGTATAACTGAAAACAGTTTGTCCAAAGCGTCTCTGTGTGTGTGTGTAGTGTGGCTATTGCAAGGAAAAAACTTAATTAAATGTTTATTTCTAGAAGCAAAACTATAGATGAATGACAAAAGTTTTCTGGATTTTTGTCTGGATTGGTTTGTTAGTTTCTTAGTTTTTAGAGGGAAAAGAAAGAAGTAGAGAAAAGTAATAAAAAAGTGCCATAATTGCTTGAGCAATTTAATTTAGAGAAAACTGCCTAAAAGTATGCAGTAAGGCAACACAAAATATAATAATAGGGTTGTATTTATTATAATTACACACACCGATTATTTTGTTCGAATTTAGTGTTTAATATATTTTTTTTTATTATAGAAAATTGAATATATGAGAATGTCTAATATAATTTTGCGGCTTTCATAAAAGGTCCTGAAATTTTGCAAATTAAAATTAAACTACTATTCTATTGTGAACGTTATCCTTCTCTTTTCTTTCATGAAAACTTGTCCAAGCAAACATGATAGAACCACTTACTAAAATTTCTTATTGTTGTTACTTGCCTTGCAAAACCAATGCGAGAACAACACGTGTATGTTATATATTTTTTTTTCTCTAAATACTAAGCTGATTTTAGCCCACATTATGTTGTTCATTTCTGTAAATAAATATTTTTAATTCGGTAACAGTTTTGTCAAAATCGATTAAATAATGATGCCACAAATTCGATAATAAAAAAATGCTGTTGCCTACTAATTATATAGAAGATTTATGTTTAACTAGTAGAGTGATAAACCAAAATTTTTGATGCAGCCCCATTTGCAGTAAAAAATTGTTTTGCTATATTTAGAAGATAAAATCGCGGTATAGGAATCAAACTAAAATTATTTAATTTTTTTTTTTCATTTATACACCCAGACAAAAGTGTTAGTAAAAGGAATATTATCAGCGAAAACTACTGCTTCGGCTGTAGCAACAAGAATAGCAGCTTAATTGATAAAAAGAATCGAACTGTGTTTACAAAAAGTCATGATTTTTAATTTGCGTTACCGTAAAAGTAAACTCTTTTTACTCGCTTTATAACCTTATAACTTTTTGCTGTTATTGTCCTGCGTGAAATTTTCTAGGAATTGTCTGCAACGTGGTTTTCCTATGACCGGTAAAAAAGGCAGTTGCCTTATATTGTACACAGAGTCTTGCACTTTTCCATTGAAAAATATTTTTTATTAAAACAAAGTAAAATAAAAGCAAGCCGATTTGAGTTACTCTCTGCCTGAATACGATGTCCTTAAACTGTTCTTTTTTTTTCAATATGATTCCGGTTATAAAAGTTTATTCAATATATCATTTCTAATATAAAAAGATTTGAAATTATCTACCATTATTTTCTTAAGATTATTTTTATAACATATTGTTTTTTTTCACATTTTCCTTAAACATTATTTAAATCCTTTAAGTAGGCAATAATTTAAGTTGTTTATCATTTAACAAAAACATGTAAAACACCTCTAAAAACTTTTAAACTCCAAAGACTTCAAGTCTGTATTTAGGCTGTTGTTTTAAAATATTTTTCAGTTTTCTCTTGACACCTAAGGACCTCCCGTTCAAGTGTATGTGTGTGTTGGTTTTTCAGTTTGTTTCTTTTAATATTTTAAAGAAAACCTTGTTGTTTGGCAACAAATAAACTTTACGACGTTGGTTTTTTTGTTTTGTTTTGTTTGTTTTTATTTTAACTTGTACATGTTATTTTTATGCTTGTAACTTGGTACCATAAACATAATCTTAATAAAACAACAATTTTTATTTACGACAATCTAAAGAAAAGTTATTTTACCAAAGTTTATATATGTATGTATATCTTTTGTGTATTCGATCCCGCCACCGCCCCCTCTTCATAGAAGAATATATATGTACGAGTACATATATTGGTAAATATAATAATAGACAAACAAAGAAACTTGGTATTTTCCACACAAAAGGTTGGCAAAAGAATAATGCCTACCTACGAGTATAACACAGACAGTAGGTTGGCAAACTGTTTTTCTTTTCCTTCGATTTACTTTTTCATATAGAAATACAAGACAAGACATGGAAGAGAAAAACAAATCTTGTTGGTTCTTATAAAGAAAGAAGTAAAAGTAAAAGTTGTTCAATAGAAAACCAACGAAAGTTGTGTTTTGTTATTTATTTTTATTTCTTCTGAAAAAAAGAAACAGTGAAAACTGAAAAGCAAACTTAAAACAATCCTCACAGTTACGTGACTTTAGTTTCACTTAACAGAAAGCAACTGATTCAGAAAAAGTGAACAGCCCTGAGTTCTTTGTCTATATTTATCAGGTTCAGTGAAATATTTATTACTTACAATTGAAAAGTAATTTATTTAAATTAAATACAAACTGTAATGACCTGATTTGGCTAAATATAAGATTTCAACACATTTGAATTTTTTTCTCAAAAATATTTAAAGTTTTCAAAGCATTTCAATTACTTTGCATTCAAGCTTCAATCCCATTTTGTAGCTAATCACAATATACACGGTTTATGACAGATATTAATCAAAGAAAGAAATTTAGAGGTTTGTCCCCTAGAGGTCAAATATAAAAATTTCTAAAATTAATAAAAAATAAGATCATATCGCAAAGATACGCTTCTAGAGTTTAAATGGTCGCTATAACAACTAATCCAAGGTGTTGGGAGCTTATGATCCTTGTAAAACAAATCAGTATCACCCCTTTAAAGGGGCAATCAACATTTTTCGACCATTATAAAGACATTTTAAACTTGAAACTTATTTTATATAATAATTTAATTTATTTGTTTAGTGAAATAAATATATTAAAATAATAGTTGACTTAGTTGTGAAATAAGTGAAGGAGTTTTTTTGATAATCAGTATTTTGGGAGAAAAACATTTAAAAAAAATAAATAAAAATTATAAGAAATTCAAAAAATCTTAAACGGAGAAGTTATGCGCTGCCCCCCCCTTCCCCCGATTTTCCACATTATATTAGGTGACCAAAACGCAAGAAAACATATTCAAAAAATAATTATTTTTGAAAATCGTTCTACAGAGGGAGACGTTTTTTGATAATCAGTATTTTAAGGAAACACTTTGCTCTCCGATTTTAAAACCAACTGCAACGGAACCCTTAAAAAAATCCACACGGCTTGTAAACTCCTTCCTTTTGTTCCTATTCGGTTAACAACAATAGATATTATTTGAACAAAATTTTTCCAATTGATTATAATACTGTATACAGCGATGCCAACTTACGAGTAGCTATTGTGGAGCTAGATTTAGCTCTTTTTGATTGCTTCTAACGCGAATTTTTTTTTATTAAAAAAAAAGCTAACACGGCTCTTTTCAAAAGTGGAAACAGCGCGTTTGGCACTTTTCACATCTTGTGAAATTTTTCAGTTTTTAGCCTTTTATACATATATGGCAACTATGCTTTTTTGTAATTGATATCAAATATGATATACACAGGTGCTGCACATGCTGTTCAAACTACGAGTTACCTGCAATCGAAACATATCAAAAATCAAAATATTATATAAAAGCAAATCTATGGTCAGAAGAAGAAAATATTACTCTTTTTGAAAATGATTGCTCTTATTTTGAACTTAGTATATTTATATGTGAATGTGAATATTGTTAATGTTGATAATTATTTGTATCAATTCCTGCGAAATACTTTTATTACAAATTGTTATTTTTTATTTGTTTTTTTCCATTATTTCTATTAATGTAAAGAAAAACTTGAAGTTCAAATTGAATATAAAATTCATTCATAGATTAAAAACTGAAAAATCTTCAATTTTTAAATTTAGCACTTTTTAGCTCTTTTTGACTAGTCGGTTGGCTCGTTTTGCCTCTGAATTGTTGGCAATCACTGACTCTATATCAGCCATACCTAAACAAGCGGAAAGCGGAACGTTTTCTACCGCCTAGCGTTAACGCTGAAATACCATACCTAAACAAGAGCGTCAACGCTTTGTCATAAAAACGGGGTTATTACAAAATATATAACAACCCTGATTATAATAGTATGTGTGTATGTTTCAACCTGTGACAAAAATATAAATAAAAATTATTCATTCAAATACGAAAAAATAAATACAAATCAAAATTTAACACTTGAAATAAAAAACAAGTAATTTTCAAGAACTGTCAGCTGGGCTTGTAAGACTACCTTATAGTCATTGTATCATGAGTGCTTGTCTTTTGCAGCTAACTTCACTATTAAACGCGCTGTCAAAATCGGATTTTCCGATTGCAAAATTTTGCCGCCGCGTTACCGCCGCGTTATTTCGGGATGCTCCATACAAATTGTATGGGCATGAGAACTTTTGACAGCTAAAAAACGCTTGCCGCTCTTGTTTAGGTATGGCTGTATGTTATCCTACATAAGTGACATCTCCTAACATTCTGGCAGCCCTTTTAGTTATTTTTTCACCCGTGGACAACGCGCCATGTAATCAGTTCGTCGTTTACTTTAAAGATAAAATTAACAATATTTAAATATTAAGTTTATATTAAACAAGTTGCACTATTTTGTTAAGAAATGTTTAATATTCGTAAATATACAAAAATATTGTTCAAAAATGATAAAAACAAAAGAGAAACAAGTGTTTAAATATACGGGGACAAAATTCTTTGCAAATAATGAAACACTCGTCAATAAGAAAATAACGGAGTGGTTGTGTGTGAGTTGTTATTGTGAATGTTTTTTTCTAGAGTACCAGTAAAGCAGCGTTGCCACTTAAAAACACTGAAAGCGCCAAATGTTTTTTTTATTAATTAATTTTATAATTTTTATTTATGCAATTTATGCAATAAAAAATAAAAACAAAAATGCAACGAAAAAAAAGGTATGTAACAAGAAAAAATCATTTAATGAAGTTTATAAATGAGAAGTGTTAATCAAAAAATATTGTAGGCTCAATATAACAATTCAATATTTCTTAATTAAAATCAACATTTTTAATATGAATAAAAATATTTCAAATATCGATATGATTATTTTAATTATACTAAAAACGTCTTTAGTTTCCCTGTGTGTAAAATCGTTTATAACCGAAGAAAGTTGCATATTTTTTTTCAAAGTTTTAACCTCCATAACTCTTTCATCTCTGAACCGATTTTCAAAATCGAAAACAGGTTGATTCCCTAAAATATTGGTTATTGAATAACTCCTCTATTTATGAAGCGATTTTCAGAATACTTTTTTCGTTCGAACTAGTTTGCTTGCAGGTTTTCTCTCAACATGAGGACAACAAAACAAAACAGAACAAAAAAACTGCAATACCTTTTTTTTAAATCCTGGCAAGTAACTAATAAAACCAGAAAAGTTTTTGTAGCCACAGAGTAATTAATTTTTGAAACGAATATACTACATATGTACATATTACATTTTCTCAATCAAAGCAAAATAAACTTTGGCGTAGCATTCGCCTAACATTGGGAACGGAATTTAATACATACATAAGTACATATATTTTGCGAAATACCTTAACATCAAAACACTTTTAATTATTCACACCTTGTGTATTTAGTTATGTTGTCTCCTCGTGTTTCCTTTTCTCATTTATAACGCTAAATTTTCCATTTCTCTATTGTTGTTGTGTCTCAATATCATATCAAATTAAAGATTGAAATATAAAGACATATTGAAAAGTTGGCTAGAAAAGTTTGCTGTTCAGAAAACAAAAGAAAAAAAAAATTATTTCAAAGTCACAAATCGACTTGTTCTGGCAGTTTTGACTTGCCTTGACATGACATGTGTTTCTTTCTCCTTCAGAAACCAACACAAAATTATTATTCGTGTCAGAAGCAAAATACAAATTAAAATATTGAAAAAGAAAGATGCAAAATATATACAAATAAAAAATATGTGACTTAAAGCAAGTCTGATGAGGTGAAAATTATATAAAAAGCGATGAGGAATTTTAAAAAAAGTCCCTGAAAAACTGTACTTTTTAATGAAGTGTCTTTTTGAAAAAAGAACGCTTTGAAAAGAATAATTTTGAATAGAAGTCTAATACAAGTCTTTTTTTTTTTTGCAAAAGAACGTTTTCAAAAAGTACACTTTTTACAAAGTACTCATTTTAATAAATGCGTTAAAAAAAAAAAAAAAACGCTATATTAGGTATAAAACATATTGAAAAAATTATTTTTTTAAAAACACAAGCGCTTTTTCAAAGTTTTCTTTATAATTTAATTGTAAATTGTAATTCAAAGAAATATGGGGTTTATGGTGGAAAGTTTGTTGTTGGGTTATTGCAACAACATAACATATTTTGTAATTGGTACTATTTTTAAAAAAAGTACCATTTAATAAAATTTTGTTCTTTCGTCTTACCACAAAGTATTTTTTTTTAATAGCAGTAATTTTTATTTCTTCGGAAGTAGTCATCGTGAATGTGAAACTGTACGAGGGACTTAGTGGCAAAATAGTGCTATTTTTAATTGAAATTGAGGAAGTAGTGAACGAAAGCGAGGAAAAGTAAAGAGGAGCTAACGATAGTATGATATTTTTTATTAGCATAACTTGAAATTATAACGACTTTTTTAAATTTCTAGGAAATTTAATTTCATCCTTTAAAAGAATGCACATTAGCGAGAAACATGTAATGAGGGCAAGATAGTATTCTGCAATTGACTCTGGTGTAAACGAATTCTAAAGTTGTAAAATTTAGAAATTTCATTTAAAGAAATTGTATCTAAAAAAATATTACGCAGATTCTGCGAAATGCAAAAAGAGACACCGGAACACATCATTCGTGACTGTCTGTCGGTAACATAGCGCAGAACAAGATTTCTTGGAGGCATCTTACTGTCTCCCAATGAGATTTACAATCTCTCACCGTGTATGGTGGCTGGCTTTATTCGTAGCCTTAACCTAATTCGGTGAACATTTTTTATAAAAGGCACATCGAAGGTGGTCCCGAGAGCTCATTTGGTTATATTGCCCTTTTTTCGCCGCTTGTAGTTTTTTTATCTCCCTCAGATGTCAAAATATATTTTTCACTACATATTTTTGGCAGGAAGGCATTTTTTTTTTTTTTTTTTTTTTTTTTTAATTAGGACCAGCACTCAGGGGATGGATGACCCCTACGTATGCAGTGCATTGTGCCGGAACTCAGAGAGAGGGATAGAGTAGAGAAGATAGATGTTGGAAATGTAGAAGGCTTAACTCTTTTACAACTCTGCTTTGCGCGTTATGTTAATTTTTATAGCAGTGTTGAGGCGCCTCCGGTGTTAGGTAGACGCATTAACTTTGTTAAGCTGTATTGGCAGGCATTTTATTAATTGTTTTACTTCGCCGATGTTTCTGCTAACCGACGAAGGAGGGCGATGTTGTGTACATTAGCTTGGAACATCATCAATCGCTGTCGGGGCAGTGTTTTAGTGACCAGTGCTATGCCTTCATCACTTAAATAGTCCGACAACAATTAATACAATGTCTCACTAATGTACATTACAGAAATAAATGATGTTGATTGACTTGCTCTGGCCAGGGTTTGAACCCAGGCCCCACGTCATTGTTTGCTTAGTAGTCAACGCGCTAACCACTTCAGCCAACACCACCCTCAGGAAGGCATTTATTTAACGCAAATTGGTGCACGACCACCTGGTGTTGAATTCGCCTTGAGCACTTCTAAAAAATATATATGTATTTTTTGAAAATTCTGACCTTTAAAAAAAAAGTTCAATTTTAAAGAAAGCACATTTTTACACAAATTACTTTAGAATAAAGTATGTATTAGTAGTACCTGTTCAAAAATGCTCAAAATTTTTGGAAAAATGAGAATACGAGAATTGTATTATTACTAAATTTTTTTATTTCTCTTCGTGCCTATTTGAGTGATTTTATGCTTAAGAGTAACTGAAAAAATTTCTGTTTTTTTTTTTTTGGTATATCCGAGGAAGTGCTGCAAAGCAACAGCATTTCCCTTTTGTTCAGATTTAAAAACCCCATACATTTTTTCATTGTTCTCAAAAAGTATTTTCACATTTATGTTAGTAGTAAATTTCTAACAAAATAATTTATAAAATAATATTTATAAGATGTATACATTTGTTTTAAATGTTTATACTTTAAATACTTCAGTAATTTCTCTTTAAATACTCTGATAATTATTAGAAAATAGGAAACGTGTAGAAATCCTGCTTTAAACATCATATAACTATTTATGTGTGTGTGTTTTTTAACCTCTTTTTTAAGTTTATACACTCTTTGGCTAAGTATTTGTTAGTAAAAGTATCTTAACGAGCATGTTTCTGGAACTCAAGTGTTTTCTTCTGTATGCCGTGTCGTGATCTAACTCAGGCAAAACACTTTTGCCCTGACAGATATTATGCTAACGTTAAATTAGGAAAAATCGTTTTGGCTTTAAGTGTGAAATGTGTTCGTGCTCAAGGACGTTAGGAAGAAGTGATAGTACGTACACCCACACGGCGGTTATTTAGCATGCCCAACAACAACTTCGATAGGAGTGTAACGATAAGAACGGTTAGTTGCTTTGCCATGGTGTTATATTTCATTTCCCATTCTCTCTTAGCAAACTACCCTTAAATTTTTACCGTACATTAACTTCTTATATATTCGTGTGTACATACACACACATACAAATATATGTATGTATGTACGGCTGCATGCATATTTAATATTTTTTGTGTGTTTGATTCGCTTTGCTACGCATCTTGAATTTATGAGTAGTGAATAAGATGTTAAAGTATGCTTTGAAATAATTTTTTCCACCTCTTCCACCTTAAGCTCTTGTTTCATTTGCTTTAGATAACTTCGAAAGATGTGTAGATGTGAGTTTTCGTTTCCTTGACTTTATTCTTATCATTAGATTGAGTTGTGAGAGAGTTATATGTGGTGTGAGTTCGCAATAGTAGTATTTAATGGTAGTTGACATGAATTATTGGTTATTGATTGTAGTGAGAGGGTGTAGGCAAAACTGGAATTAAATTCCTCCACATACATGGTAAGGTAGAGATAAAAGTATTTTTGATATAATTTTATTCAAATCAGGTGCTTTTAAGTTATTCCTAAAAGAAATTTTAGCATATTTTTAGGAGAAATTAAAATTAATACAAACTTTAAAGCAAATTGTAAAATTCTAAAATTATGTTTAACTATAAAAACCTTTTTCTTGTAATCAACATTTTGTTAAACAAACTTTGCTACTCTAAACTCTTTTAATTCTACTCTAAAGAATTTATTAGTGTTATTTATTTTCATAATTTTTAAATAGAAATAGAAGCAACACATTCGTTTAGTTAATTTACACACATGGGTTTCATAATTCTCTAAAGGGATTTGTAAATGATTGTTTATGATCAGGACAAAAAATGCTATTAATTATGATAAAAAACAAGGAAACATATTGTTTGGTAATGGTAGCAAATAGCTAAATATCTCATACTGAAATAGAACTAGGAAAAGCATAAATAAGAAAATTGTTGCCTATGTTACAGATGCCCAGGTACAAACATGTACACCCTATACTTTTCAGAAGTCCATAAAATTTATTACGAGCCAAAAATGTTGCATACATCCAGGGCTTACTTTAAGTGAAATTAATTTCCTCCAGGATTTGAATACATTTCTAATTAACTATTTACTCAAATTTTAACTATTATAACATTTTCTCTAAAATTAGTTTAGTTTTTTACCATAAAATTGTGCTCAATGGATATTATTGCAGTATAAATCGTAACTTATTTTTTTTATTACTTAATTAAACCTCAAACGGAAAGAATATAAAAAAAAATTACTTCAATTTAATTAAAATTATAAGGCTTCAGATGTATAACATGCTTAAACATTAAGAAGATTTCTAATGTTTAGTGGGAGTTTTATTTTCTGTTTTTTCCTTTTAAGGAGCATTTTGAAATCACATATAATTTCTTTAGTAGGAGTAAAGTTCTTGTTCAATACAGTGCAAGCAAATGAAATTACAAATTTGAACGTTGAATATTTAAATGGGACATGAAATGATTTCTTAAGCATACTTAAGGGATAATAAAGCTTTGTAAAGATAAGAAATCTGTTGTTCGCTTAAATGAATTAAAATATATTTTTAAAAATTACCTTTAAGAAAAATAATGCATGTTTAAGAAAAATACATTAACCTTAACGTTAACAGTACACTTAAAAAAACTTACTTTAAATTTTTAAGCTTCCTTAAAAAAATGACTAGTGCATTTATAAATAACATTAACATGTAGTGACCGGTAAAAAAGTAATAAAAGCACCAAATGTACCGGCTCTTCCTTATTTTACCCCTCAGCAACTGTCAATGTAAAAAAATAATAAAAAATATAGATACCAAATTACCAATTTGTACCGTTTTTAGCCCTTAAAAAATACTTTATACTTAAATTTGGGTCACATACTATTCGTCTAACAAATTTCATCTAAAACCATTAAGAGAATTTATTAAGTGAAAAAGTGCGGCCCTATGCTCCTTGTAGGAGTAAAAGGAAGAAATATATATATATATATATATTAAGTGAAAAAGTACCAAAAGTAAGAAAGCACCAAAGGTAAAAAAGTACCCAAAGTCCCGTTTTTCCATTTCAGCCCCCAAAGGTTGTTTACCTATAAAAAAAAATTCATAAAATATTAGTACAAAAATAAAAAAGGATCAAAACTATGAATTTGTGCCTTTTTTACCTCTTAAAAAGTGCTCTATGCTGTCCGTCTACGAAATAGCAAGTTTATGCTGGGTAGTTGTTAAGGAACACAAAAGATTTATTGTTCAAAGAAAATCTCAATTTTTGGCAAAAAGTACCCATTGAGCAAAAAGTAATAATTTTTAAAAAAGTACCATATAATAAACTTTGTTCTTTTGGCTTACCAAATAGTATTTTTTCTTTAATAAGAGTAATTTTTCTTCTTTGGAAGTAGTCATCTTGAATGGAAAAATGTACAAAGGGTCTTAGAAGAATAAACTAAAAAGTACCTTTAAAAGAAGTACTTTCAGAATAATTTTACAAACTAAATTTTATAAAAATTACACTTAAAAGATATGCATATAACAAGGACATTGCGAAGACGTCCATTTACTAGAAGTACTAATTCAAAAAAGCATAATTTGGAAAAAACTTATAAAAATAACGTAACTTTTAGAAAGTGAAACTACTTCCTAAAAAAATTCTTTTAAAAAAAATTTACGTCTTACTACTTGTAGTACCTTAAAAATAAAACACGTAATAATTAATATTTTTTAAAACAAGTATTTATCTTAAAAGTAGGTAGAAAAATGTACTTTTTAAGAAAGTATTTTAAAAAAGGTACATCTCCATACCATTTTAAAAAGTTACATATAAAAAGTAAAGAAGGAAAGTTATAAGAAACGTTTCGGTTACAAATTTGCCTTTAAAAATCCCCTTTAAAAAAAAAATTTTTTAAAAAGGTTTCAGCTTTTTATATGCGGATCTACATTTAAAAATAAACATTTAAAAAAATTGTTTTTCAAGAAATATCTTTTAATAAAATCTCTTTTAAGAGAAGAAAACGGTCTGTACTGTTTTGTGATGGATCCTTGTTTAGCCCACAGCTGTAAAAAGGCTGAACACACTCAAAAAAAGTTTACCAAATCGAGAATGATTTGGCATTGCCTAACACTTCTTTGAAGTGGTTGCGCTCATAGTCCCTTTTAATTTGCTTTTTTTTTAACTTAACAAGGTTGCGTACTTTCAATGGCTCTCAAAAGCAAATGTTTCGCACCAGCTTTCTCAAAATTCGACAATAGTGAAGAAATGATAACGATTAAAAACTTCTACTCCGAGTTTCTACTCTATTACGAAGTTTATGCACTGCCCTCGTAATATACAATTTAAAATAAATCATTGCATAGTTTCAGGCAAATTATAACCCATAAATATATTGTAAATAATTTAATTGAAATTATGCTATTTTTGTAAAATCTAGGTAATTGAATATTTGAATTTGAATATAATGAGTTCAAAGTAATTGTTATTGATTACATACAACTTTCGAAATAATAAATGTTGTCTTAAGGCGAAATAAATAAAATACATTAATTGAATAACAATGACATTTCAAAATCTGGTTTCGCATACAATTCGACTTTTTTTAATTTATAGGACATGTAAAAATATAAAAAATTATCATAAGCGTGCAAGACGGTACGCCAACGAATCAAGCAAGTTGAACTTGACCTATTTTTAACCAATTTTTAAGGCATTTAAAGCAATGAGAAATTTTGATCAATTTTACAAATGTCTTGCTTCGTTTGCATAGCGATCATGCTCTGCATAAAGTTTTTTTTATTTTTTTCATATATTCGTTACAAACTTTAATTTCATTTACTTCCTAATTAAGTTCGTCTATGTTAAGCACTTAAAACACTTCATTTTGGTTTCTCTGTTGCCTACCATCAGGTTGTATTTAAATGAACACAAGTTGTAGTACATTTTTAAACAAGTTCTGGTATTGTTACCATTTTAAATAAATATGCTGAACATTACTTTATCGGCTTAGAGAAAAATAAAATTGAATTTCGAACAAGAAAAACAAAAACAACATTGTTTTGGTAACATATTTTTAGGTCTAAGACAAATACACACGCAAACACAATATGGTAGCAATTGTTTCTTTTTTGGTATAGATTTTGTAGCCTATATTAAGGCTGTTATTGTATTGAAAATGAATTTTGTGGCCTAGATTAGATAAATATTTTGATTCTTTAAAAGTAAAACTTGAAAACATGTTTAAATATTTGTTTAAAAATTTCTGTACAAAATGTTCTTTGTATATTAAAAAGTTTTCTTATTTATTATTCTTTGCTATACTTTAATATTTATTTGGCTTGTCAATTATTTGTAAGAGTAACATTATTATGCTTACTTAGGTTTATATTGCTACACATTTTTCCATTTGGAATTTTATGGCTTATTGTGCCTGGGAATACTGGGAAATGTGTATTAAAACTGCAAAATGAAAAGAAGAACTCGAGAAAAAAAATGACATTCATGCACATAAATACGTGCGTGTCTTAAAATACTTGGTATATTTGTTTATTTAGATTCAGGCATACACGTCTGTATGTGAATGCTTCAGAAAAAAATACACACACACAGACATACACATATGCAAAAGGACTCTTTAATCCATATGTACATATAAACTGTATTGTATTTAGGTTTTTTTCTGACAGCGAATAGTAAAACATGCATGTTTTCATGATTTTTGCGTATTAAAAGAATAAAATACACATAATTCTTGAAAGAGAATATTTTTTATATAAATTCCTGTTGTCTGTAGTATAATATTCCTTTTAAATCTTGTTATATGAAAAAAATGTTATACATTAGATAGAAAATGAAGTTGGAAAAGTATTTAATAATTTAGAACTTCTAAATAAAAAAGCTTCAAAAATATAAACATTTTTTAATAGTATTAATTTCTCACTTAAGCTACGTTCACATTTTCTAAATGTTTGTCGAAAAAAACGTAGCCAAGAAAGAAACTAATAATTTATATCCTTTAATTTCAATATTTTTTAGTTTTGGGTTTGAATTTTTTAAAAACTGTATAAAAATCCTTTTATGTGGAATAATTAATTATATTTTGTAACATAAAATCTTAGTTAAAAGACACTATCGCTAAGGAAAACTACTGGTCACGTTTTCTTGAACAAATATTTAATAAATGTTAACGTAGATTAAGTAAATATTTAAAAATAATTTGAAATTGTAGGACTAAGATGTGAGAATGGGTAACTCTGCTCGCTGTGTTGGTAACGGGCATTCATCGATCCTGAATACATTGTCCTGCAGAAAGCTGTTAGGGATGCCTAGCGACAGAATAATCTTTGAACTAAGGCTTAACAGGAGATTCAACATGAGTAAATGGGCATATGGGTATATGGTTTCCTCTCCGGTCATTATGGACTGAACTACCATCTATAGAAAAGTAACATAGTTCGCTCACCCTTGTGTCGTTTATGCATGGGAGAGAATGAGACAACGGCACACATTCTCTGTGAATGTATAGTCTTATGTAATAATAGAAGGCATGTTTTTCTTTCTGAATTTGTTTGTTCGGATGATATTAGGCGGGCTTCTCCTAGCTCTGTACTGACTTTCATTAGGAGAGTCATTCAGAGCTTGGTTTAATTTAGAGATCTGTGGCACAAAAGATCCAAGAGGTGTCGCAGTGCCGGTCCTTGGACCAGATCTATCCACTTTTCTATTCTATTCTATTTCTATGTGATGAAACACTTTATACAAAGAAAGAATTTTTGAAAATGAACCCAAAACAAACATAAAAAAATATGTAAAATGAATTTACAACCTCTTTCTTTCTTTTTTTTTTGAAGTCAGTTAAAAAAGTATACACAGCTCAAATACTGCTTCCCCACAGGCTGGCTAATAAGCGATAGTTGATGGTTGTTATTGTACCTTCGATGTAATCTTCAAAAAGTTTGAATTTTATTCGCGACGTCCCACATGAAATATTGATTTTTGGCCATAAAACTGCGTTTCTTTTAAACATCAAAATTGCAATAAAATTAGGTGTCTTCGTCTTATTGTGCTATTAATTTTCGTTTATTTCTACGTTAAATAACAAACAACTGACTCTTTTATGTCATAAGTGAGATTAAATTATTTCTACATTTTTACTTTTATTTAAATCAAGTAATATTTTTTTGTGATTTTGGTACTTCTTGGTGATTTCTGTAATGCTCAAATTTTCTTTGTGCCAAGGCGAATTCAATTTTGTAGAGTTTTTAGGCGTGGCAATGCCTATTTTCTTATTCTATTATTTCTTTGTTAAGAGAAGTCAACTTTCTTAGGCATCAGTTAAGTGGAAATAATTCGGTTGTACCGAATCATTTATACCCTTCGCATTCATATAAGAGCGTTTTATATATATGTATTTATAATTGGAATCGTTTTAAGACAAATCGTGACTTATCAGTCTAAGACTCAAGTCTCCAACTCTCTTGGTGACTCCGGAAAACCGAGTTCACGTACAGTCAAATGTATAGTCGGAAATGGCTCATTTAATTTTTTCTCTAAGGAGCCGCAGAACAAAACGTACTTTTTCGCTCATTTAAAATATATCGAAAATTGTTTATTTATTTCGTTTCCTTAAAAAACTGCATGATCCTGGAAATGGTATCAAGTTTTTTACTTATCAATAGATGCATCAAACTGCCAGAAGTCATCACATTAATCGTTAAGGATGTTTGATATGAAACCACTTTTATATTGAAAAAAGTACGTTTTGTTAAAAATAAAAGTAAAAAATACGTTTTGTTAAAAAAAAGACAAGCAGCATGTTTTGTTCTGCGTTTTTTACACGATCATTCTGACTAATTATTTTTAAAATTGATTCAATAAGAAAAATTATACATTGAGATTAAATATGTATGTTTTGTTGTGCACCAATTTTTTAGGACCCATTTTCTTCGTAGAACAAAAAAAAATTATGCTAACTATTTTTTTTTCTAGAAGATTTCAATCTAAATATTCGAAAAATACCAAAAACCAATTTTTCAAAAAATGCTAAAAAGTACGTTTTGTTCTGCGGCTCATCATATACATATATTTTATGGTTTTCATATGAATATGGTTGGAACGACCCTTACCACTTATGGTGAATGGTATAAAAATACAAGTGGAATATAATTTTTGTAGGCATGGTACTGCGCCACTTTTTTTTATTTAATTACTTCCTGCCCATGAGAACTCAATACAGTTGCCAAATTTCTTTGAAATTAGTAAAGATGAAATAGTAAAAAATTAATGCTTAGCATGGGCATGATACTGTCTTATTTTCTTATCATATTATTTCTTTGTCAAGATAACTCAAGTGCAAAGTTTCTTAGAAATCAGCTTTGTAAGTAAACAAAATGTGTAAAATTTGTGTAGGTGTGGCAGTGTCTACCTAACAATGATCTAGCTACCTAACACTTAGTGATAAGCCGCTTAAAGATGAACACTAACTATGGTTGTATGACGTCTTCCGAAAACAAAGTTGTTCTGTTCTGCTGTGTGTGTGTTGTTGCTCCTTAAAAGAGTTAGACATTACTAACTTTTTATAAATATAAAGTTTAAAACTTATAATCAGTGTGGATTAAAAATTAATTTAGTTGGAAATAATCACATTAAAATAATTATTAAATTTTTTTCAAATATTTGTTTTCGATTTTAGCAACAGAAAAATTTATCAGCAATTTTTCTCATACGAATTCTTTAATACTAAAATAAATAGAAAGAATTTTTCAAAGATTCTTATTGTTAGTTGCATTTTAGTTTAAAACATAAGTTGCTGTTATGCACATTAATTTTTTATTCAGAAACTTAATTCGTAAAGTAGCAGAAAAACCAATTTAAATTTAAGTTTTTAACATTATTGTTCATTTCTTAACATATTTTTTATATTTATATTTTTTTTGCATTAAATATACATGTAGATACAAGAAATTTTATTAAGAAAAACATGTCGAACATAAAGAAAAAATACATACACACACAACAATATGAAATACTTGGTAACGTTTAAAGAAAACCTTCAATTGTATTTTAGATGAACACGATGAGACAACAACAAAAAACACAAAAGATTTATTTCTATACTAAAAGCAACACATTTCACAAAACACCTGTCTAACAAAAATGCTATCGCTCAGCCGCACATATACACACACTCACACATATTTGCCATAAATAAACTAATACGTACACATATTTTTTATTTTGTTGGTTTTTTTCACTTGTTTTTGCCGTTCACTCTTTCTGTTCTAAGATGTGTGATGAAATCAGTTCGGATTGAGACGAAAATGGGTGGATGAGTCCAAAGTGTTGGCGTATAAATGAATTTATTTAGATTAAAAGTGTGAAAAGAATTTGATTTACTAAAATTACTAAACTTGTACAATTGTATATGAATAGCTGAGTATGTGAGTGAATAAAATTAAAAAGTATGCCTGCAGCTAAAAGTATGCTATATTTTTTAATACCTTCTTAACAAACATTTAGCGTATGCACATGTATGTGTGCAATTTGCAAAAACTTCATTTAAAAGTTAGTATAAATATATTGTTTAGTAGTTGATGGTATCCTATTATTTACTATTGTAAAAAAAAGAAACATTAAAATAATTTCATACTTGTGTTTTTCTCCAAGTCTTTTTATTGTTTTTATATTTCTGTTTCGTTTCCTGTTTTTATCTAGACGCTTGATTGCATCTCTACAGCAATCAAAATAAAACACATAAACATATAAATAATTACAACTTGTAAATTCAAATGGGAATAAATAACTTTTTCATTTAAAAACGAAACCCTACATATCTGATAGTTGTTCGAAAAATTATTATTATTTTTAGTTGAATATAATTGATGAGTACACTTGAAAGCTCTAATGGAGGATTTCAGTTCGTTGGTGACATCGCACCATTCCACTCGAAACTGATTTTAATTCCCGAAATTTATTCCTTAGAAAACGAATATTTTTTTTGGACCAAATTAATTAGCTTAAAGAAGAAAAATATCATTAACAACCAAATTAATTTTAATTTTCAATTTTGAATTTGGCAAACATTTTTCTATTCGCTTCATTTGAACTAATTAAAAAAAAATATTGTGCATAATTTTAGCTACGGAAAATAAACTCTTAGGGAACTTTTTATATTAAAAAAAGAAAATTAAAGTGGCGCCTGGATGTAATAAAACTATAACTGAGTAAATTTGAACTACAAAATAAATGGAATCTGAGGATATGTAAAAAAAAACTTTGAGTCTTGAAATCATTTCGTTTGAATGAATTAATTTCTCCTAAGAAAAGTATAAGAGAATAACTACCAAGAGAGTATTACAGACGATTTTATGAGTGGGTGTAAAAAATGGACAACAGTATAGTTAATATGTGAAAGATACATATTGAGGCTTTTAACTACAGTTAAACCTCGATTATCGGGGTCATAAATTTCATCTAATGTAGAAAATTCTAGTGTCACGATGTTTGTTATCGAACTCCTCCGAAACGGCTCGACCGATTTTAATGAAATTTTTTATGAATATTTGGTGGGTATGAGATTAGGTTTTAAACAATATTTTAAACCGCTAGGGGCACGAGGAGGGGAGGGAGGGGGCAACTCCTGTATTTAACCCAATTCGTATTTCAAACGGAACAAAATTATGAACACCAGATGGCGTCGCATCATATTGATAGACAGATGGCGCTATGCCCGCCTCATTCACTAGAAGCGTCATTCGTTCGTATTTCAATTAGAACAAAATTATTTATGTTGTTGAAGGACAGATGGTGCTACGACCGCCTAACAAAATTAAAAAAATGGGTTGATGAGAGGGGACAATGGTTCCCCCATATAAGAAAATAGCTTCCGAGCGAAGACGGAATCATCTAGTTTATTTACAAAAAACTAGTGTGTACCAACGGTCGACCCAATTTAACGTGTTCTAGTCATAGAAAAAATACCATAAAAAATCTCTTATAAAACAATTATACAACAACAGAAACTACAATTATTTAATGATACATTTGTACGAATTCAAAAAAATTAAAATTAAAAAAAAAAGAACGTTCAAATACAAAAACAAAATACCTTCCATTGAACTAAATCAATTTACTCAACTCTCTCACCGCTTTTGCTACAATTCCCCCATATCTTAGTATGTATAGATGTCTCGTTGTTATTTCTCTCTCCTGTATGTGTTGAGTGTTCGTTTGTTTTTTTCTTTGCTTTAACTTACATACATGATTAACACGTGTGAATGTAGTAGTAGGAACTTTAAACGGTTATAGCTCCCAAAATAGTGACCGAACAAACACCCACAATACCTCATTCACTTGTGTGAAAAAATTTTCTTTAATTTGGTAGAAGTCTTGTAAAAAATCGGTTGTATAATATGTTCATGAAGAGCAGCACAAAAAACCAATTGTCTATTATTTTATAGATTAAATTTTATACAAAAAAAGGTTTTTTTACATATAACCTCACGTTAGGCTTTTTTTCACTTGGAAAGCTTATTTTACTGTCCCTCTAAAAATTATGCACATTTTTACTACAAATGAAATTAGTAGAAAAATTTATTGCCAATTCTATTTTGAATTTTAAAAGTGGTTTGATTGCAAACAAAATTTGGTTTTTGGTATTATTAAGACGCCACTTTTCGATATAAAGCCAACTTCGAATAGTGTTGAAAAATATGAGAAGACATGAATTATGAATTATGTTTGTGTTTGTTTGGCTAAGAAAAAAAAGTAATATATGTTGCACTGCAAATAGAGATGACCAGGATAACCGAGGTTCAACTGTAGTTACTTTATGCATTCCCCAGTAGCAAGATCTACTGATCTTATGTGGTGTATTGCAAAAGAAACATAATAAGAATTAATTGAGAAGGAGCAAAAATATCATAATACAAAATAATAAAACAACATAGTTAATCTCAACATTCAAAACTGCTGGTAATTTACGAATACACAACCAGCCATACACACACTCACACACACACACATACACTAAACTTTAATGTAAATACGATTACTTACATCATATGTGTGAATTTCTCTAACGCAAAATGTGTTGTAGATTAAGTTGAAAATCTGAATTTATCCAAGTTTTATTAAGGTATTACAATTGTTTTAAATAAAAATCTTGAATAAGAAAACATTAAAAGAAAATGGAAAATATAGCAATGATACATTGTATCACATTTGCATGTATGCATTTATGTATGTGCACAGTGCATGTACAAATACATGTATAGTATAAAACTTTTGTATAATTTATTTACTTGTAATTTACATAAACAAATAAATTCGTTATTTATTTTACTAAAATATAAAATTGGTAATATTTTTTTCAATCTTGTCTGTGCATGCATGTTATGCTTTACTCTCATTTTTTTTTTGTATGTAGATATGTGTATGTGTGTGTATGTGAAAAAGAACACACTTCCTGTTATACATATATTATTTAAGTACATCATATTTCATTCAGTTTTCTAAAGCTTTAGCATTTGAATTCGATAAAGGGGTTTCAAGTACAGGGTATTCACTATCACGGTTTGAGTTCTATACATAAGAATATGATTGTGCCTTTCACCCATCGGATGAAATATATTTCAATGACGATTTGTAGATGGCAAAATAATTTTTGCTACTCTTCATTTTAATATAACCGTGAGAAACTCAGAGCTTTACTACCTAGCTCCCAAAATAATTGTATTACCAATTTTGGCAAAATAACTCCCCTAAAGCTTCGTATATTTTTTTAATAAAACTCTCTTGAAATTATTTTATAATTAATTCTTTTCATAGTTTTATACGAACATTTTTTTTACTAGTGTGAAAGTTTTGGCATGTTTTTTCTTGGCAGTTCTTTTTCTCAAAGTGTAAAGTATCGCTAAAACCTTCGTTTTAATATTCATTCTTTGTGTGGAGGCGGTTAAAATTTAAATTGTTAACCAACAGAGCCTTAAGTATAATAAATTTCTTGCTTCATTACCTTCTGGTTACAAAACTACTTAATAGTAATGCAGCTTGTATATAGTGGATCGCTGAAAAGTATGCATATCTGTGGTCGGATAGAGGTTTTTGTTCCATAGTGAGAAACTTTTAAAATACCAAGATCTTTTTTGCACTGAGGATGTGAAACTTTAAACTAAAACAAAATTTAAAACATTAACGTTTATTACTTGAAACTTGTGGCATTATCTGGCGCCCTACCAACAGCTGTAGCCTTATATCCTTTAAGCGTTGTACTCAATTCCGAAATTGTGTTTTTTGAGTGAAATACTAGCAGAGTTTGTAAACCCCATAGAATTAGTAGATCGTAATGTTGCTAATGCTTAAGTTATTGTGGTGAGTGCAGAAAGGAAGTTCGAAGGACCATAAACAGGTAGACCATCATATATATACATATGTATTTATGCATGTATATATATATATCTTCTTGCCTAAGTAGGGAATATTTTATATTTACCAAAATAAAATCGCAAATGTAGAAGTGATTTTGGAAATTTCTAGAGTTGTGAGTATCGGAATATTTTATTCGGTTTGAAGGACTATAAACAGTAAATATCGTTTGTTGATTGAACTAAAGCAAAAACTATAGAACGAATACAATTAGTAGGAATTGTATTCTATTCTTTCATTTGCTACGCTCTTCGTAAGAATTTGAGGTGTTTTATATATTTTTGCTTTTATTGAAACCTAAATACAGTTTAATCTAAATAATTGCAGTTCTATTCAACTATAGACAATGTGTTTTAGTTTAATGTTTTGATTTAATATGTAGAATTACAAAATTTATTTTTGTTAAAAAAATATTCAATTTGTGCAGCAGTACAAGAATTTTACATTTTTTTTAAATATTTAAAATTCATGTAATTGCATTTAAAATTTATAAACACTTCGGTTTAAATGTTTGTAAAACTTAACAAGAACATAAATAAATTTATAAGTATTTTTTTTTTAATGTAAATCTGTAGTATTTCATTACATGCATGTGTTTACAATAGAATATAAAAGATTTGATTGTTTTTCTTTCCTTAATTATTTGAACAAATGTTGATATTTAATCAGGATTTATTTAAATATTTTATGCTGTTGAAGAAAATTTTTTTTTGTGTGTGTTTTAATTTTACCTCACTTTATTTTATAATGAAGCTGATCCTTAAAGTGGGTGTAAAATTTTTGCAGAGTTTTTGTTTTTTTTTTTGGTTAATAAAATACCATGAAAAACAATCAAATAAACGTTCATATAAAGTTCATATAATCGTCTGTTAGCTTGCAAGGTGTTAAGTACAAATACTATGTGCTCTTATTGTATGTTACTTATTTGTGTTGGCAGTTTTAAGCCGTAAATAAGCTTTTAATATTTCGTAATTGTTATTTGACATTTACTTCTTAACATACACAATTTGTTCAATGAATGCTTTAATAAAACCAAAACGGAAACGTAAATCAAGTGTAATATGTCAAGCAGGAAAAACTTATTAAATTACAGAAAATTAAAAGAGATTTATGAATATACGAGTACATACATATGTATGTATGTGTTTGCTTTGGAAAGTAAAAAAGAAATAGTCGAGATATTAAAGATTTGTGGCTTGTTGTTGCGTGTGTATTTTTAAAAGTTAAAAAAAAAAATTATCAACAACAAAATTCAACAAATTTCTGCTCTTAATTTTATGAACGGACAATAAGGACATTCTATAGTAATTTTGATTATATATTGTAGGGCATAAGTATGTCTGCTACACAACAACGTTTTGAACACTTTATATTTTTAAAGCTCTTAATGATAAAAAAAATTTAAAATTTCTTTCTATGAATTTTAAAGAAAATTTATTACATTTAAAATGTATGATATCGAATTATGAAGCAATTTATTAGAAAAATTTAAATTTATTAAAGAAAGAAATCATTTTAATCTGAAGCAAAATATAAAAGAAAAAAACTACATCTGTAAACTTTTGAAATAATCACTTAAATCACCTTAAAAAAGTCTTTAATTAATATTAAAATTAAATACGGATTTTAAGTTTGGTCTAACTTAGACAGAAAAAAATCCCTGGTTTTACGAACTCCAAGGTTGTTGAGACTAATTTTATTAGAACGCCTTCACTAGTCATTCCGGATAGGGATCTTTGGGTCAAATCTGATAGACTTTACAAGGTCAAAAATGTAAATAGGCACGGGTGCTGGCGTCTATTTTTTAGGAACGGACCGAACGAATGAAGTGTATTTCAGGCTGAGATCCTAGCGATCCTCAGGGCCACGGAACTAGTGACAGAGCACGTAACTGAAGGCGTGGAGGTAACATTCTACGTTGACACTCAGGCGGCGCTGAAAGCTTTGAAGGGGCATAGTGTCAAATCGAAGCTGGTCAGCAAGTGTAGGCGATCTCTCAACTTGCATATGGACAAATTTAGCGTTTTGCTATATTGAGGAAAACGAAATCGCTGATGATCTGGCAAGAATAGGGTCAGCATTAGATGTGGCAGTTAGTGACAGGTCGGTTAAACCTCCAATCGGTTACTACTATAGTGAACTCAGTAGTTGGGCAATTAGCAGAACTACCCATTCCTGGGGGAATTGAGAAGATTGTAGAGTCTCGAGGTCCATATGGACAGAACTAGACTCAGGTAAATCTGAATAGAATAGAATAGAATAGAATAGAATAGAATAGAATAGAATAGAATAGAATAGAATAGAATAGAATAGAATAGAATAGAATAGAATAGAATAGAATAGAATAGAATAGAATAGAATAGAATAGAATAGAATAGAATAGAATAGAATAGAATAGAATAGAATAGAATAGAATAGAATAGAATAGAATAGAATAGAATAGAATAGAATAGAATAGAATAGAATAGAATAGAATAGAATAGAATAGAATAGAATAGAATAGAATAGAATAGAATAGAATAGAATAGAATAGAATAGAATAGAATAGAATAGAATAGAATAGAATAGAATAGAATAGAATAGAATAGAATAGAATAGAATAGAATAGAATAGAATAGAATAGAATAGAATAGAATAGAATAGAATAGAATAGAATAGAATAGAATAGAATAGAATAGAATAGAATAGAATAGAATAGAATAGAATAGAATAGAATAGAATAGAATAGAATAGAATAGAATAGAATAGAATAGAATAGAATAGAATAGAATATAATAGAATAGAAAAGAATAGAATAGAATAGAATAGAATAGAATAGAATAGAAAAGAATAGAATAGAATAGAATAGAATAGAATAGAATAGAATAGAATAGAATAGAATAGAAAAGAATAGAATAGAATAGAATAGAATAGAATAGAATAGAAAGATTTTGAGAGTCTTAGTAGGTGCCTTGACTGGCCATTGCTCGGTTAGAGCGAGGACCAGCATATGGGAAAATGGCACTCCGGATTTCTGTAGGATATGTGGGGATGAAGAGGAGCCATAAACTATAGAGCATATCATCTGTCATTGCCCAAGGCTGCAACGCCATAGGCAATGATGGCTGAGCAGACGTTTCCATGAGGGCATTAGTGATATCGCGAAGTGCAGACTTGAGGATATCAGGGGCTTTATCATGGGAATTAAATGGCTGAATGATGGATGATAACGGCTCTTTATTTCTCCTTGGACAGTAAGGAGACTAATTAGTCAATAAATTAAAAATGAGGGGAATCACAATGGATCCAATCGGGTCTCCGAGTAAATGTGTATTTCACACTACCCTTCCTAACCTAACCTAACCAAACCGTGTCACTTGTCTATTTCTAATGTGTTGCGATAGAAAGTCAATGTGTGTGTAACGTTTCACAAGAATTTGTTTAATCGAATTAGTTGATATATGATAATTACTATTATTGGGCGTAGCACTATTGCCCACTTTTCTAACTACGACGTCAGGATAATTAAATGTTTGAGAAAAGTTTGATGAGATTCAGTTAAATATAAGTATATAGTTAGTTTTGTGAGCACTAGACGTTTGCATAGTTTTTATCGGGCTATATTTTGATGTACATATTTGAATATAAATATTGTTCCGTCATGTTAGGAAAAAGAATATTTATTTTTTAATGGAACATTTTGAACATGAAGTGAATCCAAAGAATTATTAAGTGTAGTTAATTACTTTGTAAATAAATACATTCATAAGGACTTTAAATATGTATAATGATATTTATAGAAATTCACAGCATATATTACGGATGAGGCCTTTTTATAACCAGTAAGAAAAACAGGACATTTTTTATTATTTCAAATCAGAGGCTTTGAATTCAAAATTCCGATTTTATATGAAAGCTGAGGCTTTTTTACAAATCGTAGACTAGTTGCAAATACTATTAAGATTTTCTTATGCATTTTGATAAAAAGTCACTATTAAGGACCTTTTACGCAAACTGCTAGATTTTTCGATATTTTTGTGGTAAACTTATATTGATCAGAACTTTAAGAGATAATTTATAAATTAGAGATTTTAAATATGAATTGAAGCTGAATTTTTTTATATTTAAATATAAGTATCCTTTTTAACTGTTTTAAAGAAAAAAATAAATAAAACTTGATGGTGCAACTGTTAAGTGCAAAATGGACTCTTGATGTTCAGGTTTTAGTTTAGTTAAAAATAGAAAAATACATTTTGAATGTTTTTTAAAGTAAAAATTCTGATTTTATTTGGAGATTAAGGACTAGCCGACAGAGTGCAGGCTTTTGAATATACGATATTTGCAAAGACTTTTAATTATTCGATATGAACTGAAAATGCTCAATTTACATTTGTTCTAATGCGACATTCTCATTAAAAGTCAGATCCTTTTCAGCCGTTTTTGATAGAAAGGATTTATCTCAAAAACGAAGAGCTTGAAATAATCACTTTGAATTGGAAAATTGGAATATCAGTTAAGAATGAAAACTTATTGTGAATACATAGTTACATGAGCTCTTGCATTTACAGATTTTAAATAAAATAATAAGAATTGACAACATTAAACGCATATGAAAGTATGAAATTTCTTACAAATATTAAGATACTTCTAGATCAGTTGCTACTAATTAAAAATTGGGGATTTGTATTAAGTATGAGGCTAAGTTACGAACAGTATTCTATTATATGATTTTTGACTTTGGCTAAGAGTTTTTTAAGATTTTTTTAGTTTTAGAAAAAAAGGACATTTGCAAACACCTAAAAAAGATGCTATTAAGTTCAAAATCAAAAATACTATTAATTCTCAGGCTTTACTACGAGTAGTCTTTTTGTTATTTACATTAAATTTATTTTAGAAATTTAAAAATTTTATACATCTTTGACAAATATGCTGCCTAACTAATTCCTTTGCTTTAGTTAGTAAATATTTTGCTATTAAAATAGACAACATCTACCCCAATTATCTGTAAGCTTATTAAACTATGTAATTATCATTACAGAAATCTCTGTTTGGCAATGTGGCGCCATAAAAGCAATACAAAGAAACGCATGAAAACCCTCGCTTTTGTTTTTAATGAAATTGTTGTCTTTCGAAATTAACATTTTTACATAGAAAGACAAACGTTTGTGTTTGTATAACACCTCAAGCATAAAATAATAACTTTTAATTGCGTTCTTTCACAAAATAATTGAAAGCTGTAAAACTCAGACAAACGTGCCGTATAGGATGTGTAGTAAAAGTATAAATTCAGCCAAAAAATCAGCGCATTTTTTAATTAAACTCTATTGTATCATGTACAAAATAAATTTTACAGATGTGTGTGTATATGAAAAAAAAAGTTATGAATCAAAATTAAATTGAGCTGAGCCTTGAAAAAAAGACGAAAAAAGGAACACAATATATTAGAGTTTGAATGTGTCTTTTGTTATTGACGTTGCTGGTGGTAATGCTCCGGCATTTGTGATGCTTTTTTTAAACGCCTCAAACTCTATAAATAAATTTTGTTTTTACCAAAATCCTTTTTATATTTGGCCACGCTGTTGTTTGAAGAGATTTTTTTCAAACTCATTTAAAATTTAATTAAAGTGTAAACTGCTTTGTTAGGATTACAGCGCATTTAATTATACGAGGACAGTTCAGGATTTCTGCAACCTACGCTGGGTAAAATAAAATATTTAAAGAACATAATTATTTAACTAGTAACAAAGCTAAGGCTGTGAGAAAAGGATACTCATACCACTTTTTGTAAAGAAAATATTTTTTAAATTTTTTTATATTTTATTATTTATTAGATGTCTTATAGCGAGTTGTAGCAATATATTTTTGGCATTTAAACAATTTTACAGAAAGCTAAAAATTGTAGAAGAAGCAGTGTAAAAAAATTAAAAAGGATATTCGTAGAATATTTTAAAGAACTATAATACATGGAAATTTTTCTGTTTTAATTAATGCCCAGACTTTCTTAAGACTTGTATGATGTCATTGTGCTCCAGTTGCTTTAAACAGAAACCATCTTCGTATACTGACTTGAAATGTTTTGCATTCATAACTAACGTAACGTACGTAAGAATATCATTTCGTCGTTATGCTGTCTACCACACTAACAACAGAAATCAAATTTTAATTCTCTTATACTTAGCCTACATAAGAGATTTAACCTCTAAAAACATAATAACAAATGCATTACACTGTTCTCGTAAATTCATGTCTGTTTTTAATATTTGTCTCTGTGGAGGAAGAAGGTTATAATACCATTAACATTGTGAGTGAAAGTTTACACTTAAACTGAAACATTTGCACACTCAAGCGTACATTTACGCACTCAAAATTATAAGCCTTTGCCAACTGTTTTTAGTAAGAATGAAAGCAGCAAAACAATAAGATGCCTGGGAAAAAAACACAAATGAAAAGATTATAAATAAATAAAAAAGACTAAACAACAATTTGAAAAGTCCTTGTAATGTCACATATCTGACAATGATAAAAATCTCATTTGCATATTTAAAAAGCAACTGTTAAAACTATTTGACTTAAGCTTTACATTTCTCCGGCTGTCTTTTTTGGCATTTAAACTCTTTTTTTTATATGTACGAGTATATCCATTTACTTTTTGTCAAGGATATTTCTTGTTATTAGATGACACGTCTTGAGTTAGATAAAATTTTAGCTGAAAATATTTTATTATTAAAATGATGGCGTGAAAATTGTATATTAAGAATATTTGGGTGTGTATTTTTAAGATAAATTAAAATTTACATAAACTTAATGTTACGAATTCAGCTGAAAACATATTTGTGATTGTGTATGAGCAAACAACATATGCTTGCTATTTTAAATATTTTTAATGACATTTTTAATAGAGTTCTGCTACTTTATAATGTTTCTGGTGTTATGATGATTTGAAAAAAAAAAAAAACTATAATGCGAAAATATTAAACTATAAAACGTGATCATACGTAAATTTTCGATAATCTCTGAGAGATTTCGATCATATTTGGACAAATTTTCCTTTGTTATTTATGTGGTTCAAATGGAAATTTTAGCCAAGCATCTATACTGTTCGATGATATTAGTCTTATTTCACAATTGTGTTTGTATGGGACGACACATTGATCAGTCATATAATATAATCACCCCTATCGTGAGTAAGAAGTTAAATTTTTATTCACGTGAAATTAATATTCCCCTCGAAGGGAAACATGGTATAGGCGTGAAATTAATCACAGGGAATTGTTTTTAATAATGAATTGTAATAATGTGGAATGTGAAAAAATTTCATGTGGAAAATTATTCACGATAGGGGTGAATATGAACTATTGAGAATCACAAGGCACAAGTAAAATTTTTGCAATAAAAATTTATTATTTAAGGCCACATAAAATGCAATGCACTACTTATTATACTCGTATATCGTTGGAAAGGCAACTAAGTGTAGTTTTATTTTTTATTTTTTTTTTTATTAGGACCAGCACTCAGGGGATGCCCCCTACGTATGCAGTGCACTGTGCCGGAACTCAGGGAGAGGGATAGGGTAGAGAAATAGATGTTGAAAATTTAGAAGACTTAACTCTTTCACAACTCTGCTTTGCGCGTTATGTTAATTTTTAAGGCAGTGTTGTGGAGCCTCCGGTGTTAAGTAGACACATTAATTTTGTTAAGCCGTATTAGCTGGCATTTTATTAATTGTTTTACTTCGCCGATGTTTCCGAAGGAGGGCGATGTTGTGTACATTAGCTTGGACACATCAATCGCTGTCGGAACAATTTTTAGAGACCAGTGCTGTGCCTTCATCACTTAAATAGTCCGACAACAATTAACACACATTAGAGAAATTAATGATGTTGATTGACTTGCTCTCGCCAGGGTTTGAACCCAGGCCCCAAGTCATTGTTTGCTTAGTAGGCAACGCGCTAGCCACTTCAGCCAACACCACCCTCTGCAAATAAATTTAATATTTTAAAAAATTGTCGTTACATTTTCACTGATGAAAAAATTAACACGATAATGAAAATTGAAATTTTATTCCAAGTTTTTTAAAACTTGAAAAAGTTTTTATCTGTCCAAACGTTATTTAAATAGGAATATGGCATGTTTAAAAACGTTTTATTTAACTAATTTCCTTATACTCAAACAAACTCCAAAGTCTGAACTGAGAATTACAAAGTCAAATCACAATAGTTTGTAAAAGCTTTTAAAAATGTTTAAATACATAAATCTTTGAGAATTACTCGAATGAATTATTTGTTAAGAGCTTTTTATTTAAAAAAAAAAATCGATTTTATTTTACAGTGATATTTAAAAATTTTAAAGAATTTACCATCATACATTCCATAACATGACTTATTAATGAAGCTGCTTTTCTTTTTAAGTTTTTGTGTGCTTTTATTACATTAAGTTCTCGTCTCAGTGTAATGCTGCATATACATACATATTTATGTATGTATGTATGTATGGATGTCTTATTAAGTCTTTAAATCCAGATACATTCGGAGATACTTCATTCGAAATGCTCCACATCAAAGAAGTACAAAAATAAAAGAAAAAACTACATACTCGTATATATCGCACTCTTTTCATGGCATGCATATGCATGCAAAACTATACAAATGAATAAAGCAAATACAAACAAAAATCCCCTTTAGCATATACAACAGCCAGCTTTTATACTATTTTGAATATTTAAATACGAGCATTTATTCTGACATACACACACACACACACACACACATTAAATTGGATTGGAACTCTTTTCACTTTTTTTCTTGGAAATTTTATTGTTTTCTTTTAAGGATATTCGTTCAGCTACTATTTGTCTATGTGGTAGATATTTTTAAAAAAGATTTCTTTATTGTGGTAAACAGTTTATAACACGAGTGTGTGTGTATATATGGGAAAGAGAGATGCAGATTGTGTTTGTGTGATTCAGTATTTATTTAAAGATATACTCGTATATGTTCATATATCCTTTATTTTCAAATCGCTTATTTTTCGAAAAATCTTAGTAATATAGGTATTGTTTTTAGCCTTTGTTGCATATTGTTTTATGCATTAGATGCCAGTTAAAGCTTAACATTGTTGTTTAGCTGTTTTTGTTTTCATTCTCAGGTTTTCTAAGTGCCAGCAGTTGGGTTGAGGGGAGAGGGGTTTGGTAGTTGAAAAGTAGCGCACGCGGCTTAAATATATTTTTGAATTTGTTTATGACCACTTGGGATTTAACTAATACTTTTTTTGTTGTTGATATGTATGTTTAGTTTTATCTTCAGCTTCTCTTTACTTTTTTTTTGTACATTTAGACATTTAACTTTTATTTAAAAAGCTTTTTATTTGTTTACTTATGTATGTGTTTTTTATTATGTTCCCCAGTCGGGTGGTGTATACATTTACGTTTTTCCTTGCATATTTTTATTTAAGTAAATCTCAGTTTTTGTTATTTTTTTTTTAGTTATTTCTCTCTTTTTTTATTATTATTTGTTCTAAAGTGTAAAATATTGTTCAAATGTAAAAAACAGTTAAATTTATGGCAATTTTATATACAAACGTGCTGGGAATTGTAGTAGCATTTTTTGATATTCAACTTTATATTGTGTCTATATGGAAATTTAGACAAACTTACTCAAACACACAACAACAAGTGATCACCAGACTCATAGCCTTTCGCCTATAAAACCAAGAGTGTTGTTAAGTGTGAGTTTAGGTGTAAATTTTTAGCTTAAAGGGTGTTAGTGTAATAAAACAAAATTTTATTATAGTTGCCAACATGTTAAGTGTAACAAAAAAAAAATAAAAATAGGATTATAAATGTTTTAAAACAAGCATAAAAAACACATAGACACATATAATTCAAATAATCATAAAAGGATACTACTACTGCTACTGAAAGTCTCTACAGTTGTAGTTGAATATTTATAGGTATTAATCATTATAAAGTTTGTGTTTGTTTATTTCTTTTTGAGTTATAAATGCGGAAAGACAAATTTATTGGCAAATTAAAGAAATAAAAGTAGTAATCATAAGGTTTTAACATGAAATAAAATTAAAATAAAAAGTTTGTTTTTAAACTATCAAATAAATGCTTTTCAACATTTTTCTGCAATACAATTCGTGTAATCTAAAAATATTTGTGATTGTTTAAAGCTTTTAAAAATTAAATAGTCAGTTTAGTAGCTGGACATATATCCTTTTTATGGGTACATGCAAATTTTTTTCATAATAATGTAGGCGGGGAGTAAGTTACAGTTCAAAACGTACAAATACTTTTAAAGATATTTGAAACATAGAAAACTCCTTATACAAATATACATTTCTGTTTATCTTTAATTTTTTAAAACTTTAAACTTTTCCCAGATTTTTGTTTTGCTATATTGAACTGGATAGAAATTATATACATCACTTTTAACATATTTTTTCTGTACATTTCTTTCAGGTAAGGCTACTGAATTATTTACTACTCCACAAACTATTCGTAAGTTTAAGAAGTTATTTTTTTAAAATATATTATATAACAAAACTAGATTTAAGATAGTAGAAGGCTTTACCTAAAAGAATGCAATTTATTAATAACGATTACAATTGCTGTACTTAAATGCAATTAAATTTAATTTCTTTCAAAACGTTTATAAGAAAAATGTGTCAAAATTTAATTTGATTAAATAAGATTTAAAAAAAAATCTTTAAATGCAATTTTTAGTTCTTTTCTACCTCTACAAAATTTATTTATTTAACTTTTTATATAAAAAGTATACCTACACATATATGACTGAATGACTATATGAGTATATATGTGTGTGAGTGTGTTTTTCTAGTGGAAATTGTATAGTGTAATTTTTTTATTTTTTACTCTCGTACTTCATAAATAGTTTTTTAAGCAATTTATACAGTAATTGGGAATTAACCTAAATAAAATGTAATACTTGTATAAATAAAAATGAACAGTGAGTTCATGAAAGCAAACATATACAAATATTCGTGTATACACACGCGAACAAACTCACATAAATAGGCCTTTAGGTCTACGTGTATAGCTAAACGTAAATGCACAATGACTGAATAAGATGTGAAGGCGTTAGGTGGAAATAAACTGAAAAATTGCTAAGGCACGAATTTAAATGTAACTATTTTCACAAGGCATATGAAAACTATAAATGAAACATAAACACACACATACTCACATACTTTCATAAACCAATACAAACACATGCAATATTGCACTGTATGAATAAGAATAACATAATAAAGAAATAAAAGTGACCACAATCCGTTCCGGTTTTTATTGTACAAAAATGAGAATGAAAAATATAAAAAGAATTTTATATAAAAATCGTTTTCCTGCGGGTACAACAAATACGTTTACTATTATTTGTAGCCTACTTTTTGGTCCGACAGGCTTTGGAGAAAGAAGCTTAAGTTTTTTGTTTTTTTAATTAAAAACTTTTTGTTTGTCTTTTCTGTTTTCTTATAAAAAAAAACTTATGCTCAGCATAACGACATGCATTAACAAGAGTTTTATGGTCTCTATATGGCAGGATATAAGAATGCTTTACATTTGTGATAACTCAATTTTACCAAAAATATAATGGGTAATTTATTCTATATAATTTTATCAGAAAACTAGTTTAGTTTAAAATACAAGGAGTATGTGACTAATAGTGAAATATAGATTTTTTTTAGAGGCTATGATGCTAATAGTGACATAATATCGCGTAGATAATTACTATATTATGATTATAATTGACTGCTGTTAAAATACGACCATACTGCAATATACTATAAAGACACCATGACTAGACTATGACTACGCTATGACTAGACTATGCCTTGACTATGATTAGACTGTGACTAGCATACGACGTGACTATGACTATACTATAAGCACACTATGACTACGTTATGCGTAAACTATACCTGGACTATGATTAGATTATGATCAGACTATGACCACACTATGAGTATGATTAGACTATGACTAGTGTACGATTTGACTATGATTAGACTATGAAAACATTATGACTGTACTATTAATACGCTATGACTAGACTTACCTTGACTATGATTAGACTATGACCACACTATAACTGCACTATGACTACGCTATGACTATACTATACCTTGACTATGATTAGGCTATGACTAGTGTACGACTTGACTATGATTAGACTATGACCACACTATAACTGGACTATGACTACGCTATGCCTATACTGTACCTTGACTATGATTAGGCTATGACTAGTGTACGACTTGACTATGAATAGACTATGACCACACTATGAGTGGACTATGACTACGTTATGCCTAGTCTATATATGGACTATGATTAGACTATGACTAGCACACGACTAGATTATGACTAAACTATGAAAACACTATGACTGTACTATGACTACGCTATGACTAGACTTACCTTGACTATGATTAGACTATGACCACACTATAACTGCACTATGACTACGCTATGACTATACTATACCTTGACTATGATTAGACTATGACCACACTATGACTGGACCTTGACCACACTGTGACCAGTGTACTACCTGATTATGACTAGACTATGAAAACACTATAATTTTACTATGATTACGCTATGACTAGACTATACCTTGATTATGATTAGACTATGACCACACTATACCTGGACTATGACTACGCTATGACTAGACTATACCTGGACTATGATTAGACTACGACTAGCACACGATTTGAATATGACTAGCGTACAAGTCGACTATGACTAGAATATGACTAGACTTTGTATACAATATGACTAGCGCTCGACTTGACTATTACTACACTAAGACTAGACGTTGATTAGACTATGACAGCACTATGCTGTGACTACGCTACTTCTTGAATATGAAGAACGTAATACTTGAAAACTATTTCCCTTTGCCACTATTACAAGAAATATTCTTTTAATTAAACTCTTACATTTTTAATTTAAAAAGCAATTACTCGTAAAAACATATTGGAAATGGCGAAGCCTAAATTCACGTTCGTTTTTGTTCTTCATTTAAATTTCTGTAATATCTTTTTGGAGTACACTTATTTATAATAAAATATTTACATGAAAGACTTTCGCTGTGTTAATATTATTTTTCATTTCAAACGAATGTATTGAATTAATTTAGATACAAATTCCAAACAAATCAGTGGAAAAAATTAAACGGGAAATAAACATGACATACATTTTCTAGGGTTGATGTTTTATGCAACAGACTTAAAATTGGATGAAAATCAAAATGTTTGTACATTTAACATTCTCATCATAAGCAGTTGCATAACCATCATCTAACATATTAGTATTATCACTTTATTTAATGTGAAAAAAAAAACTTTATGTAGATTACAAACTACGCAAACACTTACTTGTACATAAAGTGCATAAACATAACATCTAGAATATCATCTGATTATTATAGTTGCTATAATACTTGTAGTAGTAGTAGCAGCAGCAAACCCTGCAGGAAATGTCGTTAGTGAAATTATACTGACTCGCTTTTGACTTTGTCACCAGTACTACTCTCTATTACCCCCATACAATGCTTTGTGCTATAGACATTTAGCATGTGATTGTCATTGAAAATATACTAGTAACATTAAGAGTGTTGACTAGGTAGTGATTACGTAGTTCTAATGGGACCAAGTGGAGATATTCAAACCAGAATGTTACTAGTACATTTATATAATTTTAGTCTAGCTGTTAAAACAAACTAAAAAGTGTAGACGTATCATTGACAATGTCATCAAGAAGTCAGCACTAGTCGTCAAATTGGTGACCTGTCAGCAATAAGCCCAGTAAGAAATCACCAAACAAGTAGACAAAAGTGGTGACTTGGAGACAATTGGCCCCGAGTTTACTACAGGGAAAGCCACATACGGATTTCAACACATGCATTGTTGTTAAGAGTTGTGTGTAACAACCACGGAAATTAAGTTAATGTTTGCTTATGAATAAGCAAATATTGTTACAACATACAACAAGATACTAGAGATAATTTTGTTGCTACAGAAATAATATCGTATATAGCAGGAAACTATATTTTTTGGAAAACAAAATATGTATGTTAGCATTAATTAGTTCCTCAAATAGAAATGTTAAAGACTATTTTAGTGGGATATTGTGGCTTTGACAGGTAAATAAAAATAAAAACTAAGTAAAATTTGGAAAAAAAAGATACATATTTGGCTAAACGGCTTGAATATAAAACGAGTTTTAAACAGTTTTTGATAATTAGAATGTGCTCAAGTAGCAAAGAAATTATTAAAAAAAATTGCTAACTTTATTTTACAAGAAAATAAAATATTAAAAAATATACTGTGAAAAGCTAGCAGCACAATTCTTTGGAATTCATGGTAACTTCTGTATGTTTATTAATCTATAGAATATATGAATTGAATTTATTAAAATATCAGCAAAAATTGTTATCAATATCTGCTATCAATTTGTAGTGCAGTTATTCATATCAATTATAATATTAAAGTAAATTTAAATGGAATTTAGAAAAAAAGGATATATGGCATGCTACTTGAAATAATACACATTTTTCGAAAATATTTATGTAGCAATAAACTTCATGTCAAAATACAAGTTGTTAGCACAAAATTTTGTAAACTATTTAGAAAAAATTTTTTTTTCTAAATGAATTATTGTACATATGTATATTAAAAAATTATTTTTTTTGGCATAGTAAGGTTTTGTGAAATGAATTTGGTGGTGAAATTTATTTTATAAAATTGAAATAAGTAGAATTTTTTTTTAATTTTATGTGTTCTCTTTGTTGAAGAATTTTAGCTTCATGAACAAAGCTTTTTAATTTCGAGACAATATTTTCATTTAGCTACTTGTGCTTGATTATTATCGATAATTTTTAAACAAAAATTCTTTAAAATTTTAAGATGTAAGAAAGTTTCTCTTATATCCTTTTTTTTTCTATAAATACAATATAACATTAAATTATATTGTTGGTAAAAGAACTTGTGAAAGATCGTGATTTTATTAATCTTTAATATCAATTAATTTGCAAGTTTGCAAAATGTTAAAAATTTTGAATTGAAAATTAATATTCTGAGATTTTCTAACATCCAAAGGGAAACAGAAACTGATTTTGTGTGATGATTTTTTGGTTTCTACCGAGTATGAGTTTTCTAACACGCGTAATTTTAATTAACAACATCTCAGATGAATAGCTTTCCCTAGTACTGCTAGTGGTGCTCTATCGATGATACGGTGGGGAAAATGCCAGCCTAGATGTAGTCTGCCTTTGTGCTTAGACTTCCAACATGCTTTGCTACACTTTGGCTGCGGCTTGTAACATAGCTGCTGATCTAATAATAGTTTTGAAATGTCAAACCAACCAGCCGTAACAAAATTAATAATCAATTAATGTAGTTGCCATTAATTGCCTGGTTGTTAAAAGGAAACAAAACCTTTAGTATGCACATTTATATCGTGTTAGTTTAAGTCATGCTAAAGCTAATTTAATTTAAAAATTTATTTGTTTCAACCCTTGTATGCATCATGTATTTGAATTATTTCGAAATCTTAAACATTTCTTTGTTTTAAGTAGCAGATTAGTGCTGTTCGATTTGTGATTAGTATAAAAGAAGCTCTTATCATGTTCTTTTTCAAATGATTGTGTCAATTCTTTTCCCATGTTTCAAAATTAAACAGCTTGCAAATATAAATTCATTAATCTTTAAAATTTTTTTACCAACGTCAAATATAATATATGATTAGCTGGCTCATATAAATCTTAATTCTGTTTCCTTTACAAGTCGTAGAATAGTAATAGATAATATTTAACCGAAAAAGTTTTATGAAAATTGTTGTCTTAAAAGGATATGTTCATATATCCTTTATTCAAGATGACAAATTTTTGTTACTAAAATTTATAAAAAACTATGTAACGTGTATTATCATTATTAATCTTTATGTTGAAATTTTCTTAGTGGCCTTAAGATCTTAAAAAGAGCTTTTCTTATACAGCTTTTTAATTTAATTAATGCTTTTTTTTACATTTATTTCTTTTAATTTTCATAATCATGGCATAAACTTATAGCATGAAGAAAAAACAAAAATATAAAACAACGTTAATAGATGATGAGTATAAAATTTTGATTTTTTAATTTTTCCTTCGTATGCAGAATAACCTCGAGCATGCAAAATGTTCTCAATGACTTTTACCAACAAAGGAATTACTTAAGCCATGCCAACACATAACGAATGATGTATACGAAACAGTTTAAAATTACTATGCATAAGCGAAATAAACGAGTCATCTACTGCAACTGCACAGCGTCACATTCATGGCGCGGGTTGAGAAGAAGGGCCAAAAATAAAATCCATTTGCTCTAGTTTACTTACAGTTAAAAGTTGTTGGCATTTTTACTCTTCATCATGTACATTGTATTTGTTGTTAAGCAGGATAAAATAAATGTAGTTGGTTAGCATTATTTACTTGGTCCGACTTTGCTACATGTATAAGACGAGTTTGTTATATATAAGTTTGGTTGGTTGCCCTATGCCAGCTTTCCAATTAAATAATATGTCCTTGCAAGGATAATGTTAAGTGGCGCGTGAAATTACATTAATCATTGATGGTATTTACAACGCTTTTAGCCTGTTTGGAGGTTTTCACTTTGATATTTTTCTGTTTTTTATTTTTTTTTGCTTTTTCTTTCGGTTCTTATTTCATTTTTGCTTAATATTTTTATGGCATTAAGTTTTACCCTTAGTCACCTACCTTTACCACAAGGTTTGTAATGTTCGATGTTTTCTGTGGAAAATTTACTTGAAAATTTATGAGTTCTGATTATTTGGTTAGTCTTTAAATTAAAATGAATAATTTCACAATTGCTTAATTGTTCCCTTGTTTCTTTTAATCCTTTTTATTTAAGTGAAAATCCTTTCTGGCTGTTTCTAACCAATCAAGGTTTTCAAAGAAATAGATAAGATTTTTTTTGGCGATTTATTTTTGATACATGTTTCATTTATCTGACATTAACATGTCGTTAATTTGTTTGAACAAAAATATTCAAATCCTAATCGACAGGCTATACAACACATCTTCAGTAACTGTTAAAGGTCTGTTGATGAAATATCCTTTTGTTGGCAGGAGTAGAAAAGTGGCTTTTGTGTTTTTAGTTAGAATTTGTAAATGTTTCTAAGTGATTTTGTTAATTCTTTATGATGCCTGCTAAACATGCATGATTGCTTTCGAATAAAGTTTGTAAATTGCCAATGAAGCTTTACTTTCGAATAAAGGTTAAAGTAAAACTAATTATTTTGTTAATGAAAGATTTCTATGAAATTTTGTTTTAAGTCTACATGAGTGATTTTCAATTTAATATATTATGTTTTCATTTTTGTTTTCATTTTACTGACTGTAAGATAACAACAACATGGGAGATTATAGGATGTTTTGTGATTTTCGTAGACAAAATAAATCCTTTAGTTTTTTAAACTTTTTTTACATCTCAAAAATTAGAAATTAAATAAAATTATTAGTTTTCAAAGTAACATTTAATACACTTTAAATTATAAATCATAATTTTTCCAAACTTACACGAATCATATTCGTTAAGATTTAAGAAATTCTTTTAAGTTTAATGTAATATTTTTTTGAAACAACCATGTTATATATATGCAAATCCTTTAGCGAAGTAACGTTCTGTACAAATTTCTATGAATATAATTTTTTTTAAACACACGATACAATTTAAATAGCAAAAATTAAATTGAATATCTTGATTGTATAAAAAATATTTTCAATCAACTTAAAACCAAAATTGGAGTCACAATTTTTTTGCAATACAAACCATAAACTTTTTCAAATATAATTTTAAATTTATGAAACTTTTAAATGTCTTTTGGGAAAAAATATTTTGATTTTAAAAATGATTAGGAGTCTCTGTGGATGTAAACTTCTCATTGCAATCCAAAAGCTCGAACATAAATGATACTTAAGATATTTTTCAAAGTAACGTTCAATACATTTTAAGGTGTATGCAAAATTTTTCTTCAAACTTCAGTATTTTTTTTTTTTTTTTAGTTAAATGCGGTATATTGTTAATCAACTATAAAAAAACTCTATGAGTACGTTCTTTTTGAAAGCGATCATATAATGTTTTGTCAGCGTAACGTTCAATACACATTTGTATCGCTACTATATTTAAGTTAAACAGACAATGAAAACTATATTAACAGTTATTTTTCAACTTAATAATAAATTAAAAGTAATTTTCAAGCGATTTTTAAGGAACTCATGAGTCAAGAATTGTTGAAGCCTCTTTCATTATTAAAAAATAAACAAAACATTTTATATGACTTTTTTTATAAAAAAAAAAAAACAAAATTTTAAATTGATTAAATTTTTCAGAATCTCACATCTCTGCTGATTTTTGAAACTCTTGTGGCCTGTAGAATTTTTTTTAAATCAAAGCGAATACTTTGTGGGCTACCAAGGCGACCCAAAAAGTTAGCTTGTCCTGGACTAGGACTACTAATAAAATAGTGATTAAAATACCGATTATCGGATCAAATATTTATGGATGTCTTTGGGTTCCCATCAAACATTTACAAAATTATTCTGCAAGAAAAGGATTTTAAGCAAAAAAAAAAAAAAAAATGTTTGAAAATCAGTTTACAATTGACTGAGTTCTGCGGTTACAAACCAAAAATAAAATGCACACGAATTGATAACCTTTTCTGAAGTGGGTTAAAAAAGAGTTCTCGCGCAACTTTTGCAAAATTTTCTTAATTAATTTCACATTAACCTGCTGTTTCTTTTGTGGTTGCAATTCATTTGCTAAAAGTTTTCTTGCCTTATTATTCTAATGCCTTAATGATCAATGTAAATTCAATGCCTCTGAAATATTCGTTAAAAAACCAACTCCACTTCCATTTCTTTTCTATCCAACGTTCAAGTTGGCACTAATTTGCACATAACTTTATAAATTGCCACACATTGATCGTAAAGATTTGCTACTTGCTGGCTCAACAGTTACTGGCAAAGCCAACAGATTCTTACACTTTCTCACTCAATAACACAGTCAACATTGTGTAATTTAAACATGTTATTTGGTTAGTTGGAAAATACAATTACTTGGCTTGTTACATGCGTCCAGTTAATGGAACCCGAAAATGATTTTGTTTCAGTGTCAGTTTTTGGGTTTAATTTTTTTTTTCAACTCACATCGTTAGTGTCTTAGTTTTTCAGTTTGAAAATAATATTGTGCTTTTGAGTGAATGCCGAAAAAAGGACTTTTACATTAGTAAAGATTATTTGATTTGTAAAGTGTACACATGCACACAGCCACGCACAGTCATGCATACGGAAACTCAAACACATACTCACACATATAAACACACACTGACTTTTAACCAACTTGCTTTTGTACGTTAGGGAAAATATAAAGTTAAAAGGGATGTGTGTGTGTGTGTGTGTGTGAGTGTCCGTATTCTAAAAAGGAAAATGATGTTTGATTACAACTCAAAATCTTTTATTTTAAGATTTGGTCATGGCTAGTTACTAATAGAAAAGGGATTTCGTCTTATTTGTTATTTTAGTTTAACATTAAAAAGTATAACTTTGAAGTGTATAAATAGGATTTTTACTTAAGTAAATATAATTTACCAGACATCAACTTTTGTTTGAGCTTAAGTTAATTGAATTTACCACACTCTGCTTTGTTAGACAGACTGAGAGACAGACAGACAGATAGACAGACTGTTGTAAATGAAAGATTGATTGAATGTGTGAATTTTGGATTTTAGTTTAAGTACAATGTCAATAAGAAAAACTTAAAAGTTAATAATAAACTAATAAAAACACGGTTTGTTAGCTTTTTTACTTATGCTCCTCACTTAGTGTTCAAAAGGATTATTTAAGAAATTGAATATGATTAACTTTAATTAATATACATTTTTTTGTTTCGGCAAAATTGCTTAAAATTATGCTGGAATAATTAAAAAAATATGCTTACTAATTGTCGTATACTGAAAAGAAAAAAAAAAGACATGTACTTAATTTAAGTTTAAAAATCTCTTCAAAATAGCTTATGCAAATTTTAAAATTTGGTTTGATGAAAAAAAAAATATTTTAAAAAGCTTAATTGAACAAAAGAAACAAAAATTTGTGATTAAAACTTTCCTGTGATTCAGAAGAATCAATAAATGATACAGGATGTTCAATAGCTTGATTGCAGCTGTCTTGCTTGGCAGTGAGGTCTAAGTGGTAAACAACTCTGGTGATGAGACTGAGGTTAGCCTGAAAACACCATGATGTCAGATCAACTGTCCATGCCGACTAAATTTTCTGTGACTGTTTAATAATAATTAAACGATCTTCTACTCGTAGATTGTCCTTTCCAATAAAAAAATAATTTAGTTCAAAACTAAAAATTTATGAACTTAAGCCTGATTGAATAAAATTCCTTTAAAATTCGATTTACAATTTTTATCTTAATATTATTATAAGTGTGATTTTGAGTTTACAGCAGAGAGTTCTAACAGAAAGTGCGAGTTAAGCGACATCGATTAACAAAACACGGGAGCTTTGCTTTTTTTTTTGGATCTCCCGAACCAGGAGTAATTTGGCTAAAAAGTATTATCTAAATTTCTTTAATACCTCGAAAACATTTGTTTTTCTGTCGTTAATGATAAGTTCTAAGGCGTTCGCAATTTTCGCTTCGTTGAAAATATATATATAGTTTTAATCAAACTTTTTTATATTTGCTAATAAATCGAAGTGCAATTACAATTTCAACTTGAGATTTTTGTCGTAGATCTTTTATTAAGAAAAAGTTTTAGCAAAATAAGCAAACTCAGCAAGTTGCTCAAATATCCTTTTTTTGGAAGTCAAAAATTTCATTTAAATTTTTTCTTCATTGAAATTTTTCTCACCGCCTCCTTAATTAAAATACATTTTTTTTTTATTTTAAAGTGCTCTAAAAGCATTAACTTGTGTAGAACTTTTAATAAAATTATCATATAAAATTTCACGATTACAATTTCTATAGACTTCTTCAAAATGTCTGTAGACTGTATGCCCTTCATACGGTATATCTAAATCTTATGTCAGTTGAAACTAAGCTAACGCGCTGTTGTGCAATATTATTGAAATTATAAAAAAAAAAAAACAATATACCAACATAAGATTTGCATATAAAACTTTTTTTTAAATTGCTTACTTTTCCAAGCGCAAAAAACAGCGATATTAAAAGTATAAACTCCCGCAACAAAATGTTTTTATTTTTTCGATTTGAATACTTCAATTGCTTTTTTGTGTTATAAAAAAATTTTTATTCCTTAGCTTATGATGTGAATGTATGCGTATGTATGTATGAATGTATGTACGTACGTGTTCGGAATATACTCGTACGTATTTGTGTAGATAAATATACATAAATCACGTAGTTGGAGGTTATATAGGGTCCTTCATTAAGCGCTTCCTTTCTTTAAATTTACATAAAACAAAGTGTGTGTGTGTGTGATATTGACATTTCATGTCCGCCGTGGTTTCTCTGGGCTTAGTATATCGGAAATGTATAATTTTTGATAACTCTGGCGCTTAACACAGGCTGAATTTGATGGATGGCATGGTTTATTTTGGCTTAGAGGAGCGCTGTGGTTTGTTGTATATTAACATACACCTGCGCTTTAAGAAAACGCTACAAAATAAAAAGTCGGTGGCCAGTTCAGATCTCCTCCAAGTCATCTGCCCTCAAATCGCTCGTACAGGATGTTCAATGTGGCATGAACTGTGTGGCACGTAGCACCGTTCAGTTGGAACCACTTGTTGGTAAAAGGATAAAATCTCGCCATCTAGGTACTTGTGGCCAAGTTATCCTTCTAATTCAAATACTGGATTCATGTGATATGCGTCATGTAAATTTGGGTCGTCCTACGCTACTTTTACCTTATGGGTGTCTACTGCGACTTCAACAAGATGCTTATTTTTTAAATGAAAGTGGGCGTCTATGTTTTCCAGTATCTGCATTCCATGTTCATAAAAGATTAAAGTTGCTTATGCTTTTCCGTGAGAATAACTTATTGACTTACAATTTTTTTTTTAATCATACTGCTCACCTTTCACGCTTCGGATCCGTGCAGGCGCAAATATTAACCGAAAATTAGGTTACCGCAACTTAAGAAATTTTTTTATTGCCACAGATTTAAGGTTGATAAAATTTTTCAGATTTTTGTAATTTTATTAAGATAAATTCATGTAAATTTGTGTTTTAATACAAAAATTCATTTTTAATGTTAATTCTTTTAATTTTGATTTATTACAATTTATATTTTAATGTAATATTTTCATTTCTGTAAGAAGTTTTACTGAAGTTCCTAAAGTCAAAAAGTTGTGCATATATCCTTTTTCTGCTGTCGAGACAATAACTTAGAAATTCATTTAGATCTATAATTTGATGCAGTATCTTTTCAAATTTTTATAGATTTTTGAGAATTTCCTTTATACTTTATTTTTCACTACTTTTATTTAAATTTTTTTTAATATGTTAAATAAGGACTATTTTAAAAAATAAACGCAGTCATACTTGCAAACAGCATATGTTGTTATGTTAAAGTTATGTTGTTTTTGGTGCTTTTTAAACACACAAAAATTTTTTAAATGGCCACAATTTAGTTGTTGTTAAGAAAAATGTAAAAAAAAAATAATAACCCCCATACATAAACAAATATATTTGCATAATAGTAGTATGGGTAAAGACAACAAACTGTATCTGTATCTGTGTCTGTGTCTGTTTCTATGTACGAGTAAGTACTCGTATATGTGTACGTTTTATGAGAAATTTGAATTTCATGTGATACAGAGTGGAAAAAATAACAATAAAAATATAAACGACAACAGAGGTAGATGATGCTATATTTGTAAATATGACTAAAAATTTATGACAATAAAGTCATAATTTTTATATACAACAAACACATGTGAGCATAAAGGGTTTCTAAGGGGGAAAAATAAAAATTCAACAAAAAACAATGGTCTTAAAATAAAATGTTGCTACAACAAGTTACAACAAAATATATTTGCTCGGTGTCGGTGGAAGTGATAATTGTTGTTAACAAAAATAAGTTGAAAAAAAAAATTAGAAAGTTTGCTTACGGGTGAACATATGGTAAAAGCTTAAAAGTTTAATTCCCTTTAAGCCAATAAAAAGTTGTGCAAAAAAACTTTTGCCAAATACTGTTTGGAAATAAAGGCTTAAATCTAATTTTCTTTAAATATATTTATAAAATGAATTAAGGTTTTTTTGTTGTTATTTTATTTTTTCACCAGTTTTGTTCAAGTAATAAATTTTTACACCACAACTTGTAGTTCTAGATAAATTTTAAGCACAAATAAAGTTTGGCCTAAAATTTTGGCTCTTTTAATAGCTGCTCTTATATCCTTTTTTTACCTTAAAAAAATCACTTGAATAGTTTTTAAAACTTACCAAATACGTTTGTTAGCTTTTAAACGAACTAGAGTTTAATTTTTGCAAACCAACAAAAATGTAAAAAAAGGAAATCTTTTCAATTTATATTGTTAACCGAGGCGTATGAATAATTGTTTTATACAATTTAAAGCGATTTAGAGTTGTTCTATTTCTCTTTATATATTGAATATATAGTTTTAAAATAATTTTGTGGTTTTAGTAGGTTTTTGCTCACTGCTATTTATGAAAAAAAATTTACAATATGTGGTTTTATAGTGTTGGTATTTAAAAGCAAATTCATATGCACGTATGTGTTTTTTTTTATTTGATTTAGCACTTGAATGAATTGTATAAAAAAAGGAAAAAGAAATATTGAAAATATTGAGAGCATGTGTAAAGTTATTAATTATATAAAAAGGAAATTGGAAATAGAATTTAACATTTATTTTTGTTTCATCACTTTAATGATGTAAAAAGCTTATTTTTATGTGATTTGATCCTTCCAAACTTAATTATATTCAATTATACTGTAAAAAAGTAACAAGAATCTAAGCTTGGCACCAAAAAACATACGTGTTGCTTTTCGAAGTTTCAAATAGTTTTACTGAAATTTACTTTAAGTGAAGTTAAAAAGCCTTCTTTTTGTAAATCGTTATAGTAAGTTGGCAATGGAAATGTGCTAATCCTTTCACTTTGTTCATATGTAGTTGTTATATAGGCTTGTTTTATAGGATATACAACAAACGTAACTTTTCTAAAACATATAAATCACGAACTGCCTAAATGTTGCATTTCTTAAAAAGGACGGTGTCCTAAACTAAAAATCATGTTACGACTATATGATGTGTGTTTTCATATGTCCTTGATAATGCAAAAGTTTTAGTTCTTAAATAAAGTACTTTGGCCAGAATTTGATAAACATGGCGTACAATTTATAATTTTATACTGCATATGATTTAGTGTTAAGGGGCTGTGCACATATTACGTAACGCTCCAAGGGGGGAGGTGGTTAAAGATTTGTTACGGATTGGAAATTTTGCACTGAAAAATTAGTAAAAAGCGTTACGAATTATAAAATCTCTGACAACAGCGTTACGTAATATGTGCACAGCCCCTAAGTTCAGTTTCTATTTAATTCAGAAAAATATACACTACTAAGAGTTTTCAGGAACACATTAAATTGGCAAGTACACTACTTTGAAAATAACTCACTATAAGTGTTTGTTGGAATATTAGTAATGACCAATCAGTAGTGGAAAATTTTATTAAAAAATACTCTTTTGATATTTATTTCTGTTGAAAAATTTATTAAATTGTTGATATTCTTCCCCAATTTGTGTACACCTTCGAAATTAGGGTCTTTTATTAAGCGTTTACTATATTCTTACTACATTTTAAATAAAACAGAGTTTTCAATTGAAAGACAGATTGATGCCATTATGTGTGGAATATAACATCGTTCGAACATGTCCGCTACGACTTGTCTACGTGGAGCGCATTCTGAATGTTCAATTCTCCATGACTCTGGCGCATAAATCAGGCTGAATTTGACCGATGGCATGGGTTATGTTGGCTTACACCTGCCACTTAAGAAAACCCCGTGAAGAAAAGTTTAATGGGGACAAATCGCACGAATTCGGTGGCCATTTCACATCATCTACACGTTAAATGGTACCATGGTCACAAGTCGCTCGTGCAGAAAATCCAATTGGGCATGACCTGTGTCTCATGTAGCGCTGTCCTGTTGAAATCACATATTATTGGTGACCAGATTATACAATTCCGGTCAAAAGAAGTTGGTATTCATCGACCTCTAGTGTCGTCCTTGACAGAGCTAGTTTGGTTAATGTTGTTCGTAAATAAATATGGAATAATGTTGCTAGCAGCCCAAAATCCTTACCATAGAGTGACTTTTTCGGGATGCATTGAACGTTCTTGCATCTCATGTGTTCACGTAAACATTCAACCAGAAATGCGCCTCATCGCTGAAAATGATTTTTCGATACGATACGTTGGCCGAACAGCAGAACACCTATTTTGTTAGAACAATTTTAATAATTGCACGTGTTGTTGAATGCTATATTGGAATACAACTCTTATGCATGGGCGAAGAAGCTTTTCGGTGACAGTAGGGTAGTCACCTTTATACACTTAATGAAGCATCGACGCAATGTAGGGTGTATCAGTATTTCACTGTTCTATCACTACAACAACGGAATGTGTTCTAATGAAATCAGGGAACTTTTTCCCGAAACCCGTCACGTCCAACATGATCTACATCCCTTTGTGGTCGATATGCGAGTGAACCGCACAACGCATTGCAGAGAAAATTCGTACTTTAGTCGAACTGTTCGTATGTGGAATGAACGCCCTGTAAAGGTCTTTCCTGTCACTTTCAGTGTGTTAAAGTTCAAATCAAATATCCACAAACTCTACTCAATTCATCCTCCTTTCCGCAACCTGTTTTTCTAGTTCTCGTACAATGCACTGCATACGTAGGAGTCATGCCCTGAGTGCTGGTTCGAATTTAAATTTAAAAACAAAATGGTGAATTGGCAAACAAAAAGCCTGAATAAATGACAACTAATTTGACAGATGTTGCTTCAACAAGATGGTCGTTGTTAACTGTCAAAGTTCGGAAGTTCCTGTTCGAAGACCTATTACATTCATACATATTAAGCCTTTACTGCAATAGAATCATAACGCAAAAAAAGTAGTTTTGCAGAAAACTAGTTTAAAGTTGCGCATTCGCTAACAACTTAATGGTAAACGAAAATTTTATATTTGTCTCAAAAGTTTCGTATGCAAGATATTTAAATAAAATTTTTACACATAACAAAGAACGATATGACAATTAATGCTGCATCATTAACTCAAAAATCACGTTTTTAGAGTTATGACTCTATTGCAACAAAGGCTCGATATGTACGAGTATGTATATACTAACTAATACAGTGATCTATTAGCAAATCCCTTAAACGCTGGCTTATTAGAAACTCGTTCCATATATGCTTAAAATTAAATTAAAAATAAGTTTGTCCTTTATGTAGCGTCAAGTTATTTTAATTGAAATTAAAAATTTTCCTTGTTTCCTAAAAACAATCAAATATGCTAAATATAATTATTTCTATACACTTCCCACAATAGCTCATTACGAGTAATTACATTACATACCTGAAAAAAATCCAAAAAACCAAAAAAATTAAACAAAATATTAAAATTAAAAATAAACATTAATTTATAATTGAAGTGTAAAGCTATTAACATATTGATTGACAGTTTCCATACTAAAGGATTGACATTTACTGACTTTTGTCACTTGATTTTAATAGATTTTCGTTGTTTTTTGTTTATTTGTTGCTGTTATTATTTACACATACATACATCGCCACAGCCAAACATTCGTATTGTGCATAAGTGGATGTGTAAAATGGAATTGACATTTTGTTGTTTTGCAAACATTTTTATGTGCAAAGAAGAATATTGTAAAAAAATTTTCGCAATAATGTTAAACAACAAAGAAGCAAAAAAAAGACTGAAGAGTTTCAGTTTGTTATGTACATACATATGTACATTAGGGGTATAACCAATTTTTGGCCCTAGCACCACGCGATGGCGAAGGTTGTGTTATTTACGAAAAAATAATTTTGGGGTCATTTCGGATAAAAAACCTCACCCACGAAAACGATTTTCTAAAATCTCAAAAAAAAAAAACATTCATTTTAAATAAAAATTTTTAATTATTTTATTAATAAAGTAAAATAGTGAACTGAAAAATTTTGTTTAATTATTAAAAGACATAAACTTCAAATTTAACGTGCGCGTTGTTTTGCATAATGGATAAATGTCCTGTATTACTTTAATACCGCGTTCTGCGCATATGTTGCTTCGCTGTTGCTTTGGGATTATTGAAGCTTCTCTAACCCAGTGTCTTTTAAGACATGCTTGACCGTTCTTAAATCGTGCTAAGGATTGATCTAAAGCTGCGAAGTTGTCTTTATTAAAACAATGATTGGAAAACCATATATTCTTTTAAAATCCATTGTTTTTAAGTATTAAACACAAACTCGGAATATTTGAAACACATTAATAATTTTCTTTGAATAATAAAAACAATTAAGGTACATAACGTAATTTTCAATGACATACATTCAGCTTCCTAAGTATTTACACAAATGTTAAATGCAGGTTGATATATTGATAAAAAAACTTGTTTGCGCCTTTTAGGTAAATAAATAAAAAAAAATCATTTAAAAACTTTACCGCGTTTGGTGGGTGAACTTTTTTGACAACTGCGAAAAAGTAATAGCATTTTTTTATATAATTTTCAATGGCCTATTCGACTATGCTAGGGCCATTATGATATTTGCAAAAAATTGCAAAAAGTTATATCCCTAATGTACATACATACATACATATTTCATTGTTGCCGTTTTTACTTATTTTTGTATCATATTATTTTTTTTTGTAAGAGATAAGTAAATTAAAAGAGTGCTAAGAACGTTAGGTCTTACCTAATTAGGGGATACCCTACGAAGTTGTATGTGAAATATTTATTAATTATGTTATTCGTTATTTTTAATGTCACTGTAAATCTCCTAAAGTATATGCAGGCCAAAAGTAATCCTAAAACAAGCTAATACACGTATTTTTCATTTTGGTTCTCTGTGTTAGAAATGGTTGTATTTTGAAAAATTTTAATTTTGTTGTACAGTGTAATAAAGTGTAATTGAAAAAAATTAATTAATTTAGTTATGCTAAAATTTATTACCTTAGATATCAACATACAAAGAAATATTATAAATATTTCGTTTTTGAAAAATCCAAAAAGAGCTTTCGCTCAAACATGATGTCTTTTCATTAAATTTAAACAAATGTGGTTCCAAAAGTGATCGTAAATGTAAATATAACACAAAGAAAATTGTCAAAATTGATTGAGGCATCTCATTTAATTAAACTAAATTGTAATATTAAAACAGCTCGATTTAACAGGTAAAGAAAAGTTTGATGCCAAACCAATTTAATTACAAATTGTGCTTTGGTGCACTTATCTTAAGTCTTAAAGAAGATGAATTTTAACTGTGATGATTTCTTTTCTTTATTTTCAATTACAAAAATATTCTGAAGTCAAAAAAAAAAAAAAAAAAAACATATGTATGTAAATTTTTAATAAAATAAAATTGAAATATCTTTAAACTCCCCCTGTCTAAATAAAAAACTATACCGATTTAGCTAATTTAAATGTTACAATAAGTTGCCTAAATGAATACAAGTGAGAAGCCTACAGACTGTTTTTTGAAATATGAAGATTATAGTGAGCTCGCCATATATCCTTTTGAACACACTTCTAAACAAACTTAATTAAATTTTTCAAAATAATTTTTAGCAATTACAAAATGCCTGGTCTGTGTTGATAATTGTAACATAGAAAGAGTTTCACAGTGCCACACCTATGTTATAAAAATACTCTTTCTGAACAAATTTTACTTCGCCAAATCTTTTGATAATCTTTAAACGTCTTGTGATTAGGAGGCAATAAATTTTAGTGATTTTAATTAAAGGCAGTGCCATCCCCATTTTAATAATAATTTGCAACTATTCTTCTATTTAAACGATTTTTTTTTAACAGTTTACCGATTTTTTTAATTCTGCTGACCATGTAATTTTATGATTAGATAAGTGGATCAGCACCACACCCATAGAGTGTAATATTCTTGTCACTTTCAAGGGTTTTATGAAATTTTGGCGCACACTACAAAAATAATTTATGTCTTGAAGGATATTAAGGCTCTATTAACCTAAAATATAACAGAAGTCATTCTTTGTTAAAACATATTTTCTTTAGCAGCTGTCAATTTTATTTTTAAAAATATCTCTAAGAAAATAACCATGTATATGGTTATTTAGAACCACGTTAGTTCTACGTTCAAATTATGTGCAAATATACGATAATCATATTATGGTTTCTATTATTGTTATGTATATTTGCAACATAACACTATAATATAATTAGAACTGGGTATGTTTTTAACTCTAACAATATAATTCAATCATATTATTATTATTATTACTCTTCGATTTAAATATTGTATAAGTGAATTCCAGATCAATAAAATATCGAAATGTATACTAAACATACATTTTATTCAAAACCAACTTGTGTCGACCTTTACTGCCTGTAAGTTTTATTTTAATTTTCTTCTTTCACTTTTAATTTTACTCTACTACTTTGCACACTGTCATTGTTATACATTTTTTTATTTGTTTTATTTCTCTTGTTGTCTGTTTTGTATTGTTTTTCATTGTTGCTGTCATTGCGTGCTTTTGTTTCTCACCATTATCCTTTTTGCCCTTTAGCATATGCTTTAGATTAGTGTGAGACAATGTTAGAGTATATCGCCATTATGACTAAGCTGAAGAGCAAGAGCATACAAGTAAAGGATCTAAATAAAAAAAAAATAGCATCAAAAAGATTGCTACATTGTTCATCATAACGATATCGTAAATTTTTAATACCTTTGGGGAAAACGTCATTGTTTTCTACCACTATACTACATTTTTATTATATTCATATTTTCTTTTTTTTTGTTTTTTTTTCGCTCCTTTTTGTTTTTGCCATTTTTACTTTCGTTGCTATGGCTGCTAGATTTTAATTAATAATATTTGCCTTTAAAGGAGTAAAGTTTTTAAGCTTTTGGACTTTGTTTTTGGTGCATTTTTTATATGCATGCAATGTGTAAATAATTTGCCATGATGTAAATTTGCGGCAAATTTGAATAAATAAATATTAAGAATTAAGTTATGAATATTTAGTTGAAGATTATGATGTTTAATCTAAACAAGTTTTATTTATTCACACTTAATTTCGAATAATTTGATTCTTAATTCTTTAGCTTTTATTAGAAAGGAAACTCTAGAAGAAGAGAGACAAAGAAAATTGAAACTGCGCTAAAAGTTGAACTAACATCATGTTCTTTAGGTTTTTTTTTTATAAAAATTGTGTTTATAGTCTAGTCTTAAAAGAGTTTTAAGTTTTGTCATAGTTTTCCTAAGAAATTATATATCTTATAAACTTATATATCTTATAAAAAAATTCATTAAGATTGAAAATTTTATAAATTTATCAAAATTTTGCACAAATTTCACTAATGTCCTTTGTTTTTTAATTTCAAATGTCTGTATTATTGCGTTTCACGCTTAAATATTTATTTAAATGTTTTGCTTATATCCTTTAAAGCAGCCTTTGTCATAAAGAGAACATGTACGAAATATCAATGTATTGGTGTTTTTTACACTTGTGTAAATTGATTGTTACATTTATTTTTTTACTGTAGCCAAACATCATATTAAAAGTTTGTATGCATACACACTGGATTGGTTTAGCATGTTTATTGACGAAAGAATGAACGAATACATAATTACATAATTAAAAAAAAAATATTTACATTAAAAAATATATACATATACAAAAAAGCTTCTTCCTACTCTACATTCCACATCCTGAAAAATATTTTCTTGCCCTCTTTTGCATGTGTTTTGTTGTTGCAAATTCTAAAATAAAGCGACAAAGAAGCTCATTCATTGACTGCTATCATACAAATGCGTATGTTTCGTATTTTAGTTTGTCTTTTCTGTTTGGTTCGTGTTGTGTATGTGAAAATGACGATTGGTGCTCGGCCCCTAGGGGCTAATTTGACGATCAATGCTTAAAAGGTATTGATGTATTTGTTAACTAGTTTTGATGATCCTTTAAACATTTATTTTTTAATACAACTTTCAAAGCATTTTAGAATGTCTTGTAAAGAAAACTTTCTGTAAAAAAAAAGACAATAATTTTGTCAATTAAGAGTTTGGTTGTCATTTCGATCCCAGTAACTTTTGCGGTCGAAATTATCGGATACACACTTGTCCTTATTACATCCTTTAGTTTTTTCCAAGTTGCTTAAGTTCTCAACACTTTTACTTAAATTAATTGAAACTAGAAATTTTTTTCTTTCAGTGTATTCTGCTTTCAAAAATTTTTTGGTATTTAATACAGAGATTTTCGCATAGTTCTTTTCGCATTCCTTTTAACATTCCTTTTTAATTCCTTTTGCTTTACAACATGTATGTGTGTTTCCTAGCTTTTATAACACATAAAAATCCTTATATATAAAACAGGATGTGTGTATGTATGTAACGTATGGCTGGGCCGATTTTGATGAAATTTTCAGGGAATCTTCAGAATATTCAGGCGGGTGACACTGTGAAGTCTGATTTTTGTTTTTCGGTCTGCGGGTGGAGGGGTGTGGCAAAATCCCATCTTCTATATATATAAAAATGAATGTCTGTCTGTTTGTTTGTTTGTGCTCTATGGGAGCCCAAACCCTTTTACCGATCTTCTTGAAATTTTCACAACATGTTACTGTGACTCTGGAAGGAATAATAGGCTATATGAAGTTTTGATTGGACAAAGGGGCGTGGCACCACCCATATAACCAAAAATTTAAATCGCCATATTTTGGGCATTTTTTTTTACCTACGACGATGATATTTGGTAAATGTGGTATTGGCATAATTTGAAATACGTACCAGCAGAAAAGTGGGTGCGACCACGCCCCTTTTAAGGAAAATTAAAAACCGTAATATAGTCTTAACTACTTGACCGATCGTCATTAAATTTTCACAATAGGATATATAAATACTTGTTATTTTTAATTATATACCGAGGGGGTATCGCAGCACACCGGGTTCAGCTAGTATTTAATACAATTTAAAACTTTTCTCATATCCCTTTCTAACACTTAAATTTTAGGAATATTTTAAATAAATTTCTTAGGCGATTTGACCACTTTTGTGGCAGGAACTCTTTAACTAATGATTCCTTATATGTAAACTACTCGTAAGAGCTTTTTGATGAGATTATTTGCATGAAATTAGATTAGTCCTTTTGACTTTGAATTGCCGGGAGTTTTTAAGAAGAATAAGATCTTATCGGTTTTTGTTTATAGAATTTTATTTATATACGTGTTTCCCCTTCTTAAAATTTATTGAGATCATTTTTACTTTTGATTGCTCTTTTTTTTCCATGGCGATTTAGTTTTAATATAAAATTTCCCAAGGCTTTTTAATAAAATCCTAAGAAAACATTTATATATTGTAAATTTTATTAAGTTAACTATTCGACTTTAAAAGAAAAAAGAAAAAAACATAAATATCCGGTTTATTGTGTGCTCGTTAACAAAGTGAAGAAGACAAGAAAGACAACAAATAAAAGAAAATGAAAAAAGAAAATGAAATAATCACATATAAATCTTAAAAGCCATTTCAATTTAAGAAACACGTGTTAGAATTTTTTTTATTATATTTTTGTTTTGTTACTTCATGCAGCCGTGCCTTATAAATATTTTCTAAGTAAAATGACACGTATCCTCCTAATGTGGAAAACAAACATTCATGTGCAATACACATACGAGGACATACAACAAAACCACCCACAAAAACAAAACAAGTTAGCTAAACTTTACAATAAGACAACATATAAATTTTATGTACTTTCTACACGTTCATGTAAACTAATCTAAATAAATGTTACGATTTCTTAATAAAAATCCTTAGAAATCTCTTGAAAAAAATGGCCATATAATCTTTGTTTGTTTTGTTTTCTATGTTGCTGCTTGCAATTGTTGTTATGCCATTTATTTTCCCAACAAATATTTCTATACATATAATTTGAAATTAGTTTATACATACTTTATTACATGCACAGGATATGTAATGTACAGATGTGAGTGAGCAGTTTAGGAAGGATAAAATGTGGTTGTCATCAATTTTGAATTTCAGTAGGTTATTTTTTATAGACTTAAGTTTTTTATTGTAATAAAAAATACATTTGAAATTTAACAAAGCAAAATACATGAAAACATTAAAAGTCTTCAACATAAAAACTATCTTTACATCTTACCACCCAGAGTTAATATTGTATACTAGTCTTGTTTATACCTAACCAGTTCATATATGTTCTGCTAACACAGTCAAATATACATACATACATAAATATGAATGTATATGAATATATCTTGGGTATTAATAAGAATGTCTGACCATTTGGTAGGTCTCTAATAATAAAATTGCTAACTAAGTAAGTTAGGTTTTGATGACAATGCTTTTCTTTTGTTGTTTATCAAAGCAATAGCACCCTTCACAAGTTTGAAAAGTGTCTTTGTTTTCTGTTTCTGAAGATGTTGTCAAGAGCTTCTCAAGTAGATGATACGAAAACCATTTTTTATTATTTTTCATAAGAAGAAAACATTTTAAAGTAAATTGAACAAATAATATGGGTGCTACATGCAACCATGCTGGATTTTTTGCAATGTCCTTCTTTGCATCGAAAATTTATATACTCCTTGTTTTGCAATTTTTTATTTACGATTTATAACAATTAAAATTTTTTGTTAATAAAAAAAGGATATATGGCAAACTTTTTCATTTCAAGTGCAAAGTTGAAAATTTCAGCTTTGTTGAAATCCTTAGAAATAGCGGTAAATAGTAACAACTGAAAAAAAATCCATAAATTAGTTTTTAGTAATTTTGATATATTTTTAAAAAAATTTTTTAAGAAAAACAAATTATTAAAAGGATATACGTAGGACTCTTTCAATTTTATTTGTAGAATTAAGATTTTAGTAGTATGTATTGTGATGCTTGTAAGCAACTGCAAGTTGCGCCTTAATAATTATTGAATTTAAAAAAAATATTTTTTATATACAACTAATATGAAATGTTCATGCTCTAAATCTATTTGATATCAAAACTTTAACAAAAGTGATGTGTATTGCTTAGTATTTAAAAAAAATTTTTGTAGTATGCATAAAAAGGATATGTGGCAACCTTTTGTATTTTAAGAGTGCAATTAAAAATTTTTGCTCAGCTAGATTTTTAAACACCTGTACCAGCGTATCGCTGATTAAAAATATTCAGTGAAAGCTTTTTTTAAAACTTTTATAGCAATTAGATTTAATATAAATTTTTATTTTCGCAAAAAATACTTTAGCAAAATATTTTAGTGTAATCTTAAAATTAGATTAATAATTTTTATGAAATGGCTAAAACTAATGGTTAAAAAAAAAAATCTACTGTTTTGCAGTACATATTTTGTCAGTGTGTTTTTAGGAAAAGAACGTTGCGGGAAAATTTTCAAGTAGAGTGTACTTCTTCCGATGTGTAATATTGAATATAAGGAAGAAATAAATTTTCAATTGTCGTGTCTTGCCTTGATCCTTGCAGCCTTGCAAGTTGGTACAAATTTTTTCTTTGGAAAGTATATCCTAACTCACTTTTATCTTCAAAATTGCTCAAAAAAATTTGCTTTGATTCGCTAAGGAGTGAGCAGTAACCAATTTAAGTAAAAGAGGGTTTAAAAAGATTTTGTAAATAGGATATTTAGTTAAAAACGACTACGAAGCTATAAAGTGTAAGCTTTATTACAGATCATCAATTCATTGGAATTAATGTGATTTAATGGTAACATTTGTGAAATACAATTTTTATACTATTCTAAAGGCTTCAAAAATAAAAAAATTACATTATAAGTGTTTAAACTGAGTACTGTTCAACATGTTGTTGTTTGAAGCACTTTAAATTTTTATTGCTGAAAATTTGGTGGCATCAATAAATCTAAATTTATTATTATTACGCATTTTAAAGAGCTTGCAAATTATGTCGCAATAGATTTATTTGTAAAACTTTACATTTGCTTAAAGTTTCATCAAATCTTTAAAAACTTGTTTTTGGCCTGTGGTTATTTCTAGCCGTTGTTTACTTGATAAAAATAACTTTTCGTTATTATTTTCCTATTTCCCCTTAAAAACCATTTTATTTTCTATTAGAAAAGAAGGGAAGAAGAAAAAAAAAACAATATAAAATACAATTTCATTTAACTTTTTGTTATATTATTTTCTCTTTTATTGTTATAATAATTTTTTATATCTTTAGGCTTAAGGAAATAGAGCATTATGTACCGGAAATAATATATTTGCTGTTGTTGTTGTGCTTACACATACAATACTTTGGTATAATATACTATTAAGTTTTCTTAAGGACTTCTTTTTGGGTGTACACACAGTTTGGATTTGCAAAATAGGGACGTTGGCTAGAACAACTTTTATAAAATAATAAAACAAATATATGATTTTAGAAATTTAAGATGATTTTCCGAAAAAATGATTTTTAGGCTCATCCATACATACATGTGAAAAATATTTGCATTATTTAAGGCCTTAAGAGGGTGCTATTATAAATGGTTCCAAATTATTCAAAGATAAACTTTATGGCATCATTAAAAAAATACAATTTTATAAAAGGACGTTTGATAATGCAAAATAAACTATATATTGCCCAAAAGCTTATTTTTAATACTTGGTAATGTTATTTTAATACATATACAAATATGCACGTATTTGTACAAATGTGCATTAAATTTATGATTTCTTAAAACATTTTTTTCAAAATTTAAATGTCTTATGTTGCGTTTAAGGGGCTGTGCACATATTACGTAACGCTGTTTTCAGAGATTTTATACCCCCTCCCCACCCCTTCGTAACAATTTTTAATAATTTTTTTAGTGCAAAATTTCCAATCCGTAACAAATCTTTAACTCCCCCTCCCCCTGGAGCGTTACGTAATATGTGCACAGCCCCTAAAGAAAATTTGGAAAAATTAAAAAAAGGATATGGGAGCAACTTTAAAATTATAGCAGCTAGAAATATAATTCTGTTTTTATTAAAATTATTGGCACTTAATACAAGTTGTTATATAAAAATATTTACATATATAAAGTTTGCTTGTTAATATTTGAAGTATTTTTTCTAAATGACAAGTTTCTTATACTGATTTACGATGATGGTATAGCAGTTATTGCTATTTTAAAAGATTCAAGCTTGTAATTGCTTCCGGAATAAATATACACATATAAAATCGCTTAGGAAGCGCTCAATTTGTAGCGTTAACAGTTCATACAAATGTAGTTCCAAAGAATCTCTGGTAATTTATTGATAAAACTTAAATTATAGTTTAAAATTTTCTGTTAATACGTTAGCTATTCTAGCTTATATGATAAACATTTTATTGTGTAGAAACATTTTAAACATTTTATTGTGTAGAAATTTAAAACAGAAACAGAAAAAGGATATATGCCAAGCTTTTGCCTTTTTTTGGTTAAAATGAAACTGTTAAATTTCATGCGCTCCTTGGGTCTAGTTACAAGTTGTAGTGAAATAATATCTGTTGAAAAAGGATATATGGAAATCATCCTCATATTATGCACATGATTAAAATTGGTAAATTTCATGAGGTCCTTAGACACAAATAAAAATTGTAACTAAAAAATATCTGAGGAAAAATGATTGGTGGCAACCATACCCAATTTTATCACTGGAATGAAACTGTAAAATTTTTTTCGGTTCTTACAACTAAATAAGAGTTTTAGTGAATTAATATCTAAGGAAAATCTTTTGTAGTGTACATCTCTATTTATTAATTTGCTTATTATAAAGAGAAAATTAAGCAATCGTTACAGTAGACCAAAACAAAGTCCGTAGTGGAAGTGAAGAAGATCATTCTAAAGAAAAGTTCTAAATAAGTTGACCACACATTTTTTGTTTTTGTACATGATTTACATCCTTAAGAGACTTTTCTAGCCAAATTTAAGATAGATTTCAGGTTGGAACCTGCCTCGTAAGCTCTACTTCCTTGAAATTGTGGCTATAAATGAAAAGTAAATATTTATATTCACTTTTTCAAGTATGACAGAACAAATTTTCATATATGACTACAGCTTCGTGTGTCTGTTAGTATAACATTTTCTTGTATTGTTTGGAATACAGTTTAAACAAATGCTGTTGGTGGTTGTTGTACAATTTCATATATTTGAAGAACGAAAAATACAAAAAAATAAAACTTTTAGGAAAACAAATTTTTGTGGTTTCAACATAATATTTTGTGAAATTTGTACTCTTGTATACTTCTTTTCCCTTTTTTTTCTTTCACTTAGAATAAATTTCTATAGTAATTGTATATATTTATATTTGAGCTTATGCAAACATTGGATTATAAAAAGGACATTATTTATCTAAGAATTAATTTGCTTTAGGTGCATAACTTATGTTTTTTTGTTTGTTTTTTTGCTACGTAAATGTAAAAAAGTATAGCAAATATTTACCAACGTTCTAAGATCTAAATATTTTAATTAAATACAATTACAAGTTTCTGCATACATAAATTTTGCTATGAAAAATGGATATATAAAAAAATGATGCCATATTGAAGGACTTCCTTCTGAAATGTTCTCTGTGGTAGGTAACAGAGTTATTTAAATTAGATTTTTAGTTATTCAAAACTTATATTTGGAACTCTCTTCATGCAAAATGAATAGTCCAAATTTGAAGGGTGCTTCTTTGTTTTTGTTATTATAAATAGAAGATACGGCTCCATGAGAAATCACCCCAATGAAAAATGGCCCCAAAATTTAAAAAACTGTCTCCTAAAATACCAAAAATAAAAGATAAAAACATAAAAAATACCCTCAAAATATACGAAAATTACCCTAAAAGATTTCGTAGTATTTGTCATAAAAACTTTTGGGGCCACTTTTCAGTTTAAATTAAAGAAAAATTGTCCCAAAATTAATAATTAAAAATTTACCAAATATGTAAGAAAACTGGCGCAAAGCAGAACTATAAAACATGGTCTTAGACCAGAAATTAATATTGGTACCGCTTACTAAGGATCTACTTGTGCAATATTAGACTGCTAAACCTAACCTAACCTACTAAGGATTCACTGATTAGTTCATTGTGACCTAACACACCAATGCAGTGCAGAAAATATTTGGTATGCATCGTTGTTTCGGGAAATCCCAGAGGGGAGAACATCCTTTCGTTCAGCCGAAATACTACATACTCATAATCGATTTAAATTTTGACCGTTTTCAGAAAGCCGCGGGGAATCCAAACCATTTTATTTCTTTATGTTAAGTTCACACAATTCTTAACATTTTAAGGAAACAAAGGAAATTATTTAATATCTATACATCACTTTAGATTTCAACATACACGGCTGAATAGAACAAACGCTGTTGTCGATAGAAACCACTAAATGCCTCGCCAGTATTAATGTGCATAATGCTTTCTCTACTTGTTTTTACGAACAATTTCGTTACATGTATCAGCATTTTCATACATATATTGAATCGTTTATTTTCCACTGTAGATAATGTGCAATTTCTTAAATCAATGTATTCTACGTTACCTGTACGATTTTTAATTTATTAACGATTATCGATATTGTGTGGTTTTCAATTAAATTCTTTGCGATTGTTTATAAAATTTTTGCAATTCATGCAATAGTGTATTGAACGTTACTTAAAATCGTAAATTGTTATTTGTAACCAAAAGCCGATTATAATGCATTTGTAGTTGTTTGTAAAATTTATAATTTTTATCTCTTTGTAAAATTCCCCGATGAAGCATAAACAAGTACAAATAGTATTTCATGAAGTAGGGCAACGTTCAATACAAAACTAATGTGTTCTTTTTGCCGTTACTTATCGAAACACATTGATTGCTGCTGAATGTACAATATTTCAATATTTCATTTTCTCTTATTTTTAATATATTAAAACATTTTTGTCTTGACTATCTTATGGTTACTAAACGAATGAAGCAAAGTTCCTTCAACAAGGTAAAAGCTTTAAAAAAGATCAAATAATAGGAGGCTGCCTTTTGTAACGTTCTTTTATAAACTATATAAAAAATTAAGCTAAACTTTTTGGATATAAATCTATAAATTGGAAAAAAATCAATGTAAAATTGTGATTATATGACAAATATTTCCTTACTTAAATGCTTTTGTTAATTAAACCCAGTATTGCGGCTGAGTATAGCGACGAACATATGTAAGTAATTTATACTATTTTGCCAGAAAACAAATAAATAAATAAATAAATATTTGCCAAATGATTTCTAAATACTGCATATGTTTTATGAAAATAAAACTTAAACAAATCATAAATTTTAATAAAGAAAAAAATAAAACAACTCATTTATGGCCAGATGCTAAAAAGTTTTTTTTTTTTTTGTTCATTAAAATATTCCATAAAATTTGAATGCTCAGTTTTAAATTCATATTCTATCAAACAAAAAAAAATTAATATATATAAAAATTTATAATAGAAATAAACTTTATTTATTTAAAATTAGTAAAAGATAATAGAATTTTTTCGATCAAAATTAATACTAAAAAAGTCATCCGCAAAATACAATTTACATTCAATTAAACTATAAAAATAATGCAAAAATTTTATATAGTAAAAAATTCTGTGCATATTTTGCTATTTTTTATAAAAAGCAAATTATATTTTGCAAATGGCATTATGTTAGTTTTATTATTATTTTAATATGTATATTAATAAATATCTGCAACATGCACACACACATACATATACACCAATATTCATATAATAATAAATATCCTGAAAAAATATGTTATGAAAAATCAACACAAATATTTGTTTAGCAATCAAGCCAAGTGGTTGGGTTCACATTCATTTACAAAAATGCCATTCTAGTAGACATTTAATTTTTTAAATTTTTAAAATGAAGCAATAATTTTTATAATCCGTCCGTGGTGAAAACAAAGCGTGGTAGTCGAAAACGGAGTATGATGGAAAACAGTTCACTTTGAATTGTTGGACCAGTATACATAAAGTCGTTCAATGATATCCCAGTAGAGGTCTTAGCCGAGGCATCAAATACTACTCTTAATTTTGTTGTCGAACTTTCAGGCTTGAGTATGCAGTGGTGAGGAATGAAGTAGTTAGGTTTAACTAAGGAATTGACATCTATTTTGGTCATATGACCTAGTGACTCATACTCTTCCATGAGTCGTATGTATTGCTTTTTGGTTTCTGGTGCTTTTGCAAGTCGGCGCTCTAATGCAAGAAATCTGTTGAAGGCTATACCCTGAGACTCCCCTAGTTCCTCAGGATTACTGCAAAATGGTAGTCTAACAACAAATCTTCCATTTTGATCAATTGTATAATTATTTGCGAAATGATTTTCACAAAGCTTTTCTGAAGGAGAAAGCGTCTTGTCTGCTGCTTCCACCTTTTCTAGTTCCCATAGTTGAGTAATGCTTTCTTCTAGATTGATTTCTTCTTCAGTACAGATCCCATAGTTTGCCGATGATAGCTGACTTTCACCAACCCTTCCTGAAATGACCCATCCTAATACCGTATTTTGCAAAGTCGGCAACTCATTACCCAATTTTATTTGTCCGATTGACAATAATTGATGATAGAATTCTGCACCTAGAAGCACATCTATTTTATCAGGGCGATTGAACTCCGGGTCTGCAAGTTTGATATTTTTGGGAATTGGCCAATTATGAATGTCAATTATTTGTGAAGGCTGTGAGGAGATTATTTGAGGAAGAACAGCTGCTTCAATTTGCGTAGTGAAGTTGTTGAGCCTCGAATGTAATGCGATATTGACTCTGTGCCGAACCTTAGTGTTGCTTGCTCCAATACCGCTTATACAGATCGAAGCTGGCTTTGTTGAAAGGCCTAAGCCGTTAACTAATCGTTCGCTGACAAAATTTAGTTGAGATCCTGAGTCCAGAATTGCTCGGCATTGTATTTCTTTTCCGCTTGCTTTAACGATGATCAATGCTGTGCTGAGAAGAATGTAATTGCTTGAACTAGAACTTTTTGCTGTGGTTAATGATGCAGCTTCTTGTGCTGCAAGAGTTAGGCTTCCTTGAGATGCCCGAATTGTTTTTGAAGCCAAGTTGCTTCTGTTTTGTTCTGAGGTTTCTAGGTGAAGAAGTGTGTTGTGCCTTTTGTTGCACTTCATGCAGCTTCTAGAAATGCAATTCTTTACGTTATGGCCCGTTTTTAAACAATTAAAGCAATATTTTTTCTTTTGAACCAATTGAATGCGAGCTGACGGTGATAATTGAAGGAACATCTTGCAAGAAAATAATGGGTGTTTATCGTTTTTGCACATGACACAAGCTTGGTCTTGAGTTACCACGGAAGTGAAAACTTTCGGTTGTAAAATTGGGCGTTTCTTTTTGGCTCCCATTGCTTCCATCGACTGAAAGTGTCTTTCCAAAAACTTCAAAAATTCCTTAATTGTTGGAACTTCTCGTGGTTGTGATAGCGATTGTTCAAAACGCAATCGTGTGACTTGGTCTAATCGTTTCAGTAATAAGTGCAGCAGAAGCGGGTCCCAAGATGTTGTATCAATTTGAAGGTTGTGTAGTGCTAAAAGGCACTCTTGAGTCTTGTCATGAAGCTCTTTAAAGTTGTCATTCAGTCTATCATCTGAATCATCGACCAATTCATGAACTAGTCTGCTGACTAGCAGCCGCTTGTTGTTGTAGCGGTCTACGACCATCTTCCATGCGGCTTCAAAATTTTCTTCCGTTGCTGCAAAATGTTTTATTAAGTTTGCTGCCTCTCCCACCAAGTGCGTTTTTAAGTACCAAATTTTTTGTACTCTTGTGATCGGCTGGTTGACGACCAGTGATGAAAACAAATCATGAAACTCCTGCCATTTTAAATGATTTCCATCAAATTTGGGTATAGTGATTTTTGGCATTGGAATAGTTTCTGCCTGATGATGAACGAACTCTGATGGTTGTGTTGTGGTGCTGGTTACCTTTCTCACCGCTTTCCTTAGATTGGTTTCCAGTTCTATGAATCGTTCCATATTATATTCATGGTCTGTTGGATCATCGCACAATTCGACAGTCTGTAAATGTACGTCTTCAATATTTTGCCACAACGTAGTGGCAGTGGAGACATCTTTTCTATAAACTCATCCATCAATAAGCGCTCGAGAGCTCCCATCATCGCACCCTGTCTACGAATTAGTTTTGTTATTCCACTAGAAACCTTTGCTTGGATCCCACTAGCTTCTGTTGATGCTGCTTCTGCACCTGCTGCATGAGCCTCTTGTCCTAGCGGTTTGTCTGCTGTTTGTGTAATCTTCAACATTGCTTGTTGTAGTACTTCCTTGTACTGCTGAACGATATTTCGTATAGCTTCGTAGTATTCATTGACGAAATACTCATGATCTAACGGTGGAGCTTTTAAAAGACGGATTTCGTTGTCGTTAGCCTCAAATGCCGACCACTCGTCCTCCAACCTTTTCACTCGCTCTTGAAAATAACTTCTAGGTTTTTTCCTTGATGACGGGTCCTTCTTGTAATTTCGGATGACCGTCTTAATTCTTTCACCGATGGCCTTTTGTTTAATGATTAGTTCTTCAAATGTTGCCATAGTTGCTGATCTCGATTAGTTGGCTTCTGGGAATTCGCACCAAATGTGGTCTGTTGTACCCTTCGGACTGATGTCCTGATGCCGGGCTGAAGAATTTGCAAAAAGTTGATTTGGCTCTAGGACTGTTGATGTCCTGTTGTAAGGACTGATGATGTCCTTGTATGCGAATTTGAAAGAGGATCCTGTGCCTTGTCACAGAATCACGTCGGGGTCACCAAAATGTAAATTAACTCGTTTGTTAATTTGTTCTAGATTTTAATCACAGCACATAAACTGGATTAAACTTAAAATTGCTAAAACAACAAGCGGCACTTGAAACCGAGTTGTTTTCCAAAAGAAATGATTGAGCCACACTCTTCAATGTTCAAACACAAAAAAGGCGATCTTTATTTAAATTTTACTTCTTTTATACAATATTCATTCTTATTAATTTTACATACTTGGCATTTTTAAATTTAAGTTCATTGGCTGTGTGGCCATGAACATGAGACAACCAAAAAATACCTAGAATGCAATTTTGTGGATATAGGTGAACGCCCCAGGAATGGGTAGTTCTGCTAATTGCCCAACTACTGAGTTCACTATAGTAGTAACCGATTGGAGGTTTAACCGACCTGTCACTAACTGCCACATCTAATGCTGACCCTATTCTTGCCAGCTCATCAGCGATTTCGTTTCCCTCAATATTGCAAAACGCTAAATTTGTCCATAAGCAAGTTGAGAGATAGCCTACACTTGCTGATCAGCTTCGATTTGACACTATGCCCCTTCAAAGCTTTAAGCGCTGCCTGACTGTCAATCTAGAATGTTACCTCTACGCCTTCAGTTACCTGTTATGTCATTAGTTCCGTGACCCTGAGGATCGCTTGGATCTCAGCCTGAAATACACTACATTCGTTCGGTAGCCTAAATACCTACGAATGTCCGTTCCTAAAAAATGGACACCAGAACCCGTGCCTATTTCCATTTTCGATACATCTGTAAAGACCGCGGATCCCTCAACAACCTTGGAGTTCATAAAACCAGGGTTCGTCTGCTCAAACTAATCTTTTTCAAGAGTGATGTGTGACCTGTAAGTCCTGGCCTTACAAAGCCCGCTTCTGTTAGCCTGAGCAAACTCCTTGCCGCCGTTCTCAACACAATTTTTTTGCTATAGTGCACACAGAAGTGTTTGACCATGCATTGTCCTGATGGCACTAAACTTTTTTCTTCGCTAGATAAAGAAGAAGTTTTTGTTTTAAATTAATACTTAATGTGTCCAAAAACTCAGAGTTATATAAGCTGGTAATCCTTTTAACTTTTGTAAGATAATCGATGTTAGTGTCAAAACAGTGGCTGCAAATACAAAAAAAAAAAATCCACTGTTTTGCCGATTTTCGTTTTTGCGTTTTTTCAGTTTTGGATATTTTTTTTGAAGTTTAGAAATTTTTTTGAATCAGTTCTTTTTCAATTATTAAATTTTTTGTGATGGCGTTGGAAATTTTTTAATGACGATTGTCAAGTCTTGGCGAGTTAATTCCAGCTTATATAATTCTTGGGTATTCTCGGTTATAAATCTGGTTTTAGTTCTTATGATTTTTCTTCGTCTTGGATGTGTTCTTCATTTTAGCGTTTTTTCTTTTTGCAGTTCTGCTTAGTTTTTGCCCTCTTTTATTTTGGCGATTTATTTGAGCTTAGTCCCAATTCACACTATGCAAGTCTAATTTTTAAGCTTATTAGCTTTTAGGAGGTAGAGACAGGGGAAAAGAAACGAGTACACCCTTTCATGTACTCATGAAATTCGTTTTGCTTTCAAATTCGTAGTGTTAAGTATGTATACATACATACATACATACATACATACCAATTGAAGAACCGTTAAAGCAATAAGACGAGTGCTGTGTGAACACCAATGAAAGTTCAAAGAAGAAATCGTGATAAGATTTGCAATAAGACTTGGATAGTGTGAATTGGGACTTAGTTATTTTTTCGTTTTGCGATTTTCCCACACATGTTTTTTTTATATATTGGCGATGATTTTTCATTTAGGCAATTTTTTTTTTGTTCTTTTTTTTTGACATATTTTAGTTTTGTTGATTTGTTTTCGTGATTGTCTTCGTTACGATGATTTTCTGTTCGTCTTCTTTGCAGCATTACTTGATGTGGTATTTTTTGCTTTATTGATTTTTTTGTCATGAGTAGTAGTGAACATTTAATTTGAACAAAAAGGTGACGGGAAAGACCTCTGCACGGAGTTTATTCCACATGCGAACAGTTCGGTTCAGTGGGCATATCGATCACAAAATGATGTGCTCTTAATGAAGAGCGTAAATATACTTTAACATGAATACCAACATATATGTAGATATATCCTAAGAATATTTCTTCAACAAAAAATTACAAAATTATTTTGTTTCTATACGTGAAAAAAAACTGAAATACGGTTCTAGTTAGTAAAATTCTACATTAAATTGATTGTGTTGATGAAATTCCTAATGAAAATTATAGTGGGATTAAATTATAAAATTAATTCTTCTGACTGACTGGGATATTGCCTGAATAGGGTTAATTTTCACCACCGATATACGGAATTCTTAGCAAAGAAACTACATTATATTTGAGTCAAACTTACAAAAATTAATATCTGCTATTTTTTAACTGCCCTAAAGCATTTGGTTATGGGCCATTTTAGTGGCTTGTTTTTATTTCTGCACACGAAAACGGGATTAAGCAGAATTTTTATTATAACAATTATTATTTTTATGTACTCTGCACTGCGAACAACTAAATTCAATTTAACAAAAACCTATTTTTTTTAAATAAAACAAAATTAACAGAAAAAATAATTTACATTTTTATGGTTTTTATTTCCGCTTAATTAAAAATAACATGATATTTTATGATTTTTAATTTGCTTAACAAAATGTCATTTATGCAAAATTTCTGTAAATAGACCAATTTTGCTTTTGCTTTTGTTATTTTTTTTTTTTTTTAATTTTTGATTCTGGCTGAAAGCTGCGGTAAAATTATATTATAACTTTAAGCCATTTCAATGAACAAACATGGATCGGGTTGATAATAAAAAAAAAAATTATGTTAATAAAAAAAGTAAATAAATACGAGTATAAGCTGCTGTAATGCAAATCGTAATATTTTTATGATATTCTATTTTATAAATAATATAAACATACAACATATATGTATGTCTGTGTGTGGGTATATGTGATTTTTAAATGTGGAGAAAATTATGTTAGCTTAGAGATTTTTTTTAATTAAATATTTAATAAACTGTGTTTAAATAGTGTAAAAATGGGGTTATTGGATTATAAAAAATAAACAGAAAAGTAAACCAGAATACTAAAAATATAAAATGTTTTAAGTACGATACTGATTTATAAAATTTATTTTAACAATAGTTTAATTTTATTGTTGTTAAATGATTTCCATTTTTCTTTTCTTTTAACTTGCTGACTGTAATAAACTATTAAACTTATATTAAGAATTTAAAGATTGCAGCAAAACTTCAAAAATAAAAAGATGAAGAATTTTGTTCCCTTCAGGTATTGGTTACATGAATTTTTTAACTACAATCTAGTGATTGTTTAGGCTAAGGGGTGTAATGTTAAATATATATTTAGTAAAAATCAATATTGCAAAGAAAAATGCACGTTAATTTAAATTGCAAACGTTTACAGTGAGACAGGAGCAAGGACGAACAACTAAGCGAAAAGTTAACAGTAAATATATTTTCAAATTCGGTGCACAGAAACTCAAAAATATGATTAGTAATAATGGAGCTTCTGTTTTGAATTTGATTTGATTGAACGATATCATTCGACATCGTGGGTCAGACCGTAAATTTTTACGTTTATTTACATTATTTTTTTTGTTTTTTCTAGAATTTAGAAATCAATCTTATATACCCTTCACCAAAACGTAAATATACACAAATACTCTTTTCAATAAATTCATATGTACAAAAAATAGAGACTATTTAAATTATTTTACAATTTTCCATCCGTCAGTGAACAAAAAGGGGGTTTGGACGAAAAAATAAATAAAGTTATTATTAAGTTAACATGCACATAACATTAACAAGCCTCAGTAGATTCTTACATTTCAGTCGAAGACCCAAGTCTCTAGCTCTTCTAGTGTCTTCGGAAAATCGATTTCACGTACAGACAGACGGACAGACAGATAGACGGACAGACGGACAGACGGACAAGGCTCATTTAACTTCCCCATCTATAAGGATTCAGAATATATATACTATATGGACCTCATATAAATATTGTGGAAATTACACACGTAATGACAAACCTACAAAAACCCTTACCATTTTTGGTGCAGGGTATAAAAATATAAATCCTTTATTTTGTATTAAAGATTTTTCTTAAGTTTTTATATGTGCCGTTATCAAAAAAAAAAAACCGGAAGTCATTCATGAAAACCCAACCACTATTATGCGTGTAGTTGACATAATAACACAACTGTGGTTGTTGACATGAGTTTTTAGTCATCATACTAACACAAGAACATACTTGCTTATATACTATTACTTCACCTTTTTTTTTTGCAGCAACAGACTATACAAAGCAAGCAACTATGAGTCTTAGCACACTAAATTGAAAAAAAGTTGATAAAACCCCATGTAGTAAATAAAAAAAAAAAATTAAAAAAGAGAACAAAATTGACACGAAAAGTTCCAGGGAAGACAAACTAAGTCTAGGAAAAAAAATTGCATACCAAACACTTTGTTTCTGCTTAAAAAAAACAAAGAATAATAAAAACAAAAACAGTAAACAATACAGAACTAAAGAAGTGGAAGAATAAAAAAAATAATGTGAGAGCTGTAAGGAACGAACACACATACAGACACACAGCAACACACATACAAAAAAAAAAAAAAAAAAACAGAGCAATTAAGAAGACAGCCGGTTATTGTTTTTTATTCTGAAACCTTCTGTTAACTGCCATTGTATGTAAGAGTTGTTTGAAAAAAAACAATACTTTTAGTTTTGTTGTTGTAGTATTTTGGGACAGTAAAGAAGAAGCTTACACATACTAAGTTAAAGTTTTTTCTCTTCAATAGGACACATATAAGTGTTTTAAAGAGACCAAAGCTAAGATGTGTTTAATTGTTACAGTTTTCGGTTTACAAATTAGGTCAGGCTTGAGTGCATTTTAATTTCGAGCTTACTAAAATGAAAATTTTTTTGTATAGAGTGTTTTTTAGAGAGTGACGTAAGTTTAAATCATAATAAAGCAAGGAAATATATTTTTAATATCAATGAAACGGGCTTTTATTGGAAAGAAAATTTTATGAAATTAATGTTTAATTACTATTTCTGCCATGTGGCAGCCACGGCTTTCGCGTAGAAGGCGCTGTAATATGATTAAAACAATTTAGTTATTCTGGTGCTCTCTAGGCAGCTCTCAATTTATTGTGGAAGGATTTGATGATGAGAAGAGTTTAAGAAGATAAATAATAGTGCCGGCGCTTAAGAACGCCACTGGCAAATAAAAGTAAAAGGCAGATGAATGCCAGTATGAATTAGTAATGCCGATTAAGAGGCAAAGTATTAATTGATTGCTTAAACTAATTAACATTGGCTTATATACTAATTATGAGAATAATTCTTAGGGGGTACCTTAACATAAGAGTAAAAGAATAGAAATATATATTATTGTTGGGTAAGCATATTTAGCTTCCAACTATTTATGTATGGCATGTGTTCAACAAGTTTTAAAGTTCAACGAGTGCATACTTAAAAGCAACAGATACTTTGTGTAGCTTATATCTACAATCAAACAAATACAGTTAATAAATGTGATTCATTTAAGTGGCATTGTGCTGCTGCACTTAATTAACTGTACAAGTGTCAAATTACCGACACACACAAAATATCTTGCTTGCAGTTTGTCAATGCTTGCATGTTGCGGTACTATTGAATCGCAATGCATACCACACACTGTTGGCCACATGCTACAGTGCATTCTGGAACATCAATTTTCAACAACTTTTCGTAGCATTTGCGGCCGTATTTTGCCGATAACTCTTCGCATGTTGATTTCCAGGTTTTCAATTGTTTATGTTTCATCGACGTAGACAAGTGACTTAACATAACCCCGAAAAAAATAATCTAATGGGGTTAAACCACACGATTATGGTGGCCAATTAATTGGGCCATTACGTGAAACTATTTTTTCACTAAAATTTTTTTTCAGTAAATCAATTGTAGTGCGCGCTGCACGATGAGTTTGACAAATAGAAAAATTATTTGGATTAACAATTTCAACAATTTGCACGCGTTGCTCTGTTTAAATCGATTCATAATGAAATTTCCAAGCAAACTAAACAAAAAGCAATCATCAGCTGTTAAATGGGTGCTCAAGTAAAGCAGTGATGCCAACTGAAAGTTGTGACACTCTACAAAACACACCCATTATGTATACATATGTATGTACATATACATATACTCTTCAGTGTAATAGTTATTACAGCTCTGAAAATTTAATGGTGATTGACTTCTCATCTTATATTAGGTGATATTTTTTAATGAAAGACACCATTGAATTTGTTTCCATGCGCCTTAGAAACATATTCGGGTTATAAAAAATTAAATTGAATATAAACATAAATTTTTTAAAATCACATTTTTACATCCTTATTCAAATATCATCGTCATATTTTCACATTTATAGTTCTTATCGGTAAACATAAGGGAAACCCTAGTGTCCGTAGATAAAAAATGTCTGTTTCGTTATATAGAAGGTGAATCCTAGTTCCCTCAGATGAAAACTGTTCATATTCAGACTTATTTTATTAGTTTTTAAACATGTCCTAGATGTTAACTTTGTACCTAAAGTGAAAGTATGCTAAAAAATAAGAGCTACCCTAGAACCCCTCCCTCCCTTCCACTCACCGAGAAAAAGTGCCAGTTTTCATATTTTTTTTTTGGTTATTTGGTGCTAAATGCTTCATATCACAGTAAGGTTTTCTGGTAGAATTTTTAGATTTCACTTAACAGCCATATCTAAACAAGAGCTGTCAAAAGTTCTCATGCCCATACAATTTGGATGGAGCATCCCGAAATAACGCGACGGACCCATTTTGCAATAGCTGCAAAAGACATTATTTTATGATTAAGTAAAGCAAAATTAATTATACACACATTGAAAACATACAAATGCCATAAGGTATGCAATAGTTTTTTTTGTTGTTGAAAAAAATCTGAAATTAAATTAAAATTAAGCTGTTATTTTTTCATACTGAATCTGTTACGTATGATAGTTTAGGGCAGTATACACTGTCAAAACGCTTGACATCAAGCGTGTTACGTGTGCTTGATATCAAGCATACCTAACGCTCGTATATTTTTTTGAACCAAAAACAGTACATTTCACTGAATTAAAAAAGCAGTAAATCGATTTGGAAAAACAGTACTTTTCGCAGTATATATTTTATTCAATATATAAAAAACATTAACAATCATTTCCATCATCTGAATCATTTCCATCAAAATCAGCTTTTGTTGTTTTGTATTTGTCGTTTGAAGCAATTTGAATAAGCAATGCCCCGACTTCGTTTTGAGGTAATTGTAGAAATCAAAGCATTTTTACTTCAAATTACATTTGACGGTCAGATTCGCCTTCAATGTTTGCACATCTAATCGGGTTTTGTCTGACGTCCAAGTTTTGTTCACAGCAGAGAAGATTCGTTCCACTGATGCTGAAGTTCCTGGCAAGCATAAAATATATTCAACGATCGTGGCCATTTCTTTGAATTCGCAATCGGCATTATTGAGATGAAAAAATATCTCCACCCACCGATCCACAATCGAAACATTCTCAAAGAGAATGCTTATTTTTGAAGTAAACAATATTATTGCATGAATTCGCTGTTCGCCGTTTTTATTTCTATTATGTATCGAAAAACAGTATTTTGAGGGAGAAAAGCAGTACACAGTTTTTGATGTCGAAAAACAGTAAAATACTGCGAAAAACAGTACAGATACGAGCCTTAAGCATACAGAATATCTAAATTTTTGGATTTTTCATCAAGCGTCGTCGGTGTCACTCATACAAACAAATTTTTAATGATACAACTTTAAATGCTTGATGTGATTTTGACGAATGTATAGTGCCCTGTCGTAATATTAATCATACGCATAGAGCTCCTCAATACACTCACTGAAAAATTTATGTGTTACGTATGATAATTGCAGATAGTAAAATATTACTCATACTCATAGAGTTCCTATGCACTAGTGATGTTACGAATATCAATTTTTAGTATTCGCGAATACGAATACGAATACGAATATTTAAAACAGTATTCGACGAATACGAATACGAATACGAATATTTATTTTGAGGTTTATATTTCAAATTTAATTGGAAAAAATCCCTGCCTTTGCGTTAGTAACTATAAATGAAAAAAAATTTAGTGATTTAACATTATTATTGCATTAAGATGCCGAATTTGAAAACCTCTACAGAACATTTTTTAATTATTTTACTTACATACTTTCAGATTTCGTTTTTCTTACTCTGCGTGAAATACAAAGGGTTTTTTTTAATAAAAATTAATATATTTTTTTACATTTTATGTACTTTTTTTAAACTTTTGTATGATTTTTTTTTGGAAAATGTATGGGAAAATTATTCGAAAAATATTCGCTTGAATTTGGCGAATACGAATACGAATACGAATATCTTAAAACAGGCGAATAGTCGAATAGTCGAATACGAATACGAGTATTCGTAACATCACTACTATGCACACAACCGAAAACTATTATGCTGCACAGTGGGAAAATTTGAAAAAAAAAATACAATAAATCTGCAGTTTCTAAACGGACTTAACTTTATCAGATCAAAAATGACAACATGGCGTAGATATAAAATTTTCATAGCCGCGAAGTTACCCACTGTGTGGTGTTGGGCCCTTATACCCTTTTAAGATATAAAATCCAAATTTTAAACTCAACAACACCGCTTGAATCCTTTGAATCTGCAGATTTATATCCATTTTTTTCAAAATCCCTCATAAAAGAGTTTTAAGTGAGGCGAAGAGAGTGGATTTTTGGAGGCGTAAAGTTTCAACCGTCAATAAGCCCGCATTACCAGCACAAAAGCAACACATGCACCTTTTGAAGAAACAAATTAATACAGAAAACACCAATCCACACAAAGCATTTTCGCCAGACAAATATCACACAGTGTGTTATGAACAGAGCAAAAATTGAGCGGTTAAAAGTTGATCTCGTCTGTAAATCGTATTGAAAAAAGTCTTAACAGCTAAAAGGATTTGTTCCCAAACTTGTAATTTATTTATTTTAATACGCATCGTTGGAGATAAAAATTTCGAATTCGTGATTATGGAGTTATTGTTTGCGGATATCTTATTATGTTTAAATATTGTTTTACTTTAACTTACTATCTATTTTACAGTGTTAGCCCACAGTAGCTCCTCTCGTGCTTGCCACTAAAGCCTGACTCTTCCTTTAAAGCTACCACCAGCTACCTGGTGCTTATTCTATACAGACCAAATTTCATTAATTCTACTATAATGAAGATCATACATTTTTACTGTGAACATCGTTCGATCATTTTTAATCCATTGGGAAAAATTAATAATAAAATATTACCAGTAAATATGCTAAAATAATTTTATGCATTTTTCCACTTTATCACGAGATGACTGTATCGCCCGCAAAGTTATCCAAATAATTTCAAAGAAATTGAATTTTTCTCTTAAAACTTTTGCACAAAACTTTTTATTAAGAAAATCTAGTAGTTTTCTTCCATAAATTTTTTGCCGCTTTATTACTTTTTTTTTGCAACTAAATTTACGATTTTAATATAGAAAAACTTTCAATAACTAAAGTCATCGTTAACATTTTAATATAAATGTAACTTTAGTAACCAGTAAATAATAGAGTATAAAGAAGAAAAAAAAATTATAGAAAACGAAGTCCTAAAAGCAAAAGAATAACAAAATAGCAGTTTTAAAACTTTTCTGGGTAAAAGTAAAAATGGGGAAAAATAAACTTATATAAATTCAAGAGCTGCATGAAATGAACAGCATGTAATAACAGAAATAAAAACTGCAAACATTTAATAAAGACAAGCCACAACAAAACACCAAAAGGCAGCAAAGAAACTGTGCTCAAGATATAGAAGAAAGCAAGTAGCCAACAACAACGACGGACTACTACCGAATAAGAAACAAAATGTTAGAAATTAAAATTAAAACCTTAGCAAGGGTAAATTGAGAAAAAAAAAATATTTGTTGAGAAAAATAACAAAAGTATTAAAACAACATGAACATATGAGAGTCAAACAAAAAGAAAATATTGTTAAAAAAAAGAAAATCAAATACATTCTAAGGAGCAGGACTTACTTGCCACAATACAAAGGAAATATACATTTTTATGTGATATAAAGTAATATTCCTTTAAAGCTATTCGGAGAAGTTGCTGCCATAAAACAATATCAGCCTTTTTTTCTTTTAAGAAAATTCAATAAAAACAAGAGCTAGAAATATTGATGCTGAACAGTAGAAGCAAAGTTGCATTTTAAGCAAAGAAATGTAATATTTTTATTTATTTATTTAGAAGGGAATTATCGTGATTCACAGTCAGTTCCAGACATAAAAGAATTATAATGAAGTAATCATGGTTTCAGTTCAACCTCTCGTATAGTCATAAGTTTTTTTTTCTGTACAATTGTTTGATGCTTTAAATACTTCGATTAAAATATAATTTTATAAAAAGAGCAAAAAACGATACAAATTTTAACAATAAAAATTTTTTGCAGTATATTTTTACAATGGAAAAAAAAAGCCGTGGATATCGTTCTACAAATATTTAAGGATACTGTATGTTGTTTGTGCTTTTTTACTGGTCTTAATTTCTTTCTAGCACTTTAAAACTCGAAGCTAATTTAGGTATGAGAAGTTTCCTTAAGTAACGTTCAATCTAGTTTTATTTTACCAGCACTTAGTGACCCCTGCTGTACAATAAGATAAATTTATTAGAGGAATTTGTATTTTACCACACTGAAAGTGACTGGAAAAACCTCAAAGGGAAGTTTAGTTCACTAACAAATCGCTAAGTGTGCTTTCTCTTTGTGACGCTTAGTGCAGATCACTGACGCTCATCCTTCTTCTTTGCCCTCTCCTGTAAGCGATCGAGTAACTTCTTTTTTGAAAGTAAAAACCAAATTTATCATTCTATTCTTTTCAGTGAATATTTTTAAGCTCAATGCAAAATTAGGATTTCTAACTTTAGATTACGTATAACAAAGATTTTATAATATTATGTATTCATGTATTTTCGTATAATCTAAAATTTAAATATTTAAAATAAAAATAATTACTTACTTACAGATCAAATATCATATTTGAAGTTACAAATAAGGCTCACGAGAAGAGAGTACCGTTCAGTACACAAATATGCGAGCAACACTAAATTATTCATTATATGTTTGTCAACTATTTGGTGTGTAAACTAATGAAAGCATTAAACAAAGAAGTATAAAACTCGGGATGTATTTTTATGAATCTATTGCATACATTGAAGATGCTGTTTCAAATTGATTGGCATTCCAGTAAATCAGATCCGCACAAAAATACAAATGTGAAAATAAGGCCAAGTTCCTATCCAAAATATTTCGGCCGTAAAAAGTACGGAGATAAAAATAAGAACCAAGTTCATGATAGGTACAATTCCATCTCATTTCTAGGCAACCTATAAGCTTGTCAAAATTTCTCCAAGAATTCTTTCCCGTATTAGAAAGGCAAAAAAATTTTGCCAAGCATACAGGTTGCCTAGAAATGAGATGGAATTGTACCTATCATGATCTTGGTCCTTATTTTGATCTCAGTACTTTTTACGGCCGAAATATTTTGGATAGGAACTTGGCCTTATTTTCACATGTGCGTTTTTGTGCGGATCTCACTTATTTTTTTTAAGTTGTTTTTGTATAAATATTTATGTGTGTAGCTTATCTGGGCCTACCTGTGTAGGAAATTTCAGCTTTCTAGCTTTACTGGAAGTGCCCTATATAAAGAAGGGGCACCCTAGTCGCCCCAGGTAAAAAGTGTCCGTTTGATAATCATTTTTGTAAATTGATCATCGGGACCTACCTGTTTACCAAATTTCAGCTTTCTAGCTATATTGGAAGTGCCCCATACAAAGAAGGGGCACCCTAGTCCCCCCGGATGGAAAGTGCCTGTTTTCAGATTTTTCTGTTTAATTTCTCACCTAGACCTACCTGCGGCCCTATGCTCCTTGTAGGAGTAAAAGGAAGAAATATATCTATAGACCTACCTGTGTACCGAGTTTCATGCTCTCTAGCTATACTGGAAGTGCCCAATAATATTGATGAGTCAGTGAGTGAGTCAGTGAATGAATATGTACTAAAATATGGACTTTTCACACCTTAATATCTCGGGAAAATTTTATGGTAGGACTTTCAAATTTACCCCGTGAGGTCACTTCTTTGGGGAGACCTTATGTTTCATGTTTCATTATATTATGATCAAGAGGAGCAAAGTTATGAGGGGGTAAAAACAGCTCGAATGATTTTGTGTAAATATACACACTGTGTGGGCGCACTTGGCCTGGCGCACTAGAAGCGTTCTCCATTTCTACAACTAAAAGGTCATACAAACAACTTATTATTAGGGCAAAAACTTGAATATTTTTATATGATATATTAAATTTTGAAAGTCTTCAGCTTTACCTAATTTTATTAATAAAATGTCGTACAAATTTATGTAACAATCTTTAACGAAACAAAAACTATATAACCTAAAAACAAAGAAATTAAAATAGAAACTATAAAAATGAACTGAGGTTGTTACGAGAAACCCCCCATAAAAAAGGTGTTTTAAGCATAATATTCCCGTGTTTTTATGCTGTGTAGCCCTACAATGTATGTATATGTTTATATATGTATGCTCGTCAACGACTCCATATGCCTGGCTGCATGGTGGTAGAAATATTGAAAAAGTTGTTGAGTTCGTTATTTATATACATTTTTTCTATGTGAGTTCTTGTTTTTCCATAATTTACAAACAAAACAAAAGCAAAAAAAAAAAAACAAACTTAACTCAACTTAATATAATGAATATTTGGCCCATATATTGGCTTTATATAGTGGGTAAATATTTTTTTCAAATTATGGTTAGACTTTTTGACTTGTTTACTGTGGCAAAGTAAAAGACTGTATATTTTACCACATATGCAGAAAAGAAAAAAAAAAATGCAATGAGTTTTAAAGATACACAACTTAAAGATGAAACCTCTTGATGTTGCTTTCATGCATTATCTGCATTCACTTCTCTTTGTAAGTGTGTGTTATGCTTCAAAGAAGTAGTCTTAGAAAAAGTTTATATAATAAATTTTTTCGTATACACGCACATGCATTGCCTAGACTCATATATGTATATCTGTGGTTTTCATGAATAACAGCGTATGTTCAATTTTTCTCATTTCGAGTTAATGATAAAAAATTGTTACATTTTAAATGCTTTTTTTTTAAAGGTAAAATAAATTTTTGAAATATATGGACCTACATCACTTTTTTTTCTAACACAACAACACAACTTCTACATTTTTTCAAATAAGTATCAACACTAACGTAGTATGTTGACAAGCATTGGATTTTTTTAAAAATTCTTTCTTATTGAAAAACACAGCGCCACACACACCGTTTTGTCTGAACACATTTGAAAATTATATTTTGATATTTTTTTATTTAATAACAAATCACAATCACTTGTGTGTTTGTTTCTTGTTTTGTCTGGTCATACATGCGTGGTTGCATCGGCATTATTTGTGTTCAGCGACAATCATTTTTGTCAGAACACAATTTCGATGTCTAAAATGGTTTGTTTTTTTTTTCAAATTGCTCTGTGATCTGATCCATAAGGAAATATGTCCTAAAAACTAATTAGAATATTTTTATAACCTAAATCTACATTATTTTATAAAAAAAATTGAAAATTTTAGATACTAAGATCGTAGCTTCAAAACTAACTTATTTTAGCTCTCCTAAAAAATTTGATTTTTAGACATGCGCTGTTATTTATGAAAACCACAGATACTCGTATTACATACATATGTTTTGTATGTGTACAAATATATATTTTCGAAAAGAGTGCGAGAACTTTAAATGTTTGTGTATTGGTTACATTGTATGGTTTTTATTATAAACTGCTGAATATTGAATCTATCTGTATGATAATTTACTAAAAATAATAATATGAAACAAATAAACAAAAAAAAAAAAAAAGAAGGAAACAAAAAAACTTTATAAGAAAATCAGATTCTCTTGTAGTGTAATATGAAAATGTTGCAGAAAGAAAGCATAATATAGTTAATTGATGTGTAAGTAACAAGCCAATACAAGACAAAAAAAAAAGATGTATAGAAGACATAGACAAGACATAAACCAAGAAATAGACAAGACAAGAAAATCCTGCACAAGACAAGACTCAGATAAGACATGCCCAAGACAGAGAATAGAAAAAACTTAGACCAGACATAAGCAAGACATAAACAAGACATTCGCAATACATAAACATCACTTAGAAAAGAGGTTGAAAGCCACAGACAAGGAAAAGACTAGACATAGACAAAACATTGGCAAGACAAAGGCAGGACATAATTAATACATATAAAAGGTTTTCCAATAAGAGTGATATGATTTCTTTAAAAAAAAAACACACTTTGTGTTAAGGAAATTCAAAAGTTTTTTATTTAATGTGAAGTACAATCGATACAATTAAGTTCTAAATAAAACGTCATTCGAATCTCCTCCACGACTTCTTCGGCAGGAACGAATTCGATAAAGCCAATTTTCGAGCACTTTTTCCACTAAATCAAGTCGTATGTCATGAATGGCACGGCACGTTCAATATTGATTTGTAAAGCTTGAAGAGAGTCTGGTTTATTTTGAAAGACCAATGAATTCAAATAACCCCACAAGAAATAGTTTAATGGTGTTAAATCACAACTTCTTGGAGGCCATTCAATATCACAATTTCTTGAAATAATCGAATCTTCAAACTCTTCTCGCAATAATTCAATTTTTGCATTTGCTGTGTTGGAACCAAATGCTGTCAAGATCAACTTCTTCCAATTTCGGCAATAAAAGTTGGTTTTCATCGATCTATACCGCCAAGTACACTTGAACGATTATTACGACCATAAAAGCAAAAGCGCACGAAAAGCTGCAATTGGAGAACGATTATTTTGATAATAAAACTGAATAATTTGTAAACGTTGTTCTTGCGTATATCTCTCCATGATGAAATTGTAAAAACTACTGAATACAATGAAAAACAAATGACAGATCGTGACATATTAGAAATGGCCGAAACGTCACTTAAAAATCATATCATCCCTATTGGAAAACCTTATACAAGACATAGAAATCCATAGACAATACGTAGAAAAAACATAGACAAGACATTGGGAAAACTTAAAAGGCCATAGACAAGAAGTAGACAAGACATACGCAAGACATTGGAAAGACATCGACAAGACATTGTCAAGACATAGACAAGACGTATAAATCCAAAGACAATACTTAGACAAGAAATAGACAGGACATTGGTAAAACTTATGAAACCATTGACAAGACGTAGACGAGACAAAGACAACACAAAGAAAGTCATAGACAAGAAATACTCGTATACAAGACATAGACAAGACACTGGCATGAAATAGCCAAGACATTGGCAAGACATAGAGAAGACATTGGGAAAACATATACAAGATATAGAAAAGACATAGAAAAGCCATTGGCATGTCAATGGACATGGACAACACATAGGCAAGGCATAGACAGAAGAAAAACAAGACAAAAAATCGCCACAAATTGGTTCACTTAACAAAAGTAAAAATCAACTGATCATTGATTGAAGTCTAAATTTAATAATAAAACTTAATCGTGCATTCTATATTAACAATAAAAATATATTCATATAAAAAGAGTATTATTAAAAATAATCCCTAAAATTATGCAATTTATATTTCGTACAAGCCATTTTCATATACATATGTATGTATGGACGTGTCTCTTAACTTATAAATATTAAAAAAATTTTCTAATTGAATTTTACTAATTGAAAAAGTTTTTAATCTTTTACTCATTTCTATATCACTTTTTTTTATTTGCAGGTAAATAATATTCATGACCAGTAATTCACAAAATAGAAACTGTAAGTTTTTTTTTCGATTTGTTAAAAATACGAGTATTAAACAAAATCAAAAATACAAAAAAAAGAAGCCCCAAAAATATGAATAAAAATCAAACATAAAACAAAGTCTAGCCAATCAAGGATATTTATAACTTTTATATTTACCGAGACTCTATTACAAATATGTGCTAGATACTCATATGAAAGTAGAAAATACTAACACAGAACATTTTTTGCAACAAATGTGCCATGATTGCTGGCAACAGAGATACCAATACCAATCACAATTTATGCAAAGTGGATACAAAAAAGGCAGCATACGAAATGAAATCAAGTGTTTGTGTAGAAAATGTGTATTTGAAGGAGGATGTCGTGAAAAGTTTTGGCCTTAATATAATAATAAATTGATAGGGTTTCATTAAAGAAAGTACAACAGAAAAAAATGTTATAGTTGCCATAAACTTGTTCTCTAATATTTGTTAACTTACTTCCACACTCTTTAACTTTTAAAACAACCATCCTATTTGCAATTGCACTTGACTCTTTACAACTGTATAAATGTATGATCTTTATTGAACAAATTTTTATGTTTATATGGGAAAATTTCTAGTTTACTTTTTTCCAATCCAGCTCTAAATCCTAAATGTATGTTAATGTTTGCATGGCAGTTATCTATAGAAAAAAGAGAGAAAAAAAAACGAAGAGAAATGGAAATTTTCATGTTCATTGATTGTCTGAAATACAATCAAGGGAAGTGTAGTAGTGGTAGTAGTAGTAGTCGTATTGGTAGTAGCAGTAGCTGTAGCAGAAAGAAAAATGAACAAGATTAAAATCATATTTACACTATCAATATGCAGACAATAGTTAAAATATCTACGGGTTCAATACACACACACAGACACACACTCAAACACATGCCAACACTTAACATCAAGTAATGAACTATGCAAAAAGGATGTAAATGAAAATAAATAATAAACGTTGAAAGGAAATAAATTTATGAAGAAAAATTTAAGAAAACATTTTGAAAATTGTTAAATTAAACATTTTGCAATGAATAAAATTATAGTGAAGATAGAAAAGAATGATTAATAACATTTTTTTTTCTTGTCGAAATACTCCAGTTGAAAGAAAAGTTTTTGATGATTTGGACAGAAAATCAAATGAGAATTTATTTTGATTTTCTATTTGAAAATAAATTATAAGAGATTGATTTAGACAGAGTTAAAAAGTCTTTGTAAGGATCATATGTTATTGGATACCAACATTGATGGTATAGTTAATAGAATATCCTTAATTTTTTTTACTGTCTTCAAGAAAAAAGAAGGAGGTTAGCAATTCGCAATTTCTGATCCTAACATTCTACAATATATCAAACTTCTGTGTTCTTTTAGACGCATATCATATAAGCTTTAATTTCTTATCACAATTGCTAATGTATCCATTATTAGAACTAATCAACTTGTGTTTTAAGTTTCAACAAAATCGGTTAGATGGTTACATAGAGGTGAAAATCGCGCCAATTATCCTCCCGATCTTAGAAACATATTGTTTTTTTATTCTTTATAAAACTGATCTAGCTGTGTTTTTAGTTTTATCAGAATTTATTAGTAAGTATTGAAAAGGGAATATCCCCCTCCCGATCCTAGTTTTCATGAAAATATATTGCTTTTAGAAGGCGATGGTTTTTTTTTTTTTCTTAATTAGGACCAGCACTCAAGGGATGATCCCTACGTATGCAAAGCATTGAGCCGGAACTAGGAAAATAGGTTTTGCGAAGGAGGATAAAGGGAGTAGTGTTTGTGGACATTCGATTTGCACCCTGACACATTGAAAGTGGCTGGAAAGACCTCTGCGGGGAGTTTATTCCACATGCGAACAGTACGGCTAAAGTACGAATTCTCTCTGTAATGTATTGTAAGTTTCAACAAAATGGGGTGGCTAGTTTTATAATGACAGAAAATTTGCCCATTGTCAGCTTCCCTTACCGAGTTTTGAAAGTTCATGTATACTATGTACTCCTGCAGACACGGATCAATGTTTGAGTTTTATGAAAATCGGATCGTATACCCATTAAAATGTTACAAAAGGTGTTGCTTTCGCTTTCGAACAAGGAGCGGGTGAGCAGGTGGACTGAAGGCCGTATAGAGGGACTGAACGGTAGCCAAGTGGACTGAAAAGCAGATGCCGTAGTCTCAAATAGACTACTGTTTTTACTTAAAAATAACCTTTCCTGAAAAAATCTCTACGAACACGATAATAAATATTAAATGGTTATGGAGAGTTGTAAATCGCCCCTAGACCGCAGCCTAAGCACTTTAACCGTACAATAAATATCCTTTGCCTTTGTTCATCTTTGGTGTATGAAACCTTGAGTACAATGTTGGGATAATGGATTTTAGTAAAGAATACGAAAAGAAATGAACATGTAAAGGCACATGAAATCTTGCAACAGTTGCAATTTAAACAAACGACTTGATTGCAAGATCTTTATGGAAACAAAAAATATATTTACCACAACCAAATAACACTGTACAACACAAAAAAAAATTACAAAGTCCGGCCTATATATTTTGATAAAGGAGCCAAAAAAAAAAAGACACAGTTATCGGCGTTATAATTATTCATAGAAGCAAGTATGTAATTGCTTCAAATATTCTTTAATTGTTAAAATATTCTGGATTATTGGCTCTTAGAATTATTGTTATCTATTTGCTAGCGGTCACTCTTTTTTAAGTTGCAATAATATTTCCAAGGTATAACTTCAGGTAGAAAATATTCAAATGTTGTTTCGACTGACTCCAAAAGAAAATTAGCATTCATAAATATGTGCATAAATCTATTGCCAACGGAAAATAATGTACACAGACTGCTATTCATTCCTTAGCTGCCTAGTGGTAAATAAAAAATTCTTTTTATAACGAAACATTCTAAAAACCTAAAAGCCTACATTTACAATTACTTCCTGTTTGCGATAAAATAATAATTGTTTTTTTTTTCTTGTTTGTTTGTTAAAGTTTTGAATAAAAAATTCAATTTGTCTTGGCTGTTTGTTTTCATAATATTGTTTAAACAAAACGTTGAAATATTTATGTACTTGTCATGGTGTCTGGTCTAACAAACATGTAATATTATTTTTCTTAAGCTTACAAAGAGTTTTGCATAGTTTTAAAACAAAAATAAAAGTGAACATTAAAATATCAACATCAACCTTTTTGTGTGCAATCTAGTTTTATCTGAACAAAATATAAAATTGATAAAACATTTTGTAGATACCATAACTACTCGGAAATTATTGATCATACTTTGTTTATTAGATTCATAATGAGGATTATATTAAGTTTCTTAGATGGCAAACACAAATGAATATTAATGATAGTTTGCGATTATGATTTCATCCATCAAGTTTTTCTTTTCTTTGTGTGTACGAATAGAAGAACGTACACGAACATATATATCCTTATCTTAATTTAGAAAGGTCTTAACTAATTTTTGGGTTTTTTTTTTGCTTATTGGATACGTAGAGGGTTCCTGCCGAAATACGCGATCTGAGAAAAATAATGAGTTAGGGCCTTTATATATTAATTAAATCAGAATAATGCATTCTTTAAATATAATTCTTAAAAGTTTAACAATGTTTTTTTAATTATTGTTTAAAATAAATTTTTGGGGATTAAATCGAGGATTTTCATGTTTTGAATAGGAATTTTGGGGGTAACCACTTTTTAAATTGGAAACATGAGAGATTATTTACCTGGCAACACTGGTTATAGCTTTAATAAAAATGAGGATTTTTGTTAATTATTAAAACAAATTAATTTAATGTAATATATTGATGGCTTAATATAGAAAGGTCGTATCTCGTTTTTTTTTTCAAGATCGGTTTTTTACATGTTCTGGTAGACAATATTCAAATACACCTCCCTTAAAAAATTCAGTTTCCTATGTTGACGAATAACAGCTTTGCAGTAATTAAAAGAAAGCCCTAACTCATTAAAAAAAAAAATAAAAATAAAAATCAAAACAGAATTGAATTTGTTGGCTGTTTTTTAATAAAAATCTGCTTCAGAAAAAAAAATTATTAGATATTCAGATTTTATAGAGTTTTTTCCTTCTCCTGTAAAGTAGCTTAAAGTTGAGAACCGACCTTTCTATATTAAGCCAGCGATGTGCACTTCAAAGGATTTTTCTATTAATTTTTTTATTAACAGGAATTGACTTATAAATCACGCGATACAAAATCATTATCTTCATCACTCTTAAAATATTTAAATTGCAAGCAGTTTTTTTATAAATAAAAAATTTTGAATTCTGTTTTCTCATTCTACGCACCTTTTTTTGTAAACTACATTTTTAACATTTATTTGCTTTAAGTTGGATGATAACAATTTTGTATTTAAAAACTTTTTTTGTTCATCGTCTTGTAAATTATTGCCCGCAGTTTTGGCTTTCGTAAAGTTAAATATTTCTTCGTTAATGGCTTTGCTGTACAAAATTTCAAGCCAATACTTTTCTCGAATTTCTTCCTGCTTCTTGTGAAAGAAAGAACTAAATGCATTTTTTTGTTGTAATTTTAAAACAAACTCCATTTACTCTTCCATCTTCCATCTATCTTGGAAAGTTTTTATTCACATTTTTCTTTATAGATTTGCATAACTTTTCCGTAAACACGTTCAATAACCTTTTCTCTCTTTTATACATTTTTTTGTATGATGATGGTGGTGGTGGTTTCTTTTTGTTTCGAACCTGGTATTTTGTATCCGGTAATTTTTTTTCTTTTCGCCCTTATTTACGAAAGAATGTAAAAAGATGCTTTAAAAAAGGTTTTTGTGTACTTTTTATGGTATTTTTATTAATGGCTTTGCTGCTTAAACAAAGTCGTGAAGTATTTGCTGTATGCCAGTTTTTTTTTAGTTGTTTCTCTATATAAATTTCATCTATTTGTTGTTGTTGTTTTTTTTTTTTTTTTTTTTTTTTTTTTTTTTTTTGAAGAGAAGTCATGGAATAAACCTTGAATAGTATCACGTACCATTTTTCTATGTCTCTACGTTTTGTTGCTATTTAAATTTGTCTAGAAATCAAGTTGGTTAAATGTTGATGGCGTTGATGAATTGCATGACATCACAGTAGCAGTGCCAAGAGCAGCAGTAGCTTAAGCCATAGAATGTTGTAGGTAACTAACCAGTCGAGCGCTTAAGAGCATGCAACAAACCGAAAACAAACAAATTCTATGGATATATAATGCATCACTTTAGATAATTTCTATTGCACGGCAGGCAGGCAAGCAGGTGAAATGTTTTACCTGTAAATGTATTGTGACGGAAATGTTAAAGGTGTTTCGAGTTTATTTCTATTTATTTAACAGAAAATAAAGATTGATTTTTTACAATTTTCAACATACTCGTGCATTCAGTATAAGAAAAACTAATACAAAAACACAAATATTTAAGTTAATTTTTATTTAATCTTAAGCTTAACTTGAATTTAGTGAAGCATATTTTTAGGCATTTTTGTGAAGTATTTATGAAGCATTTTGATAAAGGGTGTTTTCTATAGAGTGACACAAGTTTAAATCATTGTAGCGTGGTCAAACTGCCACTATAACCAACACTACGTAGTGATTGTTTAAAACCAACATTGCCGCATACATAAAGCGTCCACAAACACACAGCGTGTCAAATTGCATCGACAAACTACAACCGAAATATTTTGTGTGTCGGTCACTTGACACCCATGAGTTTGATCAAAGTGCTGTTGCATAAAGCACTTGAATAAATCAAATTTTAGTGCCGCATACATTTGTTAATAAATATAAACATTACAAAATATCTGTTACGCACATGTATCCACTGGTTTATTTTTATCAATTACTGTTGGGACTTACGCCGCATGTCCACCGTGGGAAACTAGAGGGAATGATTTATTTCATTTAATTTTGTACATCTTTTCTTTTCCCTCTTATGCTCCTAAGAGAGTCACCTAATAAAACAAACTAAAATAAATTGTTTAATTTTTTATCCATTACATCATAATAAAACAAGAAAATATATTTTTAATATCAATGCAACGGGCTTTATTGGAAAGAAAATTTTATGAAATTAATGTTTAAATATGATTTCTGTCATGTGGCCGCCACGGCTGGCGAGTCTGGAACACCAATTTTCAACAACTTTTCACAGCATTTGCGGCCGTATTTCTCCGATAACCCTTCGAATGTTCATTTCTAGGTGTTCAATTAGTTGTGGTTTATTGACGTTTCATATCCCCAAAGAAAATAATTTAATGGTGTTTAATCACACGATCTTGGTGGCCAATTAATTTAATTACGTGAAATTATTTTTTCATCAAACGTTTCTTTGAGTAAATCAATTATAGCGCCCGCTGCATGATAAGTTTAACGAATAGAACAATTACTTTCATTAAAAATTTCAACAATTTACCCGCGTTGCTCTGGTGTAAGTCGATTCATAATGATATTTTGAAGCAAAATAAACAAACAACAACCATCTGCTGTTCCAATAAAGCAGTGATGTCAACACAAACTTGTGACACTCTATAAAAAACACCCTTTAGATAACCAATGATCGTTCATTAAAATTAATATTTGGGTCTTTTCATCCTAAACGTGGAATTATATATAAGGATCCAGAATATATATACTTCATGAGTTCAATATATATATATGTATTGTTTAAATTTCACACGTTATTTTTAGTGATGGATATAAATACTTTTACTATCAAAAAAGTTTGTCTTAAATAAAACAAAAAAAATCAGGAGATACCGAAAACAACGATTGTTCTATTCAGCCGTGTAGTTGAAACCTAATGGGATGTTTGGATATTAAATTTTTCCTTTGTTGCTTGAAATATGTTAACAATGTCTTTCTAATATATTTCTGTTTATTAAATTTATGAACTTTAGCCTGCATAAATAAATATCAATCAAGAGACGGGCATCACTATACATAAATTCTTTAATTTAAAAAAAATTTTTTTTTCTTAAGTATTTTCTTTCAATGCCAACAGTATTTACACAGAAAAAATTAGCATAGGTTTTTTTTTATTAATTAACGCTAGTTTATGATATACTATGGGAATTCAATAATATTTTTAATTGAATCAATTAATTTTTTAATTAAAAATGGAAAAATTAAAAAAAAAATTGATAAACTTATTAATTAAACATTTTGAAATGTATTGATTAGTTCAATCAATTATTTGTTTGATTCAATCATTTACTTGATTGAATATTTACTGACGTTTGAAGTAGAGCTAACATGGTCACAAAAACCACCACTTTTTTGTTAAAATTTATTTTCTGTACTCTTTGGTGAGATAGTTAAAAGCAAAATTAATTTTGCGAATGCAAATTGAGCATGACTCACATACAACATGTTTTAAAAGTAAAATTATATACTTGTACATACATACATATTTATATTCATATTTACAAGGCATTATTAAAATTAATTATAACTTGATATTTTAAAATAATTTTTTTTTTTTTTTTGAATTAGGACCAGCACTCAGGGGATGACCCCTACGTATGCAAAGCATTGAGCCGGAACTAGGAAAATAGGATTTGGGAAGGAGGATAAAGGGAGTAGTGTTTGTGGACATTCTGTACGCGGTCGAGTAACTTCAAAATAGATTTTGAAGCACCGACCCATACATGAGAGTTGTATTCCATTTTTGGTAGGATAAAGGTGGTATAAATATTAAGGAGATCAGATGGAGTGAAGTATGTCCTACACCGTCCTAAAAAGCCGAGGCACTTGAATGCTTCTTTTGAGACATGAAAAATGTGATCATTCCATCGAACATCACAATGAATTTTCATGCCAAGAACATCAAGAACATCAAGAGCTTCTGATTCCTCAATATCTATACTATCCATGTTTACAGATGGAGCAGCATGTCCGGTCATACGCCTGTGCGTGAGCATAGCGCATTGGGTTTTTCGTGCATTAAAATTGACCCTATTAGCATGACCCCAACTTGAAATTGTCAGGAGATCGCGATTTAGTGTATCATTCATATTTTGCCGCATTGCCCGTATCTCCGACGGGTTTGGCCTGTTACTGAATGAATATGAATGAACTAAGCTGTTTTCATCTGCAAAAGAGTAGATAGGGTTGGAAGTTTGACGTAGAAGGTCATTAAGAAAAATAAGAAAGAGGGTAGGAGAAAGAACGGAGCCTTGCGGTACCCCTGAATTTAACTTGAACTCGTTTGATGAGACCCCATCTACAACAACTCGTATATTGCGATCTCTGAGAAAGCTCGATACAAATCGAGTGAAGCCTCGCCGACACCAAAAGCAATCAGTTTTGACAAAAGTGCTCCATGCCACACTCTATCAAATGCCTTGGAAATATCTAGAGCCACCACCTTACTTTCGCCAAAGTGATGTATGCTATTACACCGAAAGGAAAGTTAGTAGAAAGCCATACTCCCGGTCGCTAAATAAACTGTTGAGCTCCAAATATTTCACAAGATGGAAATTCCACATAATTTTCATTACTTTGGAAAGCGCAGAACAAATTGCAATTGGTCGGTAATTTTCAGGGTTGTTGGCCTCCCCCTTTTTAGGGATCGGCGTTACATTGGCAACCTTGCAACACTTTGGAAATTCACCAGCATGGTACAAAGTGCTGAAGAAGGCGTGCCAATGGACGTGCTAACGTCGAAAAGCACTGTTTCAAGACCAGTGCTGGAATACCATCCGCCCCAGGAGACTTGTTTACGTTAAGCTTCGCTAAAACCTTTTTAACTGCACGCGGTCGAAAGAATATTTTTGGCATAGTTACCGATACTCCCTCGAGAACGGGTAGTGGTTGACTGCTTTTCGTCAAGTGAGAACATTTTCGAACATTTCAGCCAGAAGGTTAGCTTTATCAACCGGGTCAGTGAATACATGGTCGTACTTTAAAAGATGTGGAATTGAGTAACTAGCATTATCCTTGACTCTTTTAACGAATGACCAAAAGCTCTTGCTACCCCGTGGAGCATCAAGAACTTTAGTGCGAAGATCTCGCTTTTTTGCGCAGCGAATTAGTATCGGCGTTTTTATTATTACGCCAGACACTAAATGCTTCCTCTCTGGATCTTTTTTTTTTTTTTTTTGATAATTTTATTATTTATTGAATCTTTAATTATTAATTAAATTATCAATAAGTTTTTAAAATCTTAAATCTAAAAAAATATTAAATATAAGTTTAGCCAATGCTAAACAAAATTTTTAATTTCAACGGTTAATTTTTGCTGATTTACATCTCTCGTGGACGGCTGAGAAAAAGAGTATCCCTTCTTTTCAGCCGGGTGTGGCCTCTATAATGAAGAATATTGCGCGCAAGTGGATTTGGGTGCAACTAAAGTTTTTTTATATATTTTTTCGCGTGTTTTGAAAATACTGTCTTCACCAACGGAACGTCTAGGTCTTTATGAATTCGATGGTTTCTGACATACCAGGGGGCTGCTGTTATTGTACGTAGGATTTTATTTTGTCGCCTCTGAATTCTTTCGACATTCGATGCTGAGGCAGTGCCCCATAATTGGATTCCATAGGCCCATATTGGTTTCAGGATCGCGTTGTATAACAAAAGTTTACAGTCAAGACTTAATATAGAATTTCTTCCAATAAGCCAATTCATTTGGGCTGCTTTTAATTTCATTTGTATTAACTTTGCGTCTATATGCGATTTCCATGTTAAACGACGATCAAGATGAACGCCTAGATATTTGACTTCATTGTGTTGCGGTATGGTCTCGGTGTTAATTTTTATAGGCGGGCAGGTTTCCTTGCGCAACGTAAAAGTTACGTGCACACATTTCTGCTCGTTAACTTTAATACGCCATTGTTTGAGCCAATTTTGCAATTTTGATATATACCCTTGTAAATTGCGGGAAGCTTCTACAGGATTTTCGTGAACGCTTAGAAAAGCTGTATCGTCAGCAAATGTTGACGTGTGAATGTTACTGCTTAACGGTAAGTCAGAGGCATATATTAAATAAAGTAATGGACCGAAGATACTGCCTTGGGGAACTCCGGCTTCGATCGACTGCGGTGGGCTTAAAAAATTGCCTTCTCTAACTACAAATTTTCGTTCAATTAGGTAGCTTATTAAAAGCCTAACAATATTTGCGGGTAGATTTTGCGTTAATTTATGTATAAGACCTTCGTGCCATACTTTATCGAAAGCTTGAGAAACATCTATAAAGAGCGCAGAGCAATATTTCTTCTTTTCGAAAGTGTCTCTGATAACATTCACAAGTCTGTGAGTTTGTTCAATTGTGCTATGTTGTCTGCGAAAACCGAATTGATGATCTGGATTGCATCCACTTCTAGTCACTATAGGCATCAGCTTGCTCATATACAGCTTTTCAAATAGTTTTGAAATGTTGGGCAATAAACTAATAGGCCGATAGGATTCAACCTTCGTATGATCCTTGCCGGGCTTTGGTATCATAATAATCATCGAAACCTTCCATTCTGCAGGATAGTATTGCAGCCGTAGAATACTATTAAAAATGAATAGTATAAATCTTTTTGCAATATAAGGCAGTTGTTGAAGCATTTTGTTGCTTATTTTGTCGACACCTGGGGCTTTTTTGGTGTTAAGACTAGTAATGGCCTTTTCAATCTCCACAATGCTAAATCTTAGTGGTATTTCTGGTAAAGAGACGACTGGTGGCAGTTCAACAATATCAGCAGAAATATTCGGGGTAAATACTTTTTCTAGGTGCTTGACAAATAGATCACCTTTTTCAGCATCAGTTCTTCCCCAGTCACCATTAGAGGCTCGTAATGGTGGTTTGCAAATCACTCTCTGGATCTGATTGCATTTCTGCACGTCTGATTGAACCAAGACTTAACTTTCGGTTTAATCAAAATTTGCTTAGATGGAATGAAAGTTTTCATTCCCAGCAAAATTATATTTTCTACCATTTTCGGAAGCATAGCTTCCAATTGAGATACCGAAAAAATTCGTTGAGCTCCGCCCTACGAGCCTTTTCGTACATATATTTTAAGCGTCTCGTCGCTGATTGGGAGACGTTGCGAAGATTAGAGAACGAAAAGGTGACGGAAATGGTACAATGATCCGATTTACCGAGAGGTGCATTAACACTCACTTCGTACTTTTGAAATATGTGTTGGCTCATTCACTAGTTGCGCAAGGTCTTTAATGCGAATTAAATTAATTGAACTCATAAAGATTCCATATGCTTAAGGTATGTTCACATTAGGGAAACATTTGATGAAAAATATTAAATATTTGATTGCTGTAGTGTGACCATAAAATATTTATTAGAGGGAAACAGCAAAACAGCTGTGTAATGGCAAACAAAATTATTTGCTGCCAAACAAAAATGTGTGTAATGTGAACAAAGTGTGACCACTAAAAGGCAAATATTTTTATTTATTTTGGGAAAACAATTATTAGATCTTACAAAATTTTTGTAAGACAAACATAGTCAAATAAAAAATATCTACCTTTAGACAAAATGCTTCAATAAAAGATTTTTACGGCTGATATTTTTTTGGCTGCTCTGTTCGGCATGCCTCGTGATTCTCTAAAACTACTACTGTTGCTTTCTTCTGCGAGAAAAGCGAAAAATCTCTATAAATTGTAATATTTTTAAAAAGCCAAAATTAAATAAAAACAAAAAAAAAATTAAAAACAGGCAAGAAGTTTGGCAGAATTGCAAATCTCGCGAAAAAGGGACAACTTGCGAAAAATTATTATATATCAATAAAGCCATAATATTAAAGAAAAAAAAACGCTAAAGCCTTAAAGAATGCAAAACAATTCTTCCTAAATCGAGAATATGGCGAAAATTTGTAAATCCTGTTAACGAAAAAATTACAAACACACAAACTTGCACATAAATTAATCAGAAATCGCAAAACTGTTAAAATAAAAATAAATGGTAAAAACGCGAAAAATCACACTTCGCAAAACAAAATTGCTTATTACGTGTGTTGAAATGTACAAATCGGTGTTGTCTCAAAATTGACGACGAAATATGGAATAAGCGTGAAAGTAATATTTTTTGTGCAATTTGCAAAAATATTTTGTTAATATTACTTTTTTGTTGCCCAACTGCAGAAACTAATCATTAGCAACGAAATGTTTGTTAAAAAACAAATTTATGTTTTTTGGTAGTTTTTTCTAATATTTTGTTAAGGAAAATATTTGTTCAAGTGTGACCACCGGGAAAATATGTTTTCCCATGTTAGCACCTGCCGTTGTTTGACAGCTGTTTCATCAAACAAAATGGGAAAATAAATGTGCCTAGTGTGAACACAAAACAAGTTGTGTATTTATTTACCTTAATTTTTGTTAAACACGAACCAACATATTTGAAGCAAATGTTTCCCCAATGTGACCGTACCTTTAGTAATTAAATTGCAAATAAAAACCATTGCCTATGTGTAGGTGTCAAAAAATAAATTCGTGCTTGAACTCAATTTGCTAAAAGCTTTTGTATTTTTTAATGTAATTCCTTTCCCCCAAAGCAATACAAATTTACTGATGTTTTAAAGTTCTTGCTTAATTTTATTTGCTATTCAACATATCCAACTTAATGCTGTACTTAAAATATTTTCTGTGCATGGTAATTTCAATATAAAATAATAATAAGAAGAAAAAAGATTTTCAAATTGCAAATTGCATTCTATGAAGCATAATCAAATGAATAAGATTCTACAGATTTGTACTCATTGACATAAATCTGGCTTTTGATTTTTACCTGTTCCATGAACCAGTTAACCAAAACATGCCAAAGGCTCTACTACACTTCCAGCGCCATTACTATAGTTTACCTTTATTGATGCTCTATAAAGTTGCACGCACACACACTCACTCACCATTTTTCACACCGTTTGGTTCACTTTAAACAAAACAAGAATAACAAGACTACTGAAGGTGTAGTAATGTTGTTGCAGTTATATTGCACTCATTTGGTGTTGGTTTAACAGGTGTGTATGTAGAATCCTTTCAATGTTTATGATTCTATATATTAAGCGAAATATATATGAGAGTATGCGAATATATTCTATATTGATTTTACTACATTCTACATGTGAAATTATTCTTTAGTGCGTATGATGTCCTTAAGAAGAAGGCAAAAATAAGGAGGAATTTACATTGTAGTCCTTTAAAATGCAAATTTTGATGAAATTTTTTCACGAATTTTACTTAAATATTTCTGTAGTTTTTTCTTGGCTATTGGATAAATTTAATTAATGACTGTACGAGTATCCCTGCATGAACTTGCTAATATATTTTAATTATCCAACAACATACTGTGCAACCACAAACTACATACCAGTAGTAACAGCAACTTTTTGTTTGTAAACAAGTATTCCATTTATTCTCTCACTAGCACTGCGGTACTCTAAGTGTTTAATATCATTCTGATGTGCAAAAGATCAACTTCTGACGAAGTTAATAGAAATTTTTATTATTTGTGAGCGAGAATGTAAAACAATAATTGATGAATAGACCAGTAAAAAACACTTACTAATTTATAAACTAATTATTGTTATTTTTGTTTTAATATAATCTCGTTTAAAGAATTACGAAAAACGATTCTGCAAAAAAGACAAAAAAGAAGGTTTCGTCCTCTTTTATAACGCTTTTAACAAAATTTTTTAATAAAAAGTTTCTACTCCTTAACTAAATCTTTTATTTAGTATTTTGATTTTACAGTGATGAAATTTTTTATACCCATAAGATTATTGAATGGACGCTCCTAAAAATATGCATGTATTTTTTTATTAAAACAAAGTTATTTATTTAAAACAAAGTTAGCAAAAAAATTAATTAATTATCATTTTCTTTTTTTATTTTAAAAGTGGTTCGATAACAAACTAAATTTTTGTTTTTAGTTTTGAAATTATACCAAAATTAGTTCCGGAATTTTCACCATATTTGCCATTATTAAATAGCACACATTTTAGTCAATTCCCCTGTAAGCAAATTTAATTGCTTTCCTCTAATCATCTTCACCTGTTGTTCTAAATTAATTAAATTTTAAAGCTTTATTTCTTATTAAAACATTAGCCTTAAAGTGTGCTACCACATTTTCTCACACATATCAAACAAGAAATTTAACATTAAAGCAAAGTTGTCCTTACAATTTAAATTCAAATAATGTTTTTGCATGTCATTGATTAGTAAATTATATTTCTTGCACACAACAAAGTAGTTCATTCATTTGAATGTGCACAAATTTTAAAGTGTTGTCTGAATATTTTATCTTTTATATGGAAATATCTTTTCAAAGCAAATAAATGTAATTTGAAATTTTATGCATTTGAGTGTTTTTTCTTTTAAATATTAAATACTTTCTTTTTGCTGCTTGGCTAAAAAAAATAAAAGTGTATAATTTCATAACTGAGGACATAAAAGACAGGCAACTTTTTGTCTTATTGTTTTCTTTAAATAAAATTCATGCAATTGTAGGCGTGTTAGTGACAAATTATTTTAACACGAAATTGCAATTCATTGCATAGATGTACTTGCATACTTACAAAAACTATGTTTCTGGTATGGAGCTTATGCAAGCAGTCAAGCCAGCCAAAAATATACGTAAGTCTGCCAGCCAGCCAGTCAGCCAGAGCTAAACTCACACACAGACTGAAAGACGGACAGACAACATTATATACTATACAAAGTCAAATAACAACTACAATGTCATCATTATCATGTTTGTTTTACAATAATGTCAACATGTATAAACCATACAATAACAATAACATTTGTAGTATTTGCAAATGTGTTTGTTCATCAAGGAATATGAATTAACCAGGAAATTTATTTCAGTTGAATTTATGTGGCAGATATTTTAATACATAGAAGGATATGCATATAGAATTAAGACAGCTTAAAGAAGAGCAATGTAACGAAGGCATATTCTACATATTCTATTCCTTATTCATTTAAGAAAATGCCAATTTATTTGTAGATCATGAATAATTTAAATAAAACAGTTAGAAATTATTACAAACTTTACATAAATGAATTCTGTAAAAATAAATTTTTTTTTTATCCTTCACCAAACCGCGCATTCGCAAATGATCACATGAAGCATATAAAAAATAAAGTTGCTTATCTCGTTCTTATATTATTGACCACATCGATCTAGACAACGTACACCAATTTTAAGCAGCAAGTTATAAAAGTCACTTCAGAAGTATATTTCTAAAAGTTACATTACCCCGTAATTTGCTTTGAAAATGCCTTCCTGGGATGTCAGAAAAAATGCATTGCAAAATTTATTTTGACATCTGAGAGATATGAAAAAGGCAGCGGCAAAAGTGAGCGAGTAAAATCACGCTGAGCTCTACAGACCACCTCGTATAAATTCACAATATTTTGGTCTTTTATTTTTCAAAAAATAAAAATCATTTATTTCTTTAACACTATTTTTTTTTAACAAAAACAAAAAAAAAAAAAATAAAAGAAAAGAAAACAAAATAAAAAGGTAAATATATTTGTGTCATCCCACTTCGGAGCTCTTATTGTTTACAATAAATCAGCCCATTTTTGGAGGCATCCACAAAATGGTTTGAATTACGATAACGAAAATTTTGTTTGTGATCAAACCATTTTCAAAATTCAAAATGAAAGGAATGATGCATTTTTCTACTAACTTCATCTGAAGTAAATAATAAAAACATGCATACCTTTAGGAGTATCAGTTAAATAAGCTTTGCTTAATCAACCGCCTATTGGTATACAAAACTTTGTCAAATCAAAACCAGCAGCCTGTGAGTCAAAAACGTTTGGAATACAATTACGGAATTGAAACCATTTCCTTCGGAATATGTGACTTACCGCGTTATTGATGTTTTGTTTTACTCAACTAATGCAGGCTTTAAATATTTTTTTATGAAAGAAAAAAAGACGATTTTACAAAGTGAAGGTAAATGTTATGCACTAAAAAAAAAATTTAAATCCCTCATTTAAGATAAAACATAAAACTGCCAAAAAGTTTTTGCCAGTCCTACGATTTAATGTAGAGCAAAAATAATACTTTAAAATTAAGAAAACAATTATCAGGTGCAACTTAATACTGAATAATAAAGAAAACTTGGCCAATGAAATCGTTCTAAGAATTAAATTAATACTGCAATTGTTGCTTAAATTATAAAATAAATTTATATTTAAAATATTCGCTATGTAAAATAATATCCAAGCCAAATATCAAATGTCGAAAAAAATAGCTTCAGGTATTTCGTCCTAAGCTTTAAGTGATAACAATACAAATAAAAATAAATAAAAGTTTTTAATGGATTTTCATGTTGTTAAAAAATTATAAATCGCATTAAGGGCTAAATGTTATGCTTCTTGGGCAAGGCTCTTTGTGCACAAAATGTGATGAAAATTAAAACTTTTTAAGTAAACGTTTGAAATACAAGTTACAAACAACAAGTGAAATAAAAATATAAATAAAGAAAGATTTAAGTGTCTGTAGCACAAGATTTTTCAACTTTCACAATTTTAAGTGAAAAGCCTAAAAGTATTCTTTGTGTTAAGTTATATGAAACTACTGTAGCATAACTTTGTTTGAAAAAGGACACTGCAACAAATACACAGCAATACCAAAAAAAAAACTTACTGTGAATATAACAGCCGACAATGGTAACATGTCAAATATAATCGTGCTGCCTCAATATTGAATGCTCTTAAATGGCCTGTGTGGGTGTGGTGCAAAATAAAAAAGGTCATAATCTGACCAGTAAAGTAAGAAATTTATGTGAGGTCTTTTCTAGATTTATTTAAGATAATAAAAGTTTTTTTTTTTTTTTTTGGTCTTGTAGTTGTTAAGGCATTAAAGCTTTACCCACCAAAAACCAAAAAAAAATATGCTTAACTAAATGATCCATCACCGTTACAGTAAATGTATCAGCCAGGAAGAGAGTGTTGAAATTGTTTCACAAAACATTTTAAATTTTCTAACACCAACATCAACGCAAATACACACATATAAGATGAAAAGGAAGTTGTTTATAAATAAGATGTGAAGAGTCTGTGAAGGGAGCAAGGCACAATAACCCAGCAACTATTTCTACATTTAAGAATTTCATCACCTTCACTGCAAGATAAACTATTATTAATTGCAATAAAACCATCACGTTAAATCCTTGGAAACATTGTATTGCAGTGATGAAAATTACATACATGGTAATTTTATTTTTGGGCAACATTACGTAAGATTAATATTAATATTTATATTTAGTACACTTTTAACAAAATGCATATGACCACAAAATAATAATAATGTTTTCAAATTGCTTAAAGAAGGGGGAAGTATATCAATCGCAAAATTTAAGAAAGAATTAGAGCAAATTGTTTGCTTACACGAAAGATTAAAGTAACTTCAATAATAAAACAAACACATCTTACGAGGCGATAACTCACCGCTCTAAAAAGTAAGAGGACCAAACTGCAAGAAAGCCCTATCAAACAAGAGACTAAAGTGTTTTCAAAATTGGCAGGGGATTTCCTCGATTGGCCTTGATTAAAAAAAAATTTATGCGACAAGCAACCCAACTTACACAAACTCTGTCCATAAATAAAGAAATAATTCAGTAATCAATATTTTAAGGGACCACTTTCTCCCCTTTTAAAAAAAAAAAAATTTTTTTTTTTGAAAATCGAATCATAAATGATTAAAAACTTAAAAATAATACACACGAATTGATGACCTCTTCCTTTTTGGTAGTTGCTTAGTCATTTTTTGTACTCCGTTCATAATAAACCAAAAACAAGATTAATCTTTAAATATGGCGGCGTATATTTTAAACTGCAAATGACTACTGAAACTAACTGCTGGGTTTTGCTAAAAGAAATTTTTACATCTTTAAATTTTCACTTGATAAAAGCAAGTAAAAATATTCCAATTTTGTATGGCAATTTAGCAAATCAAGCGTAACAACATATTTTTATACATTGTAAATATTTAAAATGTTTTTTTCTTTTCTCTTTTTTCACTTAAGTTAAACGTTTTAGAAGGTGGAAATGTTCGTAAGGCTCCTTTTTGCTTCTTAGCAGGAAAATAATATTTATTTATTTTTGTTTGTGCAGATAACTAAAGTATGTAGTATATACACATCCCTTATCAGAAAGACGGAAAGAAGTAACAACTGAAAAAAAGAAACGAAACAAAAAAACAAAAAATGGCCATCACAACAAATTGGGTGAAAAATGATAAGAACAGAACTACAACTTTAGGAAAATAATTTGATAAATAAATGAATTAATAAAAAAGTCTATGAGAAAAACCGATATAAAAAAAAAAAGTAATCAAAACTTAAATATAATAAATTGTAGCATATTTACAGAAGGAAAAACATAATTGCTGCGTATAATAGAAAACATAATAACAAAGTGATTAATGAGGTGAGAGCAAGCAAAGTAAAAACTTTATTGGCGCAAAAAGAACCTCCGAATTTTTAATTAAAAATTTAGTTTAACATATTTTTAATTAAAGATTTTATTTATAACTAGTTGAGCGCCCCGCCCCGGCTTCGCAGGGAAGCTTTTTACTTTTATAAATTTCGATTTACCTAATCAAAGCATATAACGACTTTCACGAAAAGTCATAACTCACGAACGCGTCGACCGCTTTCGTGCAAACTTTAGATAAACCATCTGCACGACCATACAAACAAACCCTAAATTTAATCGAATTCGGTTTGACCGTTCGTGAGTTATAAAGTCACAACACACTTGCAACATTTTTTTATATATACAAGAGATAATTTCAACCTAAAGAGATGTTTCAGAATAAATGTTTTACTTGTGGGTTAATAGAAAAAATACTGGATGTGAAAAAATTATTTAATTCATATCAAATAGAATATTCGGTTTTAGGAAATCTATTTAAACTGGATTTTATCATAATACTAGCTGATCCCGGTGTACTTCGCTACCCCCCTCGTTATAAAATAAAATTAAAAGTATTTATATATCCTATTGTGACGATCGGTCCAGTAGTTAAGACTATATTACGATTTTTAATTTTAATAAAAAGGAGCGTGGTCCCATCCACTTTTCTCCCGGTACGTATTCCAAATTATGGCAATACCATATGTACCAAATATCATCGACGTAGGTCAAAAAATGCCCAAAATATGGCGATTTCAATTTTTGGGTTATATGGGAGCTGCCACGCCCACTTGTCCGATAACGCCCATTTTTGTCCTGATTACTCACATTAGTAACATATGAACTATTGCAATGTTTCAAAACTCTTGCTATCACAATAGTCAAGATATATGATGTTATTCAATTTATGTGGGAGGGGCTACGCCCACTTGAAATATTAAAAGCCTAAAACCATCCTCTATAAATTCCCTTTTGAATGACACCCGTTTGGGTCAAATCGGTTGGATAGTTTCCGAGTCTATAGCGAACATGGGTACAAACATTTTTTGTATTTTTTTATCATAATATTAATCAAAGGTTTATTATGAGCAATTTATAAAAAAAAATATTGCATCGAAATCTATTTTATAAACATAAGATATCTTGTTGTGAAAAAGGCCCTTAGATTTAATATATTTTTGGTATATTCCGGACAACAATAAGGAGTATCAAAATTGGCAACGAAATTTTCTACTTACTTCATTTATAGTAAACAATAAAAACAAAGCTTAATGTGAGCTTTGCTAATTAAACCGATCTCAGCTACTTAGAAATGTGGACGTATTTCAAGGATTAGTCGTAATAATTTTAGTCCCTCAAGATGTTATGGTAGTGCATGTCCTGCTATCCTTCACTGTTTTTAAATATATCTGTGGCAATAAGGAAAAAGTGCTTAAGTAATATTTTATATTTATCTAGAAAAGCAGTTTTAAATGTGTCTTTTGATTTTTTAACACATGGTTCTGTCCACTATAGCATATATGTATATTCAATTTGAAATTTAATATGTTACGAGTATAAAGCTACGTTCACATTTATCAAATATTTGTCGAAAAAAACGTAACCAAGAAAAAAACTAATAATTTATTTTCTTTAATTCCAATATTTTTTAATTTGGAGAAGAATTAATTTTATTTTGTAATATAAAAATCGTGTTAAATGACATTATCCCTAAGCAAAACTATTGGTTACGTTTTTTTGGGCAAATATTTGATAAATGTGAACGTAGCTTAAGATAAAATAAAATGTATATGGGGTAATTGTTTAGAAAAAGAAAAGCAGCAAGTAATTGTGCCAGAACTTCGTTAAAAATCGTTTAAAATAAATGAAACTTTGCCCGGATATACTTTTGAATATGGATAATACGAGTGTGGTATTAACTTCAAATCAGCTTATCTCGACTTAAGCACTTTTTCCTTTATGCCACAGATATATATCTGAAATTTTCGCCTTATGATTGAGGAAATTACTTTTAATTATGCTAAAATTATGAAAAACTTAATTCAATTTTGAAAAAGATAATAATTATGTGCTTTTAAGACATGACCGAAATACTTAAACTAACAAAAATTTTTTTTAAATTTTTACAAAATATTGCAGTAAAGTTTTTTCTCGTAAATAGTTTTCCATATTTTCCACAGGCACAAGGAAAGCATTCTAAATCAGCATTACACACCCATACATTGTTTTTCACATTGAGTGTAATTTGATTTTCATTCTTGTGTATAAATTTTAGTTATTTATTGTCATGTCAATCAATTTAAAAAAAAAAAACGAAAAAAAATATATTTTAAATTTATTTTCTTATCTATTTCAATGTTCTACAAGCGAACTGCTGATGCCTTTAACATATTTTAAAAACACATTATTTTCAATGTGTTGCCGGAATTCATACATGCACACATACATCCATACCTTCATCAAATTATACGCAAAAATGGAATATTAAATTTTTTAAATAATCAAAAAAAAAAAAATGATTTTTATTTGTAACTTGCGAACTCAATAATATCCAGGCTTTTTGCTCCTCTAATGTAACATGATGTTGTTGATGATGTTACTACATTTTGTCTGTCTGTAAATCACATATAATTTGTTATATTTTGTATCTGAACTCAACATACTCATCATCGTCATCACCAAAAGTAACAGCAGCAACACTTGCATTTACGTCACTACAAATTACGACTACTGTATACTAAGAGTAACAAACACCCAATTCCCCTTTGAGGATGCTCATCAAAATTGTGAGAACTGAAAGAAATAAAATAAAAAGGTTAAAAAAAGAGTATCTCGAATACAATAAATAGACGTTAATTTAAGCAATTTATTAGTTAAAACTTACTTGCGTAAAAAATGTACACACACACATTTATTTATTGAACAAAAAAAAGGGGGCAATTTACTCTTATAGCATATGGAATATATCAGCATGAATTTTAAATAATGACTGACTATAGCATGAATTATGAGTTCAAATTAATGCTAATTGCCAGAGAAACGAGCAACAAAAATAAATGAAGTTTTTAAAGTAGAATGAAAAAAGAAAAAATATCAAGTATGAAGTGAAAATTAAGAACAAGTAGTGAAAACTATGCGTAAAGTTTTATAAGCGATTGTTAGGGTAATTTTGTGCTTTATGTTAAAAGATTAAAATTAATATCTAAACATGAACAAAATCAAAGAAGACTTCTGGATTCGGGGTTAAACGAATCTTGAACAAATGTAATACAAAAAAGAAAGAACACAATGTGAAGTCATCAAATAAAATTGATTTTAATAATCTGTCTTTATAGTTGCTGTATAATAATATAACATGACTAAAACCTTCAGGGAATGAAAAATTAGCTCAGTCGTCAATTGTCTATGAATTTAGACACTAATAACTACAAAAAATCTAATTAGTGCGGAACTAATATTTCTCTCTGATTGATTTAAATTCGTTTAAATTATAAATTTTTATAAAATTCTTGTTAAATATTTTAAAAATTTTCCATTAAAATTTATCGATTAAACTATTTTTTTATGAAAAAAAGCTATCGATAACTTTTCTATAACACAGAAAAGTTACCGGTATATATATTGAAGCAATGGAAAGTGTTATAGGTATTTTTTCATAGTCATCCCTTTTTAATATTACTAGCAAACTTTTTGATTACCTTACTTTTGTGCAGAAAAGCTATCGGTTACTTAGATTTATCTAAATGACACAACTATTTGTAGAAATATTTTTTGAGAATCTTTGTCTCCTTCTGTGAAGTTAATACAAATTTTAGTTTGTTTAAAAAAAAAAAGACGTGTGGCACTCGGGGACTGCCGCGGTAAAGCTATTGCATAGCATTTTTTATCAAGTTATGCAATTTCAATTTCAGTTTTCTAGCTATAATGAAAGTGCCTTATACAAAGAAGGGCACTTTAGTCCCCCCAGGTAAAAAGTGCCTTACGTTAGTATCCTATGTCCTGCTCCTGGTTCTAAGCTACCTGCCCACCAATTTTCAGCCAAATCTGTTTAGCCGTTCTTGAGTTATAAATAGTGTAACTAACACAACTTTTTTTTTATATACATATATAAAAATCGCCTAAAAAACCCAGAAATCCCGGAAAAATTCCCGGGAAAATGTGGCAACACTGGACGGGAAAACCCAAAAACTTAGACGAAAATAACCTCAAAATCCCGGAAAAATTTCGGGGAAAGGTGGCAACATTGGAAATTTAAAAAAAATCAAAGCGGCAACACTGTATAGTCATCATACATAGAGTATACAAAAAAGAAGTTTTCACTTCAAAAAACAAAAGACTTAGGAAACAAACATAGTTCCAGGTTTTTTCGTTTCAAAAACAAAAACAAACGTTTAAAAATTTCTTGATACGGTCGCCTCAAAGCCTGCGATAGAAGCTATGCAATAGCTTAAAAATATCGATACTTTTACTTTGCTAAAGTTGTCGATATATTTTTACATTTTACTTATTTTACAAAAGGTCTTATCGTCTGCAGTTTTCCAAAAAATGTTATCTGTAAATGAACGCTTTTGGTTTTAAAATCAAAACTGTGTATTACTAAAGAAATTTTAGCGATAAATAAATCTATATATATATATATATATATATATATTAAAAAATTGTTGCAGGAGTGTTGTGACTTTATAACTCACGAACGGTCGAACCGAATTCGATTAAATTTTTATGGTTTTTTTGTATGGTCGTGTAGATGGTTTATCTAAAGTTTGCATGAAATCGGTTGATGCGTTCATGACTTATGACTTTTCGTGAAAGTCGTGATGTGCTGTGATTTGGTAAACGGAAAAGTAAATAGTTTTTCTAGTTTTCAGCTAGTTTTTCTATAAAAATAATCACCGATAATTTTTTTTTTATATTACATTTATGAAGAAGATTTATCGATAAATATGTAAATGTACGATATCACCTGATTTTTATATATAACTTTACTTTTCTCTAAAAAGGTTAAAGACAAGATTACAAAAAAGTAACATAACTTCTGTTTTGACATTTCATCGATAATAATTTTATATAAAGATGGTTGTTATTTTTCTGGCGAAACGTTTAATATTAAATACTTGTTGCTTGCTGATTTTTAGATTTACCTATCGAACATTAAACATAATGTATGAACAATGTGGTATATGTTATAATTTTTAATCCAATTTTTTTTTTTGCCAAAGTTATCGATAACTTTTTGTAAGAAAAGTAATGAATAAAATTTACATTTTCCTGTGCGAAAGAAGTTTTAATTTATTTTTCTTCTGTGCGATAAAAAAAAAATAAACTTTTAACTGATAACACTATTTATTCAGAAATCTTTTTCGAAATGTTAATTTTCGTTACAACAAAAATTGCTGATATCTTTAGCTTTCCTTTAGAAAAGTTATCGATAGCTTGGAATTTCTTTAGAACAGTTATCGATAACTGAGATTTTTAAAAAAATTTTACATTAATATTTTTGAAAATATTGTTATTTTTCTAATTGAAAAAGTGTTAATTTTTTGTATAGTTAATTTTTTCTCACTTGTATGTGTGTATGTGTGTATATGTATGTGTGTAATTTCCAAAAAAATTTAACTACCCTTTCGGAAACAAAACTAACTTTAAACTAACTTTAATGTATGGAAAAAACTAACTTTTTTAACATTGCGATGTCCTAGGAAGTAATCAGTTTTCTTTCCACTACTTGTAGCTAACTTTAAAGTTAGTTTTAAAAAGTCAAAATGTAGTTAGTTAGTATACAAAAAAAATATATATATCATTTTTATTTTATTTTCTCAATTCTATATTCAGTAGTTTTATAGTAATATTGTAATAATAAATTTTTCTTAAAATTTTTTTTCACCGGTGCTGTGCTGGGACTTGAACCACAGGTCATTGGGTTAACAGTCAACGCGCATACCACTCAGCTAAGGTACCACTTAAATATTGACAGCAAGAAGTTATAAAATACTTGAAATAATTTTAAGAGTTCCTAAATGAGTAAATTTGTTGGCGCTCATCATATTCAATTATAAATGAGAGTACATATATATATATATATATATATATATACTCAACCTACTAATTGATTTTGGTTACGTTCTGCATTGTATAGCTTTATAGTAGTGCTGGCAAATTCTACTATTTTTCATTACTCAATAATACTCAATACTTTTCATTTGGGTACTCAATACTACTCGATACTTTTAACGGATTTTTTGAATTTGTAACGCATAGTTTTTATCTGCAAATTGAAGTAGTTTCTTCAAAAATTAAAAATAGATCTTCACTATTATTGGTTTTGTGTGTCTTTTATTATTAAATCAAAAATAAATGTAAAGCTAACTTTTAATTCAACGTTAACAACTTAAGAAATAATTTAATTGTTCTCAAAAAAATGTAGTTATGCATATAAGGGTTCTTTGGAAAATTAATACTTTTTTATGGTTCTTCTATTTTATTGACAGCTTTATTTCGGTGGTTGGTTTAATTTTTTAGCTTACACATTGTTGTCTTTCTGTACAGTGATGTATTTTTATACACTATTTTAGCCACTCAACTGCTTAAAAATACAAGTCTGAAAGTATCGAGTAACTACTTTTGAGTATTGAGTATCCAAAAAAAAGGGCAAATACTCGATACTCGGTACCCATTACTCAATACTTTGCCAGCACTACTTTATAGTTAGTCTAAAAGTTAGCTTTTCTTGTAGCTAGCTACACATTTGACGATAGGGTAACCACATTAACGTTTGTTACAAAACAGTTCATCTTACATATTATTTAAATGCAACACATAATTATCATGAAGAAATCTTTACGGAATATTGAAATATAGTTTTTCAGTCTCATATCCTGCCTTAGCAGGTCAGTATGTGTATATAAAATATATATGATTTTGTAAATTTCTGTTGAATTTGTGATTGTAAAGTATGTCTTTGTGGAAACCACAAATTTTGGTTTGATGTTAACAACATTTACAATATCTAATGCAAAATTCATTTCAATCAAACATAAGAACATTCAATTCAAAAAATGAGCACATATACGACTACACTTTCAAAAATGTAGACATTAAAATTACAAACAGATAAGGATGCTGAAAAACAACCGGTTGGAAAATTTTCTATATTAAGTAAATTAATTAATTGTCTCTTGTTATATTTATAGTAAAATTTTATGGTGCCGCATTCACTCATATTATTATGTCTATTTCCTTTCTATATAATGCAGAAAATGAAAAAGGTGCGAGGTCGAAGAGGAATATTTTAGTACTTTTGGTACTTTTTATTTTTCTTACTAACTTTTAATACATTAACAGCCAGTGTACTTTCTGTGAGGCAAAATTAGGAAAACCTTCTAGTCTTGGTATTTTTTTTGCTTTTGGTACTTTTTCAGTTTTCAATCATACATACATATACAGGTACATAGTTTATGCCTTTAGTAAGATGTAGTGTAAATAAAATCACGAGCTAATCTAAAAATAATTTTAAAATATTAATCTTTAACTTATGCTCACAAAATTTAACACATTGTTCTAAATTAATTATTTTTCATTTGTTTTTGTACTATGTGATCTTTTATTTTCAATTGGTTTTGGCTTCTTTCATTTGACGTCTTCAAAATAATATGAAATTAAAATTTTTCAATTTCATTCGAGTTAATTAGATTTTTACTGTGTTCTGTTTTTACGTGCAAGAAATGTTTAAAGCTCCATTAAATAAATAACAAGCAGTAAGTTGTATTTTGCCAATGGAAATTTTTGAAAACAATCAAACATAAAATTTTGTTAACGACAAATTTTATTGACATACAAATAAATACAATTTAAATTGATATTTTGTTGATGTGTTTTATTTTTTTGGTTTTGTTCTACTTTGGCAATAAATTCAAATTTATTCTGGTGGCTTCATTTAAAATACGTTAACATTGGAATTTATTTGATTTGTATTTTAGATAAACAATCAAATACAGCAAAATCAAATATTCCTTGAGCGAACGAACAGGGAATGGAAATTAATTTCAATTTTTTTCAATTTTTCTTTATTAAGTTAAATTTTATTGAGAGTTTTTAATTACCATTTGCAAAAAGTGCCACAATGTAGGGGGTGTGTATGAAATTGCTTTTAAATTAAGAAGACACATATTTTGAGTTTGTAATGGATATTTGTCGCTCTTTGTTATAGGGATAATTTTTTGTTTTTATATTGATTTAAATATCATTGAAATAATTTTTTGCATACTTACGGCTCTTTTCACAATGTATGATTAAGAGTTAGCGTTCACTTTAACGAGAACATTTGTATGCCAAACTTGCCGTTAAACTCCAAGTTAATTTTTAATCGTACATTATGAAAAGAGCCGTTAGAATGATAAACTTTAATGACCACAAATGATTTAAATTTTTGTGGTTTTTTATTGTTTGTATTCTAAATTATATCCGGTATTTTGTGGAACAGCTTAGCATTCGTTTTGAACTTGCTATGTGATTTTTGACTTAATATTACAGCATTTATTCTCATCTCCTTTTTCATAATGTGTAAAAATTTAATTCCAATATCTTCTATACATACTAAACTTTTGAGAAAAGAATAATATTTTCATTCGTCATTAAGTTGTAAGTTGTTAGCGAATTCAACTGAACTTTAAACTCTTTTTGGGCAAAATAATTTTTTTGGATTTATTGTGATTAGGCAGCAAAGGCTCGATATTAAATTAAATTTTTGCTTTTAAAGATCTAAAGTAAAATTTTATCTAAAATATTTTTAGTAGTACGTTTTATACCACTTTGCTTTTGCTTATGGAGAGTGTTTCCACGTTTTACTAAAAAAATACAAAATAATTTTATGCAGTGAAGATTAAAGATATTAAATTTTTTCGCTGAAATGTTTTCTACATTCTCTGTTCTCTTGTGGATGGATATGCTGGCAGCTATGGCTCGTTGGTTGCATGATTCCTTGACCGGTTGTTAGACAGGTCTCCTTCGGTAGTACACGTAGAGGCTGTGGTTGCTATCTAAAGCTGCAAGAGGTATTGGTTAAATGAACGATGCAAGACTACTGCTAGTGGCTGGTTGGTGTTCGGTCAACCAATAGGAAACCTCTATATGCTGTAGCGAAACAACAGAAGAAGTGATTAGACAAATTCGAACACTTGAGAATGGTGTTTTTGCAGGCTAGGTGGTCCATCCATAAGATTTTACCACCTAATGTAACTCTTAAGGTCACGCTTGTATGATCAGGAGAAGGCTCCGGGGTGATGGCGAACACAGAAATTTACACGGTCTCAATAACACTGTGGGAGCAAAGTCGCAATGTCACAGATCTGCAAGTATAGAAAACAACGTTAGTCTGTTCTGCTGTGTATGCTGAAATTAGAATTGATGTGGATTTTTTCCCATTATTGGCTTGGTGTTTTGTAGTAAGAAAAAAGTACAACAAATTACGATAAATCAGCTCAGTTGGGCTTTTGAATCGAATTATATATATATACTCGTAAGTACATACATATGTATGTATGTATACATACTCCTACATACATACATATATTTTTTTGTAATAAAATTGGTTTTAATTCTCTAAGAAATATAATACGATTTTTTGACAAATTTTAGTTCATTAATTCTTATTGGAAAATAAAAGGCTGCTACAACTTAATGCTGGAGACACAATTAAGACGAACGACGAATTTTTCGTTGCGAATATTTCGTCGTCAAAAATAGAACACATGCATGCATATCAAAGTGAAGACAACACCGACTTCGACGAAATTCGTCGTGCGTTACGAATTCTCTGATAGATTTATTTCTATTCCATACGCCGACGAACGACGAACAAATCATTACAGAGTTACCTTGTATTTTTAGTTTTCAAATATATTAATAAATAATTTTAATTTTTACTTTAATAAGTGCTTCTTTTTGTGATATCGATCTTTTTAGTTAAATACTCATAATTATTAATGATAAAATTTGTTTTAATGGTTTTTTTTTAATGTTTAATTTTATAAAGGAAATATTTTCTTTATGCAGTAACACTATCGCTGTTATGTTTGTACACCAGAGCCACGATTCCCCCGTTAATGGAGACCTAAGAAATGCAACGCAAAACAAAACGTCTCAAATCGGATCACTTTTTCTAAGTGCAAATATATTATTTTTGATAAAAAAAAAGTGATAGGCTATAAAAATGTAAGTAGAGAATAAACTGGGAACTGCCATTTTGACATGCTACTTTATTAATTCTTCACTTGTAATTATGACTTCAGTTAAAAAGTTCAATCATAAGTAGGTGTACTGCGACGCAAATCGGAATTAAAACTACGCAAAGTGGGTTCAACCAAATCTTAAAAAGCGATGTAAATCGAAACGACGCAATAAGGAATAACGCAAATCGGGGCTCCAGTGTATATAAAAACAAATTTGTAATAAGAAATACACACATTTTTTTATTATTATTATGACAGCAGTTATTTGTTCGTCCCAATTGTGTGCCACACGACGAATTTACGCAACTAACTTTTACCAACGAATAGCAGGTGTTGCTACCAAATTAATTAAAATTAATTTTAAATTTTGAGTCTGTCTTTAAATTAAAATTTTTTAGGTAATATTTTCTGTGTAGGATTCTTCTTTCAGTGAATAGTTACTTAAAATCGGTTTAGTGACAATAATAATATAAAATGGAAGACCTAATATAAGCGTTACCTACCTCCAACATTAAATATAAATCTACTAAATCCTTTAAAAAAAGTTTTGAAATTTAAATAACGATTTTGTAAGGAATCAATTTACATACGAATAACGCGAATTAAATAAAATCCTGTTAAAAATATATAAGAAATTTTTATCTTTTAAATATTTTTGCTGAAAAGATTTAGTAAACTGTAAAATAATCTACCAAAGCCAATGTATTTACGTATTTTTTTTTTTTTACTTAATTATTTAAAGTTTTAAAAAATGTCGGTGACCTGGGATTTTTTTTTTAGATGACTGACTATTTGCCAGAGAATAATAAAATGTCAGTAACTTCAGTGATGCTGCTGCAACTACTATGAATGCAACAACTACAATACATGGCCACATGGCAAGTATATTTTGTTATCGAATGTGGGTGTGTGTGTGTGTCACATCTGTCTCTGGGGGGCGAAAACACAAACAACAAACACCAGCTGTCCATTTGAACATTCGCATTATGAAGGGATTCGCATGGCAAAGAAAGGATCTTTGTAATGCGGCTTTATAAACTCTTTCTTTATTTTGTCGGGATTGTAGTGATTTTTATTTATTTTTCGAACGTTGCTGTTAGTTGCTTATGGAAAATAGGGATGTAACTAGTTGTCGAGAAAATTAGTTTGTTATAGTATATAGTAAAATTATATTTTTAATATATTTTAATTTATTTATTATTTTTTTGTTTTACCTAATTAAATTTTTAATTTAATCTACGTTTTTCTTAACTGATTCTTATTTCAGTTTTTTTTCTGTAAACTGCTTTCTTTAAGTTGCAACATTTAATTTGTAGCATAGGATGTTTTTTGTTTAACCGAAAGGAAGTTTTTTTATTCCATGGTATTTTTCATCTTCGGTCAAAAGTCCCCCACTTAAAGGTGGATTTCGGTGGTGGTTCTTTATTTTTAAAAGCGTCTTTTCAGATCTGAATAGTGGGCAGTGTTACGCCCATGGGAAGTAAATACATTATATATATTTTTGCTCTTTTTACTTAATAGATTTTTATGAATTTTTGTACGCACTTTATTTTCCTGTTACAACACCACATTATTAGTAAAAAGAGGGCAGTGTCACGCCCAAACGAAATAAATTTTTCTTTTCAAACACTTGTACTTAAGTGATTTTTAAGATAGTTCAATATTTTGGTCCGAAAACTAGCCAGTGCCACGCCTTTTATCAACTTCTTCTATTTAACCAGATATTATAGGAATTTTCACATATGATAAGTTTGTATTAAGATATCGTGTTATTATGAAAAAAGCAGGCAGTGTCACCACCATGCCATGTAAATATTACCACCAGGTAGCCTAAGTCGATTCTCAAGAAATTTTCCAGACACATTAAATTACGACCAAACCTTTTTTTTTAATTTTTTTATTAAATAGATTATTTTAAAACTTCTCACAACCCTTAAGCTCTCGTTCAAAATAGTGGGCAACGTCACGAAAAAACCACTGTCAATTGTTAATTCACTTGCCTAAGAAAACTGCGTTGCCAGTTTTTAAAAAGTAATCGCCAAAAAATACATTTTATTTGTCTTTTTATTAACATGTGAATTTTCTGAAATATCAATTTATCATTTGTCTCCTAAACTTCAAAAATTATTCCCAATACAGACAAATCATTTCGACTCCCTCTTCTTAACAACAAAAACAAACTTTCTTTATTTACACTCTTAACATAATGATTCTATTGACATTAAAGACTTGATGTCTGGTTATTATGAAATAAAATGTTTTTTTTTTGTCATGAAACACCCATAAAAAGCAATACTTTTTCTACAAAAGTAATAAATGATAAAAAGAAAAAAAAGAAAAAAAAAATTGATTAAATAAATTGGCAAAAATTGTTTAAACATACTGACAACATGTCAACATGTTTGTCTAAGCAATTTTTAACATTTCCGTTGCAGACCATGAGCAATATATTTTTTCGATTTTTGTTTTTGCCAACATTTAAAACTTAAAATGTTAATCCTTGTAGAGACACCTAACTCAAACACATTCAGACACATTGATGAAGTTTATATACATATAAACATTTCTCTATGGACTTTTTCCTTTTGTATATATTTTTGTATTAATATTTCCAGCTCTACTCCACATTCATGATTTTGAAAATTTGATAAAGGATTGACAAGTATGTGACAGGACACTCTTGTTTAAGTAGATGTAGAAAAAATAAAAAAGAAATAAGTAAAAGAAAAACTTTCAGCCAATAGCGTGGAATAATGGAGAAACATTAGAAAAGTTTTAGAAAAAAAATTACCAATACATTCTTTGTAATGTTTTTAAATGGAAAAGTAAAAAGGGAAACATTTTTTATGTAAATAAGTATGTATGTCAGTAAATTATAAAGGAGTATTGGAAAGGGGGAAATAAAATCCTTATTTTTTTTCTATAGAATTTTTAGTAAATGGATATTATAAATATAAATTAACGCCTGTCAAAAAGATGACAAGTATGTACCTAAGGAAAGAAAAAATAAAGGAATTAGGCAATAAGAGAAGGATAACATATATGCCGTATTTACACTATGCAACTTTACTGCATGCAACTCCCTGTTTGTTAGTGAGAAAGACAGAGAAGAAACATAAATATCTATTTTAAGACTGCCTCTTAAAATGAAAATTGCATGCAACTAAGTTGCATAATGTAAACAAAATTGTGCTCAGTCTAATTCAAAACAAAGCTCAAAAGTTACAGAGCTTTTGAGGTTAAAATATTAAAAAGAAATATAAACAAAATGATAACATCCTTCTTTATTTGAAGTCGGTTAAAAAATATATATGGATAAAAATATAAAAGTATAGTTTTATATCCTTTAGCATAACCAAAGGATGGCTATGCAGAAAATCATTAGAAAGCAGCGTCGTTGTAGAAAATAACATTGAAGAGAAAATCAAAAATTCGTCCTTTTTAGAAGAAATTCAGTTGTGTACAAAAAAATTATTATAGTGTCCATGCTCTTCTCCGCCGCGGGTACGTTTTGTCATCTTCGTGTTGTGCCTGCTGAAGAAATGGGTAATTGTCATTTCCAGACATTACAACTTACATATATGTTAGTGCCCAACAGAGCAACGGATGTACATACTCGTATAAGGTAGAAAAAGGAAGTAGGTAATCTTTGTTAGTCTGGTAGATGGTGAAAGGGCACCTAACGTCCCCCTCAAGAACAAAGTCAATAGAAAGTTAATCCTTTCTTTTGAGGCTTTTCCAGTAACCTAACTGGTACAACAGGAGCCGGTAAGCCCCACGGGAGAGTGTCTACCGGGCGGTACAGAGTGTTGTCCTATATTGGACACACACTTGTTTCGAGATGCTTACCTGTTCTCTTGGGGATGGATATGCATGGATAGGCATATTCCTTCTCCATGAGAACAGATATGCAGAGACGATGTCTGACCAGTGCTAGTTGCTGGTTGGATTTCGGTCTATCAATAAAAAAGCCTCTACGTGCTGTGGTGAAACAACAGATAATAGAGATTAGATAGCTCGCACACTTAAGCCAGGTGTTAATGCGTGGGGTGGACCATGCGAAGTCAGTCACACTTCTGTGCCCTCGAAGTAACTCAGGAGTGCTTGTGAACACTTATATTGACACGGTGTTATGAGCACGGTGGATTTAGCTCGTAATGGTAGGTACCCTCCATAATCTGTAACATACCTCTACACAGTTTTCACAAAGTGTCTGCCCTAAAGCCCATGAAAATTAGGTTACTGGATGTTATGATATGCCTCCGAACCAGCAACACGAGGTGGCACGCGAAATATATCAGTCTACAAATACACTGAACTTAATGCGCATGAGTAGTGCAGTAAGATGAAGATATTTTACCTCCTTTTTCGAGATTTCATATTTTATGTGATTACAAATTTTCATAAGGATGAATTTTTGTAATTTCCTAATAAGTTGGATTAATTTGAAAGGAAAATCTTGAATTTGCAACTGCAGATGTGGCTATTGAAATCTCATGCGAGTTTAGATAGACTTAAACAACACTTTAGTGAATATTTATTTTAGAATCTTCTACACAATTCTAATTTTCTTTTCATGTTCAAAAAAAATTAAATAATTTTTTACTGAATGTTATTATTTACACTGCTTTGGATGTTTTCTTTATCGAATTTACTCTAAGAGACAGAATGTGTATCAGGTTTACGTCAGCTCCTACCGATATTGTTCATCTGACGGTGTACTTAAACACTGGGTGAAAACAATGCGTCCAACATCGCCCCCGAGCTGCCCTCTCGGCGACAACCTGAAGACATCCCCTTGGGGACAACATCAGGCAGCAAATTCTCAGACATGGCCAAGGCCCTCCATGTCCAAACACCTTGCTAAAGTGTTCGAGCTACTTAAACTCTACTATCTGTTGATTTACAACAGCATATAGAGGCTTCACGTTAGTAGACACGCAAGCACTGGAAGAAGCATCAGTCCTTAAACCAACACCTCTCCCAGCGTGTACTCAATCATGCCACCAGGGGGTAGATGCGGCGGCTCATTCGTACTTCACACCGGAAATCGTACGGCCAACGTAGGTCATCATTGCTAAACTCCGGTAAACAATCTCCCATGAGAGCTACCAGTAAACTACTGGTCGAGCTTCGAAAGTAAATCCCGAAGGATTAGCCTTCTATTGGTTTTGGTCATGGGCTAGACCTAAGGTATCCTTACACCTTCTATATAGAGTTACGTGGCAAGCCATTTCCTTCATTATAAAATATATGCACATTCCGTTGCTCTGTTAATTCAGAGATTGTGCAGTGCATATAAGTTTTATGGGTAACTGACAAAAGGTTATGTCTATAAAAGTCAAATTACCCTATACCCCGGGAGGCATTGCATCTTGGAGTTAAAAGTCAACAAGATGAAACTATCTAGCCCCCGGGGGGAACTCTAAGAGACAATAAAGTCTACTGACATTGACTACTGCCATTAATGCTCTCCCAAATAGATATTAAAAAAATGGTCAGGACTTTTGTAGATAACCGCCTTGTCTTAGTTTGCTGATGTTGAGGTTGTTTGTTTTTCAATATAATCTTTTTTTCCTTTCTTATTTGGCACAACATTATTGTCATCATAAATTTTGAACAGGAATTCAATACAAACTTTTTCACAAAAAACATAAATACACAGATATTAAGAAACTATAGCTACTTCCGTTTGGTATTCATGGCTGAAACGTTTAACCACAATTTGTTCAATTAACATAGCTTTTGTTTAATATCGTTAAATGAAATGGAAAACGTCCTCTAGCTAACATTTTTATTATTTTACAGAAGAAACAAAAAACAGGATTAAGGCAATTTGTCAGCTGCAACAGATAAGACACTTTTAAATCCTTCAGGATGTGTATTTTTATAACTGTTCTAACAAAATAAAAGAAAGTTAAATGATGTAAAGACAGATAATTTTACGGCTCTGGTTTACTTCCTTTTTGATATTTGAAGAGTCTAATTTATATCGGTGAAAAAAACAAACAATGATTTCCGATATTTGTGTTAGTTAGGACGTTTTGCGTTTAGGTAACGATAGCTAAGTAGCAGAAGAGTTCACACACGTACAGACGCACACACACAGACACGCATGCACACACTCTTATGAACTTAAAAACATTTGTCTTTTATTGTGTAGTTTATTCTTAGAACTTGACCACATATTGACACAATATGGACAAGTTACTGACTGAAAACAGATGAATTGTAACGACTTTTTAGATCGATCTGGAAAAAAAAACAAAAAAAAGGAAAGCATTCTTTATGGTTTATGAAGAGAAAAATAAGTTTTTTTGTACTCGACGAACAATATGCGAGGGGTATTATTTGTTGGTGGCTATTGTTGTCTTTATTTTAACCGATTAAAAAAAATAATTTTCGATTAACTCTTCCATTTAAAGAGCGATTTTTTGTTTTAACTCAAACATTTTGGTCTCATAAAATTTTTCATTTGAAAATCGTGACCGCCCTCGTACTTACTATACCGTAGATTTTGTAGCAATTTTTCGCCGATATAAACAAAAACCCTTTTAACTTTACCCTTTTTTTGCCTGTCATTTTCAAACAAAAACAATCTCGAATATTCAAACTGTTTAAGTGGATTTCTAAAAATATTTTATATAAGGGCGTTTGTATGTGTGTGTATGCGTTAAGTAACGTTTTATTTCTATTTTGAAGTTGAGCAAAAAAGCCCTCTAGTCCTTTTAAGTCAAATGCTTTTGATTTTTATTTCCATGTATTTTTGTGCCTTTTATTCATTTCCGTACTTTATTTTTTCCTCCTCTACTTAAGCTTAAATAAACACACTGTTTAATGCATGTTCTTGAAGATCAAACTAAAGCCAGGCAACAAGGATAAACATTTTTTTCAAGGATAAAATATGAAACAAATATTTACTTTAAATGGTTTAAAGTGAAATGATATTTTTTTTTTTTTTCTTAAATATAAATTTTTCTTAAGTTATGGTTTGTTTTTATATGCATGAGAAAAAGGATTTATAGCAAATAAAAATAAAGAGTTTTTTTAACCGTTTCCTCAAGAATTTCATGTACTATTAAGACATTCTGCTCATCTTTCGTAAATTTGCAGCTGCTGTTTATTTTAACTTTATGAAAATGATTTTTTTTATAACCGGAAAATCCTTAAAATATGCAATAAATATTCAATGAAAAATATCAGAGTGAAATATTAAAAAGTATATAAAAAAATTATGAAAATTATTGGAAAAAAAAGTGTTGTGAGAGAGAGTTATTGTAAATATTCAGAATATATGTAACGCACGGTCTTTTAATAGGTGAAGAGAAGATTGAAGATCAAATGTTGCTGGTGTTCAGAAGATGCATTAAATTTCTTAAGAGTGTGATCTTTCATTTTATTAATTGTTTTACTTCGCCGACGATTCCACTAATCGATTAGCAGACATTAAAGTGACTTTTAAATTCGGAAGTTTTTATATTGCTGTTTTCATGCCATAAAAAGCTGCTACGTTTTCTTATATAAGCCTTATTTTTATTTTGAAGTTAGTTTCCAAGTTATTAAAAAATTAATTTACAAAAATAAATAAGCTCGCAGCAATACTTAAACTGTTTACAGCTTTTATTATAAAATCCTTGAAAAAAGAGTTAAGAAATACTGTTGCCTACATTAAAGCGTTGGTAGGGAAATATATGTTCTATTTTCTTAATTTATATCTCTTCTGAGAAAACATATTAAAAAAATAAAACTTTATTTCAAATTAGTATTAGTTCACAAATTGCTTGCTTTGCATTTAAGAATGATATCATAGCCTACATTTAGGCATGTGGTTAATGTGGTAAAATGTAATAAAATCATCAAAGCATTTGTTTTTATGTAACATATGCCCCTAAATAATCATCATAATAAAATCAGATAACGTTTTTCTTGCCCAATAAAACTGAAACATACAACATTTTAATAAGAACTACAAACGACAACAAGAGACAAACTGCGTGTCATTAAAAATCTAACTAATATGAACATTTAATGAAGCTAGCAAAAGTTTGAGAAATCTAAAGAAAGGAGAGCGATAGAACTCCTTTTATTAAAGGACAAATTTAAGTATTGCCTAAATCCGATTTTTTTTTTACGAATCTTTCATGTCATTCCTTGTTGGCTTTGTGTGCTTTAATTTAAACACTTTATAAATGTCTGAGCTTTATGCTAAGTTTTTTTTTTGTTTCATTCGACTTTTATTTAGAAATTTATGTGAGTGTTTTAAAAACACATTGTGACATTGCGCCTTTAGGTCTACTAATACACATAGTTTGATGGAAACTTTGATAAATTAAACAGATTTATTACTTAACTGTATCATTTTTATTCATTTATATGTACGCTTGTATGTATGTACTTGGTTGTACAGAAAGCATACAAAAATTCTATTGTAAACGTCCTGTCCGAGTGAAAAAATGGTAGTTGTAGTGTTTATTTTCATCTCTTTTAAAAAAATTCTATTTTCCGTTACACTGTATAACACAAAAAACATAGTTTTAACGAGTAATTTTGTTAAAGGACATCGAACACATATACATGCCTTGAGTTATTAAAATTCATTGTATGTTGAGCTAAATTGCAAGCCTTCTGCACATTTTTATAGCGAAAAGGCAGAGGAAACCGTGTAATCTCAGGACCCCTCTATACTGGTCTTATTCTTTTTTAAATTTCTTCAATTCCTAAATGAATTGCTTTGGCAACCAGTTAACTACAGAATCATCTAAATGATATGCAAAATTTTATCACATATATCTCTTTTCATGGTGAAAAGTACTTCAAAAAAGGTATAGAGTTGCCAAGAGACAAATAAAAAAAGGCCTTAATAAATACATTCTTAAAATGCCAATTTTTCTTTCAGCGATTTGTTAAAAAAACACCATAAAAATCGATTAAAAACAGTCTAACAATTTGAAATGCATCTAAAATTTATCAATAAATCACAGCAGAGTTGACAACCAAAATCTCATCCAACGTATATAAGTCTCTTCAACTTCCTACAACAACACTCATTAAAACAAGAGATAAAAAATTTTATAATTTATCGTTTTATTAACTTTAAGCTGATCTATAAGATTCCGATTTTCACATAAAGCAGATTGTTTGACTCTGTCAATAAATATCTTTAAAATAAGGTAAATTTTGTTGAAAATGTCTTTAAAATGAGGCCATAAACTCCATCACAAAAATTAGTCTCGTCTATTAATCCACATAGGATGTTATTGTCAATTTGTATGTAAGTATTATTTTTAATACAAATTAAACTGATAAAATCGTGTTTTGAAGAGTAATTTAGTATTAATTTTAATAATTTTAAATAATAACAAAATTAACCCCAAAAATGATTTTAATTTTTAATTGATATCTGCCTTTCTAGTTGAGTGAGTGTGCTTTCATGTCTATTAAGACTTAATAAAGTATAATTTTATGACTAATATTTTTGCAGAACATTACGTTCCACTACATTGTCGTTGAATATCAATTTTTGTCCTATTTTCCAAAAACTTAATTAGAGGTTTAAAAAATGAGTTAGAGTTTTAAAAAGTTCCACAAAAATATTTCTGGTGGTTTTTTTTTAGAAAAAAAAAATATATATATGGGATACGTTTGACCATATTGTTCATACCTGGAACTTCACGCTAAACTCAAGTCTTTTATAAAATTTACAAAAGTATTTTCAACTGAAAATAAGTAGACAGATATTGAAAATAAATTTCACAAACCATTTTAGACTGTCTAATTAAAATATGTTATTTTTTAATTATCGAGTCTGATATCTGCTGAACTGATTTTGATTTTGCTGTTAATTTATCAAGCTCAAATACACAAGTGAACTTTGAAAATCAATTTGAGAAAAGCTTTAGCATTCCACATTCTTTTCTTTTTTTTAGTTAGAAAGTCGATTTGATTTTGGATTTGATTAGCGCGCTACTTTAAAATTTATTTACACAATAAATTTTTTCGAAAACATAATTTTTCAATAAGTCTCGAAATTCATGAAATCGATTTAGTTTATTCTCTGAAGGGCAGTTGCCCTTCAATTCCTTTAGAATGTCTCGAATTAAGTTATGATCGGTTAAGCCGTCTTTAAGTTATGAGGAGTTACACACTTAAATATATACACACACACGCACATGCATGCACACGTGCAGAATAGAAAACGTTGATATCTGATGAAAACCCCTTTTTGGAAAATTTGGAATGAAATCAGTGACTTCAGTTAGAAGTTAAAAACTGAACATTTTATACCTAAAACGTAAATTTTATAAGATTTTTTATGCTGATTCGCTAAATGTTACAAATTGTTAAATATTCAAGTGCAGTCAATGATGGAAGCGAATTATTAAAAAATTGATTTCGATGCACAGTGTTTTTGCTGTTTCTTTAACAGCCTTTAACATTACTACTCTATACATTTACTCGTTTCCTGTGGAAGTGCACGGTAGAGCCGAACGTCAAGAAAATTTTTAATAAATATAAAATTTTTGAAGTGTTGGTTTGATAAATTTGATAATTGCTTTAATGCTATTTGAAGCTAAGGTCCGAATAGCGTTTAAACAGTGACATTTTGCCAAAAATTATTTTAAACGATAACAAAAATTTCCCAATTCATCTTTCTAATGACTAACAATGAATTAATTTGAGAATTAAATGAACTTTAGGGTTATTTAAAATGCTATAAATTAAGTAACAAAGTTTTTTACTCTTGATAAATTATTTATTCTCATGTTAAATATTAAATAAGCAAAGTATAGAATATTTTGTCATCACTTGTTTCTTATTTTGACCGACTGTTCATTGTTAATCTAGTCAAATGTATCATTGTCCTTAAGGATTTCTCTGTGGCATTTATTCTTATTTGTTGGAGTGTTTCTATACATACATTCGTCTGTGTGTCCTGCTAACTGTCTTTTAGCCTGTTTGGCCTTATATTTGCCTTGGTTTGGTTGTTTGCTATTATTGTCTTTCTGTCCGACCGATCTTTCGTCCTTTTACCACCAGTCTATGTGGGTGTGTTTAGTTAATTTAAAGCGTTAGATTTTCCTTGCTTTTGTTCTCTGTTTGCATATCAATTTATTTTTTATTCTTATTTAGTTTTTTATGCTTTCTACTCTCCATGTTATTATACAATTTCTTTTTTATTTATGTATCCTTTTACATTTTATTTTAATACAACATCATGTCTTGTATCATTTACATTAGTTTTGTTCTTTTCTGTTATTTTTCTGGCTATTTACTTTTAAACTTGTTTACATTAATTTAAAGTAGAAATTTATACATGTTTGAGAAAGTTTTTAGAAATAGGAATATTTTGGAAATACAGAAGGAAGTACATAATACGAATTTAGAATCTGATAATATTATTACCATAGTATTTTGATTCGTTTTTAGGAATACTCTCTTCTTCATCGCAATTTTTATGAACAATCGTTGTTTTTTATTTCATTTCTGCAATAGCAAATATTACAAATGCCTTGCAAAAGGCTTTATGCTTTCAAGTTTAAGTAAATTAAAAAAATCTTTTTTAAATCTAAGACTAGAAATCTTGAAAATTAAGATTATAATACTGCAAAGTTCCAAAGTTCCAAATTTCTAAAAACAAAAAAAAAAGTTTAATATAAATACTCATTTATTGTTTTTCTTTGATCCTTTAGATTTATTAGGGGTTTTTCCGGTTTAGTCTTTTAGTTTCAACAGACAATTGGAAATCAAATAAAAGATTATAAATGTAATTTTAAAGTAACGAATAGTGTTGCTTTTTATGAAAAATCTATCTGGATTTTTGAATTCACATTTCAAATTCTTTCTGCTCTTAGTGATGGAAAATGTCTGCGAAAAATTTCAACAGAAAATCCCTTCAATTGTTTTTTCAGTAATCTATTTAAATTTTTATTATTTTGCATGATTTAATTTGTTTTGTTTTATGCATTTATTTGAATTTGTTGTAGGAGTTTTGCAAAAAGAATTTTAGACGATAACATGATACGCTGTTAAACTCAGACAATATTGTTTAACAGTATGATCGTTTAACATTATTTAACCAAAATGGTGATAGTAAGTTGAATGTAACTCAATTTACTTTTCGTTTTTTGTCAAATTTTACATATCGTAAATTAAAAGAGTTCGGTTTTCTCGATATTTAATAAAAAGTATAATATCCTGAAATCTGATTTCCTGTAAATAGCATGTTATATAAATCGGTTCACTTAGAATACCATAAAAAGTAAATCGATTTACTTAGAATAGCAGAAAAAGTAAATCGGTGTACTCAGAATAGCATGAATAGTAGTTAATCGATTCAGTTAGAATATCCTGAAATGTGATAACTTCGAATGGGTTAAAATCAATTAAGTTATAAGTAATAGCATGAAAAATAAATCAATTTAGTTAGAATAGCATAAATATTGATTAATTTTAATAGGTTAATTTTGATTTACTTAGAATAGCATAAAATGTAAATCGGTTTACTTAGAGTAGCATGAAAAGTAAATTGATTTAATTAGAATATCAGAGAAAATAAATCAATTCCCTTAGAATATCCTTTCTGAAATTTGATAGGTTGGTTGGTTGGTTGGTTTACGTGGCAGCCTGCTCCGCGCAAGCTTTCAAGTGGAATCAATAAGATTCCGTTTTGAAAGACCACTCCACTCGTCAGTGTCAACCTGATCTATGGTCCGAATCCAGGCCTCAGATTCGGAGTAAGATGCTACATCCATCCCGCCGCATTGATGTATCTAATTAGGTCACCTAGACCTATCCTTGATACCTCCGAGAGATCGTCTAATATGCTATTGCCCAAGAATTTGTGTCTAGAAAGGTGCAAGGCCGGGCATTCGCAGAGAATCCCGGCAACTCCGGCAGAACGGATTGTAGGAAAGGCCTATCCTACTAGCGTGTCTCCCGATTACCCAGTGCCCCGTCAATACTGCGACGAGCCTCGAGATGTCCCTGCGGTTTCTGTTAATTAGTTGTGTTGTGCGCTTATTTATGGTTGTTGCAAGGCCACATTTTCCTAGCCACCTTACACGTGCTGAACCTGCGCCATCTGCGAGTAATAATTGAGAATGAGATTTCTAATATTGCCAAACGGAATGGCTACCGATTCAGCAGTGGAGACGTTCATGGCAGATCCGGCCCTGGCCAGTTCATCCGCCTGTTCGTTGCCTTGGACGTTGCTATGTGCAGGAACCCAGATGAGGGTAACGTCAGTCTGTCTACCTAGTCTGGATAACGCGTCTTTGCACTGGCTAACTAAAGTAGAGAATGTAGTGTAAGACCTTAGAGACAAAAGTGCCGCTTGGCTATCGACAAAGATGCCGACTCTACCTTGGACACCCCTGTCAATCAAAACTCTACACGCCTCCTTTATGGTCAATACTTAAGCCTGAAATACACTAGCTTCATCAGGAAGTCGGAATGAGAGCTTTATTCCAAGGTCCTTCGAGAATACTCCAGAGCCCACACCGCAGATCATTCTTGATCCGTCAGTATACATTCTGAAGTTGAAGTCTTTTTCTATGTTACCCCCTTCCACCATCCCGTCTGGATGGAATAGGGACTTTGAACGTACTGTCAAAGTCCAGATGAGGTATCATGTAATCAGTGGGTTTCCTCAGTGTCGGTGGTAACTGATCTAGGATTCTAGCATGGCCATAGGTCCTTGATCTCCACTTCCTAGATGCCGCTAGTCTTACCGCACTGCTTGAGGATGCCGCCAATAGATGAAGGTCGATCGGGATCAGGTTTAGCATAGCATTCAGAGCCTCTGAGGGACTAGTACGTAAACATCCGGTAATTCCGATGCAAGCAGATCTCTGTATCCTGTATAGTTGGTCTACCACGTATTTCTTACTTGTGGCGGGGCCACCATACTACCGATCCGTAAGTTAATATGGGACGTACAATTGCTGTGTACATCCATTTAAGCATGATAGGGGTAGGCCCCATTTGGAACCAAACATCCTCCGACAGGAGTAATAGGCAACTGTGGCCTTTTTTACCCTGTGTTGCAGATTTGGTTTCCACGATAGTTTGGTGTCTAGGATGACTCCTAGATATTTTGCATTGTCCGATAGAGACAGTTCCAGATCATGCAGCCGAGGGAGTCTAAAGCTCTGGACTTTGGTCTTTGTAGTAAATAGTACCAGCTCCGTTTTGCTAGGGTTCACTCCTAGACCACAACCTGTAGCCCATTTGCTGAGTGTACCCAAGGCTCTGGACATGATATCGCTTATCACGTCCGTGAACATCCCTGATACCATTATTACTACATCGTCCGCAAAAGCCACAACTTTAACTCTCGCAGCGTCTATTCTGAGAAGAATTGTGTTAACTACGAGAAGCCACAGCAGGGGATAGATCACCCCACCTTGTGGTGTTCCTCTGCATGCCTATTTTGACTTTTCGCTATTGCCTAATTTTGCGGTGACGTTTCTTGCCTTCAACATGGTGATGATCCAGTTACTGATGTATTCCTCTACGTCAACATCTTGGAGAGACTGTTGGATGGCTGCCACTGATACATTGTTAAAGGCGCCTTCTATGTCCAGGAAGGCGGCCAAAGTGTATTGTTTATTTTCAAGGGATCTCTCTATGAACCTTACCACCTCATGAAGTGCTGTTTCAGTAGAGCGTCCCTTAAGGTAGGCATGCTGACTTTCTGAGAGTATTGACGACCCAACAAGTCTATGTCTAATATGAGAGTCTATTAATCTTTCCAGCGTCTTGACCAAGAAAGATGAAAGGCTGATTGGCCTGAAGCCTGAAATTTGATTACTTCGAATAGTTTGAAATCAATTAAGTAAAGTGAATAGCATGAAAAATAAATTGATTTAATTAGAACAGCAGCAATTTCGATTGCTTCGAATAGTTTAAATTCGATTTACGTAGAGTATCATGAAAAGTAAATCGATTTAATTAAAATAGCATGAAATCTGATTACTTCGAATTGGTTAAACTTGATTAATTAGAGTAGCATGAAAAGTAAATCGATTTAGTGAGAAAAGCATGAAATCCAATTACTTCAAAAAGTTTAAATTCGGTTAATTAGAGTAGCATAAACATTAAATCGAGTTACTTCGAGTAGCATTAAAAATAAGGTTACATGTAAATTTTTTTTTGCCCACTATTTATTTAATATTTTTTTGGTTGAAATTAAAAACCATTTTGCAAGGATTATGTTGTGATTTGAACTGTTTAGCTTAACCCTTTACAAAAGGATAAAATTAAAATTTTTATAAACAAGTAAATTCTTACAAAAATTTAATATTATTATAATGAAATACATTTTGTATCCATGAAATAGTATCTTTGGTTAAATGAAGAGAATACATTTTAAATAAGAAACTTCCACTTGAGACTTAATGTTTAATGAAATGGTCGCCTCAAGCAAAGCAAATCATTTTGCATTGCTTGAAATTAATCTCAGTTAGCCCTAAGCATTCCTATAAATCTTATTTTGTCTTCTTTAGATCCTTGTCTTTTAGTAAATATTACAAGTAAAAATGAAATATTAAAAAAAAGAAAACTGGAAGTCCATTCTATACTGTCAACAGATACATGAAATTCGTGTACAAAAAAAAAAATATTTCGAAATTTCCATGTTTTTTTAACAATAGTTGTCTACTGCTGATTATAATTTTTTCAAAGTTTTCTTTTTTTCATAGTGTTTGATTTGTATTTTTATGACTCTGATGATATTTTCATTTATTTTTTTTTCATCGCACCACAACTTGAATTCACAAGATAAAATAGCCAAGGGCTGAAAAGAAAATGAAAAAAAAAATGTTTTGGCTTGTTTATGGTAGAAGGCATGCCTGCCTGCCAGTTTTGTGATGAACTCGATGTGCGAATTTGAAAAACAACCAAATCTCTTTTCTTTGTGTTTAGTAAAAATAAATTGTTTGCTTACAGACATACATATGCATCTGTGTGCCTGTGTTTTTGTGTGTGTATAGATGTTAGTTATACTCCTACTTACAATTACCATGTCTCGTATTCCACTCTATATTTTTATTAATTTATTTTATCATGGACTTTATTGTTCTTAATTTATTTTTGCGGGACTTTATTCTTCACAAAAATTTTGTTTTTGGAGTTTCATAAAACAACTGTGCTGAACATTGTGCTGAATTTGTAATTCACGTTACCGCCTTTTATTACATGAAAACTTGAAAAGATGCGAAAAAAGCCTTTTTATTTTTTCTTTTTTTACCATTCGTTTAATGTTCTTGCAAAAGTTTTCTATAAAGAATAAAACAAATAAAATGTAAAAAAATGTTATGCTGAAAACTTCAAGCAGAAGTTGCAGTTAATATGACATGGCATGCTTTTTCTTTTGCACTTCAATTTATAAATTTAGCATATTTATTTTTTTGCTGCTCTTCTTTGTGTCTAAAGTTTTTTTTTTTTTGTTTTCGTAATTTTGGAAAATAGCCATTACTAATGTTGGACAGTGTAATGCTTTGTTTTGGTTGTGTAGGCAGCTAAACAAAGGCAAGACATTTGGTATACTTTCTTTAAATAGAATGTAGTCAAGGCAAGACAAAAAAATATATACAAAATATTAATTTTGTTAGTTAAAAATAGCAAAATCCTTTTGGAAATCTTCTACTGAGAGCGATTAAAGTAGGAGCAACGACTATTCTTAAATGATTTTATTCATTTATAAAAGAAACTGACTCTTCAAAGACCCACACCATGAAGAGGCAGAGGGTTAAAATATTTTACATATATTTTTCAAGTGGTTTAAACACCTCATGTTTACATTTTAGAAAATTTCATATAAAAATTATGAAATTTCCTATACGGATTTTACTATTATAATATGCAAAAGGGGATACTTAGCTCCACATCTTCCTTTTTTTGTATTGTGCAGTGTAGTTGGTACAAAATAGAAAAAAATATATATTTTCCATCCCTGTCCTCTAACGATGTCATCGGTTGTATTAGTATGAGTTTATATTTTTGCCTGTCTACCTACACAAACACGTACATATATGTATTTCTATGGCATCTCTTAATTTTACTGACAGACATATTTTTTCCATTAATATTTGCGAACTAAAACGTGACAGTCATGTTCCAGTGTTAAATCTGCCTGCTGTGTCATGTTTTTTTCTTTTTAATTTGATTCTTTCAGAAAAAATTATGGTTCTTGTTTTCGTTTTTTTTTTTGCTTTTGTGATTATTTAATTTCTAATATTCTATTATTATGGATTTCACACAATTGCCACTGCTGATTTTATTAGTACCACTTACAAAAGCATCTGGCTTTGTTTTTTTTTTTTTTTTTTTTTTTTTGAATAACTCAAATATTTTGGTTTTGGCATTTTATTATTGTCAAGACTTCCTGAACATTTTTTGTAGAAAAAAAGTATTCATATTGCATAAAATCTTTATCTAGCTTCAAACAAAAGAATAAAATGAAACAAAGCAAAAAGGAGTTTTTTTTAATTAAACAAAGATAATGAAAGAATTATTAAGAAAAACAATATAATTTTAATTAAACCAAAAGAGTTGAAATTAAATTAAAAAATATGTATATAGAATATTTTTCTTAAATAAAACAGGAACAATAAACCTACTTTTATATACAGAAACCAAAAAATTGCCTATTTTTGGGAAAATAATTTAAATAAACAGTAATTTACAAAATTTTACATTTATTTGCGCATGTACCTAGTAATAAATAATAAACAGTAATTTATTATATAATTTGTATTCCTTTTTTTGGCTCCTTGCAGGTGGAGCTGATATATATAAAGACCAGTGTAATAAAACTGTGGATATTTTCGAAGATATTAGTTCGCCGGAAGTGACGAATCAAAACATTGGTCGACCCTTAACCTGCTCGTATCGTTTTCGCACACTGAAAGGTGCTCCCAGAGACTTTGTGCTGAGACTACGATTTAAAAAATTTAAAATCGGCACACTGCTGAATGCCACCCATTGTGAGGGAGGATTTTTGCAGGTGAGTGGAATATTGTTTATTTTTTATTAAATTATATATACTAGCTTATCCCGGTGTACTTCGCTACCCCCTCGTTAGAAAATATATTTAAAAGTATTTATATATCCTATTGTGAAAATTTAATGACGATCGGTCCAGTAGATAAGACTATATTACGGTTTTTAATTTTCCTAAAAAGGGGCGTGGTCCCACCCACTTTTCTGCTGGTACGTATTTCAAATTATGCCAATACCATATGTACCAAGCATCATCGACTTAGGTCAAAAAATGCCCAACAATGGCGATTTAAATTTTTGGGTTATATGGGCGGTGCCACGCCTCTTTGTCCAATCAAAACTTCATATAGCCTATTATTCTTTCCAGAGTCACAGTAACATGCTGTGAAAATTTCAGGAAGATCGGTCCAAGGGTTTGGTTTTCCTAAAAAGGGGCGTGGTTCCACCCACTTTTCTGCTGGTGCGTACTCCAAATTATGCCAATACCATATGCACCAAATATCATCGTCGTAGGTAAATGCCCAAAATATGGGCGTTGCCACACCCCTTTGTCCAATCAAAACTTCATATAGTCTCTAATACATCCGAGAGTTCTAGTTAAATACTGTGAAAATTTCAAGAAGATCGGTCCAAGGGTTTGGCCTCCTATAAGGAACAAACAGACAAACAAATAAGCAAACACACATTCGATTTTATATATATAGATTAATACCGGAAAGTCACACATTCCGATCGGAGTGCTTTCAATTCCATAACTGTTTATTGCGATCGGTATTGATTTGTTATTCGATTCTGTAGTGCTAAAGTTTTTTTATTTATTAACATGAAAATGTTATTTGACTGACGCTCCTAAAAGTATGCATGTCTTTTAATCTTTAATACAAAGGAAGTTAGCTAAATTCATTAGCAATTAAATTTTGAATTTTAAAAGTGGTTTGATTACAAAAAAACTTTCGTTTGTCGTTTTCTAAATACCCAACTTCGGAATTGAAACCACATTCGTTCGGAATTAAGTTCTGTGATATGGCTGATCTTAAAAATTTACTCTTTAAATTAAATAGTAATTTATTAAAACTTTAAGTGCAAATTTAAAAAGATTTTTATTTGTCAGACACATTTTAAGCTTAATATAAATTGTTAACATTTATTACTAAAAATTAGGGCTCAAGGGAATTGTGATTTATGACCAAAACACATAAACTAAAGCTACGTTCACATTTATCAAATATTTGTCGAAAAAAACGTAACCAAGAAAAAAACTAATAATTTATTTCCTTTAATTCCAATATTTTTTTAATTTTGGGTTCGAATTTTTTAAAAACTGTATAAAAATACTCTTTTGGAGAAGAATTAATTTTATTTTGTTATATAAAAATCGTGTTAAATAACACTATCCCTAAGCAAAACTATTGGTTACGTTTTTTTGGGCAAATATTTGATAAATGTGAACGTAGCTTAACAAACAGTCCAATACATCAAAATGATAGAGAAAGACAGAGAGAGAGATAGAGTGAAATATATAAAGATATCAAATTAAATTTATTGCTCAATATAACCACTACCGACTTAACAAAATGCACGTGTATAGGCATTCAAACATATGTATATCGGGTGTTTTTTTTAGATTCATGAAAACTTAAAATGATGATAAAAGGCAGAAATATTGTTAATGGCATAATTTTTTTTAATATGATTTGTGGCATATGTCTGCCGCACCTACGAGTTACATGGTCCGATTTTTTAAAAGTTTTTGTACGAGTACTAAATCCGGTCACAAGGCGTCAATGGTAGCTCGATTCTTCGGCATAAGTCAAGGAGTTAACATAGCCTAATAAAATTAGTCCAGTGGAGTCAAATCGAACAACAGGACCATTTCTGTAAATAAAATTGCCACCAAATTGATTTTGCAGTAAATCGATTGTTAAACGTTCTGTATGGCGAATTGCGCCGTCTGGTTTGAACCAAATGATGTTGATGTTTAACTTATTAATTTTTGGAAACGAAAATTCAGTCAGATCCTTACTTATTTCGAAAGAAATAAAAGGTCCAGCGTGTAAACTTCACCAAACATGCTGCAAATACGGCAATTTTAATTATTGACGTAGCAATTTAATCAGAAATGAGTTGAATCACGTAACACAATATTTTGCGAAAGAGCTCTAATGAATTTCTCTAACAGATTTATGTTCTGCTGTTAAACGATTCATGATGTCTTTGTCAGCTGTCCAATCATCGTTATCGATATCGGTAGTTCTCACGCAGCATAAAAAAACACCCTTCCCTTTAAAACAGCTTCATATATTTTTTTTCTTAGAAAAAAATAAACTTGACATTAAATTTTATATACAGATACACACGTATATATACCCTGCAGGAAATGTCTATAGTGAAACTGTACTGATTCACTACTGACATTGTCACCAGTACTAGTGACTTATCATACCCCAGACAATGTTATTTACTATAGACATTTAACATTTGCGTGTCATTGAAAATCCACTACTGACATTGGTACTATTGACTAGGTAGTTCTTTTGTAGACATTGGAACCATTGATTCACTAGTTCAATTAAGAAATTATAGTCTACGCTTTTGGTGCTTTTCTAAAGCAGATGTCGATAATGAAAATGCATATTTTTTCACCTTAACCGACACATTATCTGCCATCTTTCGCCACCACAAAGTTTTTTGTCATCAAAGCCAAATTTAAATTTGTAGACGCTTTATTGACAATGTCGACTAATAGTCACCAATATTGTAGACAAAAGTGGTGACTTGGAGACACTTGCCCCCAGGATTCCTTCAGGGTAGGCACGTATGTATGTATGTATGTATGTATGTGTGTTTGATTATTAGTTTGTTTCTCTAAAGATAAATGTATGACATGAGCTAAACATATGGATGTCATACTAATGTGTTACTTATAAAATTGAATAATGTTTACTTGATGTAATTTTTTATTTACGATAGATGGATCTGTGTTAAGTAAAATAATATACGTATTCATGTGCGTTTGTATGTGTGTATTATTTGTTTTGCCGTTTGATGGGTTTTCCAAACATTTCCCTTGTGTAAAAAAATAGCATTAAATTTTTTTTTTCACAGATTCGGCCACTATACTGTAGCATAAATGATGACATATGGGAATAAACATACATCAGCCGACAGCTTCATATATAAACATACATACGTACATACATACATACATATGTATTTTAGTTCAAATAAGAAATCACAAAAAAAATAATCAAAAATGTTTTCGTCATTGGATTTCCAAAGTCCTAAAACATTTGTCTTACTGGCGGCCTGTCCTCTTCTCTCTGCCAGTAACCAACGGTACGAAATATTTGATAAATATTTTCTCTAGTCAATAGATTTTGTTTTTCCCATTTTTTTGTTTTCATTTCAATTATTAAACATGTTGCTTGTACTGTTTCCCTTGGCGTGTAATGAATTCCAATTTGTATAAATTTTTAATGAAGAATTTTGTGTTTTCTATTTGGTCATATTTTTAGTTTCTACAACATTTGTTTGTTTTTCTTTTTTTGATTCTAGATTGTGGATGGCAATGCAAAAACTGATGTTTCCAATCGTCGAGAGCCTGGAATGTTTTGTGGCGAAGCCGAACAACCTCAAACGTTTATTAGTGAGACAAGTTATGTAAAAGTGTTGTTTCACACAGACAACTTTACTGATCAGGTAATTTTCAAAAAATTATTATAAGTATTAAAGTTGGAACGGGATTTTTTTTTTTTTTTTTTTGATAAAGTCAATGAGGACAAACTTTGAGAATTATTTTATACACGAGTATGTATAACATGGGTTTTCTATAAAAAGCTATAAAAACAATGGCATGGTAACAACAAAACTAATTTTTAAAGATATAGTTTCCAAACTTCTGATCTAATTAATTTAGCTGCATTTACTACAATGTAAGATTTAAAACTAAGAACGTGAGATCACTGACTATTCAGCCACAGTCATTAACATCATGAAATGAAATGATTGCCCTTGATATTAAAAAAAAAAATTATTCGACCCAACTACAAGCAATCATTTCAAGGCAAATAAAAATTTGAGAAAAGCGGTAATTAAATTATACTGTCATGGAGGTTAAAATGGCGGAATTGAATTAAGTTTTCAAAATTTTAGTGTATTTTATGCTCCCCTCCAGTGGCACGGCTATAAAATTTGGTAATTTACCTTACAGTGATGCTGCGCTTACTGGGGGAAAGAGTAAATGAATTTTTTCAGTTATTACCTTTGGCAAATTACCCATAAAAGTTATGAGTTGCTACCTGATCTCTAGAGCCACAGAGCAAAGTCGAAGAATGGTAGCTCTCCATGAAACTAAATAAAAAAATAGTGTTTTGGTCTTTTTTGAGAATCGATCAGTTACTCTAAATCAGTGCTATGACAGATGTTAAGCAACACAGTGGAATATTTACCGGGCGGTGGGTTAGAGATTTATCTAACAATGTCCTGCGAGATGTATACTCTGTCACTTTGAGAATGGACATGCTAGTGGTCTGCATACTAATCTCAATGTTTGCATGATTCCCTGACCTTTTACTGGTGAGTTCTCCTTCGAGAGGGCACGTAAAGGCTGTAGTTGATATTAAAATCGCATATGTGTTTGGTTAAATGACTGATGCTCGACCAGTGCTAGTGGTTCGACTTAAGCCTATTTGTAGTGTTGCTGAACAACAGAAGCTGCACTATTTAATTTTTGTGGATATGGGATAACTAGAATATCTCTAATCTGCTTTGCAGTAGACTTCTAGCCCTACGTGTTGTTTCTTAAATCGTATACTGCAGCGTGCGTAATCTATTAAGTAACTAAAAGATAAGAGAGCAAAGTGACCCTGCATAGTTTACAGTTTATGAACAAGAAATGTCCACCTTTTGTGTTTCTTGAAACTTATACACAAGAACACCGTCATATCAAGCCGCAAGGCGCTTGCTGACGTTAATCTTGAACAAAACCTTTAGTTATGATGGAAGTACGAACTGCATAAGAAATTTGATTTGAAAATTGAATGAAAATAACCCCAAAAAAGCAATAATAGTGTTGTAACACAGAAAAAATATATAATTTTTTTTTTTTCAATTAACCCTTTAATTAAAAATAAAAAAAAATTTGATTAAATATTTAATTTATTTAATAAAACTTTTAATTGTAATAAATAATTTTAGTTAATATATGTATAAAAATTTAATTGATACTATTAATTTACTGGTGCAAATTTAATTAAATTTTAAATTGATATCACAAATTTTTTAATTAAAATCATTTTTTATTTTTTTCTGTGAAATGAATTATGCTTTCTTTCATAATTTCACCACTTATGTTCTTTGCACTACACATCTCTTGCACCAACAGTAAAGAAGATGAAACATTTAGTGGTTGACATTGATTGCCTAAGTATGTGTTACTTCTCTTAAAAAAAAGAATAAAAGCCTGCCGCTTTTAACTTTTACAGTCTTATAATCTGTCCTGCAGACTCTGCAAAATTGCATCAAACACTTTTTAAATTGACGCTGAAAAACAGAATATTTAGTCTTTGATTTAATTTAAATCTTTTTATTATTAACTTGTTTGTACAAAAATTCAACAATTACTTGAATTTTATTTGCTCCAAACGCGAAAGTATCATTGCCGAGGGAGCCGTATAATGAAATAAAAATGAGAGGAAATTGGCAACGAAAATATATAGAAATCTTTTAATATCAACTCATAAATATCATAAATTTTAAGTCGTACAACAAACTGTCAACATGTATGCTGACAAAATGTATATTGATGTAATTATTGGTACTTCGGTATTACACTAACAACCAGACTCAAAGATAAGACAACAGTCGTTGAAGTTCTTTGAAACAAAATTTAAGAGTCAAGCAACAATTATTATAAATAAATAAAATGAAAGAATCAATAATTATGATTCTTGTAGAGAAAAAGTTAAGGACTATTGTTAGTATAAACGGAGGCAAGATCATATTTTGTGATGGACTTTATGTTCACGTTATTCAATAGATTTCGATAAAACTTATGCAAAATTAAAAAATATTTATTAACAGAGTGAACTAGATAAAGTGATTTATAAATGGTGTATTATTTTTGGTCATAATGATGTTTAAAGTTGCTATTAAAAAATGCACACTTATTACATTTGACAGTAATTGAAGTTTCTTAAAAAATTTTTTATGATAAAATTTCTATGTACATTAAAAAATCAATTATTAACATCTAGAATACACTCGATTGTGTCGGCCATTGATTACACTATCTATAGTAAATCGGTATAGAACTTTTTACAACCTCTTTATTTTAATAGCAGTTTTATTTAAAACACTACCAAGAATATAAATGAGAAATTATTAGGCTTAAGTTCAGTTTTTTATTGAATTAATGAAAATTTAAATTACTATGAGTTTTTATTTTTGAAAAATTTTACCATGTGCTACCAAGAATATTTTTATAACTCAAAAACTTTTATGAAGAATGAATTATATTCCAAGTCTTCCCGATCAATATTATCGGGAAAAGTGGCATCCACCAAATTTGTCTAGTATTTTAGCTATGCATCGTAAATATTGAAAGGAATTTTTAGAATGCCTTCGTTCTTTTAGATTAAAACATAATTCCATGTGACATCATATTTATCATAAAATGTTTTTTTTTTTAATTTTAAAAACGTTACAGTAAACAAAAATTAACGTGTACATATACACACATACTTTGTTATATTCACACACATAATTCTATATTAAAATTTATATGTGTCAGACTGCGTGAAATGCGTAAATTGCATTTAATGTCACGATGTTTATAAAATTTATAAAGTTTCATATAAAAGCTACTGTTTTGAAACAGTTTTACGTAAAAGTACAATACAGCCACATAAAAACGCACAAATACACAAATACTAATACCTTTATATAAAGCAGCGAAGGCCAAATCGACACCAGAGTTCCGCACATCATTCGGCTTCTTATGTGTTGCATGAATGCTTTTGCTCTATCAGGTTTATGTCGCCCTGCCTTTTGATATTTCTCTTTAATTTTTTTTTTTCAGATAAACAGCGATACTTGCAACAACGCACAATTACTTTATTTTATTCAAGCTTATAATTTATAAGCAGATTTTTTAATAAAAAATAAAGAAATAATAAGGATGATTGTAGGAAAGTAATTATTTTCTTCTGTTCAATGATTTGTTTATTCATTTCTGCGACCATACCAATCATTAAATGTTGACGTTTTTTAAGTTTTGACATTTTTCTATTGTTTCTGATAAAAGTCTTATCTTAATATAAATTACTTATCTCATGTAATTTATTAACTTAAAAACATGTTAATTTATATCAACATTTATACAAAACAAACAGAAACAGAAACAAATGCAATGTCGGTCATGTATTTTGTTCATGTATTTTCACTAATCCATACTCATAAATACTACCAATACATAGATTCTCTATTTGGCCAACTCTGACATAAAGATACTGATATCTATGTACCCAGCGAGCATTTGGGTGATAATTTTTTGCAAAAATCTCTTATATGATTCCCCTCAGATCAGTTTTGAAGATTAATAACTGATTAATCAGTTGGGCAATTGAAAAAGGATTCACTTATGATTCATCCACAAGAAGCTTGCGACATTTTTAGCATCATTTTTAAATCACATGTTGCTCAGCTGGACGATAAAGAATTCCTTGCTGTGCTGTTGGTTTTGTTTATAACGGTAAATTTTTTACTTTAAATGAAGCAATAGCTTTAAGATTTAAATATTTTGAATTTTTGTTTATTCGTCTCATGAAAGTCGCGGGGGGATACAACATTATTACTTTTTAAAATTCGTGAAAATTTTGATTTCATCAAATTTGAGGGTGGTGTTGGCTGAAGTGGTTAGCGCGTTGACTACTAAGCAAACAATGACGTGGGGCCTGGGTTCAAACCCTGGCCAGAGCAAGTCAATCAACATCATTAATTTCTGTAATGAACATTAGTGAGACATTGTATTAATTGTTGTCGGACTATTTAAGTGATGAAGGCATAGCACTGGTCACTAAAAAAACTGTTCCGACAGCGATTGATGATGTTCTAAGCTAATGTACACAACATTGCCCTCCTTCGTCGGTTAGCAGAAACATCGGCGAAGTAAAACAATAAATAAAATGCCTGCCAATACAGCTTAACAAAGTTAATGCGTCTACCTAACACCGGAGACGCCACAACACTGCTATACAAATTAACATAACGCGCAAAGCAGAGTTGTAAAAGAGTTAAGCCTTCTACATTTTCAACATCTATCTTCTCTACTCTATCCCTCTCTCTGAGTTCCGGCACAATGCACTGCATACGTAGGGGTCATCCCCTGAGTGCTGGTCCTAATAAAAAAAAAAAAAAAAAAAAAAAAATCGTATCATAAGCGATTTCTTGATAGGATTCATCTGTAGGGTACTATTTTCTCACAACGTGAGCATCACTTATGATCGAAAAAAGAGCTCATATACGGTTAATTTGTCCATCAAACTGATTCTCGAAAGATTCGATTATAATACAAAATGATAGCTGGGTATGTATTGATGTTACATGTAGTCAATATATTCATTAGTATTAGTGTGTCAAATTACATTATATCAGTGCATACTTTTAAGCGTTAATATCATTTTGCGCAGTCAATATTGTATTAAGTATTGACTACAACAAGTATTGTCTATAGAAATATACAATTTTACAAAATTTTTCTGAAATTCGTTAAAGTAAATGTGTGTAAATACGTAAATATTGCCGCTTATACGGCCAACTGAATTAAATGAATTTTTTTTTTAATTTTACATTTTCAATGCTGCTATTAAAAGTATAATAAACTATTTGAACAAAAATTCTGTCTAATTTTAAAGCGGCTGAACCTTTTGGAAATAACTTGGCAATATTGTAACACAATAGAACATTTAAAAATTTTATAGAATAATTTTTTGGAGCTTAATTTGTTGACAGAACAATACTTAAGGCTTAATTAAATTTATATAAAAAAATTTTGTTAAAAAAATACTTATTGTAACAAATAAGAAAAACCCAATACATGCTCTGCAAAAAGTTTTATAAAATATTACTTAAGTCATTTGGTCATATAAGCCGCTAGATATTGTTCGAACAGTAATTCCGCTTATATGCCTTTATTTAACATTAATTTTCATGTAAAATATTTTCATTTATGTTCTTTATTAAGGTGACACTTGTCGGAAAAATTTTTAACAAATAACTAGAAACGCTTTATCCAAATAATTTTTTTATAAATTGATAGTTTGTATACTAATATTTGATTTATAAATTTTTAAAATTCAATATTATCAGTCAGAGCTGTATGAAATTTGCGATTAGAAATAATCAATGAAATTATTAGCTAAAGATTGCTAAACAACGGTATCCTTTTAAAAATGTATTTAAAAATTTTTTTTTTAAAACAATTAATTGCCTTAAATTTTTCATGGTTCCCTACTAATTACAGCATAAATAAATATTTTATAAAGCGCCACATATAGTGATGTTCAAATAAAAGTCTATACGATACATGTCATTTTATTGATGTTGATGTCATCGAATATTATGAGGACCAGCATTATGGTGATTTTCAGGCAAATATAATATTTTCTCATAAAGACCTACAAAATCCAGCTAATTATTATTTGAATTACACACATATAGTATACATGTGTACATACAAAGTATGTGTGCATGTATGCGCGTATGTATTATGTGTGCTATTTTCGACGTTTGATATGATATTTATTTTTTACATCAATATTTCCATTTTTGATCTTTATTGTGTTAAATGGCTGCCATTCACCAAAAGTTTAACTGCAATATATTCATAAGTCTGGCATTTTTGTGGCCTGTAATGAAAGGTGAGAATATTTTTTAAATATAATATGAATTATATTGCATATATTATTAATGTGTGTATGTGTTATTAATGCAGTTGTTATTGTGTTTTTCTTATAATGAGATTTGTGGTAAATTAATATGTTACATTAATAATTGAATTGCTTGTAATTTTAGGATTTTTATATTGTGTGTTTACGTGTGTTGGTGTATGTATGAATCATGAAAAAGGGCTACCAGAATTTGGCTAAAAATATTTCTAGTTAAATTTTAATTATTTTCCATTATTCATATTTATAAAAATTATTTTTTTCAACTATGATGTACCTTATGAAAAGGTAGAATGCAACTTGTTATTTCACTAGAACAAAAGAAAATTTATGAACAAATAAAATGCCCTCTTTTTAACAGCTGACAGCTTAGTTTTACAGGGCACTATCAATACTATCGTTGTATACAGGGCATAAAGTGCCAATGTCTTTCACCATTAGTGAGGGTGATTTTTTTTAGAATAAAACACACCACCCTTTAAGAGAGCAAAACAAAATTTAAGGAAAGAACACTAAAGTACACTTTCTACATGGAGATATACCATTTTTTTTTAATGTGTAGAAAAGAAAACACCAATTGTTTGCCAGTAATTTAAGCTGATAAATATTTACAACGCAGAGCATCATTTCTACTAACAGTTTATGGAAAATCATGTCAAGTGTAGTAACTATCAGAGGTTGCCAAACAAAGCCGTCAAAATAGTTTGAATATCGTTTAATAAATAAAAAATATATTCTATAATCATATCTTAGGAGAATAACTTGCCATTGGTTAAAAAAAAATATATATATATAAATATAAATATATATATATATAAATATACATATGTATATATATACATATCGTTCCTTTATTGGAACGTAGTCATATCTCAAATAAACTCAAACGTGGCCAAATGCATTTAAAGTTTTCAAAACGTAAGCATTTATATGGACGGCTTGCGTATGTAAGTGGTTATAAGTTGGGTTTAGAAAGAGATATGTTTATGAAAAATTCTTTACAAATAAAGAAGGTATTGAGAAACTCTTTTTCGTCAGTATAAAGGCTGGTATTCTGTTCATAATTTCGTGCGAAATGTTATCAAACTGCATATAAAAGTATTTCGTATGACATATTTGTAAAATTATGTTGCAAAAGTAGTACTGTGTTCTTAACCTGGAGGTCCATACCACGCGTTTCACGCGTTTACGTGTCGTACGCGGCTGTCAAAAAAGTAGAAGCAGTGTAATTGTATGTGGCAAGTTACACAGCACAACGCGTACGACGCGTAAAGTAGGTTTACTTTCTACTTTTGTACGCGTCTCTCGCGCCAAGAAAAAATGACAGCTGTGTTGGATAGCCAAGCATGACAAATTATATTATACTTTCAATGTTATCGATAAATATATTTGTTTCGTGGATTAATTTCTTCTATTTTTTGTACTAATAATAATTTTTTTATGAAAATACTTACACCACAGATGATCAAAGCGAAACAATTAGCGCGTAAAAAGCGTTGCATGTAACTTGAATTTAAATACGCGTATGCGCAACGCGCAAAACGCGTGGTATGGACCTCCAGCTTTATAGCGGAAAACATGCGAAATGTATCTGTTAGTATTAAACATGTTCCTAGCAACATTTTTTTTCAGCTGCGAAACAACATTGCCCGTAATTTTTTCGACGAAATTTTAGTCAACAGCTGACAAATGTATAAATTGTAATCAAGGCAAGACTACCAGGTATACGCAGTTCGACAACAAGTACAACAATGCAAAAACAACATGTATTTTGTTTTTATAAAGTACTGGCTTTATATCAAAACACAAATAATTTAACACATTTTCTTGCGAATGCTTTCAAAACTATAACAATTATTTATGTATGGTTATAAACTGTAACAGTTAGTATGAATATAAAGCTAGTATAACATAAAGCGAATTGAGTCAGCTGCGCTTTCTAGCTCACCTTTTGGATATGCTTTGAATAATACATATGAGTTCTGTGTCAAAATTTTCGTACGAAATAATCAATGTAGCTAAACATTTTTTTACAAATTCGAACAGAGTACCATGCTTAACTGGAAAATTTTGTTTTTTGAGATATGACTATGTTGCAATAAAGGAACGATAAGGACTTGTTGAAAATAGTAACGGTCTTGCAAAAATAATATTCCTTGAATTGATCCTCGTTCTTGAAGTCATTTGAAAATACGTGTTAAGGCATTAAGCTCATCATATTACACATGTTCTTAATTAAAGGAGTGTAAAAAGAATTCTTAAAGCAAATTAAATATTTTGTGACCTTTTGCCAAAACAACAGGAATAAAACTTTTTATATATGCATTTAAGAAAAATTAAAATTTTCATAAACGATTTGAATTTATCTTAAGTTTTTATTTGATTTGATTTAAAAATGCTGAATTTTTGTAAAATTGTCCCAACTCGACTTGAGTACTCTAGTTCTTGTATATGTTCCTTAGTGCTTGCCCGTACCACTCAACACTTGCTGAGCAACTTTTGAGTTTGTTGATGGAAGAGAGAGAGAGAGTAGACTGGACCATACATGAAACCTTTGTAAAAAAAATCATAAGGTATACGTAAGAACTACACATATTGCGAAACAAAAGTTTCATTTTATGGACAGGAATGCATTTTCAAAAGAAAATTTAATAAAGTTTTCCAGAAACAAAAGATTTCTCGTGTCGACTTAGACTTATAGGAAGCAAAACATGGCAATCGATCGTTTCGAAATTTCTTAATAGTAGATATTAGCGACTTGCGGAATATTAAAATATGAAGAGTAGCCCCCGTAAAAAGTAAATAATAATATTCACATATCTGCGCAACTAAAGTAACGAATGTGTTGAAATTTGCAGCGTTTTACTGCTAGAAAAAATACAAGTTAAAGCAAAATTATGGGGATGATAACAAGAGGAAATCAGGCACCCCCGTAAAAGGGAATTCTTAATATTCACATATTTTCGCAACTAAATTAGTGAATGTTTCAAAATTTGATGTGGAATCACTCCTAGAACAAAATAATAGTAAAATATTGTAGCTTTAGGTCACTATTTTTTATAAAAAACAGGGATATCCCTGAAGAAGCCACACAAAGAAGTGGCGAAATATTAAAAAATATTAAATATTGTTAAAGTTGTTTATAAAAAAAATAGTGATCTAAGGTTTTAATAAATAGATCAATATAAAATTAAAGTAGGTCGAATAAAATATTGTAGCGATATGAGGGGAAAACAGGAACCGACATAAAAAAAAAAATTTTGCAAATAACTGGACCAACTTTCGGAAAACATTTTTGGTTTGAAAGGATTTGATGGCAGTTACTTTAGTAGTTTGTTTAATTCTCCCTTTGCATTAAAAATCTTTATTTTATGAGATTTATGAAACTAAATGTTAGCGAAGCAAACCGGATGTAGCGAGTCAGTTCTGCATCGGCAGTAGAATCTTTATCCAGATATTAAAAATTTAGTCTTAAACTTTTATCAAACTCTTTTGCAGTTGGTTTTCTGTTTATGAATATTTTGTTGTTACTTCTGTTCATGATACACGAGTTTGTCTGTACAAAAGAAAAAAAAAGAAATTAATCCTTATTTTTGTTCTTGATAAACTTTATTGTATAACCAAATGTTAACGTAAATCTTCAAATGTCGCTTTGTCCAAAAACCATTCGACTTCTAGTTATAAAAAGAATTGTTTGAAAACTTATACAAATAAAATCAAAATATACAATTTTGAGTTCCTTTTTTTCTGTCTGTGGGTATTTGTTTGTTAGTGTGTTTTTTTGTTCAACATAGAACTTTTGCATTCTTTCAGTAATTTGACATGATCATCGTTTCAAACTGCAACAATACAAATTTAAGTTTTAACTTGCTTCCGTCTAAGCCTATAGTTTATGTTTGTTTCTTCACAGTTTCCAAACCACCTTTAATAAAGTCATAAATATTTATGAAAAGTTTTGTAATCTTTTTCACTCTTTTTGTTTTGCTTCTGCCATTCAACCCAACTGTAAGAAGTAGTTCCCTCTTCCATCAGACTGAGTGGGTTAAAGGCCGACGAAGAGCTGACAAGAGCTTGGTAGTAGAGACAAGTTGTTTAAAATGGAACAGGAAAGAGAAAATAGAAAAATAATAATAAAAAAAGCCATTATAATGAGTTAGCTGTTGCTCATCAAGCCATAAGTTCTTCCTGTTTATAGTTGTTTAAATGATAGTAAATATGAACAAAAACAACAGCCAAGAATGATAGTGAATTGAAAGTGGAAGTAGTTAAAAAAACAAGAATAAAATAAAAGCAATGGAAGGGAAAAAATAAATTAAGTTTGTGAATCAGGTCAATGCGACTAAAGGGAATGCTATTTGCAAGACACGTACTGAATTTAATTTAACAAAGATTAATATAAAATGTTGAATGAAATTTATCAAAAAATAATCTTTGTTTTGCACAAATGTTCTATTTTCAAAAGTATAAACTTTCTTTTAGTGAGATTGAAGATTACTTTTAAGATATTGATTTTCATATTTAAGGTTCCGGCTAAGAAAATTTTAAATCGGACAATTGGCAAAAATTTAGCTTTCTGAAATATATTGCTTTAATCTTTCGTGTTTGGAAAATAGAAACTGAAAAGAAATTATAGCAGCAGAATTATTTTAATTGCAATCCACCACCAATTATAGGGTGTCTCCTTTAATCTTAATGCAGTTGCAAACTTTAATTTTTTTTTTTTTTTTGCATTTGATAAACAAGTAAAAAGTAGAAAAGAAACTAAAGTTTATGGTGCTAAAGACTAGAGTGTTTTGTGCGATAGTAATGAAATGCTTTAGTAGAAAATGTAAAAAAAAAATAGAAAATTATAATAAAATAAACAAAAATATGAAGAAGTTGTTATCCAACGAAAAGGTTAATGATCTTAAAAAATGTTTAAACTCAAATAAAACTAAATGGAAAATTAAAGATTAGTTGAGACAACATCAAAAGATTAAAAACAAACATTTGTTTAATTATTTTAATAGAGAACTCAATGTAAATATAGACTTATAAAAACTAGTTTAGAAGATACATATATTTTTCGCAATACGTCGTGTGGTGAGATGGTTTAAGCAAATGTATTTGTTCATTTAAATCGGGGACTGGGTTCAGTCACTCAAACGTTAAAAATTGTTAAGAGAAACTAATCGGTATCGTAAATTTATTCTTTTTATATTAAGTTTTAGCAACAATAAGACGAAAAATAAATTAATTTTCATCATTGATTTGAGAGATCTCCGAGAATTTTCCTATTAGTTTTTGGTAACAGGGTTGAGATCACTGGAGGAGACCTTGAAAAAACATAATCAAAGTTAATGTGAAAAGAATATTTTCACAAAATCAGTTTCATAACATTCTCTTACATCGTTTACGGTCATCGCGAAATTTTTTGAACACTTAAATACAGAGGATATATTCTAAAAATATTGCCAATAATGAAGAAATTTATGCATTTCTAACTTCTATCCGAGGCTACGATCACGCTACTTGTTAATTTTGGCAATAAAATACACTAAAGAAAAATTGCCCAAAAAAAAAACACATCGTTCATGTTTTTAATAATATTTTATAATGATACCCTAAAAAATCTTATTTAAATAAAATCTTTATTTAATTTGAGAGCGTATTTTTAAAAAGTTAATTTTTTTTACTAAGTTTAAGGACACTCTGCCATACGAATGAAATCATAAAAATTTGCATACTTAAAAATGGATATTGTTTGTCCTGAATTTAAGTTAATAAAGATTTTTCTTCCATTGGAAAAATTTTCCAATTATTAAAATATAACGATGTTAGTGCCACCGTCGGCTAACTCTATGCTGCCGAGATAACAAAATCAGTCTATCATAGCGATGGTTTGATCACCTACTGAAATAGATGGAGGTGTGTTTCCTTTGGTTTTTATTGCATTTATTTTAAGGCCAATGACATTTAAATTTAACTGATAAAAGGCATATGTCTGCATAGGCCAGTTAGTTCAAAAAAGTGTTGTCATTGAATACCTTTACGATGAAATGAGACAGATCACATTGCATCTTCTATGACAAGTAGGAATAAGCGGGATGTTATAAGTCGGAGTACCTCTTCTACACAGGGTATTCCAAGTGTAATCATGGTTTACGCTGTCAAACGCTTTTTTTCATACCAATGTAAGGTGTACGTTTGAGTTATATTAAGCCCTAATCAGACGGATGGTATTTATGTGGCCTGCACAGGAAAAGCCACTCCTAAATCCGGCCTAAGCTGAGTTTGCGCTATCTTCTAGGTTCTCCTTTACATAATTCAGGATACAGTCGGCAAAACGCAAATGCCCCGCCAATTGTCACAGTTTTTCAGTCTCCCTTCTTCGCAATTTTAATTAAATAAGATGCCATTCTTCCTTTCGATCCGAGATCTCAGATGTCAAAAGCACAAGAATTTTGACACTGAAAGCGGTATCATCGATGTAAATCTATGAAGGGATACCATCGATTACAGCTGCTTTTGCATTTGGAAGTTTTTTAATAGCAGTTCATATTTCCTAGCACTTGAAGGTGTAATTCGTATTCTTTTATTTACTTGATTTTTGAAGACAACAACTTTATGCTGTTATGGTGGATCAATATTGTTGTTGAGCAAATCCGAGAAGTACGAGTATTGTCTCCAGCATGCCAGCTGTTCTTCATCGGTACTAAACATACTGATTAATTATAATTAAAAACACAACACTTCAATTTATAATAAAATTACATATTAAATCACTTCACAAAGACAAGGCGCACATGCACAATTAAGCGTTCCTATCGACTGACTTACAATTAATGACAACCACGAAAACAATTCTTTTTATTTTTTACATATATTGTAAAAACTAAATTCTTTAAAGATACAGACTTTATCTTTATTTTTTTAACCGCATTTTTTACCGTTGCAAGCAAACATGTGTGAACAAGCAAACATATTCACTTATGCATTGAAGACAAAATTCTTTAAAGTTACAGACTTTGTCTTTGTAGCAAGGATGCTTAGCTTTAAAAAAACAAAGAAAAGTCTTTAATTTTAAATACGTTTTTCAATCCCTTATTAGCAAAGAAATTAATCGTTGTAGCAAATATTTTATCTTTACGGAAAAGACAATTTCTTTGATTAAGCTTCAAAGAATTTTAGTCGTTTGTGTTGAAGACGCACCATTTACTTGTTTAAAGAATAAATCATTGAATCAAGGATTTTTTCCTTCTAACAAAGATATTTTCGTTACAATTTTACAAAGACGTTTTTTCTTTGATTTTAAAGCTTTTAATTTTCTCAGTGTAGGTATTATTAAATTAAAAAAGGACAATTCTCAAAATTTATAGCCTTACATCCTGATTTTTTATAATTCTTATTTTTTCTCTGTTTTTTTTTCTCGTAGTGCTAATTTTATATAAATAAGTAATTTTAATGGTTTAAAACTGAATAAAAATTAATTTTACATAATCCAAAGCACAACGTTCGTAATATAAATAATTGATTTTTACTTTTAAAACTGTTTTCGAAAAATAAATTCTAGCCTATAATTTTTCGTCCTTTATTTTAAAGTATAAAACAGTTTTTATATAAATTCCAGCCTAATTTCAAAAAAAAAAAAAAAAAAAAGAGTTTATGAAAAACAATTTTTCGACATTAAGAACACCATCTTTCTTTACAGACTTATTTCACTTTCGACTCGCGTGCCGAACAGCAAACAGAAGTATACTTACGTTATGGCCAACATCCCGAATTATATCCAAATAGACGTGGCGAGGTGGTACAGGGGTAAGCATAATCTTTTGATTTACCAACAACAACAAACCAAATAATAAAATTCCAAAAGGCAAATACGACAGAAAACGTAAATTGTTTACCGTACATGTGCTAAATTATAATGTACTCGTTTTATATTGCTAATAATTTAATTTTATATTCTTGCCTACAAAATTTTATTGTTATTGGGGTGAAACAGTTTGCTGTTACTTTTTCTTTATGCTGAAGTTTCTAACTTAATCATCTTTTAACTCAATAATACACGCACCACAAATAACAATATATCTAATAAAAGGAAAAAACCTTCCAAGTTAATAATAAAAGCCAATTGAAATATAAATAAGAAAATTTTACTGACTTGGCAGAGCAAAATAATAAAATTATATTTGCCAAGCGAATTCTTAAGAATTCTTTGTAGGAATGGAAGGAAACCACTTGTGTATGTCAATGTTTTTTTTTTTTTTTGTAAGTAAAAACATGCTTGTTTTGAAGGTGAAAGCGAAAAGGTCTTAAGAATGTTGCTGTTATTTAATATATTATTAAAATTGCCTACTCTTAGGTGTTGTCATACAAATTTTCATATTGCATACTTTTAGGGTAAAGCAAAATTTTGCAATTTATAGGTAATTTTTTCTAGTTAACTGCTGAATTTTCTGTGGGTTATCTCTAGCACAAAATGCAAGGGAAAAACCTTTAGCCGGTAATATTTAATATTCATATCGGCGTAATTAAAGCAATCAATGTCTTGAAGCCCAATACAAAGAAATAATGATCATCGCGTAATTCCGTCATAAGTACACCGACTTTCAAAATTAGGTTTTTTGTTTAATCAAAGAAATTTAATAAGTCAGGCTTTAAATTTAAGGGACCTCCACGAGCTCGTAATTATTGAACAGACAAAGAGAAATTATGCTGCACGTATTTCGAGGCTAATCACAGTCTCATGACCAGAGTTATTTCTCACTTAGTACTCATTGCCAATCACGTCAACTGCCATCAAGTAATTGAATATACTGTATCATTAGTAAACTCTACTGAGTCACATTAAAGTTTTTTGTTACAGATTGATTCATATTAATGGTCTGGAAATCTACTAATTTCTTGTCTTCTTGTGGATTTCCAGACGATTTCCATTAATATGAACCTTTTTAAAATTACATCGGTGATATAATAATCGATTGCTAGTGAATGCGGCAAGTTTTTAAATTTTTAAGATTTTTCTGTTGGCATTGTTATTTTGTATATTTTATAGCATATTTTTAGGCACTTGAAATATTTAAAATTTTTGCCTTCTTCAGCTATTGTGAACCTTGTTTAGGACAAACAATAAATTTAGTATTTCCTTAGACACAACATGTTTCTCCAACATTGAACGTCCTAAACGGCAACAACAAAAAAAGCTGAAATGGTTGTATATCAAAATATGTATACAGATGTTTCATCCTTTCATTAGGTTACAATACAGTACATTTTCCATTACTTAAAATTCGTTTTTAAACCAAATAGATTTGTTCAAACATTTATTTACCATTTCCCTTTTCCAGGTCATATTGTGAACGTGAATATCGCGATTGCCGCTTACAAACATGTTATGTACAGTCACCTGCTTATCCGGGTCTATATCCAAGAGCCTTAAATTGCCGCTATAAATTACATACGAGACAGCCATACATCAAATTGTATCTACAAAATGAACAGTTTGCGGTCGATGGACAAAGGTAAGTTTGGTATTTTTGTAGAAAAAATGCGCCAAAATAAAAAAAAATTAATAGAAAAAATCCTTCTCTAAGACCTTTTAACTTTTTGGCACCTTAATGACACAAACAGAAATAAAACAGGAGAGGAAAAAAAACAAAAGGATACAACACATGCACAAACTGCCACATGTTACTGACAGACAACGGGCACAGACATTAAATTACAAAGAAGAACAAAGAATAAAATTTGGTTTATTTTTATTTTGTCTGCTCAAGAAATTAGCGTTTATTTAGTTGTTCACAGTAATTTGTCATTTTGGCACGTCTTTATTTTGCCAAAGCCACTGCTTATGTCACATCTTCAACACTAAGAAAGTTTTTTTGGGGATAAAAGTACACATTTTACTTCTTACAATATAAAATAGAACTAAGTAATATTTTTCTAATGGCATAAAATATTTTCTAAAAATGTCTGTTATATAGAAAAAAGGGATGAGGGATGAAAAATGAGGAAAAGAATTGTAACTCAAAAATTATGGAAATTTAATCTTTTTTTCCTTTCTATTGTTTTGGCAAAATGACAATGGCACTTTGACAATACGGGTATTAACAAACAAAAATATTTAAAATCTTCTTTTATTCTTGCTTAATATTTTTTTGGCATTAAACTTTTATATAAATTTTATTTCGATTTTGTTGTTTTTAAAGTGCAAATAAAGCATCAACATTTATGTTTGAACATACTTTTGCAATAACGTGCTAACTCTTTTATCTTTATTTAAAACATTTAAAAGTTTTTTTTTATGACTACAAACTTTAATTTTATTTCGATTAGAAGCCGTTAATCTCAAACACTATTCTAGGGAAAATTTTGTTTCAATTGTCTTAAAGGAGTGGTGAGTGGTGATTTATATTATAAAAAAAAAATACTTTAAACTCCTTTTTTCTTGAGCTGTTAAAAAATTTTATTTATTTCTTTCCATCGTAAAATATCTTAAAGAAAACTTTTTTATTAATATTTTTGTTTTAGAAAAAAAAAAACAAAAATAAATCATCAATAAAACTTGACTTAAAATATGAAATTTCTCGTATTTTTATACATAAAAACTTTTTTGCTAACAATGATGGTGTGATATATAAATACATACATCCATACATATACATATATATATATTTTATATATGTATATTTAAATTCCTAAAAAGAGCAGAAACTTTTACGTATTTTTATGATTTCATTTCGCATGTTAATAGAGACGCAACCGTTTTTTATTTTCTTTTTTTTTTTGTTAGGAAACAGGAAATGGTTATTAAACAAAGTTATTTTGAATGAAGCAAAAGTTTCGATTAGTTTATTGCTTTCTTTTCCATATCCCCCAAGAGAGAGAGAGAGCGAAATAGAACAAGAGAGAGAGTGAGGCGGAGAGTAGTAATGAGCAGGAGGTTTCGCAGTGTATTGTAGACAATCAGATAGAAGTTGATATTAAATACCAGACATTCTTTTTTTAAAAATAATACGAGGATATTTCTAAATTAATTTCACTGATTAAACTCAAAAAAAATGTAAAGGTAATTTTTTTTATATTTACATGAGTTTATTTGCAATAAAAATCACCATGTAAAGGACCCAACTTCCCGAAAACACTAAAAAAAAAAGTTGCCTAGAAATGAGATGGAATTATACCTATCAAGAACTTGGTCCTTATTTTGATCTCAGTACTTTTTAGGGGCGAAATATTTTGGATAGGAATTTGTCCTTATTTTCACATTTGTGTTTTTGTGCGGAATGACTTTAAAGAAAACTTATGAAGGAGTAGTCAAGTGGGTGTGGCATCAAACTAAATAATAATTGGAACTAATGAAAAAAATGACCTGAGATTTTGTAGGATTTACTTCGTTGATTCTGTGCGTTATTTCCCCTTCGGGTGGTAAGTTTTGTCATCTTCGAGATATCCACAACTTGGCACTGTGCCTAGTGAAGGAAAAAGGTAATTGGCTTTTCGGAACATTAACTTTCGCCAATTACCCGTTTAACGCATATTTTGCTAACCCATCTCTGAAACAACAGAGTATGGGGCATATATATAAGATATAAGAGAAAGTAGATAATCTATGTTAGTCTGTTAGACGGTGAAAGGCCACCTAAGATCTCCGCCCAAGACCAAAGTCGTTAGAAAGTTAATCTCGAGGGTTTTCTCTTACATAGTGACTGGGAGTAGATAAACCCCCTTGGATGCAGGCAGCTTTCGAGTATAAATATTTTAGCAAATTCCTTATTAATCACAAAAAAGTCCTTTAAAACTCCTCAACCACCCCTCGTATAACCATTACAAATAATAAATAATCTTTATAAATATGAAATAAAGTAATACTACAAGTATTTACTTTCTTGTCTGCTCTTCTGTTTATTTATTTTCTGTGTGTGTGTTTCCATCACATCTATCGTTATGACTTCTAAATTTCTTCTTCATCTGTCTACTTTTACGCGACGACTGTGTGTGTTTCTTTGTTTTCTTTACTGTGTGTTTGACTGACTGTCTGGTTGATCTGACTGAATGAGTGTGTGTGTGTGTGTGCCTGAGTTTATTGGATGCATTAAAAACTTTTAAATAACTCTTTATTGAAATTGATGCGTTAGAAAACTTTTACACAGATGTTTGTGTGTGTGTGTGTGTGTGTGTGTAAATGACTGCAACACTAAAATTATAATTTATGAAAGCTAAGAACTCTTTATTCTTGATTTATTGCCAATATACGAGTACATTTTATTTTACTAAATAGTGATTTTTGAGAAAATCACATGGATTCTTTGTACTTTACACCGTCATGAGGTTCCATAGCGACCCACTAACGAAAACAATGAGTATTTTCAGCTTCTGGTTGTTTGTTACTTAAATTCTTGTTTAATTTTATATATCATTAGATATATTTTGATCGAAAACTAGTCCTTTAACCGAAGCAGGGTTGCAAAGGACCTTTGATGGTTGTTGTATTCAACAGCTATGATGTTGTGGAGAGTTTTGTATTAAATAGAGAGTGTCATTTGGTGGGAATTGCTGCGAGTGTGTGCGCTGAAGATTCCTGCACACCTCTGTAGATCTCAGCGGCTTTTGTATATGAGGGATGTAAACCTATTGGTCCAGTTCAAAAAGTGGAAAATGTCTGTGTGCTTCTAAATAAACTTGGTAGCAGTTTAGTATACTGCCCCCTCTATAATTCCTGTTTCAAAATCTTGATGTAAAGTTGCTTTTTTACAAAGCAGCAAAGAAAAATGAGTTAAAAAAAAGTTTATTGCTTATATTTCTATCATCTTTAATCTTTGTGGCTATTTTGTTTAACCACAAAAATAAATCGAATCGTGTACGCTGATCTGCGATTTAAAATATCGAAAATGGCAAACATGAATTACATATCTTCTTTTTATGTTTATTAAAGTGAGTGTTTGAAACCTATGCACTCCCTAACCAGTAAACCAATCTTGCTGAACTTCTTTCAGTATATTTGCGATGAAAGAAACAATTAAGAATTTTTTATATATATAATATAAATTACTTCAAAGATTGCTACTAATATCAATTTTTAAATTCATTTCTTTTTTTAATTTTTAAGTAAAACTACACTTAAATAATTAAAGAAAAACAACATACATATTTATTGTTTTTGCATTGACTGCTTCAAGTCCGTTGCGAAACTTCTGTTTCTGCCAATCTTCATCTCTAAACTATTTTCCCCCTCAATAAGTGTTTTAAAATGAAAACAATTGTTGCGCGCAATCATTTCTAAGTAACTGCCAATCTAGGAGCAAATTGCACTTATTCTTATTTTACTGATAAAACCAAACGGTCGTAGCATGTTGAAGAAATCTTTCAAACACCAAGAAACCATTATAAGAAAGAACTAAAAAAATATATATATTAATTTCCGTTTTACTATGGATTAGAAAATAACGAAAAAGAAAAATTTAAGAACAAAGATAAAACGGAAAAGGCGACCCCTTAACTTGAATACACATTTAAACTTAAACAATGCATATGTATGCTTTAGTGTATGATTACGTATCTGAATGCCATAAAAAATGTGCATGTGTTAGGGAAAGTAAAATCGCTACAACATTATAGATTTAGCATCAAACAAATGTCCTGCCTTTCTCATCATTTGTATTCCATTTACATTTCTCACGTTTTGTCTGTAGTTACAGGGATGGATTGCTTATGTTGTCCACGACCTTTCATTTGTTGAAATTTTTTTTAAATTTTTGCGTTACGTTTTCTTTTTTAAATTCTTAGTTTCTTCTTTATTGTTTTGTTATATCCTACTTTTTTTTTTTTTTTTTTTTTGAATTCACAACCGCTTGCATTACGTGTTCACTGAACATTAATGTCAAGGAAACTTCGAGAAGGAATTGAGGAAAACAAAAAAATAGAAAACAAATCTAAATTAAAAGCTTTTGCTGCAAAAATTAAGAGAAATAAATATTTTTATATCTGCCGTATTATCTAAAGTTGGCATATGATTTTTAAGAAATAAAAAAATGGTTAAACTATTTTTACAACTTAGGGAGTCATGAATATTTTAAAGCAAAGTGATCCACAATTTTCTTTAATAAAGAAAGAAAATTTTTACTAAAGATTGTGGAATATTCAAGATTACATGAGAACTTAGACTACTGCCACTTATGTGGTGCTCACAGGGCACTCGTGTATGGGGACCCTATTCAGAACGATGGGTCTAAGTTAAAACGCCTATTGTAGAAGTTATAATGATGAGGCGTAAGAAAAAACAGTTCTTCTCCTTCTGTATCTATGTGCGGCGCTAAATAGCATAAGGACTATTATTCTAGGCTCCAGCACTCTGCCAGAACTATGAGGTCTGGCAAATATAGAGACTAGCCAATCTATTCTCCTTCTTGACACGATCGGCATTATTTAAATATGTGCTTTGAATAGTTTGCGTCGATTTTGTAATTAAAATTTTGGGGATTTTTTGTTTCACCCTGGAATTTTTCATCGTAAAGACACTTCGGGCTGTAGTGGGCAAACTGCAGTAATCCTCTCGCTTTTATTGTACAAAACGTTTAAATTCAACCATTCAAATTTTTAGTATTAAAACATTTAAAGAAGGTCAACATTTGAAGGACACAAAAGTTAAAAGACAAACAAACTGAAAGAGATCCTTAAACACACCATAAAATTTAAACAAAATTTAAAAGTCAAAATCAGAAAAAACAACACAACACGAACAACAAACTAAAATCTCATGCAGGCAACAAAAAACCTTTATCATCATAAAAATGTCTATAAAATAACAAGATAAGTCAAAAACAACAATGAAAACAATATTGTAACGAAGTCCTTTTTCAAATAAAACACACATTTAGACTCAAAGACCTTTTTGTCTTAAATATTTTTTTTTTTTTTTTTTTTGAAGAAAACAACAAAAAAAAGTTACTCTTGCTAACAATGTTATTGTTGTAAGGTATTTTTGTAGATTCTATTTCCGGTTTTTGATAAATTTTTACACACAAGAGGACGGCAAAAAAAAATAAAGGAGGCAGAAAGAAAAAAATTAAGATAACAATTAAAATGAATTCTTTAACAAAAATGTTTTCTTTTTCAAAGAGAAATTGCAAACCCAATAAAAAAGAAAAATTTTTAATTTTTAGTTAACGCTTTTTCTGTGTGTGTGCGTGTGTATGTGTTTAAGGCAAAGAAACATGTTGTTTAGTTTTACTGGTCACGCATTTTTTTAAAGAATATTTTTGGGCTGAAAACGTGTTAAATTATAAAAAATTTTACTTTGATGATGGTTTTTCATGTTTTTTTTTTTCTTTTAATTTCTTAACTTCTGAATGCACTGAACTGTAATAACAAGCCAAAGGCAGCAACTTTGTTTATTTTCTTATTTTGTAACGGGTTCAAAGAGAATTTTTCATTAAATTAACTTGATTTTTTTTAGCCATATGTTTTTTTTGAAAAGGAGTTTTGTAGGTCACCCACGTAAATTCAATAAAAATAGCCAATAGTATTAAAAGCATGAATTTTAATGACAGATTTTAATTAAAATCTGTATAAAAATAATTAATTTGAAAAGACAAACAAACTCTTATATTCTTGGTAGAATTAAAAATGTTAATAAAGAAATTCTTGGTTGCATGAAACGGACTTGAAGATTTTTCCATTGTGTGCTCAAATGTCCTTTTAATTATTTTAACTTAAATTGTTAGTTGTTATACTGGAAATGATAAGTCAAGATAATCAAATTTTAAAAACTATGCTTAATAAATCCATGACATTTTTTTAAACTCTTTAATTTACTACGAATTATTTCCCTCTGTGCGTACAGCTAAAAGTATATTGTAAATACTGATCATGGCTAAGTGAGTGATTAGTGCTGCAGATAAAGCACCAAGGCTACCGGTACTATGTACGTTTTTTATTACATTTAGTAATTGGCTTTGATTCAAAATTAATTGGTCTGTAGTTAAGTTTTAAAATTCAACAGAGCCTCAAAAAATGTTTCGCGAGAATAGTCTGCAGAGTAGAAAAATGTTGAAAATGTAAAAAACTTATGAAATTGTTTTTACAAATCTCTTTGCCGAAAGTAAAATCGCTTAAAGTCCAACTTTTCGCTGATGTAAAATCATTCGAGTGGGTTCTTGTTCTTTTTAAACGAAAAATATACTATGTGCAACAACAGCCAGGAAACCCTTGCAAATAAATAAATGAATTTTAGAATTGCTCCATAAATGTTGGAGTTACGAGAAAATCAAAATATGGGCCCTCCGATTTTCTTAAGAATTTTATGGGTCCAAGCTGAAATCAAGCCCTTTTGGAAAAAAAAACTAAATGGAAAATCCATTTACCCAGCCACATATTTTTTTTTGAATAAAAATTGTTTTTTGTGTTGTTTGTATAAGTTTCTTAAAAATGTTATGCGTTTGGGTTTGTAATTCTCATTTCTTATTTAACAGTTTGTGTATAACCATATGAGCTGGAAATGTCAATTTCAATGAAATTTGCTTATAGATGCACTACTAAGTTGGCCTCAGCACTCAGCGAAATGCAGGCATTTAAATTAGATAACCCGCCATAAATATATATAATTTTTAAAACATAAATTTTTTAGAAAAATTTTTGATAATTTTTTATATATTTTAAAAATTATTCTAATAAAATATTTCACACAAAAGCTAATCAATTAAATTTTTAATATAGAAAATCTTGAATAAAATTATTTGAATAAAAATTATTCGAATAAAAAATTATTCGAATAAAATTTATACAAATGAAGATTATTTCATGAAACGTTGTTCTCAAAAAAAATTTCTACGATTAAAACTTAAATCACTTATTCAACTTGAAAAGTTATTCGAATGTCCATTATTATTAGTGTTGGAGTAAAACTTATTCGAAAAATATTATTCGAACAAAACTTGCAATATTTCGAAAAAAAAGTGTTCTTTGAATTTAGCATTCGGTTAACCACCCTTCAGTCTTTCGATTCAAACAGAAAACTGTTAGATCTTGTACGTGAATTTACATTTCAACTCGAAAGACTTTTCTGGCGATTCCAACCATCGAGTAGCTTCTCTTATTCCCTTAGAAAAAACTAGTTCTAGTAATATAATAATAATAATAATAATAATAATAATAATAATAATAATAATAATAATAATAATAATAATAATAATAATAATAATAATAATAATAATAATAATAATAATAATAATAATAATAATAATAATAATAATAATAATAATAATAATAATAATAATAATAATAATAATAATAATAATAATAATAATAATAATAATAATAATAATAATAATAATAATAATAATAATAATAATAATAATAATAATAATAATAATAATAATAATAATAATATTGAAATATAAATTAATTAAAATTACAGTATAATTTTACAAAATAATCAATTTATCAAATTTGATTAAATTTTAATTCAAAGAATTAATAATGTTTCCTTTATTTGTTAGCAGTATGACTACTATGAACTTTTTATGCTCTGAAGTGTAACTAGTATTCATCGTTTAGCAACTATGAAATTAAATTTAGCAAAAAAAAATTAATGAAAAGAAATTCAAGTGATTAAATTGTGATGCGCTGGCGATTTTGAAAATAATTATTACACTTTAACCTTCATCGTCTTACTTATATATCAGGCAGCAGCACTCTCATCATCGTTATCGTTATTACAGGCCAACTTAACCTCCACAACAAGCATGACCAGCATCAGAGATGATGATGATGATTTTCAACAGCAAAAGCTTCTCATCAGTGATGGCAGCTTTAATGATGGCATTTTAACCTTCTGTTACTGACTATGCACAATGAGAATGAACAAATGAATCGAGATGATGAAACAATTTGTATTATTATAGATATTCTTGTTGTTGCAGCTTTCATTGTTGTTGTATCTAGTTGGTTTTCAGCAATATTTCGTTGTTATGTTTGCCTGTGATTCTAATGTTAACGTTAATGATAATGACTGGATAAGAATAAACTGCTGCAGATAATGATTATTTCTACTTTATTTTTGGTTTGTGTTGGCAGGCTGTTTTATTTTATTGCTGATGGTGCTTGTTAAAAACTAACAATGATTACGTTGATGTGTTGCGCTGAAATATTTCGTTGGTCTTTATAATTTGGCCTCGAATTTCGTAAAAAAAAATTACACGCGCATATTGACGCTCATGGCGATGTGGTGTAGAGAATATCAGCTTTTATTTGAGGTGGTTTTGTGTCACATTGACTTACAAATAACATTTTCTTCAAATTTCAATACATAGAAATTGTTAATAATATTTAAAGCATAATAAGAATTAAAATTCTAACCTGAACACATGCCAAGTGTGTTTTATACCAAATTTTTCACTCACTGGTAAACAATTAAATTTGTAGTGGCTTAAAATTTGTTTTAACAAACTCGCATACAATTAATACAAAAAAAAATCATCTTACTTCACCAGGATTTGCACTTATGAATATCGGAATGATAAGTACTGCTCATACTACTATTCTTATGAGAGAATAAATTTGTTGATTTTTTTACCACTAAGTAGTTGGTGTAACTTGTGTAAAGTAATGCGGACGGTATGTTGTGGTTGTGGTTGAAGAAATTTTTACTGAAATTTATTTTTTTGTTATTGTTGGTACATAATTATTTAATTTCAATTAAATTAAACTTACTTAAACTGTGTTATTGTAATAAATGACTGAATATAAACATGTCACACATATTCGTAAAGAAAATTTAATTAAATTGAAAGACAAAAGAGTTTCAGAGAAAAGGCAAATGTATTTTTCCGAGCATTTAAAAAAACCCAGCTAAAAAGTTTTATATATTTTACGTAACATTAAATTCTAAAATTGGGAAATAATTCTCCATATATGATCCTTATATATTTCATATATGAGTTGTGTTCAAAGTGCGCGGGATACGTACAATTGATTAGCGATTTTTTTTTTTAATTTCTGATGTTTTTCACTGTTCTTTTTGTTTAGTTTCTTGGTGAGAGGCATAAAATTCAGAAGTCTTTTAGGGGTTTGGCGATTTTCTGCTATCGAAAAACTGAAATTTCCATAAATTTTTTTGTAAAAAAATTAGTAAGAAGATCAAAAAGATGTGAAGAATGACGCTCGCCATGGACGTCACAGCACATCAGCAACTGGTAAAAATGTTAAAAAAGTGAAGAAAATTGCTATGGAAAATCGTCGAGTTACTATTAGAGATGTTGGTGAGGATGTCAGCAAATCGGTTAGCTCATGCCATGCAATTTTTTCCGAAATCCAGTCATGAAGCATGTGCCAGTTCGAAAATTGCTGAATTTTTACTAAAAAAACCCATAATGTATTTATAAAAGACAACACCGTAATCATGCCGCTTCTATGAATTTTTCCTGTTCCCAGGTTGGAAAAGACCGATGAAAGAGCGGCATTTTACAACGATTAAGGTGATAAAAACCGAAAAGTTGAGAGAGCTCACGGATATACCAAAAATTGCATTTCAATACTGATTTGAACTGTATTATATTTGAGGGAAGTACTTTTAAGGGAACAAACTATAAATTAGAGACAAAATACATTTTATTAGAGAAAAATAAAAATTTATCTTATTTTTGAACAGACCTCGTATTTATCATATATTAAGTTTTATATGAATATTCACAGATCTTAAATATAAAATAAAAGCACGACTTTAGATATTTGTTTTAACAAATACATAACAGCAAATATTTTATAAACTTTTAAATTTTAACATTTTCATACTCCTGAATATTTTTTAATAACAAAACAAATCCTTTCTTTAAATATTTTTGCTCTTCTCTTTTAGATGCGAAAATGTCATGACATGTCCCATACGGCCTATTGGCTCGGGCAACGAGCATTGTCCATACGACTGGCTGGCAGTTTATGATGGTCGAGACGAACATTCACCATTGATTGGAAAGTTCTGTGGCTTGGGAAAGTTTCCTTTTAGTATAATTGGTGAGTAATTTAGCAAGAGCTGTAAAAAAAATGAGAAATTCTTATTAAAAGACCGGTGAAAACAAGTTTCATATTTTTTATGAAAATTTGTCTTCTTTCAATGCATTTTCAAAATATAGCCACGATAAATATCGTGCGATTACGAAACGGTGAGAGTTGATGAATTTCGAGAGTTATTAAAAAAAATATTTTTTCCAAATAAGTTTTGTGCAAGCGCTGAAGCAAAATTCTGGAAAAGTATTGCTATTGATAGTGATGCTGTTAGAAAGCTAAAAATGCATACACTTATTAAGACCACAATATTCCCAATACGAGTATTTTTTTTTAATAATAAACTACTGCTTAGTGCGGCCCAAGTGCGGCCTCTTCATACTGTCAATAGGGTCGCTGATTACGAATCTGATATCAGAATTCGAAAATTCGAAGTGGCCGCCGCAATATGGATTCATTTCATTCGAAAAAACTGATAAAAAAATGCATACGAGCCAGATTAAATTAAAGGGTACTTTTCAAGGGGAAAAATGGAGCAAATTGGAATTTTGTTTGTACCTTTTAATTTTTTTTACAATATTGTTTTTTTTCTTACAATACGGTGTACTTTCTGGAGGTAAAATATGGATATAATTTTACTTTTGGTACTTTTAGCTTTTGGTACTTTTTTTTAAAAATTTTGGTATAAAAACAGTTTAAATTAAGAACTGATTCAAAATTAACAAATTTAAAATGGACTGGAATGCAGCATGAAAAACCGATCAAATCTAAGTGCCTGTTTGCCGATATCGAACAAGTTCTTTCTTTCGAGCAATTACATTTGAAACAAAAACAAATTCAAAAATTGGTTTCGAAAATGCAAAACTACGTCGAATGCTGTAAATTTCGAAAAAATCTACTTTTTATTTCATTAAAACTTTTTGCGAAACAGATTTTCAAGATTCGTCTTCTTCTTTTGAGCTTAAGATACTGTGCCAGGTGGTGCAAATTTTTATAAGAGTTTTTCTTAGCGGGAATATTCAGGGATGACCCAGAAGGTCAAAGACATCGCAATCCTTTCAATAAAAAAATACAATAAAACGCTCATCCGAATTAGATAATTAGATAATTAATGGCGTTGATGATGTACTCCGAACAGTTACTGAAGTCACGTTCTCAGTTACTCACTTTGTTTTAATATGATTGGAATAATTTTAATGTGATTTGCTATTAAGAACTCAGATTTAAATCACTTTTGATTTTTAATTAATTTAATTTAATTTTTTAAGCATTTCTCACAGTCTTTAGTATATTTTATTTTTATATAGTTTAAGTGCAGAGCTTTAACCAGATGTCCTTAAGGCTATTCTCGCTTTCGTGGTATTTGTCCTGTTGATTTTCATGAAAATTGAAAAAGTATTATTAAAAAAATTAAAAAAATATAAATATCAAATGTTTTCTAAGAAGTGTTTGGTTTTAATTAAGTTCCAGTCATGACCAAAAAGTTAAAAAAAAAAATAAAAGAAGTGGTTCTATGCATTTGAGCCTATTATTACTTACATTTTTACTTTCTTAGCTCTTACATCTTTTAAATTTGAAATAAATGGACATTTTTAACGATTTCGCGCAATTAACACAATTATCGCAATCAGCATTAACTTTAAATTTATTGAAAGTATAAATATCGTATTCAAACGCAATATGCATATTGGATAAATTATCCTCAGATTTTATTTCATTTAAAGTAGACTATTTGTCTTTCATTTATGGATATCAAGTGTGTATTATATTTGTACTTAAAATTCTTGGTACACACTTTTTCATAATGAATTATATGCGGACTACAAACAAAAATCAAAAATATTAAATTCCATAAAACGGTAAAGAGATGTTCATATCAATTTTGCATAAATGTTGTTGCACCACCATACAAATTTCCATTTTGGATGTGACCTAAATGGTCCCAATAACATGAAATTTTAATTTCGTAAATACATACAGGACATGTTGTTGCATTTATTGTATCAATGGGCAGTGATGTTGCATATTTGCTTACTGTGTATACAATGCAGCAGTATTTGTAAGAGAGAATAAATGTATATGTATGTATGTGTATACTGTTATATGTAGTTATGCTTGTAGTGCAGTTGTAAGTGCAAAAACAGTTGGTAGATTAAATTAAAATGAACCAGCAAACAATTGCAGAAGAGCAAGGAAGATTAAAAAAAAACACAAAAAGTAGATAACTAATATTTTAAATTTGATTTAAATTTTATTTAATTTTATTAACTATTATGAAATTTTAATTGCTGAATTCACAACAATTTGTATACGTTTGTGAACACCTAGTGTATATTGTATCGGCTTGAATCTTGTATTGATGGACGAAAGAAGAACAAGCACCATACAAATACTCTCTGAGAGTATATACATATGCTCTCTGAGTATTGTATGAAATACGATTTTTGCAAAACGTATGAAATAAAATTGTAATTGTGTATTTCCTTTTTATATGAAAATTACCAACAACAAATTTTACACTATTGTATATGATACTATAATACACTCGATACAATGATACAAGAGGTTTTGTGAATTCAGCAAATGTAAAAAACGAGCACCAAAGTCAACTGTTGCCCTTAGCAGATGCGGGAAAAACCACACAAATGCCTGTATGAAGTCGTTGCTCCGCTCTCCATACCACCGAATGGTTAATAAAGAGCAGTAACTGTATGTCTACCAAATTTATCGAATAAAGAAGAAGTAACCAAAGCAAAAAGTATCAAACGTAGTAAATTTTTATTAATTTTACACGCAGAAAGTTCACTGTAATAAATTAGTAAAAATATGTAAAATATACCAAAAGTACAAATTTGTCCCATTTTTACCTTTTAAATAGTACCCAATATTTTAATCTGTATCATTTACTAGTCGTCTAACAAATTTCATTCAAAACCAGCGTTATAGAGGCAAACAAACATCGAAACGTCTAAACATAGAATCTTTCGCCTTTATAATATTAGTAAGAATGTTTCTCTTGACTTCTAATGAAGGATATATATTTTAAGCGTACACACAAAAAAATAGATAGAAATTAAGTTAATAAAGACGTTTTGTTGGAAATATAAATTACTTTCAATAACATTTATTAATGAATCAATTACCATGTTTATCTATACTGCACTTTTTTAAACATAACGCAATAAAAAGTTTTGATAAAAAAGTTATTAAATAAATGCATATATTCAATAATCAGAGACACTAAATCAAATAATAGTTTGTATAGGTATTCATATTTCTTTACTATGGCATTTCTTTTCTACCCTATTCTTCTGTTGTCAACCTTACTTATGTATGTACATACATAAGTATGTACCCATATGTAGATATATTAGGGACACCCTTAACTAAATGGTTTGTTTTTAACGCATAAATATAATAAAAATTATGAAACTATAATATTATGTATGGTGTGATTATTTGTGTTTAAGGAATTTGCAGAATAATTCACAAAAATAAAGGAGACTGGGAAAAATTAAATCTTTAATTTTAAGGTCTGCCTAAATGTACACACGTATGTAGGTATTTATAGGTACGCACGCACTAAGTAAGTTGAGATGGCAATAAGAAGAACTGTGTACCACAGAAATAAAAGCAAGTGCTGATTTACTGTTATTTTTCAGTCTGAATGATGTGTACCCTTTTTTATTCGGATGAAAAAAACTATTGAATAGAGATGTGCAAATGTATCACGCGTGTATGAAAATTACTTAAGGGAAAAATTTATTAGCACGGTGGGAGATTGTAACTCATTTTGAATTATATGTATGTATCCAATTAAATCATGTGGATCTTATTATAAAGAATCTTATTTTTTGGAGTTACGTTGTCGTATGGGCTGGAATTACACATACATATAAAATATATCAGGTAAATTTATTTATATGTATGTATGTATGTTTATATGTATGTAAGAATTTATCCCTCGAAATTCGCCAAAAATCACATCAAAACTCTTAATATCTACATATGTACCTATAGTTGTCTTAAAACAACTTCCTTTTCGTGATCATGAGGTAGAAGTCGCACGCACATAACTATGTTTCAGTAGTCATTGTACCTACAAGAAAAAAAATAACTTTTCTGTTTCTTCTGTTTCTTCTGTTTCTTGTTATCAGTGATGGAAAATCAAGACTTTCAATTGGTTTTAAATTAAAAGTAACTTATACATTCTTGAAATATTTAATAATAATATAAAAGATCACCAAATGTTAATAATAAGCATTAATAATATTCATATACCTATTTCATATTAAGGTGTTTTATTTAGCATCAGTTTGTTAATACTTATGTTATGAGATTATTATTAGACTTTAAAAATAAAAACTACAACAGTACTGAATTTTCCATCACTGTCAGCAACGCCAAAATTTAATGGTAAGAGAAACAAAAAAGAACTTTCAAGAATAAGTTGATGGCATTGTCTCGTGGTATTTCATTGATATTAAAAGTGTTTGTGCGCTGTAATTGTTAAAGAATATTATAATTCTGTAATTAATAAAAATAATGGTGAGTATAAATTGTTTTATATGCCATAATGCATTTATATGCCCAAATGAGTATATAAAACATTTAAAAATACATTACACTCCTCCAGGTACAGTGTTTGTATGTAATTTTAAGAGTTGCTCGCAAAAATTTGGGATTAAATATAATTTTAAAGTGCACCTTTTAAAACATTTTGAAACAAATGACAATAAAAAAAATGTTTTACTTAGTAACACAACAAGTACTTCAGATGAAAATAGTGAATACGAAATTCCAAAAGTTTCCTTTAATTATAATAATATGTTGCAAACTGTTAATAGCTCTGTGAGTAAATTTGTCATTGAAATGCATTCTAAAAATAATTACACTCGATCTGACGTTATAAAGATGCAAAAAATTGTACAGACCAATTTAATTTCTCCTATATTAAATTTTATTGAAAGCTGTTTTGATAATATAAAATATGATAAACAAACATTGAACCTAGTTACAACTGATTTGCAAAATTTGTTTAAAGATTTCCAGTCGGATTATATGTTAGAAAAAACTCTTACAAAAGTGGGACTTATAGAAAACATACAAACATTTACTATTCAAAATAATTTAAACTCCAAAGGTATATTAATGCCATTAAGATTTCAATTTAAAAAAATATTTGAAAAAGATGAATGCTTAGAAAAAGTTTTAAAACATATGGAGTTCATTGAAAAAAGTTCAAATCATACAAACTTTATACAATCAAAATTATGGAAACAAAAAAAATTGTTGTATCCCAGAAGACTTTTAATACCATATTTTTTATATAATGACGATTTTGGTATAAACAATCCTTTGGGTTCCAAATCCTCAAAGCATTCCGTTAGTAATTTTTATTACAGTTTCCCCTGTCTGCCGCAAAAGACTTCAAAATTAAATGAGGTATTTTTGGCATGTTCAATGCATTCCGTTGATGTTAAAAAATATGGAAATAGTGCATTCGAACCATTAGTAGATATAATCAAAGATATCGAAAATAATGGTATCGATATTAAAACAAGAGATGGTCCCAAAAAGGTTTATTTCATACTGGGTCTTATATTAGGTGACAATTTGGGTTTAAATACAATACTAAACTTTTCCAAATCCTTTTCAGCTAATCACTTTTGCAGATTTTGTTTAATTAAAAAAGCTGATTCTCAAAATAGCAACAAAGAAACATCGAAACTCCTTAGAAATAGAATCAACTATAGGCTTGGTATCGAAAAGGATACGTTTTCCAACACAGGAATAGTAGAAAAATCAATTTTTAATGATATACCTTCATTTCATGTCACGGAAAATTATGCGGTCGATGTAATGCATGATATATATGAGGGCGTATGTCATTACATTCTTTGTCAATCTGTTTCATACTTTGTTAATAAAATGAAATACTTTAGTATTGATGTTTTGAATACTAGAATAAAATCGTTTTCTTACTTTAAAGGCGATAAAGGCTCGGAAAAGTTTAACTTCACACAGAAGGAACTTGAAAATTGCAAACTGAAATTATCAGCTAAACAAATGATGTCATTTTGCTATTATTTTTCTGTCATGTTTGGGGAATATGTACCACGTACTGATGAAGTCTGGATATTCCTAAAAACATTTTTTGAATTGATTGAAGATATTTTATGCTATGAAATTTCAAATAATTTATTATTTAAAATTAGAACTAAAATTGAAATTGTAAATAGAGACTACCAGGTTTTATTTAAAAAAAATCTTACCCCTAAATTTCATTTACTGGTACATTACCCCATGATAATGGAAAAATCAGGACCTCTACGAAATCTTTGGAATTTTAAATATGAAGCAAAACACAAAGAGTTTAAAATATATTCTCACGTTATTTCTTCTAGAAGGAACATACCAAAATCCTTTGCATTTAAACATCAGATAAAATTTGCCAATTATTTAATTAATTCCGAATGTAAGAAAGATAATATTTTAACAAAAGTGCTAACAAATTCACCACTTCAAAGAAAAATACGAGAAAAGGTAAAAAGTTACAGTACAATATTATATTCAGAGGCAATAATATGGGGTAGCATTTATAACAACAAATGCTTCATTGCAAGGTTCCTTAATGAAGTTGATATCTTTATAGTTGTGTGTATTTTTAGAAATGAATCTAATGATATATTTTTATGTGGTCGAAAAGTCGAAACTAGTTATGACACTCACTTTGCGGCTTATGAAATAAAATCTATATTAAATACTTTGGATATCATAGATATAAAAGATATAGTGGGGCCACCGATTGAAAAAATTCAAACTTCTTTGGGGAAATCTTTTGTTAAATTAAAAGAATTTTACAAAAGCGTTTACTAATACATCTATTTTTAGGATAACACAATATCTACAGCTGTTGACAATACATTATTTGACCTGTTAACTCAATGGAAATTAAGCCATCTTTATACTCATTTTAATGGTAATATGAAAACATAAAACTCTTTTTAAGAAAAATAAGTGGAATAATAAAAAAAATTATGGTAACTGTACTCAGAACATCGAATAACAACTGACGTTCTAAAGATTTTAAATCCTGACCACATAAAAACACTTTTTTATGGACTTCCCGTGGGTGATCAAGCTGTTTTTGAGTTAAATTTAGAAAGCTGGAGGAAAAATTCTGGTGGTTTTACAATTATTTCGATGACACATGAAAAGAAGACAAATATCTCGGTATTATCCATGCTCCAGAATACTAAAAATGGAAAATCAATTTTAAAATATTATGAAGAAAATAAAATTCTTCATGAGGAACAAAGGCACCTCCTCATAAAAACAATTGCAAGCTACGTCGAATCGGAAGGCATAACATGTTCAATGTCTGATTGCAAGGATATGGAAAAGGAAATATGTAATATTTTTCAGACTGAGGAATTGGTAAGTTTTGTTGTTTAAAAAATGTTTTTTTTTATAATTTTAAACCGTTTTTATAATTCAGGATTATTATAACAACGGAAAAAGAGGGAAAATTTATTCAAAAATTTATAACTTAAAAAGACTGTCCAGGCAAATTCTGCAACCAACAGAATCAGAAAAACGGGAATGCCAAGATGAATATGGTAAATAATTTTAAATGCGTGCTTTAGACTTAGAGCGCAAATAATATTACTTGTTTTTATTAGTTATCGATGAAGAAGATAAAAATGCTGTCGAAAACATGAGAAGTGAAGGAATAACAGCTGATGAGTTCGATATATATTGGAGAAAGTGCTCCCAATATAGGTTCCAACAAATGCTGGAATCTAAATCAACTTTTGATATTTTAAAGGAATGGCCTGAATATTCAAGACCTTCTGGATTCCAACTGGTAAGAACCATAATTAAAACAATATTTCATATTTTCCTTCATATATACATTATAACTTTCAGATTGATATTGACTTCACCCTTAAATTTAAGAGTGCCAAAGAAATGATTCCGAGATGGGAATCATATCATGGAAAAATTTTAAAGTTGCTAACTGCAAAAATTTCAAACGCGTTTGTTTCCCTGCAGATAAAAAATTTTAATTCGTGTTCTCAAGGTAATATAAATTCTTTTCATTACTTTCGTAGCAACGAAAAACTAACATACATAAGTACATACTTAATTTGAGTAGCACTACTAACAGTTTTTCTTTTCAGAATCCAAAATTTTTGGAATCCTTTGGTACCTCCACCACTTATTTCCCCCCCAACAAAAAGTGCTGAACGAAAATGGGGCAAAAATCAGAAAGAAGTTTTCTGTGCAAGATTCGCAGGAATCTTTCGCAATTATTGCTAACTCCAAAGAAGAACTTGAAATGAAAATCAATTTATTAAAAATCCAAAAATCTAATATTCAACCAAGATTGTTGATTATTGGCAGCATTTTAAACATTAAGGAAATATTTGTTTATTTTGACAGTATAAGATACCCAATGTGTACAATATTAACGGCTGTAGACATATTATTTAAAACATTTTTTGTGTTTAATTTACAATTTCCGGTTGAATCGGAAGTATTTTTTAATTTTTTGCAAATTTTTTTTTATGAAATAAAATCTGATAAAAAATTTACTAAAATTTCGGCAATTATTAACGAAATTTTAAATCTTAGCCTACCGTAAACAAATTTTTATATGAACATATATATATGTAAATTAACAAATAAGTTAATGTAATTATGTATATACTTACATACATATGTATATGAATGAATTATACTGTAATGAAAAATTAATTTTTATTGTACAGAAAAGCTTGCATAAAACGTTTTTATAAATAAGCTATTGATTATATTTTCCTTTAAACCATTTAATGTACATACATACTTATGTATTTTAAAATCAATTATTAAATTCAATAAAAATAAGATACATACATACATACTTATGTACAAAAATGAAAATTAAAAATTTGTTTTATTGAAATTTTTTCAAATTTAGACAATATTTTTATTGAATTTTTCTTTTATTTCAGGTAAAAGATGAATCGTTTTGAGCAATAATTTGATTGTTTTTTTCAATACTTTTAATAAAAATGTTATTAATTTAAATAATACTTTTATTACATCGTTTTTTTATTCTAATAACGATTTGATCAAAGCAAATAATACATTTATTGAGAATCTCCCGTTTTTGAATAATATTTTAATTGATTTAAATAATGTTTATTTAAAAATGATGAGAATTTTAACAAAAGTATTTATTGAATTGAATATTTTTTTTATCAATCGTCTAACAAATTTTAACAAAAAATTTACTCAAAGTTGAAATAAAGTTTATTGAAAAATTTATAAATTATTGACAAAATGCGTTACTCAGTCAAATAATACAATTATTAATTTAAAATACTATAATTTTTTTACAATTTTAGTTATCAATTATGTGAATTTCTTTATCACAGGAAATTTAAAAAAAAAATAATTGAATACCGGGATTTTTGTAATCAAATACGAAACTTATTTTTTTCTGTGTAATTAAAATGGAAAAGAGTATATGATAGGATATTCGCTAAGTTTATTTAAACATTAAGTTAAATTTTAATAGAACAACATACGAACTGGTCTGGGAATAGTACCAAAAGTACACAACTGAGCAACTGCCTGGCTATGAAATCCAACCTATAATCCATTGAAGCTCTAAAGAAACAATATTCAGTATAAAATTGTGTAAAAGTACTCGATCTTGATCAGTTGGACTTTATATTTTACATGGGAAATACAGAAACTTTTAATTATTCAGGCTTAAGAGCGTTTTTTTTAATTAAATTTTTAAATTAAATTATTATATTTTATTACAAAGAAAAATCTAGAAGCTCATAATAATTGAACATACAAAGAAATATTAGACTGTGGGGAAGGTTGAACAGACATCATGATGTGTCGAGACTTAACCAGAGTCTCATCATCAGAATTGTTTAAAAATAAATTTAAGAAAACGAACATCATTCAGTTCAAAATTCATAACTTAATAAGAAATAAATTTATTATCAATTGAAGTTTTATAATTTTTTAATAAATTTGAAAAAAAAAATGAGAAAAGTAGTAATAAATACAAATCACTTAATATTTGCTGTACAAGTTTTTTCTATAACAAAAATTCATTGCTGGGTTCTGTCTTTCCATTTTTTCCCGCATGAGTTAATAAAATCCAAATATGTCATTTTAAGGATATTGAATGCTAATGTAATTAATATTTATTAAATGTTTATATGTCCAGCATTTCAAAAATCTAGAACAACACAACATAAAGGGGGAGTTGTCCGCAATAGTTTAACACAAAAGTGATAAATTGTAACCTTTAATCTAAATAATGTAATAATATTATTTGCATTTGCATATACCTCGTATGAACAGACATACGAGTATATTTTATTTATAACAATTTCATTTTATTTATATGTACATTTATCTCATTTCCATTTTTCCTTGTTGAATACATTTGCAGGTACCTCACAGTATATGTATGTTGAATTTGTTACATCGCCGGCCGGACCTCTATTAAATACCGGCTTTCATTTTAATGTTGGCAATTGGCCAGGACATGTGGAAACAGCTGGCATTAAACATGGCATTTGTGATTGGTTACTTAGTTCCGATTCACTAAAGGACAGCAGTGCTAGTGAAGGTATCTTTTTGAGTATTGCCCACTGGTATCCGCCCAATACTTCGTGCAGTTATCATATCAAAGGACGTACTGGTGAAATTGTGCGTTTGTATTTTCCCAGGTATGTTTGTTTGTTGTTTAAATAAACTGAAATAGTTTTTTGCAATTATTAAATTGCAAATGAGATTAGATTGTAGGCATTAGAAAAATTATGTATTCAAATGCCAAATATGATTTGTAATGATAATTAAAAAAAGCAACCTTTAAAAGTAGAGATAGAAGAATCTTTAAATGTAGTTTTAACCCAATGACAACTTACAGGTTTTTCTTTAAATTTTCCAAAAAAAAAAAAATATCAAACAGTAAACCGGAAACTGTAACAACTCAGAAATCACAACTCTTCGGGATGGGTAGAAAAATTAAAAAATGCAAAACTCTATATTTCCACCAAGGGATGAAAGAAATGGAAAATGAATTTTCATAGTCTATTTTTTCCTTAATACTGGCAGAAATCCTTCAGCTGAAGAAGTCCTTCGCGCAATATGATTAGATAAAATAGTTTTGGTGAAAGAAGAGGACCGGTGTATAACTCCCTAACTTTCTGCATTGTATAATTTTTTTTACTACAAATATCTGAGATGCAACTATTTCTTAAAATTTTAAAAGTATCAATTGCTGATGGGAGCTCACCCGGAGCTGTTGATGCCGTGTTTTCTGGGGAAAAGGGTAATAGGCTTTTACGGACAATACCTTTCGCCAATTACCCGTTAAGTGCATATGTTGCTACCCCATCTCTGAACGTTCTACCGATATTTGAATTTGAACTCAGGCCACATATTTATTGTTGTTGCTTTTTATTGTACGAATGTAATCGTTTAATTGAAAAAAATTTCGTACATCTTATGAAATCATGAATTACGCTAAAAATGTTAAACAAAAAATAGTTTGTCAATTTGTGTAATTTTTATTAATTCCTTAAGTATTTGATGCAAAAATCACACATTAAACATGATTTTCTGTCAAGTTACGGTCAGCTTTTCCTCAGATAGTGTGGTCATTTGTCATGAATCCTTTAGAAAGATCTTTAAACTTTCCAACAATTTGTTTTAACTCATTAAAGAGTTTTCTTTAAATTATTTATCACTCATACGTCGTGAATATTAATTATTGTATATCAATTAAATAGTACGCATTCGTCGTCATGTCTTTTAAATTAAATATTTCTTTATTGGTCTTCCTGCTGCTCATACACATTCTCGTACATGTGTACGTGTTTTTAATTTAAATATCAAGCCATTGCAAAAATGCCACTTTCTGCTTAAGCTATGAGTATATAACCACTATAAAAAAGAATTCACCCTCAACCACCTTTTAAACTTTCCTTTCCACCTACATTTCAATTAATATCTAGAACAATTGTTAACAAATGTATTTGTCAGAAATTAAAAATCACTTGTAACAATATAAAATACGGAAAAAAGAAACCCAGCTTAATGAGATTTCAAAAAAAAAGGAAAAAAAAAGAGAAAAAAGTCAGCGAACAAAAATGTGTTTTTATTTTTGTTTGGTTTTTCTACCGGCAACAATGTTGACAGTGTCTAGACAATTTGTACGTATAAAGTTAAAAGTTTAAATGCACACAAACACACACATGTATATGCAGTGCTGGCTGTACAGATTTACACACTTTCATACGCTCGCTCTCATCATATATATGTACATATGTATGTATGCATGTATTTATTTATGGTCTGGCACAATATATACTTTATGTGACCAGTAAAGCTGCCGCATACATTTTTATATCCGCCCACTCACTTTGGAATTGAAAGGCACCGGCATTTAAACTGCAAAAATGTAAGAATAAATAATAATATTTTTCCAAATCTTTGTTTTCCGTAAATTTTAAAAAATAATACAAAACAAAATAATATACAAACATATAAACAACAATCATGGCGAAAATTGTGAAAAACACGAAAACAATAAAGGACACAAAATAAAACAATGACATCCACACACACACACACATAAAGTACACGCGAAAAAAATTTCATTTTAATTACACGAGTGTGGGTGTGCTTGTGTGCGGAATGGGAAAAAGTAATAAAAATTTATTTTTGGCCAAAACAACACAATAGAAACAAACAATAGCATACATTGTTAAGACTATTGAAAAAGTTCTTAAGCAGCAGATCAAAAGAACAGCAAGTTAAATAAAAAAAGCTATTGCGAGATATTTATACTTGACAATTCAGGATTTCTTAAGAAAGAGTTTAACTTTAGCAATATTAATAGCAAAAGTAAATGTTTTATTAAGATGCTTATACAATGCCAGAAAGCTAAAGAATATAAATACTTTGTGGAAGATCAATAGTTTATATACCGGCCATTAAAATGATCTTACCTTTCGTGAAAAGATATGCTTTGAGATCAATGTGCTTTTAAATATTTAAAACTGAAAGGTTTTCCAATAGGGAAGATATGATTTTGATGTGACGTTTTGGCCATTTCTAATATGTCATGATCTGTCATTTGTTTTCCATTGTATTCAGTAGTGTTTACAATTACATCATGGAGAGATATACGCAAGAACAACGTTTACAACAAATTATTCAGTTTTATTATCAAAATAATAGTTCTCCAATTGCAGCTTTTCGCGCGCTTTTGCCATTTTATGGTCGTAATAATCGTCCAAATGTGCTCGCTATTCGTCGAATTGTTGAAAATTTTGAGCTTACATTTTCTTTACATAATGTTCAAGTGCCAATAAGACAACGAACCGCCCGAAGTAATGCAAACATTGCTGCGGTTCAGGCAAGTGTTGCTGAAGACCGCAATTTGTCGATTCCTAGACGTTCTCAACAATTGGGACTGTTTCAAACCACAACCTGGCGGAATAGATCGATGATAACCAACTTGTTATGGCCGAAACTGGAAGAAGCTGACCTTAACAACATTTGGTTCCAATAAGACGGGGCTACGTGCCACACAGCAAATGCAACAACTGAATTATTGCGAGAAAAGTTTGGAGATTTGATTTTTTCAAGAAATTGTGATATTGAATGGCCTCCAAGAAGTTGTGATTTAACACCATTAAACTATTTCTTGTGGGGTTATTTGAATTCATTCAAAATAAAACAGACTCTCTTCAAGCTTTACAAATCAATATTGAACGTGCCGTGCCATTCATGACATACGACTTGATTTAGTGGAAAAAGTGCTCGAAAATTGGCTTTATCGAATTCGTTCCTGCAGAAGAAGTCGTGGAGGAGATTCGAATGACGTTTTATTTCGAACTTAATTGTATCGATTGTACTTCATATTAAATAAAAAAACTTTTGAATATCCTTAACATTAAGTGTGTTATTTTTAAGATATCATATCACTCATATTGGAAACCCTTTTAGAAGATAAATTTCAAAACGAAGTTCCCTTTATTAAATTTGTTTTTGTTCGATTTTATAACAAACCTGTACCTCGTTTCTGTATTTCTCGCATCGTAAAATTTCTCACACGAAGTGTGAAACAAAATATTCCATCGTTTCTCGATTTGTGAGAAAAAAGTGTTTCTGTATTTGCATGCGAAAACAGACTGCGCTGATTTTGTTCTTACTGGAATGTTTCAATTATTAAGTGTCAAATGTAAAAGAAACGTCAACGAGGGAAATTAATTATAACAAAAGCAAAACAATGAAAGGCTGAAAAATTTTAAATTACAAAACAACAATTGTTCTTTATAATTTTTTTTTATTTAAATAAAAACCAAAATGTATAGTGCAGTGCTAGTTTTCATTCAAACTAAAAAAATTATTTATAAACATATTCTTGTGTTTATTAAAATTTTTGCTACATACATACATACGTTCATTATCTGTTGATTTCTGTTCCACATTTATACATACGAATTAAAAAATATTTATATATATTTATGAGGCGGACATTTGGGTTAATAGTTTAGTAAATACAGAAATTGCCCCCTCCCTAACCTCATCGTGCCCCTAGCAATTTAAAATATACTTTTGATCCTATTCTCATATCTACCAAATATGCATAAAAAATTTCATTAAAATCGGTCCAGCCGTTTCGGAGGAGTTCGATAACAAACATCGTGCCACGAGAATTTTATATACATACATATGTATTAGAAGATTTACTTTTCATATGTAAATATATTTACATATATTTATTTAAATTTTGATTTTCTCGCACCAATTTGAAATGTGAGTTATTTTGACACTTCTTGTGAGAAACTTTCCGCAAAATGTTGTTACAAAGTGTGTTCGAGTAAGCAAAAGTTTTTACTATTTTTTACTGAACTTTACTGCATTTTACTAAATTGCGTTCGTTTACACAAAATACAGTAAATTTTTTTTTTTTTTTTTGATAAATTTTATTATTTATTGAATCTTCAATTTTAAATTAAATTATCAATAAGTTTTTCAAATCTTAAATCTAAAAAATATTACATATAAGTTTAGCCAATGCTAAACAAAATTTTTAATTTCAACGGTTAATTTATGTTGTTTTACATCTCTCGTGTACGGCTGAGAAAAAGAGTATCCCTCCTTTTCAGCCGGGTGTGGCCTCTATAATTTAAAATATTGCGCGCAAGTACATTTGGGTGCACCTCAAGTTTTTTTATATATTTTTTTGCGTTTATTGAAAATACTGTCTTCACCAACGGAACATCTAGATCTTTATGAATCCGATGATTTCTGACATACCAGGGAGCTGCTGTAATTGTACGTAGAATTTTATTTTGTCGCCTTTGAATTTTTTCGACATTTGATGCTGAGGCAGTGCCCCATAACTGGATTCCATAGAACCATATTGGTTTCAGGATCGCGTTGTATAATAGTAGTTTACAGTCTAGGCTTAGTATAGAATTTCTTCCAATAAGCCAATTCATTTGGGCTGCTTTTAATTTCATTTGTATTAACTTTGCGTCTATATGCGATTTCCATGTTAAACGACGATCAAGATGAACGCCTAGATATTTGACAACAGTGTGTTGCGGTATGGTCTCGGTGTTAATTTTTATAGGCGGGCATGTTTCCTTGCGCAACGTAAAAGTTACGTGCACACATTTCTGCTCGTTAGCTTTAATACGCCATTGTTTGAGCCAATTTTGCAATTTGGATATATACCCTTGTAAATTGCGGGAAGCTTCCACAGAATTTTCGTGAACGCTTAGAAAAGCTGTATCATCGGCAAATGTTGATGTATGAATGTTACTGCTTAACGGTAAGTCAGAGGCATATATTAAATAAAGTAATGGACCGAAGATACTCCCTTGGGGAACTCCGGCTACGATCGACTGCGGTGGGCTTAAAAAATTGCCTTCCCTAACTACAAATTTTCGTTCAATTAAATAGCTTATTAAAAGCCTAACAATGTTTGCGGGTAGATTTTGTGTTAATTTATGTATAAGACCTTCGTGCCATACTTTATCGAAAGCTTGAGAAACATCTATAAAGAGCGCAGAGCAATATTTCTTCTTTTCGAAAGTTTCTCTGATAACATGCACAAGTCTGTGAGTTTGTTCAATTGTGCTGTGTTGTCTGCGAAAACCGAATTGATGGTCTGGAATGCATCCAGTTCTAGTCACTATAGGCATCAGCTTGCTCATATACAGCTTTTCAAATAGTTTTGAAATGTTGGGCAATAAACTAATAGGCCGATAGGATTCAACCTTCGTATGATCCTTGCCGGGCTTTGGTATCATAATAATCATCGAAACCTTCCATTCTGCAGGATAGTATTGCAGCCGTAGAATACTATTAAAAATGAATAGTATAATTCTTTTTGCAATATAAGGCAGTTGTTGAAGCATTTTGTTGCTTATTTTGTCGACACCTGGGGCTTTTTTGGTGTTAAGACTAGTGATGGCCTTTTCAATCTCCACAATGTTAAATCTTGTGGTGGCAGTTCAACAATATCAGTAGAAATATTCGGTGTAAATACATTTTCTAAGTGCTTAACAAAAAGAACACCTTTTTCAGCATCAGTTCTTGCCCAGTCACCATTCGAATCTCGTAACGGAGGTTTGCAAATCACTGGCCTTTTAAGTCCTCTGGCTGCACGCCATAGCGAATAATCTGTTTGCGGTGTTGCATCGAGTTCTTGAAGAAATTTTTGCAGCGAAGCTGTTTTTTGTGTTTGTAAAACTTTTCTGAGCTGTTTGGTGCATTCCTTTAGCCTTAACTTTAGCTGGGGGGATCTGTAACGTTGCCATTCTCGTCGCGCTCTCCGTTTTTCAGTCAATAGCCTTTCTATATCTACAGAAGAAATGTTGTTGAATCTTACTTGTTGATTTGGTTGATTTGAAGAAGCATTAAGAGCAGCTTGATTAACATGTGCTTCAAACAACCTAATAGAATTTTCTATGTCAGCAGGTGTTCTCAACAGCATATTTTCCGTGCAATGAGCACTCAAATATTTTTTGTATTTCAGCCAGTTAATACGTGCAGATGTCACCGGTAAATCACATGTTGATGTTGCAGTTGTGTGTGAGTAAATAGTGATAATAGTAGGCGAGTGATCTGAAGATAAATCCAATGATGCTTCAACTTCAATCATTTCGCTGGGCACACCTTTCATAACTCCAAAGTCGATAATATCAGGAATTTTTTGTCGATCCGTTGGCCAATATGTTGGCTGACCACTTAAAACTACATTAAAGCACATTTTGAAATTGTGTCAAACAAAACACGACCCTTGGGACTGATTAAACGTGAACCCCAAAATGTGTGTTTAGCATTGTAGTCGCCAGCTGCTAGAAAACGGGACTCTCTGAAATTGAAAACCTGGGAGGAGAGTAAACAGATGATAACACAAGTTTTTGATAAAAATTTTCAATGCAGATGTTTGTTGCTTGAAGGTAATCTTCACAAAATTCATTTAACAGGTAGTGTTTTATTCGCGTTTTTATTAGAATTCCCGAGCCACCACAAGCTCTACCTCGAGGATCCTTGGTGTCGTAGAAATTATATCCACTAATTCTAAAATAGCTTCGAGACGTCAAATGAGTTTCTGAGATAAGCATAACATCGATTTGTTTATCCAGAAGAAAATATTCTATTTCATTTTTATGTTGGCAGATGCCGTTTGCGTTCCAAAAACATATTTTCAAGTTCATGGTTTGCTTAATACAGCCTGCAACAAAGTAGACTGCATTTTCAACATTTCCTGCATCATACAGGACATGTTGAGAGTAAAAGTATTTACTGTTTGTATTAAGCTCTCAATTGAGGCGTCAATACGGCTAAAATTAGACCCTGGAGCTTCGCTTACTGGTACCGGTTTTTGCGCTGTATTGTGGTTACTTTTTAAAATGTTAGCGTATGAAAATTTATTATTAGGTTGTTGCTGAGCAATAGTCGCGTATGATTTCAATACGTTTGAATATTGTTGCTGACTGGTAGACGGTTGAGGTAACTGAGGGTAGCTTAAAAGTGTGATAGGCTGAGCGGGGATAATATTTTCTTTTTTGTGCGAGGAGCGTTTAAAAAATGAGTAAAGAGGGCAGCCTCTATAGTTGGCAGTGTGATTTCCGCCGCAATTGCCACATTTTTTCGCCTTGGGATCACCTTTTGTTTTGTCACAGTTAGCGGTACTGTGTAGCTCACCACATACAACGCAGACTGTAGGCAACTTGCAATAAGTTTTCGTGTGCCCAAATTCTTGGCAGTTCAGGCATTGGATAGGTCCAGCTCTTTTATGTGGCTGCTCAACGGTAACTCTCCGGTGTAACAAATACTTAAGATCATAGATTGGATGGGATTCATTTTTTTTATCTTTATGTCACCTGGCTGTAACTCGACTCTAAATATTGGTTGGGGGATTTTTTCTCTATTTTTGATGTTTGAAACATTTTTCACCTTGAATCCACTATTTTCAAGGCCAGACTTGACCTCTTCTGGATCCACACTAGAATCTATACCTTTTATTACAACGGTTAGACCTTTAGCACTCTTAAGCTGATATGTATAAAAATTTTTATTTTTAGTCTCAAAGTCTGAGACTATTTTTCTGTAATTATTTTCTTTAGATACCTGAATTTTTGTTTCATTAATTTTCCCACGCTTGATTGGAGTTACGTAAAACTCATTTTCTCCAATTAACGAGATAAGGCTTTTTACCAGAAGGCTGGAGTTCTGTTCTCTTAAATAAATCGGTGGTGGTTTACTCAAACTTGTATTAGTTGTGTCTTCATCACCTTGTTCCGTTAAAATCGCGAAACGATTTTCGGAATTTTTTATATTTTTCCCATCTTTGGGAACTTTTGCCGTTGACGCAATTTGAGCAGATTTGGGACTTCTTCCCCTTTTTAACACAGTTATGTATCTATCCATACCTGTTTGAATTTTATTATCACTATTTTCACTTACTTTATCCATAATTTTATTCATTTTGTGCACGTTGGTCACCTGGGTATTTATTGTTTGTTTGTTTGCTTGTACAGCTAAGCTGACAAGTTTGCTAATAGGTGCAATTGTTGTTGTTTCTTGATCACTATTTAACATGTATGGAGAGCATGATCGCGCACGAATAGTTGTGTTTTGTGTAGAATTCAGGTTTGTGCTTAATTCAATTTTTTTATTGTCGTCATCAGAAACAAAAGTTAAATAAGCATTTCTACTGCTTGTGGGTTTATTGTTGTTGTTGTTGCCAGAAGATGAACTCATTTAGAGTTCTCTTGTTTTTTTCACTTATAAGAGTTTGTGTATGCAAATATTTATGTATACACAAGCAAAAAAAAATAAAATAAAACCAGTATAATAACTGTTTAATAAATGTTTTGTTTTTGTATTTTTTGTGACTTTAAATTTTTGATAATTTTAATATTCAGTTGCGACGATTATAAAACGCGTCTGTACACTGCGAGAGTTGAAACTGAATGAAATACAGTAAATGAGAACACAAATTGAGAGCGCAAAGTGACAGTTCTTAATTCAGAACTTGCAAATTTTTACTGCAGAAATTTTTCGCAGTAAAATTTAGTAAAACAAGAAAACATATGATTCAAAAGGTAAACAAACAAAAAGTGTGCAATTTGTGACTAAAATTTTTATCAAAATAAAAAAAAAAAATTTTTCAACATTACATTTATTTTCCATCAGCTGTTGCCTAAATCTTACGAATTTTTACAATTTTTCCGTTCGCGTACTTTTTTGGGCAAACATTTTTTTGGAGAGTAAATTCTGCTGTTTACTCATTTACTGCATTTTACTGTAAAAGTAAACAAACGGACCTACAGAAACACTTTTTCTCACATACTTCCAATAATTGCTGGAAAATTATTAAAATGACAGATTATTCTCGCAAAGTACATATACAGAAACACTTGTATGAGGAAAACCATATTTTGTTTCATTTTACACTGTTTTTGTTGCATTTCACTCGTTTCATGCGGATAACTTTACGATTCGAGAAATACAGAAACGAGCTACTGATGTTTAAAATACCATAAAATTCATATATAATTCTCGTATTAAAAATTCGCTAAAAAGTTTGTTTACATAAGAACTGCGATCACTTTTAACACTGAGCTACATAACGCATGATGACGCACATAAGCAGTAATGAAAAAAGAATGGCATCTATCGCTAATAACATTGTTGTGCTTTGCTGTTTAGGTTGAAAACTAAATTGATATATTTTCTAAAATGTTTGAAGAGTTTTCAAATTCATTTGCTTCTATGCAAACTCTCAATCAATAACTGAGAATTACTTAGGAAAAACTTATGCAAACAAAACAACAAATTATTTTTAGTCGCTATAAATCTATATATATATATATTTTTCTTAAAAAACTCTCGATTATTGCTTGATTTTTTTTTGGTGCTAATTATAGTCTGATGATTTGTTATTTTGCATCCAATGAAATGCAGCATAAAGAATAGCCAACAAATAAATTAGTTATTTGAAAAACAATTAACAAATAAAATATAAAAATTGTTTCAATATAAGTTTAGAATTTATCTTGTGTATCAAATTTCTAGTATTTACATATTTATTTAAATTTTATTAATTACATTCATATACGTACATTTAAATAACAATTTCTTTTACTTAAATTGTAGAATATTTTGCTATTGTTTTGTTGCTATTTTAACATACATAGTTTTACTACAACATCATCATCATCTACATTGAGATGTTGTTCATTTCATGATCTCATTCCTGTTATGCTGATATTTTTTAAAGTGTACACATGTATAAATATAAATATAATATAAAATGACATAAAGCAGACATATTTTCAAATAAATCCCATACATACGTACAGTTACACACAAATAAATTTATTTATGTATGTGTACATACACTTTTACAGATATTAACGTATACATTAAAGAACAAGAAATATGTAATAGACTTACACACATACATATACATACATAACAAAACATCAGACGACGCGGCATTTTAACCCAACTCACAGGTTAAATTAAAACGTCACATAAATCTTTGCTAGAATTTTCATTAAAATATTTAAGTGGCACAAAAGCGAAATATTAAAGAAATAGTAAACACAACAACGACAAAAATAGTGACATTTTAAGATTCTGCTCATTCTTACTAACCCGTACACACAAACACTTACGTGTTTGGTTGTATGTATATAAAAATAGCTAACTGTTCACTTTGCTAAGAATGTAATTGTGTGTGTGTGTGTGTATTGTTCTTGTAAATAGTTTGCAAGAAACCTCAGAAAATTTCTCTATAACACTGTCGCTGTATTTCGTGTGCATTTTCAGAAAAAAAGTATTTTATTTACTGGCAGAGAGAAGGGAAGGACTATTTTGTGGCAACAAAACTTAACAGCCACAAAAATATGTTACACTTGAAAGAAGATGTTGTTGTTTGTCAAAGTTAATGTTAAGTGGGAAAATTTCCAAAAGAAAGCGGTTTTTTTAGGATTGGTTTCTTTGAGTTTTTGAAAATTAAATTAATCAAACTGAAAACTGAAATACATACATAACGCAGATATATTTGTTATATTAATTATGTGAGAGTAGTTTTAAGGAACCGGGAACCTCAATTAATACCCCTCAAAATAATACTGAATATTTAGGATGGATTATAAAAGACATGATAAACTTAAAAGTTTTTTTTAAATGCTTAAAAATTAAAGAGTAACAAAATAAGTTTTTACGAAGAGCATAAACAACAAGATTAATATTTATTGCTAATTAAGTTATAATAAATTGACATTTCTATTTTCTATTTTGAGGGTGGTGTTGGCTGAAGTAGTTAGTGCTTTGACTACTAAGCAAACAATCACTTGGCGCCTGGATTCAAACCCTGGCCAGAGCAAGTCAATCAACATCATTAATTTTTCTAATGTACATTAGTGAGACATTGTATTAATTATTGTCGGACTATTTAAGTGATGAAGGTATAGCACTGGTCACTAAAAAAAACTGTTCCGACAGCGATTGATGCTGTCCAAGCTAATGTACACAACATCGCACTCCTTCGTCGGTTAGCAGAATCGTCGGCGAAGTAAAACAATTAATAAAATATCTGCTAATACAGCTTTACAAAGTTAATGCGTCTACTTAACACCGGATGCGCCTCAACACTGCTATAAAAATTTACATAACGCGCAAAGCAGAGTTGTGAAAGAGTTAAGTCTTCTAAATTTTTAACATCTATCTACAGGGTAGAGACTATCCCTCTCCCTGAGTTCCGGCACAGTGCACTGCATACGTAGGGGTCATCCCCTGAGTGCTGTTCCTAATTAAAAAAAAAAAAAGGTAGAGGAAAAACTAATTTTAGATTAATTGTTGTAAGTTAAATTACATTAAAATAAGAAAACTCAGAAGTGGTCTCTGCAACTATTATTTGAAATTCCCGTGAATATGGATGACAACTTTCAAGTTTTACATATTGTCCATTAATCCACTGCTTGACAGCTCTGTCAGTGTGAATTGAAGCACGGATCTATTTCTCTTAATAAATTTCTTAAGAATGGAAACGAATCCTCTAATATAATTTTTGACGATATTAATTTTTAACTCAATATTATTAGAAATATTGTCAAAAAATTAGTAAGCCTGATGATTTATTTGAGTCCACACTTTGTTTTAGCGAAATTCTTCTACTAGAACTACTACTCTGCTATTTCTTATCACTATTGTCACAAAAGTGAAAAATCTCGCACACAAATTTTACAAAAAATTTAACAAAAAATATTAAAAATGCTTTCAGCAGATCTACATGTACGGTGATTTCCTTTAAGAACGTTGTTCTGTTCTGCCGTATATGTTGAAATTTAAATTGATGTCGATTTTTATTCCTGTTCTTTGTGTGTATGTAATTCTTTCTGAATATAAATTTAAGGTAAAAAGCTGTCACAATCGACTGTATTCTAGATGTAAAATTGTCATAAAAATTCTTTAAAAAAATCCGTCATACAATTACCAGAATTATTTAAAGGTACATTTGCACAAATTCGCTTATAAAGAATGTCCCAAAATTAAGTTGTCATTAGATGGCTGCAGTTATTTTGTTAATTGATTTTTGTAAGCATGGAGACACAGATCTTTAGTGAGAGCTTCTTTAAATTTACAATTCTTGTCCATGAGTCCAAATTGAGATACCTCAATTCTCACGCACTGCTTCGATATTGAAATTAAACCGGCTTGTTTAAGGACGACCAGTATGTTTGGCGTCACTAACGCATCCATTCTCTCTGAAATTTTCAATTAAGCTCTTCACAGCTAACGACGTTAAAACACTATTCCCACCATATATTTGAATTTCAAATTGCGGCCGCCAAGCTTTCATTATTTATTAAATATTTTTCAATAATCGTTCTTTTATCGTGTAACGCCCTGTTTTTATCAACCCCAAACTGTCAAGTCCCAAATTGTTTCTTTAGTGCTGCCAGCACTTTACTTCACAAATGATGATAAGTCAAAATCTAGCGTTAATTTTGTGACACCTTTTATTAAAAATAAAATAGAACATTTTAATGCAAAATAAAAATATCCTCCAGCTCTATATTTTCTCTTTTGTCCATTTAACATTCTTCCAGTTCTCCAACATTTAAACATAGAAAAAAATATCTTATTGTTAGTCGTTTCTATAAAAAAAATTACGGGTAGCACTCTGGGAGTGCCGACAGAAACCGAAGTTTAACCTTCTTTTCACGGTACGCATATTTGTTTTTAATTATCTAGACGCGTTCGCGGTCTACAATATATACATGCATATATGCACTCACTATAGCTGCGTCTCTAAAAATATATGTACGTACCGCGCTAAAATAAGTTTTCACTTCAATAACAAAAATGCACCACATACCTTTAATACAGCGATACTTGTAGAACAAAATAAATTTGTATATATATGTATATCTGTTTGTTCGACGACACTTGCTGCCCAGCAAAAACAACTGCTTCAGCCGAAGCAGGTTTGTAAGGGAGAGATGCTTGTTGTTGTTGTGCCTCCTGCTGCGAAAAGCGCTTCGAACATGCATGATTTTTGTTCGCGATGTCCCACTTTGGAGGTCTTGCTTTTTACATAAAAGAGCTCTATTTTCTAATCATCCAAAATGTGCTAAATTCATGTTTGAATTATTTGAATTATGCATACGTTTTACTGCGCCATCTACTAACATACATAATTCATCTGTAGACAAATACACAAGTATAAAAAAATAAGAGAGATAGAGAGAGACAGAGAGACAGAGAGACAGAGAGACAGAGAGCATATAAATGCAATTTTATCTTCCATTCGCTGCTTACTTTATTATTCGTGTCAACGATATGTAAATAGCCGACCAACTTCAACGTGCTTAAAATTAAGTTCAGCGATCTCTCTGCCTCCGAAGCGCTTCAAAACGGCGCATCTCGAAAGCATGAAATTTTGTGACTGCTTCCACAAACATAATAATTTTTTGCTTGGTGGTTTGGAAACACTTAGCCAAGACACACTTGTGTTTAGTCGAGAAATAAAGTCTTAGCAAAGACACGAACCTTAGCCAGACACAAAGCACCTTCGGGAATTCCCAAGAGCTTGAACAAAAATCCCCTCAAAATCCCAGAAATACCGGAAAATTTCCCGGGAAAAGTGGCAACCCTGAATATTGCAAAAATTTCTAAATCGGCAATGTTGACAAAAATAAATCTGTTAAATTTATTTGCTTTTTAACTTACATGTATGAGTAATATGAGTACATGAATTTGTAGCAAAACTTTAAACACTAAAAGCTGCCAAAATACTAAACACTTAATAACCTCAAATGTCTTGTTCACTTCTGTCAATAAATATTTTTAATTTTGTCTTAATTTTGTCAAAATCGGTTGGTGGCCATAAAATTCATCACAAAAAATCACCTTGCCCATTAATTACATCTATGTTTGTAAACTTAAACTTATATTCTAAAGAAAATATATGTATTAACCGCTGAAATTATTTTTTATTAAATTTTTGTAAATAAAAATATAATTCTTTATAACTTCTCATTCAAAATACATTTAAACTCATATATTCCTTTATGGGATGAGAAAAAAGGACAGTGCATCATCTCTTTTTTTTTTTTTTTTTTTTTGTTTGGTTTACCAACTTTTCTTTAAACAAGTTCATAAATATATTCTCATATAAATACTTTTTATATCTGTATTTTTTTTGCACTTTGACGATATAAAATTTAATAAAATTAATAGAAAAAGTTTTTCAATTACTTTTGAAAAAAAATCATTATAATAAAAATAAAATATAAAAAGGCAAAAAAAAAAATACATATCATAAAACCAAATGATATAAAATAATGACAAAGGCAGCCGCAACAGTAATAATAATAATAATAATATGGATGGTATGAACTCTAGAGTCAAAGGCATAATATTCATACCAAAGACACAATCAGCAAAAATACTATGAATTTAGAAACATTTCTACATTACATATATACATTTGCACATACATACATTTGTATGTATGAGTATGTAGATGTAGGAATGAATTTGTAAAAAAAATGCTGAATGCAATAGTCAAATTGTGTCATATAAATGCCACAGAAAAACTTTTCAGACCTCTAGCAAACACATACACATTTATTTTGCAAGTAATTTACTAACACATATATATTTTTATAAATGTGTGTGTGGCTGTGTAATATTCTGCTTTCACACTTAAATGTATCAAGCAGGCAAACAAAACTCTCAGGATGTTTCTTTTATGATATTATTTTTGTATTATTCGCCTCTTTTTATTGTTCCTTTTACTGGTTTTGTGAAAAAAAAGTGATTTAATAATCACAAAAATTGGTTACAATTATTTTAGGTTTCTTTAATAAAATTTGCGGAAATTTGGTACAATAAATATCTGACGGTTGTGGCATTTTATTTTATGATTTTGGCTTTGAGACTCGACAACTACGTTTGTAAGTCAGCCTTTAAAGTTTGAAAGCTCAACATACCTGTGCCTTATTTATCCTTCAAGACAATTTAAATTTTTTGGCCACACAAGTAGATGCTTAGCTCATGCTGTAGTAACAATTTTCATAAATTCTATTATCAAATTAAAATATTTCCGTTAAAAAAAAAAAAAAAAACATAAAGAAAGGCCACTGCAACTTTTCACCTTCTTTTAGCATGAAAAGATTCAAACATGAAGAAATTAAAAAACAAGAATTAAAATTCCAGCAAGTAGTTTTAAAGGATCTCAAGTGATGGAGGATACCATTTACAGTCTCGAATTTCGGCTTCTTTTTGGAAATTCTCTCAAGAAGCAGAACATTAGCATCGCTTGATATACTTCGTATTGTAGGGTGAAAATATTTAGTACAGTTTTTTCCATTACGCGTAAAATTTAAGAAAAAAAAAATAAATCTAAAATGGCACCAATTCAATGAAAAGTTACAAAACAAAGGCAATTCGTATTTTTTAGGAACATTGGAAAGAAATCTTGTTTCTGTTATTGAATTTTTTTTTAACATAATTTCACTGTTTTTGTTTTTTTTTTTTTTTTTTGAAAAATTGAAAAGTGAAATAATTTAGTTTTAAAAAGTTGTAAAATGATTTGCTTTAAGTTTTAGAAGAAAATTCTTTTTTACTTTAATAGCAAAAGTGCTTAAAAACTTAAATACGAATAAACTCCTGTTAAAAATCCAATCCATATCTCAGCTACCCACAAAATCAGATTATTTGTATAGAAGTAAATTTTGTTCGTTCCCATAGATTTTAAATGGCGACATTGCAACTACAATAAAGAAGAAATAAGCAACGTATTCAAAAGCCTGAGTTCAAAAATTATTGATTTAGTAAAAAAAAAATAAAAGAAGCTCAGACTGATAAAAGAAACAAGGAAGAAAATTATAAGTCCTAAATATATAAACTACTAAAGGGTGTTTTTTATAGAGTGTCACATCTTTGAGTTGTCATCACTGCTTTATTTGAGCACCCATTTAGCAGCTGATAACTGATTTTTGTTTAGTTTGCTTTGAACTTTCATTATGAGCCGACTTACACTATAGCAACGCGCAAATGGTTGAAACTTTTAATTAAAATAATAAAACTCATCGTGCAGCAGGCGCCACAATTGATTTACTCAAAAGAACTTTTAATGAAAAAATAAATTTCACGTAATGTCCTAATTAATTGGCCACCAAGATCGTGTGATTTAACCCCATTAGATTATTTTCTTTGGGGTTATTTTAAGTCACTTGTCTACGTCGATAAACCACAAACAATTGAACACCCGGAAATCAACACTCGAGGAATTATCGGCGAAATCCGGCCGCAAATGCTGCGAAAAGTTGTTGAAAATTGGTGTTTTAGATTGCGCCTTCTACGCGCCATCCGTGGCAGTCACATGGCAGAAATCGCATATATAAAATTTTTCTTTCCAATAAAGCCCGATTCATTGATATTCAAAATATATTTCCTTGTTTTATTATGATTTAAACTTGTGTCACTCTATAAAAAACAACCTTTACATTAAATTTAATAGTTATTAATCATACCTGGTAACGCTTAATTTGATTATAAGTTAAAATTTTTTTAATTAATTAAACAATTTTAACAACAAGACTCAAACATTAATTAGGCTGAAGAACAGTGAACACCTTGCGATCTATAAAAATCATTATTATATGGATCTTTCATTGCAACATAGTCATATCTCAAATAAACTTAAACTTGGCAAAATGCAGTTAAAGTTCTTAAAACGTCTAAAGCATTACTCGTATTGTGTTTATAACTTCGGATTATGAAAAATGTTGTACCAAAATAAAAGTTATTTTGAAACACTTTTGCTTCAGTATGAGAAAAATTTTAGTTTTTTGAGGCAGGATTGACTATGTTGCAATCTATGAGTATTTCAGTGTTTAATTATATTTGTGTTGAATTTAAAGTTCTGGCCCCAACTTAAATATTAAGTAAAATTTCGATTTTGTCCTAGACTTCATGCCATAGTGTTAGAAAATCCCTTGCCAAACTTTATGCACTCAACTTTGAACTAAGTTCAAATTAATATTAATAAAAAGGAACAATCCAATTGGAGCTAATAAAAAGTTTTCTTTTTTTCTGCTTCACGCCTACAAAACTTCATCACAAGAATCTTAAATAGCAGAAGACAGCAGACAGAAAGAAATTGTAGAAAAGCATAAACTCAGCATTTTAAGCCAAAGAAACGTAACGTACAAAAATTATTTTGCTGTTACAGCACAATTTCATTACAGTTTTATTGGCTGTGCTACACTCTATTTGCCCACCGCCCAAACAAAAAAAAAAAAAAAATGATGAAAAAGAAAAAAAGAACTAATGGAAGGAAATTATTTCTATAAAGAAATTGTATTTATGACATAAACGTGCATAAGGCTTTATGACATTTAAATAGAGTTAAATAAATTAGGGAAGTTGCATTATTCTCTAACAATTAAATAGAATGGTCATTTAATAAAAAAATATTTTGATCTTATATACAATTTAGCAAATATATTTCTATTTATACCATACTACCACCGCCGTTTGGGAAAAACATTGTGCAAAAAATATATCACAAATAAAAATATATTTATAAACTAGAAAAATAAATAAAGACTTTTAAAATATGCCTTGCGGTGGTGTGTCCTTATAATCCATATAACCACTCTTCGCATAAACACTCGTTGCAGAAAAAAAAAATACATTACAAAACACAGTACGAAAATGGCATGAAAATAGAAAAAAAAACTCTAACAAGAATTGCTGACACACTTACGACAATGTTGTTATGAACTCTTCATGACGTGTATTACTACACGGCTGCTGCTACAAACTAACCAACCACACACATCTCTAGTACTTAAACATTTTATACCTTGTCATCATTGTATGCATGTACAAGACGAGTATGTTCATGTGTATGTATTAGAAGTTTATAAAAAAAATATATGTACTCGTATGTATATAAATACATATACTCACTCACTCGTAGCTTTATTATTGCTAAGAGCCTTACAAGCCCATCTATATATTTTTTTTTCTATGACTTTTTTTATGAATATACTTGAGGTTTCATAACTGTAAGCTCGTTATATACAGGCAAGAAAACTTAATAGTTTAATACTGATAATAATGATCATTTTGGCTTAACCGGTTGGATTTTTTAACAATGTTGGAGATTTTAGACTTTAATCGTCATGATTTTCTTGTTTTCATTATAAAAAAGTTATTATTAAAATTTTTCGACGACTTTGTAAAATAATTATATTTGAAGACTTATAAATATGATGGCAATAAAATTGAAGATTGGTAATTTCTTTTACTCTTGAAAAGTCGTATTTTTAGAAGGGAGATAAGCATGTTTATGGTGTTTTCTTTTCTGCACACCCTTGTAAAAGGTACATGCATAAAATGTCTGGCGCACCCAGTAATAATTCAACTTCTTGTTTCACTAGAACAAAAAACAATTTATGAAAAAGTACAAACCACTGTTCTTAACACCTAGTGAGCATAATTTTTTAGAATAAAACGCTCTACCCTTTTACAGAGCAAAACATTTTTAAGAAACGAAGACCAAAGTACACTTTTTAAATGGAGATATACCATTTTTTTGTAGAAAAGAAAACACCATTAGATTATAAGTAAAAAGTATTTTAAAATTAAAATTTATTTAAATGATTCTAATTTTGTGGAAAAGTAGTTTTTTTTATTTGTAGAACCAGCTCTTAGGGGCTGAATCTATGCATTGTGCCGGAACTAGGAGAAAAATAGATAGAGGTAGAAAATATAGATATTGAAAATATAGAAGAAAACTATTCTTTTACAACTCTGCTATTGAGCGTTTTATTTCTTTTTAGAACAGTGTGGCAGTGCCTCTGGTGACAAGTAGACGCATTAAATTTATTAAAGTATACGAGCAGGCTGTTGTACATATTAGCTAGGAACAGTATTGATCGCAGTCAGAACAGTTTTTAGTGACCAGCGATATGGCTTCATCACTTAAATAGTCCATCAACAATTAATAAAATGCCATAATAGTGTACCTTAGAGAAATTAATGATGTTGATGACTTGCTCAGACTAGGGATCGCAAACAGATATATTATGAGGATATTATTTTGTTTTTAGATGTCAACACATTTAATACAGTTGACTCAATCATTAATCTGAACATTAACTGCCTGGCTCACGATGTCGATCGCTTGATTTTCAGACGTAAAAATATCTAGCTTGCGTTCCACTAATAACCGATTTTATTTAACTTATTATTAGTTAATATTTCAGTGATAACAACTGTTAAATTCTTCTCACATATAGTTTATTTTTATTCGTAAGACTTTTCTGTAGTTTTCATTTGCAAAACCACTCAAATTAATCTCTATGTATTAAAAATTTTTTGTTTTTCTTTTTATGTAAAAGTATTTAAAGTGCTGCAACATAAATTTCATAAATAATTTTCGAACCAATAAAAACAAAATCACTTTGTCGTATACTCGACACATAAATTAGAATCATATAAATATTACTCATACGCTCTACCATACTGGAGTATTTATTTGTTAGATTTATTGCCTACCATAAGTTGGCAAATACACTCTTTAAGGCCGTGCTTCACTATCCTATTGAATCGTACGATTCATTCTGATCGATTTTAAAAAATCGTTCAAAATGGTGTTGTAGGTGCCGCACTATCATACAAAACTGATGCCAAAACATCTGTGTTATATATGTATGTATGTAAGCCGATGGTAGTGAAACGCAAGTTAGTAATCAACTTCAATGCTTTATTGCTAAAATCCAAGTGTCTTACAACTAACTTAATCGAAAATTTTTAAAAATCGCACGACTTGCCAAAAAATATGTCACACAGTTGCATTTTTAGTCCTCACTGCCATACTTTTTCAGCACACATCTTGTATTTGGCCGACCGCACGATGGTGTAGGATAGTGAAGCACGGCCATTATTAATCATGCGTAAACGTAATAAATAAATATGTGATATTTTTCATACTTAACATTAACAGATGTAATGTGTTGTAAAAAGTTTCTGCGATATTGAAAAGCAGGACTTTTAGCAAAATGTATGCAAAAATATACATCCATTTTACTGAGTACTATTCCGTTCGGAAACGGAATTTAATCCTTATTTTCATTCTTAAAACAATTGAAAAAAGAAATGATTTTTCTAAATGAAACTATTTTTAAATTTACAAACATAAAAATTTTATTTATCTAAAAGTGATTTTATGCCGAAAGCTATTTTCGTTGTTCGCTTTTTGAAGAAACAAAATTCAAATTGAATTCCGGTTCCGATCACAATAGTACTCTGTGAAATGGCTGATAATTTTCAAAAAGTTCTGTATATTATTTTAACAAACTACTGTAGAACAAACATAACCACTTTCCTTATAGATATATTATTTTGCCCTACATTTCATTGGTGCCTGTGCAAACCTTATCATTAGTTTTTAAACAGATGCCTTTGACAACTTGTCGATTACGACTTCACTATATGGAAAGCTTTAATACACCATTCGGTATAAATGGTTTTAAATTTAAATTGTATAAAACACAAGCATTTAAAGAAATTTATATATGAGTATGATTGAAGTTGGCTAACTATGTGACTTCCTGCATAAAATGCAATTTATTGTTTTCCCGAAAAGGAGTCTAATTCTCTAAATAAATTAGGAAAGCGTCAAGGATCTCTAGAGAACTAGGCACTTGTTCTTATAATAACATCTTTCTTAGAACCAAAGCTCTTATAATTTAATCATATTTAAATCAAATCTAAACATGAAGAGTGTGCTGGTTAGAGTTGCTGTGTATTTTCTAATTCACAGATTATTTTTTTGTAATAGTTACTAAGCAAGTTTTCACTTGTACATTGTACCGATCAAATACAATGCATTCTTCTTGATGAGTTCATTTTTGCTTTAAATTACTATGAAACCTGTACAATAATATTTGCCGGAAATCGTTGTATCCTTTTCAACAGCAGCGATAGCAAGGACAGCATATGAATTTCAAAAAAAAAAATGTGGCGATAACTTTGTCGGCCGACAGAATCACCTTAACTTTTTTTGGTACAGTTTCACCCAAAGAAATTCTTTGTTTTTATTGCTTTTTGTAATGAATTCAAATGTTATAAATGGAATAAATAAACTCTCCTTAGAAATTGTTATAGGTTGCGTCAGTGTGAGCAAGCGTGATGACTGCTATTCCAAGGATGATCGTAGAACGCTAGATTGAGATTTCTACTGCTTTCAGCCACCACCTCAAGTACTTTCGTTCTTTATCTTTCTAGCATGATGAGCTCTATTGATTGAGAGACTTGTTTGTTTGTTTGTGACTATTTTTTCTGGTACGCTCATGCTGAAGCTTAGTAAACCACTCCGTAAACATTGGAATTGTCATTACAGAGTTTTCATTGCATTTATTAAATATTTTTTTTTTTACTGATAAGTTTTTAATCTCATGTAAAATTTTATGTTTCATTAGAACGTCAAACTCGCATTTATCCGTATTTAATGGCTGTCCGCAATTAACTACTAAACGCAGTCTCCTCAAAATGCGATTGTACACTACTATTGGCTAACAGTTAAGTTGACTTAAAGTTGCTACTTTGAAAATATAAAACATCGGAAATTTATAAAACTGCCCTCGTTGACATCTACATATCTGTTGTTGCTGGTTAGAAAATATAACAGATTTAATATTTGCAAATTTTTGCTTCCTTTTTTCTCAGTTCATATTTCTTCTATGTAGGTTATACATACATATTTCCCAAATATCTGCAAAAGTATTAAAGAATTACCTGTAGGCTTAACATCATAACGCTGTGAAGAAAGCTTAAGAGAAAAATTCTATTTTGATACTCGTATAGAATTTTCATTAATTCTTTCTATTTGGAGTTTGGATTTTGTTGGTAATAAAAATCTGAAAAGAAATGCTGAACAACAGGGATGTAGCTAAATATTTAGCATTGCAGCAAAAATTGTAAAATTTCATTGCGTTTGGGCAAGCAAACAACCTTAAAAATTAATGCCGGCACATTTAGTATTTGAAAAGTGTCCGTATCATTTTTAATTTATGTAATATAATTTATTTGATCAAACTTAACAATTTTTGGATAATGATTTGATTAATAGTTAATACCTCAGCAATATTATTTATATATCCCTAATAGGTAGGAACAGCTTTTGTGAACAGACTTTGTGCTCAAATTATTCAACCAATTTTGACAAAACTTTTTCAAAATTAAAAATATTTATTCCTAGAAGTGAATAAGATATTTTAAATTATTGTGGGTTAAAGATTTTGGAATTTATAAGCATTTAAATTTGCTATTATACATGAACACGTTTTACTAATGTATTTAGGTTAAAAACGAGGTGTTTTTCTTCAATTTTTTTTTTTTTTTAATTATTAAGAAATTTTTTTCCATGTTTGGATGTGACTGAATTAAAGGAATGTTAAAGGTTAAAATATCCGTTCCGATATTTGATTAAATATACACATACATACATGCATGTAGCTAAATAGCCATTCAGGAAATAAATAATTTAATCAATAACGGTACCCCAGTGTTGAAGCTTGAATCATCCGGATTAGAGGTGATCACACTGTGGCAATGCTACTGAGCCTTATTCATGTGTTGTGTTTATTTTCTTAATACACAATAGAATCTTCTTTTTTTTTTTTTTTTTTTGGTTCTAACCGGTTTGTTCAGCGATGGGAAGAGGCCAGGAATGGAAAATTAAAAGGTTTTGTTTAAAACATGAAATGCAAAATGCAAAAAAATATCAAATAGAATAAAGCATTAAACATATGCAACACAGCAGGCTACCGACTTCCATCTGACAAAAAGAGAATACATGTGTGCATATGAGAATGATTATCTTGACGATAGCAAGGCAACAGATAGCTGTCGATGGCGGCAGGTAGTTGTCCATGGCGGCATGTAGTTGCCATGGCGGCAGGTAATTGTTGTCAATGCTGATTTTGTCATTGCTGCCCAATTAAACTAATTTCTATTTTTGTTGACGACAAAAAACCGTAATGTGATGTCAATGCAATGAACCATGTAAAATTAATAAATGTTTAAAAATCTTTTATTCTGCAGAACGAAAACAGTAAAAATTTACTTTAAATTACTGTGTTGTTTATTAAAAGATTTGAGTAAATTTTATATAAGTCAATTTATTTATGAAGACTTGTAGAGTTTAGGTACGTGCATATCAATTTCCAAGTATTTTTGAAATAAAAAAAAGGACTTTAATTGTGATAGCAAAAATATAGGTAAATATCATAGAATTGTACAGCTTTGTTTTTTTTAGTATTAGCGGTTGTAGTGGCGCAAACTCTACATTTTATTTGGTGAGTCACACATTACGGCCATCGATAGAACTCCAATATATTTGAAATTTTAATAACACGCCCAATTAAGTTTAAAGTAGCACCACTGATATGGGCATTTCCAGCGAAAAGTCTACTTTTCGTAACGTAACTCCATATGCTTTAATGCAAAAAGCACAAGTTTTGGGTTTTATTCATTTGGTTTTTGATAAATATATTAAATTTAAGCACTTAATAAGCACTTAAGCATTTATTAACCAGATAGATTATTCTAAAGCAACAAGCTGATCCGAAACTATAAAGGATATACGATCTGGCGTTACGTTACACATTGGCTGGAATTGCCCATATACAATAATATTCACCCTTATTGTGAATAATTTTTCCCTCGTAATATTTTCACTTTTCGCTTTGATATTTTCACTTTAATTTTGGTGGGGAACAGAACAGAAAATAAAAGTAGTTCTACTTATAATTCGAATATTAAAGTTTAAAAAATTAATTTAAGGGCAAGATCCGTTAATAAGGCACAAACTGATGCATTGTTCATCAAAATGTTAAACAACATGTCGTTTGCATCCTGATTTGTTGCAATTCTCTTATGTGTAGTTTGGTTTCTAAAAAAATAGCCAAATTATTTTACGACATACATAAAAGTTAGAGTGCAATAAAATAACATTGTTGTTGTTTTTGTAAATTTTCTTCAAAATTATTTATTTTTCAATAACATTTTTTTGTAATTTGTTTTAATTTTCTTTTTTTTACATTCATAGCGGGAATGACTTTTCACATGAGATTCATGATAGCATTTTTCACTTCGAGGAGAATAAAAATTTCACTGGATCAAAAATTTCACTTGTTAATCACGATAGGGGTGATTATGTCGCTTCTGCGTTTCAAAAAGGTTTAGGAAGATTGCTACAAGGCAGCAAATGCAGCTAGCGGCATTTAAAGTCGTATATTCGTATAGCCAGCTGTAGTGAATGTGTTTAATGCATAACTGTATTAGAGTATTAAATCAATTTTTTGTATTGTTTTCAGTATTTTGTATGCGTTCCCATAATATACACAAAATAATTGGTGAAGTGTATATAAGATTCGGCACAGCCGAAGAGTATTCTAATTTTTTTTTTGTCATTAAAATTAATTTTTACTATATGTTAATTCTATAATACTATTATTTTTTTCAGACTTTTTTGACTTCAACATATTTTTAAAACTAATCACACTGTGTGCATGCTTTGAGAGTAGCTGAAAGAGAAAGGTGCTGTTTCTACAACACAGACAATTGACTTGATTATAAATTGTGTATGGGAATCATTCTAAAATTTTATATAAATTTTCCATTCACACCAATTGTTTGTATTATGGAAACCGCACATAAATGTATTTGGCAGATGATATTGTGTGGATGTCCGATTGGATTAACAAAAATATTGATTTGAAAAGAATTTATGCTTTCAAGTTGAAAAAATTTCAAATTTTTTTGAGTCTTAATTAAATATGTTTGTATTAATACACCGGTAAATGTTACATAGAGGAAAAAAAAATATTTCATATCGCCCCTATTTATGTTCTACGCCTTCTAAACTTTGCTTTGATATTGTATTGTTTTTGTTATTTTTACCCTGTCACTTTGGTTTGTTTGGTTTAGGTATGTTTTCCCATTTACTTCCAAGTATTTTTATTTTAACAGGTTTTTTTGTTTTCGTATTCTTTCTGATTATACACAGGATGAGTGTTAAATAAGCAAAGGACGAGATTATATGTTTTTTTTTGCGGGTTTTTATTTCCTATTACACTAAAGAAGAATATGATTTTTTTTTCGTTTGTATGTCTTTCTGTTTGACCAGGAATTATGTTGGCTCTGTGCCAGTTTGATGATGATGTTTTTTTTTTTGTTGTTGTTGTTGAAGTTGTGCTGAGATTCGTTTAAATTTTGTTATAAAGGAAAAATGTGGTAATAAGTTTGTGGTTTTTCTTAGGCTCAACAAAATAAAATCTTTAAAATGTAAAACCCATATGATGGGATAAAATTATAATAAAACCAGTGTGTTGTTTGCATAACCAACATTTTTGTAAAATAAAATGCAATTATGAAAAGACAAGAGAATTAAATTCTTTATTTTTCTCTTTGTTTTTCTTTTAGTTTTCGCATTAATCGCATAGAATCGCCTATTTTAAAATATGATGGAGACTGTGGTGAATCATTGACTATATACGATTCGGATCATGCTGATCCTGCACGCATTATCAAAACATTTTGTGATACATTTTCACGGCCTATGGAAAAAGTTGACTTTGTTAGCACTAGTCCTTCGCTATTTGTACAGTTTGAGTCGAAGACCGGTTCTTATAGTGGCAGTTCGCTGTACTATTGGGCCCATTATGACTTTTTTAATAATACGCGGTTTGGTGATCCTATACCCAATACTTTGTGCGATGAGGTTATGTTTGCCTGGAAACATCCGGGTGGCAAAATACGTTCTCCTATGAATTCGTTAATATTTAAACGTACTGGTGGCTCAGATGTCCGTTGTCAATATAAATTCGTTACCGATCGCAGGCTTTATGCTAGAGCTGTTATTGAGGTGAATTCAGTGATGTTTAAGGAACTGCCATACAATAGTAATGCCTGCACTCGCTGTCACGAGGAACGTGTAGATAAACTGGTTATCTGGGAGGAAAGAGAGAAGTTTCAAAACAATTTGGCCTGTTTTTGTGACAATATTCCGCGACCGGTGAGAGTTATATCGTCAGCAGATCAAATGAACTTGGAAATGATTGTTCAAGGTCAACATGCCATAACATCATATTTTAAAAATCCTAATCCTTTATTTGAAGCATCTTATGAGTTTGCACATGGGCCCTTGTGTGGCCCTATTACTTTAGGGCCTTCACCGGATGGCGAACTGGTGTATCCGTTCAAAAAAGCCTTGGCGTTGGTAACGGGGCCAATGGGTGCCCAACCGGAACATCACTATAGGCGTGAAAAATGTATATGGGAGCTAAAGGTGGCGTCCCAAAGAGATCTGTGGCTTAATTTGGAAAAGGCTCGGTTTGGTGATCGTACTTGTGAAAGTGCTAAAATTGAAGTGTATTTGGCTGGTAGATTGGAACCACGTTTTATTATATGCCCGGAAAATGTATCATTAGCCAGAGATTTACCCATACTATCGACAGCTGATCTTGGAGCCATGGGTGCCGATCAGGAACCTTTACCTGTACTAATACAGTATACCGGAGATGGACAACCGGGCAAGAATATCTTTCGGTTGGTATGGACTGAACTATTTCATTTACCCCGCAATCCTGATGGCAGTTTAGCTGCCTCTCTGCTGCAAGACAACGAATGCAATTTCAAGTGTCCTGGCAATTCTCACATATGCCTACCGCGCCATTTAGTCTGTGATGGCATCCAAAATTGTCCCAATGTAACACATACCTCCACACTGGAAGATTTAACACAACACCTGCAATGGAATCTAGAACAATTCGATTTATGGCATGAACACAAGGACAAAGAACTTTTAATGAATGCCATCGTTAATGATGAATCCTCTTTGATTTGTTTGAAGGCTTTCACTCGTAAATTAACTTACGGAGCTATAGTATTTTTTAGCGTCATCATGTTGGCCATAATTGTTTTAATAATTTTAATTTTACGGCTCATGTGTGCAGGCTCACAGCACAAGGATACTTCCATAAGTTATTAAAACAAATAATAATAATAGAAATAATTAATTGCGCGAAAATTATATACAAAACAAAGGCACAGGAATTTGTTAAAGATTTTCTCAAAACCAAAGTTATTTAGTGAATAGTATGAAAAAAAATCTTGGGTTTTATTTGGAAATATTTTTTAATAAAAAAAAGGTGACCATAAGACACAAAAGTTATATACATTTTAGCTAAAATTTTACAATAGAGAAAGCCACTCGCGAGACACTTCAAATAAAAACTACAAACATTTTATTACATATTTTGAGATGGTCAAAGGAAGCTATAAAGCAACTGAGTTGGCTCTTCCGAAAATTTTATTAATGTTTTTTATTAGATATTAGCCTTGCATCTCCTTCTGGTATATTATTCGATTTCTATAGTTCTTTATATTTGATAGAACTATTAAATGAAAATTATAATATTTTATTGAAGTAGTATTTAACATGATTTTCGTTAAACGAAAAATTGCTCTTTAATTGCGTGACAATTTAACAAAATAGTTCACAGCTTAATTAATAACTGTTTTATTCACAGAAGTGTTTAAAACTGTGAGTATTTAAACCAGAGTTAAATTATGAACATGTTTCTTTTGTGGAAAAAATTTTAAGAGTTTTTAAAACTGAAAGCAAGTTTGCAGCTGGTTTAAACTATAATTAGACAGGTTCGAAAGTTCTATTAGTTCCGTTAATGATTTCCTATACTAAAATGTTAAAATAGTTTTTCAACCAACAGACGACAGCCAGCTCAAACATAACAGATGTTTATCATTTTCGGATGCATACAAGAATACCAGTTAGCGTGAGGCATTGCAATGGTTTCTTTAATCTGATCACTAACATCGAACATCGTCACACTGGATCTTTAAAAACTAAGGTAATTATTCACAACACAATGAAACTATTTTTAAATTGTGTTCTAAAGATTAAGTGCGTTTAATGTAAAAAAAAAAACTGATGTAATAATTGAAGATAAAATTACTTGGATAACCATTACAGAAAGACTCTCTACGTTTTTTTTTCTCTCTTAATGAACCTTAAGAACTTTTTCCTCTATGCATAGATTTTTAACAAACGTTTCTTTTAACCGAAAAAAACTAGAAATTTTAAATAAAATCTTTCAAACATTAAAACTAAAAGTAAATCCAAGTTGAGTTTAAAGCTAATAATAAAAAAAGATTTTTATTATTTTCTTTTATTTAATCTACTCTGTATTTAAATTAATTTGTCAAAAAATAAAGCTATAGAAAAAATAATTAAAAATAGTTAAAAAAAATATTTCTTTAACAAAGTGAATTGTATATCACAATATAAAACTTTAAATAAAAACCCAAAACAAATATTAGTATTAAAAATAAAGAAAAAGGACAAAAAAGATATTAAAGAAAATGCCATATTTTTTGCACAAAATTAATGAAAACCAAAATAATAAAAGAAAAAATATTTTAATAAATAGTTTTTATGGAAAATAAATTGGAAAAGAAAACATAAACCAAAAAAAAAAAACAAGAAAATATAAATTCTAAATATAACAACCCCCTTAAGAAAAACTGTGAAGAAAATATTTTTCTCACACACAAACACAGAAACAATACTGGTACTCGTATTCGTATGTAAACAAAAACAAAAAACAAACGTATTTGATAAAATTCTTCAATTAAAAAAAAAAGAAGTGAAAAATATAAAGAAAAAATTATATAAAAACTAGAAATAAAAGTATGTATTGTACACTTAGTTAAAAAATAAAAAAAATAAAAAACAAAAACAATGTGTAGCTATGTAAACATATTTACTTTGTAGTAAATAACAAAATAAATATTATGTAAGATTGTATGCATTTAGAGACACAAACAAACATTAAGTATTGTTTATAAAAACAACAAACACATAACCAAAACTAAAATGATGAAAATATAAGAAAAAGAAAAAAAGATTTAAAATAAATACCTGAAAATGTATTCTGAAAAGTATTTTTAATTGACTTACATGGATATCAAGTAAGAGAGAAAAGCATAAATCTAAATCAAAAACAATTAATTAAAATGGTAAAAAAAAAACTCATATTATTTTGTTATTTGCATTATTATTATTTGCATCATATTATAGTTTTTATTTTTCATACCAATATCTGATAAATTTCCACTCAAACCAGTTTCCTGCCATACAAAAAGTCTGACTCTCGAGAAAATCATTATTAACAACATTTTAATGTTAAAAGCAACAGAAAACTTATTAAAGCTGCTACAGAAAATGTACCATTTCAAATTTAAAGAAAAAAGTGTAAAAATATAAAAAAAAAAATTTCAGAAATATGCCATCCCGGAACATTAAAATATTGTTTTCAAAGGCTCTATTAAAAATTGTCCCAATGAAATATGGCTCGAAAGGGAAATTTTAAAATTGCGCCCGGAAACAAAAACTAAAAAATGGTCCCAAAGTAAAAAAAAGGAAATCTACCAAAATTTTTACATGGAAAAAAATGTTGGAGCAATTTTTGATTTTTAATGTGGGAGTATTTTTCATTTTATAAAAAACTAAAAATGGGGCAATATTCGTTTGGGACCATTTTTAACCTTGTTTTATTGTACACTCTCATGTTATGAATAGTTTATGAATATAGTGGTGATTAGTGTCTTGTGACTTTATATCTAACCTTACACAATTTTAAACATACGCTAGGGAGTGATTATAATGAAATCATCAATGTGGTATTAACATATTCGATTGTGAGTTTACTTTTCGACATAAAAAATTATGGAATTCTTTATAAAAATTCAACTTTAAAAGTAAAGTGATAAAAAATTTAATTTATAGATGATTAAAAATAGCGTTTGAAAGTTAATTTATTAAAGAAAGCAGAAAAGGTGGTTTCCTTTTACAAAATTTAACATTAAGTAAGAAAAGAATTGTTTTTATTAAATCCGATGTCAAATTACGGAACTGGATATCGATCGAAATTTCATTATAATTTTAATGTAAATTTCGATCGATATCAAATGCAGTAATTTTGCTCCAAGGCGTATTATCGATGTAATTCTAGTTCTAGTCGCGATGCCTATAGCCTCACTTAATAATAATATAATAGTTCTTATAATACTAATAGCATTATATTATCCTTTGAAAATTGTGTAAAAGAACGTTTGAAAATATTTTTGCAGACGTTATAGCCTTATTTTTTACATATCGGCAGAATTATAATATATTAAAATAATACTTATAAAATTTTGCAGGATAATATGACGATCTCTAATAAAAAGTTTTCAAACTCAAGATTTTAAATGCCGATATTCAAAACATTTGAAGTATGAATAATATTTGATTTACGAGTATATATCAAGTATACGCCACATCTTACCATTTACTTAATAACAACAAACTTACCGTAATATGCAGCATACTTTCGAGGGATTAGTATAAACCAGCCTTTGGCACAAAGAGAACATGTAGGAAATATCAATGTATTGGTGATTTTACACTTGTAGAAATTGATTGTTACATTTATTTTTTACTGTAGCCAAACATCATATTAAAAGTTTGTATGCGTGTTTATGGACGAAAGAATGAACGAATTAATGAATTTACATAATTAAATATATATTTACATTAAAAAATATATAGAAAAAAAGCTTCTTCCCACTCTATATTCCACATCCTGAACAATTAAAATATTCACAGTGTACTATGAATAACAAATAAAGAGACCAAAAAAAAAAATATATATATTTTCTTGCCCTCTTTTGCATGTATTTTGTTGTAGCAAATTCTAAAATAAAGCGACAAAACACCTCATTCATTGACTGCTATCATACAAATGAGTATTTTTCGTATTTTAGTTTGTCTTTACTGTTTGGTTCGTGTTGTGTATGTGAAAATGACGATTGGTGCCAGTTTGACGATCAATGGTATAAACCAGCGGTGCCCACAAGTTCCTTATGGAAGAGCAAACACCAATACATTTAAAGAAACACAAATTTTTATTCAAAATTTTTTGTTGTAAAAACAAATACATTGAAAGAAAACACAAAAATTATATTTCATATATTTATTTCATATCATACGTTAAACAAAAACAAAATGTACATTGATGATGGCTGTCGTCAATGTTTACCAGCAAAGCATACGAATGTGTTGTTGCTTTGCTCTTGCGTGTATACAGTGAAGAACGACAAAAAAAACTAATAAGACAAAATTGTTTGTGTAATTCGTATTGCTAGTGAGTGCTGTATGAGTATATTAAAACACACAGCCTATAGCTAAAAGGGCTATTAGACACGCATACTTGTCTGCAGACATGTAGGATGGCATACTTTGCGTTTTGCTATTACACTATCGAACGCTGATGGCATACTTCAGTACACATGTATGTTGTGTGTATGTTGGTGTGCGACAGACATCAGAAACGCAATAATTTTTGAAAACCAACATACATGTCTGACGAATTCGACATACATGCTATTAGACAGTGAGTTTTGGTATGCTATCGTACATGTCTGCAGACAAGTATGCGTGTCTAATAGCCCTTTAAGAGTATTACAAAAACAAATGAGCATGAAGAGCATAGGGCCTGGGCACCGCTGGTATAAACTAATGATATAATTTACTTATAATATGCGTACTTAGCACAGTAAACTGGATTTAGGTGAGCTCCGTCCGCACAGTGGGACGTGCTGCAAGTTGATTGCCTAAAACTTTTTTGGAGAAGAAAAATTTCTTAATGCGGGTCTTTTCTTGCCATATGCGCTTTTGCATGATGGGCTACATTTTGAAAACTTTAATAGTATTTAAGTAAGCATGATTTTTTTTACTTAAATGTGTGTTATTATATTCTATATAAAAACATACACATATGAATGTATTTGTGAATTCTTATTGAGTTTCCCGTGTGCAAAACAAAGAAAAAGTACAACAGTTTGTTAACAACTAAACAAGAGTTTATTGATTCTCAGAGAAATATAAAATTTTATTCGGCATAGTGTCAAGAACTTTTGTTTAAAAAAAAATAATATATATTTAGTAGCGTAATGTAACTATCACTATAACCAACAGAGTGTAGTAACCATTTAAAGTTTGAGAATAAGTAAGATCATTTAGACCCTAAGGTCGCTTTACCAAATAAGTTTAAACACAACATACAAACTTCATACCAAGAAAGGTGAGGTTCTTAACCATTTAAAGTTTAATTTTATCTGCAAATAATTTCGTATTTATTTGTCTATAATCTATGACAAGTGTTCATCTTTTTTTTATCGGAATTTGGAAGTGATTTCTAAGGAACCAACAAAGTTTTGAATGTTATATTCTGCATAAGTAGGTTCAAATATTTGGTTAACTATTAATTTTTTTATCTGTTTATATATTTTCTCTTTATGTGCCGTTTAGTTAATCTATATGATGCATTTCCTGGCGTGCTAATGCCAACTTAATATTTTAGTCCGTCCGATTTTCTAAAAACAAATGTGATATTCAATAGCATTCAAAATTTGTCAGTAGAAGATGTCGTCGTTATGCGATAACTATATTTCCGATAATTTCCGTGACACTATTTCCCGCTCCGATTTTTAATAAAAAAATTATGGGACTAAATTGCAATGGCAATTTTGGTGTTTGAATTAATTCATTCAATACTTTTTTACGTGATTTATGAAAATCCGTACTTATCATATTTGTGACACCACTGGGGTTAGATTTAAGTTCTTTTATGAGTAATTTGGTTTTTGTGCAGACTTGACAGCCTCTTGTGATATTAAATTCGTAAAGATTGTGGGTTTTTTTTTATTCTACTCTATAAAATGTACAAAAGAAATATTCTGACATTTCATAGGTCGGTTGGTTGCATTTTATAAAAGAATTTTGTTTTCGAAATTTTCTTTTGTAAAAGGAATAGGGTGACCGACTAAACATAAAAGTGCAACGGTGTAAACTATCAAATCGCTAATGCTTTCTTTTAGTTACTAAATATTACAACAGCTAAAAAGTTTAATGAAAATTATATTAATAAGAAACACTTTCGATAGAATCTGCCAACCCTATACAACACTTTGTTTTGCAATTTTCACCTTAAGAAAAGCCACTAAGCAAACCAAAATATTGAAAAATATATAGAAAAGAAAATCTGTCTCTAATAAAATCTACTTACTTACACATGCATACATACATGCAATATTATAGTAATGTCACTATGGTATTATCACCTTTATAGTCAAAGAAATATGTATAAATAGTCAAGAGAAGTTTTCTATGTGTATTATTATATAAAATGTTTATATTCCTTATGAGTCAGTTACAATTTTCATTTAAGGTTTAAAAGTCGAGTACCTCCCTTTACATGTACGAGTACATAAATAGATCATTATGATGTTATTTTAATTTTATTTTATATATCTTTTCTTTTCTTTTCTTTTCTTGAAAAATCATCAAAGTGTAAACTATTCTTGCTGTTTCAATTAAATTTAATTGGTTTGTATGAAATATTATATATAAAACACACACATGTTATTTTAAGAAAAATTTAAAATTAATTTTAAAAAGTTATTTTCTTAAATACAATTAAAATAGTTCTCAATTTATTAGAAAATTGGAAAATAAAATATCTTTGCTTGTCAAAAGTTTTCTTAAATTTGTGCTTAAAGCTAAAAGAGGTTTGTTAAGTTTCAAAAGGTTTGTAAAGTTTCATTTATTTAAAGTTGATTACATTTGAAAATAACAGACTAAAAATTAATTTCTTTGTTATCGGTTAGTTAATCCATATGCTGCATTTCATTGCTTGCTAAATACCAGCTCATGGTTGCAAATATCTAATGAGGAGTTTATATTTAGCAAGCAATAAAATGCTCCATACTCGTATGGATGAACTAATCCATAACAAATAAATTAATTTTTAAACAAACAATTATATCAAAAGTACATTTCGGATTAAAACTTTTACGCGCAGCTCGTAATCAAAGTAATCCTAAAATATTTAAATTTGCTACGGAGTTTTTTTTTTGTTATTTGCTCTGTACTTTTAGTTCCGTATTCATCGTTTAAAAAATGATTTTCTCTTCTCGGTATATTAAATAGTATTCTTGCCACGTATCATACTCTCCTTCTTTTCTTTTAGCTTTACTTTTTGGTGATTTCAAATCCAATCTAACTAAATATTTGATAAAAGTCGATATTTAATAGAACAAACAACTTTTTTTTCTCTATGGTTTCAGCAAATTTAACACAATTTTAGTTTCTAAAAGTGAAGAAAATATTTTCATAAACATTTTTTTCCATTAAAACATCATAAAGTTTGTGGTGGAATTGTAAAAATTCCTTAATAAATAATAAAACGACTGCGCCGTATCCTGTGTATCCCTTGGAAATTTTCATAAATCATTTGCCATTTAATTAAACTGAACTCAGCTTGACATTCTTTGGCAAAATGTTATGACTGTGACCTCTTTGTTTCATGTTCGCCCTTACGTTATGACAAATGCCATCTGTGAAAGTGTGTGTAAAAGTTTTAGTTGTGGTGTGTGTGTGTGTGTGTATGCAACACATACTAACATATAAACTCAGACACCTCCACCTCTACATACTTAAACATTATTTTGCCAAATTCAAATTTAACAAAAGACTTTAATTCAACAAAGTGTTTCCAGGGTCTGTTTTTTTTTATTTGTGCGATGGTAAATCGGTAAAAACTTAGAAAATATTTTTCCAGCTCTTTGCTTTTTTTTTCATTTTTTCATTTTTCTTTAGTGGATACCCCACCTGCAAGTTAATTACTTAAAGTTCTGCCTTATGGCTTCTGTGTAAATTTTGACAAATCATAAAAAATACTTTAAGCTTTTCTAGTATTTAATTAATATAGAATATAATTACGGCACCTGTTAAGGAATTTGATTAATTATAGTTTAAGTAAAAGCTGCAAATAACTGAAGGTCCATTTATTCTAAAACAAAATATTACTAAATATAATACTAAATATAGACAGAAATGTGAGGAATATGAATAGTTTCACATTAGTTAATGTTTACTCGCCTACAAAGCTTACATTCATACTATAATATATCAGGTAGGAAAAAAGCTTTTGATAAAACTTTACTTATTTTTACTAAGTAAAACTAAAATGTTTAGGAAATTAAATTTTCTATTAATGACTAATTTTTTATCATTTCAGTTTTGTAAAATATGGTTAAAATCTTAAATATGCAATTGATAGAAAATAATAAAGAACATAAGAAGGTATTTAAAAATCAATTGAAAAACTCTTATAATAGTCACACCGGTCACACACACCAAGTAATGCTATTTGAGCACACACCTCATGCTGACACCGAGTTTGAAACCACAATCAAACTAAATCGGTCTGACAGACTATATGCGTAAGTATAATCAAAAAAAGATATGTAATAAAGTTTACTAAAAAATTACCTTAAAAAACAATTTCTAAATTTATTTTTAATTTGATTGAAATTTGAAAGAAATATTTTAAATCAAATAACAAAAAAAAAAAAAATAACAAATAGTTCAATATTTAATGTTTCACCAAAAGAAATTTTACTTGCAACCAAATGTTTATCTAATTTCAGAGATAATTTTATAAAAGTGCACACAGAAAAAATATTAGTTGTGGCAACCGAATTTGTTGCTAACCGAAATGTGGTGGTTGCACCAACAATCATAGACTTCGCTTGCTTCAACTACAATTGCCGTGTAATACCACTGAATTTTCGATTGCGGCAACCAGTAAAATTAGTTACCTCCATTGAATTTTAAATGGAAGCTTATCGGTGTTATTTACGCTTATTTTTATCCTGGTACAAAATTGATTTAAATTGTATCATTTAAATGATTATTCTAAATTTCACCTTTTTATTAATTTAAATTTTTATTGAAAAACAACAAGCTTTAGGTCAACAATAAACATTTAATAGTTATTTTATTTCAATATTTCAATATTTTATTTCGAAATATTGAAATAAAATAAAATAACCGGTAATTGTTTATTGTTGTTTTTTAATAAAAATTTTAATTAAATCATTTGAATTTAAAATATTTCTGTACATTATTGGTATTGAACATAGAACTCAAACGTTTGAAACACATCGCCTTAGACAACTCAGTCACATGAGTATTTTAAAATCGACAAATATTGAGTAAGTACTTATTTTAATATAATTGCCAACCGCGAATAATCGTTTAGCAGTATCAACCAAACCATATTCATTACCAATTATTCAGTTGTGCTCGCTATTTTTGCATTTAGTTGCAGCAAAAGAATGCATTCGGTTGACCCAACCAATTTAAAAATTGTCACAACCGTAAGTTGGTTTCAATTTTGGTATTGTGGTTTTATGATCATGGAATGTTGGTTGAATGCATAGAATATTGGTAGCGATAACCAATATTCTATTGACACAACCAATTTCCAACCAATATTTTTACAGGGTGTGTTGTTTAGAAGAAGGGACGAGCCGGAAATGAAAAGTGCTTAACAAGATGATCAGCAACATTGCAAGAAAATGAACCACTAATGAACTATATTAAAATATTGTTCCCTACCACGGGGCATATTGCGCCCTTGAGGAAATTTTTACTTATTTTTAGATAAACACTGAACTAGTTTTTAATAAATATTTTTTCTTGCAAAAGATGAATTTTATATTTTCTAACATTAAGGAAAATTTTACAGAATTTCTGTAAAACATCGGCATTGCCGTTATACAAACTTATAAATTTTACTTTTTTTTATTAGAGAATGGCGGGTAGCGAAGCACTACGGATGTACCAAGTATGTTATATATATTATACTGTTCTGTTGTATCACAGTTATTCTTTCGCGCCCCATTGTATGAAAAACACACAACAATTTTCATATTCCTAGTTTTTTAACTTCGAATTCATGTCAAGCAAAAAAAAAACGGAAATTAATATGACACAAATTAAAGTTGTGTAGGTTGCACTGACTGACAGTTTGAATTATTCATTTATTAAGGTGTCTGTTTAACGTATAATTAACACACTTTACTAATTAAACATAATGTGATTCTATAGAATTATGGTGTTTGTTTTTTTCTTTTATTTATGCTACACAAAATTAAATATTTAATTAGATCATTTAATTTTAAATGGAGAGAGAAAAAAATCAACGAAGAGAAATGGAATATTTAAATAATCATGATAATAAGTCGTTTAGTTTAATTAAAATTATATTACTACCCACTTGTTCATAAAATTATTTAATGGATTTGAAACTTATTTAAAAAAAATCTAGCTGCCTGTTTGCCGAAAACGATTGAAGAGAGAGGATTTGGAATTTGCATCGTATATTTTTTTCTTTTTAAAAAATATGACATTTATTCGAGCCAATACTTAAGAATCTATGTGTTTTAAAAAATGGTATTTATTTGTTGTGAGCTATTTAGATTACTAGCCTATCCCGGTGTGCTTTGCTACCCCCTCGTTATAAAATAAAATTAAGAGTATTTATATATCCTATTGTGAATATTTAATGACGATCGGTCCAGTAGTTAAGACTATATTACAATTTTTAATTTTCCTAAAAAAGGGGCATGGTCCCACCCACTTTTTTCCTGGTACGTATTCCAAATTATGTCAATACTATATGTACCAAATATCATCGGCGTAGGTCAAAAAATGCCCAAAATATGGCGATTTCAATTTTTGGGTTATATGGGAGCTGCCACGCCCACTTGTCCGATAACGCCCATTTTTGTCCTGATTACTCACATTAGTAACATATGAACTATTGCATTGTTTCAAAACTCTTGCTATCACAATAGTCAAGACATATGATGTTATTCAATTTATGTGGGAGGGGCTACGCCCACTTTAAATATTAAAAGCCTAAAACCATCCTCTATAAATTCCCTTTTGAATGACACCAGTTTGGACCAAATCGGTTGGATAGTTTCCGAGTCTATAGCGAACATGGGTACAAACATTTTTTGTATTTTATATATATAGATTTAACTTAAAATTATAAGGTTTTTTTTTTTTTTTTTTTTTTTTTTTATTTTATTGTACATAAATAGTATAAATTTATTTTAATTATGGCCCCAGCGCCTATAGGCATTATTGGAGCTAGCTGGCAAGATATATTACTTGTTAAATGTACATATGAAAATAATTACATGTAATATTAACAAAAAATAAGTTTAAAATTTCTGTTTTTATTTAGCTAAGCAAATTTCACAAAGTTTTACATCGCTTTGCCTTCTCTGTATCATGTTTGGGAGGTATATTCTCCATCCCGAAAACGGCAAACTAAATATACAAGTTTTATAAAATCCTGTAATCCCTTTTTCCCACTCTAAAAATATTAACTCGGCTCCGCTCTTCTCTAAATACGTTTTGAAATTATTGAAAATTAAAACAATCGAAAAATAACTTAAACTTAAATGAAAAGTTAGTTACAAAAAAATGCTAGACAATAGAGTGTTTATTATTCAAACAAATGCAGTGAAAAGTGTGACCATTTTTAAATTATATAAATTTATAACAACTACAACAACGACAAGTAAATAAATATTTTCTTCTAGATTAATACTTTGAATAGGAGAGCAAATTATGAAAATAAAATATTAAATGCTTTAGCATGACTGGTTTTTTTTTTTTGTACATTAGCGGTATTCAGTGTTACGTGCAAATGGTCTTGCTAAAGTGTAAATGCAAAATGTTGTAGCTTTATTTTTTAATGAAATATAACAGCAACTCTGTGTTTTTGTTATTGGAATTCATCAAATTCATAATCAAAAATATTTTGCATTTGCAGCAAATACTGAATACCACCCCTTTACATATCGCACTTATTCCTAAAATCGTAACAACTGAAAATTTTAAATTTTTCACTTTTTGCAAAAAAAAACAAACCACAGTGGTCATATCTACCCACTGTAAAAATTTTACACAATTTTCTCCATTCTTTCACCAAAAAAATACAGTTGTATCTCTCTTTGTGATAGAAGATTAGTATTAAAAAAAAAATTTTTTTGCCTCTACTGAAAATTCAATTTTGAGTTTTTATGCTTTTGAGGAACAAGTACGATATGATTTGTATGATAATAAATACTAGAATTTGTTAAATTAAACTCTTAAGCGATTTTGTAAATCAAATTGTACTAAAATTATTAGATGTTGAAATGCAGCAACAAAATATTGAAAACTAGAGGCTTTATCGAAATTCACCAGACCCTAAATGCAAAATTTTAATTTATGGCAGGCCAAATAGTCACTGAATTGATTGAGCTGAAAATAGAAGAAAAAGAAGAAGAGAGTAATTACTGTTTACTTCAATAAGAATATTACGATTAAGGTAACCACAATTTTATTAAAATAAACTATGATGGCACTTTACGGTTGTAGTAAAGTCATATCTTCTATCTATCTGCTATTCATTGATATAAAATAGAATGTGTGTGTTTGTTTGTATAGACCAGAGAACGACAAAATCTGATTGCAAAAATAATCACACCTCATCAACATCCTAAAAACATGCCTTTATGTTCAAACGATCAAGTTTGTTCCAACACTCATCATCGCTGCTGCTATTTCATTATTCTATTCATTCGGTTGATGTTGGCTCTGTTGATTTAATCATGTGTCGCATCAAACCAATCAATTCGGGTGTTTGCTCGTTTGGCTCAATGATGATTATTTTGATGAAAAATTAAATACAAAGGCAAATGTATTCGTTCTGATCAGCAACAAGTATTTTGATGATGAATAAAATACAAAAGGCAAAAATGATCGCGTATGAACCCGTATGCTTGAAGTAATGATGATAAAGAGCTAGCATATGACCAAAAGCAAAATGATTTCATAGCAACAAGGAAATATTAGGTATATTATTTTGGAATATTATTATGTATGTATGCATTCATATTCATCCCAACAAACCAAATGACGTGAAAAAAAAAATATGTTTAAAAAAAATTTCAGAAGAAAATTTAATCCATTTTTGAGATGATTTTTAAAATGGTTTAGTTTAGCTTTGTATCTAAATTAACCTCGAGCTCATTAATTAAATTTTTGTAATTATATTATTACCAATTTTATGAAGACAGAAGTTTCTTAGAAATATCTAACAGTTTTTGTAAATTTTAAAGGAAAATAAACTAAAAGATTATTCTAATTTTTGATATTTTATTAATTAAATCGGACAAGGCAAACATTTTTTTCCTTGATATTTGGCATAACTGAACTTCTAGTAGTTATGAATGGTTAAGCAAATTTTTTAAATTTTGTAATTAGTAATCCCTGAAGAAGCTATTTATTGGTTCAATATAGTTATGATTAATTTGCTATTTGTAGAGCTTAAGCTAGAAGATTTTTAATAGAAAAGACAAATTTTCAACAACTGCAAGATCACATTTTTCAAGAATCACCAAATAAAATAATAATTAAAGGCAAACTTGGAAAATATAATAATAATTCCTGATTTTTAAATTGTTCCAAATAAATCGTAGTCCAGTATGTTTTTAATTTATTCAAAAATTTTTATTTCTTAAAAAGGGATTAATTAATTTTTTAGTTTGTGATTAATATAATATTTAATGATTAATATAATATTTTGCCATTTTTGTTTTTAGCGGTTGTGTTTGCTTGCTGGTGTGTATTACAATGATTTAAATTAATAAAGCTTTAACTACCTCCTCTGCTTTGATTTTTGTCAACGTTAACACTTGTTCGTATAAACGATTGAATAAGAAATGTTCGATCACTAGACTTACGACTAACCAAACGCTGCGTTCATAAGTATGATACTGATTTTATTTAACATTGAGTTTGGTTGAATAATTAAATGCGAAAAACAATGTTAATTTAAAATGAATGATGTTAGTAACACAATTTTGATCGCTCGACTCAAATTCACTTAAATGAAGCGTTCACTAATACGATGCTGATTTTACTGAATGTTGATTTGTTTTTCATCATTAAATATGAATAAAAAATTTAATGTGTGATGAAATCAGGAAAAAAGTGATTTTTGCCTTTCACTGGTATAGACTGCTAAGCCAGAGAATCCATCTCTGCGTTTGTCATGAAGAAGCAATAGGGTCACTATATTCTTAATATCTAAAGTGGTAGTTGCAATTCTCCAAGAGGAACTTTTTATGTGATGTTATGATGTGAAACTAATGCAGCTAAAAACTTGGCGAATTGTTCATATAATTTAAAAAAAAATAGTATTAAAAATTGGTCAAGTGGGCATGGCAGCACCTCCCAAATAATATTTTTAATATATTCTGAGAACTAATGTTGCAAATGACTTGAGATTTCCCAGCATTTACTCCGTTAATATATTGCATTGATGGTAACCACTCCTAGTTGAAAACTGCTCTTGCATACGTTGCAGATCTTGCAGGTATAGCTTATTTACATATTTTGTTATTGCATTGCTGCAAACTGATGAAAATAAACTAGACTTGCAAGATCTGCAATGATTGCAATACTAAGAGTGATTTCCCCTATTATTTAAAAAAAAAATGTTGTAAATACAGTAGTGGGCGTGTCACTTCCACTAAAAAGGAACTTTTTATTTCATGATATATAGAGAACAATTGCAGTTAAATACCTTATTTATATATTTTTTTAATAAAAAGTATTAAAAATTGGACAAGTAGGCGTAGCATCTCCAAAATAATAGCTTTAGTATATCTTAGATTTGATAAGAGTCACTTCGTTGTAATATTATAAAAAAAACATATTGTGGTCATGCGTCTTCCATATTTAATGAAAATTATGATCGGAATATATTTTTGGAGCGAATTATGCAAGAATCTTGCCAGGCCGGCAACTGAAAATTGTCAGCAACTGACAACGCAACTGAAGTTCGGTTGCCATCCATAATCGACCCATTGATTTATGGGTGTACACTCAAGAAAAAAATTATTGTTGGTTAATGTAAATTGTTGTTGGAAAATGAAGATAGGAAAGAAGAACCCAGACTTCGTGTTATTGTTTGTAATGTAAAAAATTTTGGAGCCATTTTTAATTTGTGCTTAACGAAAAATGGCTGCAAACCAAAAATTAAAAATGGCCCCGAATTTTGGTACTGTAAACAACAAAACGAACTTTGGAGTAATTTTTCCTATTTTTTTTTTGTCCATTTTTCATTTTTTTTTTTTTTTTTTTGGCTAAAAACTTAAAACCTAAAATGAAAAATGGTACCACAAAAATAAAAAGTAAAAACACCGAACTATTAACAATGTTCTTAAATCAAAAAACTAATATTGACACTGCTTAAAACTCCTACAAGCCGACCTTTACTGGCCGTGCTTTCCATAGACTCTACACATCTACGGTCAGACCAGCATTAATGCATGTCTGTTGTAAAGGTATATAAAGCGTGTACTGCTGCGGATCATGGCAGTTGATTGGCAGCCGGTACAGAGGTAAGTTGTAATTTTTATTCATAATTAATTCTCGGGTGGCTTTATTACATTTAATTGAGAAAGCCATTGTGAATGCGTTTGGGATACCCAATTGAGGGTTGACTTCTGATTGGTAGGATCAACGCAATCGAGTGGTACTCTAAAGCCTATTAGAGCACCAACTTACGACTCCGAGAAACAGTGTCATACTGAGGGTCGACTTCTACGGAGCCTGTTTCCGTATGTCCGAGTTGGAGTATACCGTCTGTTGCGTGGGCTGTTAGTAAACTACGTACAACCTGAGAGCTGATCTCTTCCCGGTAGTTCCCTTACTACTTACCCAAAGGACGGCTGCATAAATTTCGTAATTTGCCGTTGTTGACGAATACCTCGATATCCCGAGTGAGTGAGAGAGAGAAACAGATCATAACTGAGGATTGACCTCTTCCTGGTGCCTCTCCCATTACTCGCCACCGGAGATATCCTTCTGCACGTGCTTTAAATCTTCGTGCGTTCGTGCTTGTACCACTGAATCTCCCCTATAGATTTAGAAACCTAGTTTTTTTTTAACCATCACTTTTGAAGAAAATAAAAATAAATACATGAAATAAAATAGTATAAAGTAATTTTCTTTAATTCTCCTCCATGGAGAATATCATGTAACGACCCTGGATACCACTGAGCACTACCCCAGCACCCAGCGAAAACGTGTCGTTATAACCCCCAAAATCGCCCAGCATATACAGTTCTTAAAATTTATTTCACTCTTTTTTTTTTGGATTTAGTTCTCTAATAGTGTCAGTCGTTTACTAAATGTGTTTTGCATTGCCGGTCCTTGGTTTTGAGGTTTCTCTTCTCCATGGAATTTCGAAACAACATCGCAGTTCACTAATAATATTCTTTGAATTTTCTTTTAAGTAAAAATAATGTTTGGGTATTTGTTATTAATAATTTTATAACAAATAAAAATGGCTACAAATTAGTAATGAAAATGAATCAAATTTGAAAGAAGCAGGAAAAAATACTTTAAAAATATATATTGTTTTCTGCAATGTAAACATTTTTTGGGCATTTTTAATCTGTTCTTCAAGTAGAAAAAATGGCACCAAAACTTCTGCATTGAAAACAACATAAAAATATTTTTTGGGGCCATTTTTTCTACTTTAGGGCAATTTTTAATTTTTAGTTTGAGGCCTTTTTTCATTGTTGAGCTTAGGGCCATTTTTTATTATGGCCATTTTTATCTGCTGCATGTTTTATACCAAATATATGCAAATACATATTTGGAAAGCTAGAATTCAGTGCCCCAAATATTTTCAAAAACAATTTTTTTCTAGGCCAAAATTTGTGCAGTTGTAGGGAAAATATCACAACTTATAATCGTTTTATATTCCAAAGTTATTTTTACATGAAACTTACCACCTGTGTTAGTTTTTTGTCTGCCACATCTTCCGATATTATCCAATAAGTTCTTAGAATATCTGCTGTCTGATAACTCGACGTTAGAGCCTTATCAGTTGCCCACGTTATAAAATAACTGTCACAATAAAAAACCACTATACACAAAGTGTACGTAAAAATTATAAAATTATCTGTTGGAATAAATTTCATTATCATGAGAGCAGCATGAAACAAAATCACTGTATTGGTGGATAATTTATGACATTCCACATACATTTTATAAATTGTGGAATATATATTTAATAACAATTGATCCGGAAATTTTTCATTTTGTATTACTTCCAGAGCTTTATTGAGATAATAAAATTGTAAATGTTTTTCACATAAAATGAGTGATAATTGTAAGCAGGCCACTAGCAGGTACAAGGACTGTAATAAGTTTACGCCCACCATTATCAAATAGTTCCTACCCGGATTTTTTTGCACACTTAAAAAACAAATTAGTATGATTAAAGACTCGAAATGAATTGATACAAATTTTAAGATTATATAATATTGTATGCGTTGTTTTTCTTTGACTACTTTCTTCTCCAAGTGGCTGAAGGTAAACCATTGATATTTTAACAAAAACTTTTGATACATATCAAAATTTTCTATCAATGTCTGTCGTTTTAACCAAATTTTTCCACTAATAATTACAATTGTTAAGATTCTTGCAGCTTTTCCTGTCAAATATACCCACTGTAAAGTAACGCTACTGTCCATAAAATTTTGTTCTTTCTTAAAATACGGTAAAGATAACGGTGTTATAATTAAAAATGTTAACTGCATTAAAGCACTTGAAAGCAGATAGGATTTTGTAACATGAAATTGTTTTGCTTCAATATTATAAAAACCCGGTAAAATGCCCAAAATTAAAGAGTAATAATAAATACATTTAATAACAAATTTATACAATTTTTGTTGTAGTGCCATTTTGTATTGCAACCAACGGACTAAATAGTGAATAAATTTACAAATTGCAAATGGTTAAAATATATTAAAGAAAAGTTCGTTGCACGTCAGATACACATCAGAGTTTTTTTGCAATTAATTAATTGCATTTATTGATTGTGAATAAATAATCTACCATTTGTTCAATTGTAATTTAAAAATTATACTCTGGATATGAACAACAAAAGTCCTTTCAATAATTCTTTAAAACAGAAACTGACTTCAAAAGCAAAATTACCAGGGAAGGACTATCAGCTAGTTAACGTCAGACATCGATTTATAGAAAAAACGCGACCAAATTGATACATAAAATGCAGTGCTCTGCACAAATAAACATTAAAACAAACAAAAAATAGTGAAAATTGCAAAAATATGGTAAAAATAGATATTTTATCGATTTTTAGCTCAAAAACAGTCGTAGTGCTCTAATATTTGGTGGGAACTAATGTTTTCTGGATTGAAACCGATTCCCATTGCAAAAGAATAGAACAACCAAAACATTATTTTTTGGTCTAAAATTAAACAAAGGCTACTATAGTCTTATGATTTTAACATTAAATCACATATATATTTTCACTGTTATTTGATAATTATAAATATACTTTTTTTCTTTTAGAAAGCCACCCAACGAAAAAAGGACATCGTTGCGGAAAACAGTAGGTTTGTCAACCATTGAAACGAAGTAAATATCCTATAACTACTCGTGAATTTATTATATTATTTTTACAATTATTAATTCCTTTTATTATGTATGTTAATTTTTGCTTTTGATTTTTCATAATATTTAATAAAAAATTAAAAATCATATAAAAAAATGGTGTTCTTTTTATTTAATACATGTGTGTCAGCTAAGTATTATATTGTTTACATATAAATTATATTGCACACACACACATCCAACAATGATTTTAATTTTCTCATTGTGTCAATTTTAGCTTGATTTTTTTTTTTTTTTTTGTAAAACACCAGGCACCCAGAATGTCTAGAAAAGTAGTAGGTACATTTTTATTTCGTTACAAGTTACAGTTTTAGAACAGCTGCTGAAAATTACAGCCTAAAAGTATGCTGTAAAATTTAAATTAAGCAGTGACTTTCAAGTCTTTTTTGCTTCCAAACTGTAACGAAATGAAAATCCACCTACTACTTTTCTGGAAATTCTGGGTGCCTGGTGTTTTACAAAAACAATTTACAAAACTTCTTAGCAGAAACAATTAATTAATTTTGTGTGCGCGAATGGATGGATGGATGTGTGTGTATATGTAAGTATGTATGAGTATGTACGGGATGTGACAAAAGTAAATTGGGAAAATTAACTAAAATTATTAGGAAATAAATATATAAAACCATGAAGTATTTTGTCTTTATTTGCATTTTATTTAAATTGATTTCATTCACTTACAAGTTAAATTTACTAAATCATTTTTAAATGAATTAATACTTCTAATAGCCGTAGTGCGTAGTGCAACTAGCAATTAAAACTTATACAATTTACATGACAGCCAAACCTCGTTGTTATTTTTTCATTGATTTATTTGTAAAAAAGTTCTCGAACAATGTTGGGTCCACGAAGCGGTTACACACATCCCATTACAAACACATCTTTACAAACTGCTTCTTATCAAATTGGAGATTTGTTAAAAATATACGGAAATTTTCGATAAAACTTATCTTCCTTCGAGTTCTTTCATTATTTCAAAGGACATTTCTTTGCTCCTTATAAAGTTTAGTTGATTCCACTCTCTTCATACTCAATAGATCTTTATAAATAAATGTTTTTGTTAAAATAAATAACAAACTAATGTATAACAATAAAGTATATTTCCTAAGCGATTTAAAAAAAACTGTAGACGTTTGTAAATATACGTAGATAAATACTCATATTTATGAATTAAATACATTTATTTGTCTGAAGTTTTTTTTTTTTTTTACTTATTGAAATCGATTTCTTCGTAACTTCGAGCGTAATTCGAAATTTTAAGCTTTATTATGACTCTCAAAAATTTCTCTTTTCGTACGTCTCAACATAAAAGAGATTTGATATGAACTAATATTTTCAATACAAACATCGATTAAAAACTCATGAACTTAATATATTAAACAAATTTTTTTTTAATATTTTAACATTTTCAAGGCACTTGTACTCGTATTGTAGTAAGTAGCCTTTGTTCAAATTCAGGGCAAAAAAATATTTTTTGTTAATCCTTATCTTTTGTAATGCGAATCGATGTTACTACAGAAAATATAAGTTAACACCAAATATTAGAGCTCTACACCAGTTTTTCGACTGAAAAGCGACAAAATAGGTTTTTTGCCATTTTTCGCAAAGAGTTGTTAAGTACAAGATGAACACAATTCGCCAATTTAACAAATATATTAGTTTAACTCTTGTCTAAGGTATTTTATATGATAGCTTCGACTAACTGAGGCAAGCAGCCTTATTTCGATTTTTATCTGAATATCAAATATAATAAGAAAAGTTTTATTTATGAGTGCTAAAATGTCTGAATGCTTGAATTTCATTAAATCCTTTTTCCAGATCGTCAGTAGACTTTATCCATATTTTGTAAATTTGTAAAACTCCTTGGCTCAGAAATCGTTTACGAAGTAGTTACCGAACAATAATCATAATACTTTTAGAAACTTCAAAATAAAGCCCAGATATTTTATTTAATCAATCTAATCGGGTGAATCCACTCGGCTTTTCCCAGCAAAGCTTTATGCAATTAATCTCCCACTGATCGGCAAAATGTAAAATGAAGCATTAAATAAAGTGCTGTTTCATGTTGAAGGTTAAATGGTTTGGGTGTAAAATTTGCATGGAAATCATTAAAAAAAACTTTTCATACAAAATTTTACATTCACAGCATTCTCCCGTTTTGTGAAAAGAACAACTAAGTGTCACCTTTTCTCTTAAGTGACTTAATTGACTGTTGAATTCCGATAATTAACTGTTTATGAATTGTCGATGAAATAACTAACTGGGAAAATAAGCACACATCTATTGATAATCTTACTCAACGGATTCACATTTAAAATAATTTAAACTAAATACACCCACAAACACATACGGCCTAACGCATGATGTTTGCCGATCGTTAAGGCTGAAATTGCAAACGGAAATCGACTTAGTGGCGGCCCTCGATTATAAGTGAAACGCAAATTGTTTTTTTATTTTCTACAAATCTAGCAAACGATATCCTTCGATATCGCCGGTAACGCACGTTAAGCACTTAAGGCAATTAATATATAAACCAATCTAACAAAAAATGAGCAACTTTAACAACAACAATACATGTGAGTGAAAACGGAATTAACGGTAAAGAGTTAAGAAGAGAGCTACAAAATTAAAAATACATGTATTTGTAGCAGCAATTGGCTAGGAAATTACTTGACCTAGATTATGTGGTGAGTGGGTTAAAGTTTAAAACAACCAATAACAACAACAACACCCAACAAATGGCAAAACCAAAACCACAATCATAAAAAACACTTTTGCAACAACAAGCAAAGAATTTAAAACTAGGTTTATGAAAAAAGAAAACGAGAAAATAAAAACAAAAGAAAAAAAAAGCAAAAAAAAAATAGTTCAAATAAACAAAACTTTTTAAATGAAAGTGGTTAAAAAAAAGTTTTATTCCTTTCGTCTTGTATTTTCACTTTCAATGAGAGAAGTTTTAAGAACAAAAAAAAATAAAAACATTAATTGTAACTTATAATAATGCAGAATATAATGAATTCTTTTTTTTTTGCTATGCACGTTTGCACTTTGACAAATATTTAAAAAAAAAACTTAATCACTACCAAAGTATATTTATACAAGTACATGCAAGAGCACAGCTGATCGTTTTTTTTATACATATTTTCGTTGGCTGTTGTCAAATTTTTTTAATTTTTCTTTCTACACAATTTTTTTTAGGTCTGATGAGCAGAGCTGTAAAAGAATGATTAATTTGGTTTTAATTTCAAAATGATTTACAAAAAGTTTAATTGATTAATTTTACACAAAATGTGAATTAAATTATAACACGAATGCATTCCTCTTGAATTAAAAATTCTCGCATGCATTCACATCATTAAAAAGATTAATTGAATTAAATTTTGAGTGAATTCATTGGTGATTTAAAGAAAAGCAATTTTTTAATTTACTGTTTATGATTCTTAGATTCTTTCAAAAAGGAATCCTTCCTTTACAGCTCTGCTACTGAGCTATATTTGACAATTGTAAATGTATTTTACATAAATAAAAAGCCTGTTCTTTTTTTATTTGTTTGTATATATACTTTATATATATACTTTGATCATTTAAATTGGATTTTTTATTAAAAAACAAAAAGCTACAAAAAGCTATTAAAAAAAATTTGGAATTAAAGAAAATTAAATTTTAGTTTGTCTGCTGGTTACGTGTGAAAGTAGCTTCAGAGTATCAGTGTGGCGATATTCGGTGTTTGGTGCAAATTAATTTGCCAATTATAAGATCCAAAATATCCCTGCTTTTTTATGAAATTTGGCAGTAAATATTAGCTGTACATTATCTTCGTATATGTTAAAAGATGTAGGAGAAAAAGAGTAGATGACGTGTTAAGAAATCAAGAGTTGGGGAGAGGTGTGATAGAAACATGTGCTCGTTTTGCGTTTTTGTTTGTGTGCACAACTAAAGACGTATAAAAGAGCAAGCTGAATACCCCAGTAAAATATAATACAATAAATGAAGTCTAAAGTTCTGTAAATATTCAAATTTCTATGATTTATACGGACAAGTCACACATTTATATCGGAATGGTTGCGATTCCGTTATTGCCGTTTAATCGTTTTCTATTTATAGACTTCAGATTCTTGTATTACGTTTTTACAGTGATATAGTTGTTTTTATACCCATAGGCGTTTGTATAAAATGGTTTCAATAGCCAAGCTTACATTAAGCTTTTTCGTTATCATGCAAACTTATTTTACTGATGCTCCTAAAAGTATGCATGCATTTTTCTTACTACAAGTAAAATTAGTGTGAATACGATTTTTAATTTTAAAAATTAATTGATCACAAAGAAAGTGTTCGTTTTCTAAAAATTCAGCTTTCAGAAACAAAACTACTTTCCATTGGAATGGATTTCTGTAACATTCTTCATAATCTGTATCGAATATTGGATGCCATCACCTCTTCTTACAGACTTTAATCAGGATTCGTTGTATTCAACTAATAGATTTTTACTCGATCGTTTGATTTTTAAAAAACGCTATCGAATTGCTTAGGTTAGTTCTTTCGACCTCGGTATTTTTACTTACACGTTTTGTCAACGTCAAACATTAAAATTTTTATGGTATGTGTTTCGTTTCCACTGTATTTGTTTCTAATTGGAAATTTCTTTGCTGGGAATTTTAACCATCTGCTTATATTTCGAATAAATTACATTTTTGCTAACAACAATATCACAATTAAAATTTTTTGGAACATAAATATTACAAAAAAATCGCAAAATATACTCACGCATACAACAACTGTAATGAAATAAACACAATCATTATTCAGACCCAAATCAATGGGGAAACTATTTTTATATTTTTTACAAGCACATTATTTATTATCTTAACGAAAAGCATACAAAAAGGTAAAGTATGAGCCGGCTCCTTGCAAAATCTGTTATCAAAAAATAATTTATAGATAAAATATATTAAATAAAAGAATTGATAAATAAAGAGTCTTTTAAAAAAACAAACGATCTTTAACTTAAAACAAAAATAAAATAAAATATACATTAAATTAATATGTAAATGTATTTGCAAGATTACTTACGCTGACAGCAGTCTCTAGACTGACACTAAAATAGTTGAAGCCTGTTATGGAAAATGGCTTTTTATTTAACTCAATGGCCAGTACTATTAATTTCATTAAGTCAGCATTTTCCTTAGTGTGATGTGAATTTAAAACAACATTTTCCCAATTACAGGTGTAATAACAAGTACTCAATTTGTTGGTCTACAATAGTTAATGAGAGCAACACAATCTATCTATATTACAGAACAATAAATGTTTTAATTAACTCACCGTTTCAATAATATTCGACCCCAGTGTACCAAATACAAGTAACTCTACAATTTTTCCAATAATCCAACAAACGAACGTTATATTTGTTGTTGTCATGCCTAGCTGAGAAAAAAAATTTTTTTTTGGATTTATTAAATGTTTAACTCAAAATAATACATTGACGGTATTCAGTGTTTGGAGCAAATGGTATTGCGAAAGTAAAAATGCAGCATTTTGATCAAATCATGCAAAAAACCTATATAGATGTGTTACAGATTAACGCTAGTAGGTGTCTTGTAGCCTTAGGTAACGATGCACGGACCACTAGCATTTCGTAAGCAAATTGCTTAAGTGTTTGGTTTGTAGAGGATTGACATTTGTTGCCTGAAGTCCAACCATCCAATAGCAATGGTAGATAACCAGCCATTTAAAAAATATTTCTTACAGTGTTCTTGGTAGCATCCACAGCCAACACGTGCACGCCTGAAGGAGATCTCGCCAATAACCAGTCATGGAGTCATGCCACCATTGAGTGTATCACAGTGCCCTACAGAATATCCATCATCAAGGAAATGGAGTACGCATCTCATACACATCGAACTTAGAGTCCAATATACACTGAAAAAACAGTTTTACATAAATTCAACAAACTCCCGTACCTTGAATTAAATTCTTTGAAATTCAACGTATTATACGATGTTTCAGTAAAACATTCCTTAAAATTAAAAGTAAAACTTTATGTATTTATGAACTCAACGTTGAAACCATTATTTGATTTTATTTTTTGAATTAAACAATGAACTAGTTTTTTATTTAACGTATAATACGTTGAATTTAAGAAACTCGATCATTTATTTACACACAATGAACAAATACTTTGATTCAAAGAACCTGTTTTTTGACTTTAAGTAATATACGTTGATTTTATTGTATGAATACGTTGGATCAAGGAATAAATTCTTAAAAATCAACGTACGGTTTCAGCGTATGGTGTCTTAACTTCAACGAACTGGTACGTTGAATTCAACAAGCCAATGATTGCCAGGCGTTGCATTCAAAGAACCTGTTCCTTGGGTGAAAAATAAGAAATAAATTCGTTGAATTAACGAATTTTTTCATGAATTTAATTGCTTTTTTAGTTAAGTGTAGGAGCAACACTTCTCTTATCGTCAATAGACATTCAACAGTGGTTCCAATGTAAGGTTATTGGTCGATCTTTTGGTGCCTTTTCACGATTTACAAGACTAACATAGATTAGCTAACTTTCTTTTATAAGAAAATTATTCAAAAAGGTAACTAAATTATACGATTGAAAGTATTGCAACTTAAAAAAAAAAAAAATTAAAGCTATTATTTGAACAATTAGAAAAATATCAGTTATCATAATTAAGCACTTAATATAAATAATTTTAATAAATTTTCTTCGGTTAAAAATTATTCGAATAAATTTTATTCGAATAAATATTCTTTACATAAAATTTATTAAATTATATATTTTTGTTATTCTATAAAAATCTTCTTTAACAAAAGCAATTTACTATTATCAGGATTTGTTTGTAAGATGGCTGTCGATCCTAGAAAAGCCCATAAAATTTTAAATTTTTGCAATATAAAAATTTCTTATGATGTTTTTGAAAATAAAGTTATGAGTATTAATCTAATAAGCGAATATATTAGGTTTGCTCCTAACGGAGTTTCACATTAAACTGTCATCCCAAAGAATTTTATAACATTTTCAGACCCTAACAAATCCTTAATTAATTGCTTTAACAAAAAATATCCACAGATTGTTGTCAATCTACTTACTGTTGCCGCCAAAAATGCTAAAACACACAGCAGTACAGCACTTAATGCCATCATCACAAAAATCGTAAAGGAATAACGATTTTGAAATTTTTCTGCAAAACCATTGTACTCAATATTGCGCTTTATGATGGCAATAAGACCACGGCGAAACTCCTCCAATTCGTTGTCGCGTGACACATTCTTGTCCTGCAATAATTTCTCATGCAATTCCATTAGGTCACGTTGTAAGGAAATATATTTGGCATTCAAATGCAATATAATCGTTGCCAAAAGATTCGATTCAGCCGATAAATGTGATACGACGGCCACCCCAATCCACAGAGTGATAAGAAGTGTGGGAAAATAATAATACCAAACGTCAAAAGTGTAATGATATGAACTCTTGAATGGTACTAAACGTACATTTTGAAAAAAGCCCCTGATAACGGCTGAGCAAAAGCTAAACAAAGTCAATATATAAAAATAGGAGCATAATTTAGTCGGTAGCAATTTGCGCTGAATATCCTTGTTTGTTCGTTTGTTTGCAGGCGAGCTGGAAAGCAAAAAAAAAAAACAATTTAAAGTTTTGCAATTTTAATAATCATATTTTTTGAGAACTTAACTTACTTTTCGAAATAGATTTTTAGAAAGAATTCATCTATCATTATCTTAAATTCGGATTTATTTAAGGCCATGCTATATATTCGCATATGACATTCAATTAGTATTAGATAAGTGGCCAAACCCTCTAAAGTTAGACCGATATCGCTGATATTTTGCACCATATAATACATTTCCGCTTCATTCAAATAGCAAAACATAATCCAGCCAGCGATTATTATAAACTTTTCATAGAAAACCATAAACTTTCCGGCTTCTTCTTTAATTGGCCAACCAATGTTTAGAAAAAATAATTGTATTTCCCAGGCAATTGGTGCCTGACGACCATTTGGCAATAAAGGACGATGATATCCCATTGTGTGTTAAGAAAGACTGATTTTCTTTCCGTTAAATATGCCACAATTAATCTTATAGACGTTCGATGTCTATACAGTTTTCTAATAGACCAGGCTTTTATACACGATCTTAACTAAATGAATGGTGGAAAATTTAACTTTTAATTTTGTGCCAAAGAAAAAAGGAAAATAATAAAATTAAAAACAAAAACAAAAACAAAAGGATTGTTAGAAATTACAATGACTGGAATAGAACGATTTTAGCAAATCACTATTTCAAAGAACTTTTCTGCTTTTTAAGCCATATTTTGTAGACGTCTAATGTAATAAGCTTTTATTCAAACTGTTATTAGGGGCTGTTCACATACTACGTAACGCTATTTTTTTCGATTTTAGCTCCATTCTGAACAAGTTTTCTGTATAACTTATCAACTTCGTAAGAAATTCTTGTATTGAAAGCATTTTACAGTATGTGATCGGCGGCGTATGAGTAATATATTATAGGTCGACACTAAAAATTATTAATCATACGTCTGATGCTCTACATCATTATAAGGTGTTTGTTTGTATTTGTATTTGTGAACCAATTTTCGAAATTATTTTTTTTAAGTTTTTTTGCCGTTTTGTCTTATAGTTTTTTATTTGCAAATATGATCAATTTGCTCAAATGAAATATAAGGTTAGGTTAGATTACGATAGGAAGGTTAGCGTGCAAGCAGACATCTACTCGGAGGCATTCATTGTTATTCCCTTCATATACTCTTTTTTGGCTAATTTTCTTAGTCCCCTTAATGACTAAGAAGAAACGGAAGAGACCTTATGATTTATCATAAAGCCACTTAAATCTCATGAGAAAGTCCCTTATATCGGAAACGTCTGTTTAGCCATCTTTGTTTATGGCGTTTCAACCATATGTTCGATATTTTCTCGCTACTCTTCATCCCCGATCATTCTACAATAATCCGGAGTGACATTTTCCCATCTACTGGTAATCGCTCTAGTCGAGCAGTGGCCAGTGGATGCGCCTATTAATACTCTCAAACTTTTTTATTCATTTCCAATAATATCGTAGATCTGATTTAACCGAGTCAATTTTTTGCAATATGACACATGAAACTCTACAATCTATACGACTGAAATAATCGTTAAAATCCGTGAATTGATGTTGACCGATCGAATAACAAAATTGCATGAAAAAAACTCCCGAGACAAAAGCGCAATAAAAACAGCGAATTTCTTCGGATGAACATTCAACAAAGAAGGCTTAGATGAGTATGTCGGCCAACCAGGTTACAGTCACAGTCTTTTTGCGAATTACTCGGTATCATTCACATCAACTAACTTAAAAACCATTAAAATGATTAACAGCCACTGTTGCTCAAACTATTGCCATTATAATGGTATATTGAAAAGTTTTCAACAACTTTTAATAACTCAATTAAAAGCAAACAATGTTTGTTTGAGCGATGAAAATATTTTGCTTTTTCGCTGACTTGTTTACAAGAGCTCTAGTAAATATTTCATTAATTTTTAAAAATAAAAGAATTACTTTTAAGTTTATTGATTTTAAATTAAAAAATTTTAAATTTTTGTGTTCATTTTACAAAATATTTGCAATAAAAATAATAGACGAAATAAAAGTTTTTACTAAAACGATAATTTTAATTTTTTTTAAAGAAATAGGCCCGCATTGATTTGCTCTTTTAATAAAACCTAAACAAAAGACAGAATTAAAAAAAAAACATAAAGTTTAGGCTTTTTTGGTTCTGAGTGATTCCCAAGACAAATCAATGTATTACCTGTTTATATAAAGAACGAAATTAATTTAAACACAAATAATTATTTAAAAACTAAATTTATTATGTTGGTAACCACCAGTAACCACATGGTGCAGTCTTCGTACTGCCAACATCTCATTGTAATACTTCAATCACTGACAGCAATATAGAAATAACAAGGAAAACAAATATAGAAATTTTTCTTACTTATAAATTTATTAAAATTGATTGAGTAATTGTTAAATATCGCTTGTTTTATAGCCGAACACATTGACAGTGCTGCTTCCACAAAATAAAAAAAAAAGTTTTATCAATTTATTATTTTATTACAAAAAATTTCTGACATATAAAAATGAAAAAAATAAATTACTAAGGAATTGTCACTACATTAATAAGGATATTATTAGGCCTAGAAAGTTGTAGCAGAAATCAGTGATTTCTAACTGTAGAATTTATTTTCATTTGTATACATCAAAGTTAAAGAAAACACTAATGTACTCACTGATTTATCCGTCCTTTTATCAGTGTGTGTATGTGTATGAAGCGCAAGAGACACAGCCCTGAAATAATATGCGTAACAGGGGTTTCCACAACATCAACTATTTGACTAAAATTCATGCAACTTTAAAATTAAGTTAAAGATCTAATGCAACTAAATCTAAATCGATAGGAAGGGGAAACGGGTAACTTTCATAGAAAGAAATATTTAACATCGGCTGGCTACCCCATAAATTGTTTCTTTGTAGGAGCAGCTCCCAAAGGACAGCCCCTAATTATGCAATGTATTGTGACGGAACTACAAGAAGAAAGGGATTGGGTAGCGTAGATAGATAGTGAAAATGTAGAAAAAGGCTTATTTCATTTTCAGCTCTTCTATTGTGCGTTTTACTAATTTTTAGATTAGTTTTGCAGTGCCTCTGATGTTCAGTAGACTCATGAACTTTCTTTAGCTGTAAGAGCTGGCATTTTATTATTTTTTTTACCTCGCTGACAATTCCGCTAAACGAGGATGGAGAGCTCTGTGATGTACATTAGCTGGGCACTGTATTAATCACACCCATAATAGTGGAAGAGGAGTGCTATACCTTCATCACTTTAATACCATGTCACTCGAATGCACATTAGAAAAATTTATTATATCGAATTGATTTCATTGTAGTCAATCACTTCAGCCAATAATTCCTAGGAAGTTTATATATTCTAGAATGTTGTTTATTGAGATCTTAAGTACATTTTTGTAGTTCATTGTTTCCTTTAATTTTGAACGGTTTGCTACCTATGGACCTGAACAGAGGAAAAAAGGTTAAAGTTTTTTGCGATTTTGATCTTGACAATGAAGTTTTTTTGATTTTATATGTTTGCAATTTTTATTATTTATAACAAGAGCTACAACTTTGCCTCAGAGTATAAATCAAAATACTTAATGGTTTGCAACATATGAGCTTGAGAATATGATCAGTTTTTTGCAAAAATGACACAGAGGCCCCAAATCTTTGGGGGCCCATAAAAAAGTGCATGACTTAAGGCAAAACTGAGAGACAGGGTCTTTTTTTTTGTCTTTTATCACGTAGTGGTGTCCGTATATGGTTATATTTTTTCGTGTTGGACTGTGAAATTCAATAATTTTTATTGAAAGGTCAATGTATGGGATATTTTTGTTAAAAAATGCTAGCGATCGTTTAGAAAAATTAAAAACTAAAAAGCTGCTACAGCTAAACTGTTTAGTAGCAAGTTTTTCGGCTGAACGCACCCAATTATTTATATTTATGAATGTTATAATTATTTTGTAAAAAGTTGGTAGCGAAGTACACCGGGTATAGCTGGTATGTTTAAAAAAATGTTTTAGATTTTCTTTTTATAAATTTCTTTTTATGATCTTATTTTTCACTGCATTTTTCTTTTGTTTATTTGCTTCCACTCACTTAAAATTTAAAGAACTGATGAAAATTTGAAAGTTTTTTGTTTTAATTTTTATAGATTATAATCTCTAACGGACCCTTATACTTTGTGTTTTTTTTTTTCATAACAATTAATTTGTCCGATTGTTTTATTTTTTTGTCTTACTTTTTCAAAATCTTACAGCCTTCTTAAATACCCAATAACATTTAAGATTTATTTATTCATACACATAATTTATATATTTTATTTTTCTCATTAATAATTAATTTTTGTTTTTAAGAAATATAAATTTTTAAAAACCAAAATGCACGGCTCTTAAAATATTTCTTAAAAGTTTATAGGACACATGTATTTTCGGGTAGTGGGAAATTTTTTTCACTTTACTTTTTCTTCTAAAGACATAAATAAATAAAATTATACACACATTTTATATAAATCGTTAATGACTTGAAAAACTTTTCAAGATATTTCTTGAAAAACTAATTTATTTATTACGCAATTTAATGAAAATAAAATATTGTTTTATTACAGGATTAGTTGAAATTAAATTAAAAAGTTTCCATGTATGTAATTGTATGCTTTATCTACATACAGTGAGGCAAAAATAAAAACATTTTTTTTCTACTTTAGTGAAATAAACTAATTAATTTAGTTTTTAAATGAAATTGCTTGAGTTTGTAGTAAAAAATAATTTACATATCAATCGTATTGATATTTCGATCGAAATCGAATGCCGTAATTTGCCCCCTTTTATTTAAATTCTGAGCTAATCGCTATACTGACTTAAAGACTACTTTAAAACTACTGTTCCGACAGCATTAGGTTTGTAAGCGTAAGGTCTGTGTTATTGTTGTCTCTTCTGCTTTCCAAATAAACGATTTTTATTCACGTAGACCCACTTCGGTGCTCGTATTTTTTACATAAAATTGCTCTTTTTAAGAATCATTAAAAATGCTGCGTAATTTCCAAAACAATTCAACTACAAGTAAATATTGCTTTCGTTTTCTCTATAATTCATATCTCTGCAAATGCACTAATCCAAGGGGCGAATTTTTCGATTACAGAAGCAATGATGTGATGGAGTATAATTTTTCGAATGCATTGCCGCATTCCTGGATTGAACGCGTACCACTTGCACACGAGATAAGCCGGACAGTGAAGTCTTCATTCAATAAATATAAAAACTCATTACTGTTTCACATGCTTTGTAAGTAGGCAGTAGAGAGTCTATACAAAATCACGCTTACTTCGTGGGAAAATAGAAAGCGCTTTGCCCACTACTGCAAAACATTGTAAGCTAGAATTCATTGAATACATAGTGTGACAATCTTCATTGAAGAGATATGATGTGGTATGCAAAGTTCGCCGCTGGGATCCGAAGATATAAGAGAGTGAGAGAGGGATAGAGAGAGCTTCTAAGTGAAGTTTTTATATCTGCAAGAAATTGCTGACAGACGAACACAGATCAAATACATGTTTAATAGGCACTCAAATTTATTTTGGAAAAAGATTCATAGCACTGTTTGGATCAGTTTTTCCATTTGTCCTTAAGATATTGAGAAAATCTTTCTTCTAATTGCTGACCAAATTGTCAGTTAGAACTGTCATATGACCGATAAAAAAGATCCCACTCGACGTTAGAGTTTAATAACACTAAACCTGCTTTAAAATTAATTGAAAAAAATCTCTGCCTTCTTTTTGTGTATCCTCCAAAAAAAGCGCTTCAAATTTACACATCTCGAAAGTATGAAAGTATTGATATTTTGCTACGAACAAACTTTTATTATAAAAAGCTTAGAGATAACTGTAATAATTACTAACAGTGACAGAGTTTCTGTTCCTGTAAGGGGAATAACCTTGTCCATTTTGTTGGTAATTAAAATATGATTAAGGCAGTAATGCAACAAAGGTATGCCTAAAATTTGCTTCCATTGGCACTAGTTAGAGCCAAACACAATTGGTAAAGAAGAGCGGTGCATGGCTCTATTTTCACATAGAAATATATGTATACATATTTAATTAATAAAGCTCTAAAGTAAGAATACTAGCTTGCATCAATTTTTCTTAATCTCCTGGTGTCGGCTTAAATACTTCGCCTCTGCGCTTAAAATATGTATGACTTAGAGAATACCAAAGAGCTGAATATATAGTTTATTTTTGTATCCACTGTACGAGTATATAACGAGTCAACAACTAACTCGCCTGCAAGTAAAAGAGTATTCAGTATGTCTAACTAGAGAGGGATAATGAAAAACATAATTGTTTGAAAACTTTAAGTTTCATTTAATATGCAAGTTTTATAAAATACCATTCCAGAGAAATATAAAAACATGCAAAAGCACAAATACACAGTTGTAACAAATATTTTATATATTTAATACATTCCAAATAAGCAGGCAAACAAACGATGGCTTTTTATAACTCTAAAAGACACAGACACAGCAAAAAAAAAATAAAAATAAAAGGAAAAAATACAACAACTCATTTATGAACATGACTGGGGAATTTGATAACAGCTGTAAAAATATCAATGTATGAATTCGTATTAGTGTTTCCGTTTTAGTTTTAGTTGTAACACAACTAAATGCTGAGGCAGTCAAAAAAGTCCTTAAAGTTTTTTTACTTGCAAAAAACTGATATTTGTTAATATTACAAAACTTTTAAGGATTGTCCCGTTTCAAAACGTTTGCACAGAAAAAAAATGCAATTGCTTGCTACTCATTTGTACTCGTGCATGCTTAGTACAACTAAAATAACAACAAATTTTAATTGTTGATTACATTAAAAGTTGCATTCGTATTTCTGTATGCAATTTTATCTAATTGCCAAAAAAAAAACAGGAAAATAGTTTTTAATGAATTTCATTTAGTTTTGAAGCAACAACACTAAAAAATGAAACCATATTGCCATAATGAAAATAGCAAGAACTCTGCAATATTAATATTAATAAAAACTATAAAATATATATATGTATATATGAAACACTATAATTTCAAATGCTGGCTAACTAAAGCTTTAGGGATACAAAAACCCAACAAAGGACATCTGAAACTCAGGTTTTAACAAACAAAGCAAATAATATGCCTCATATAAAAAAGGACATGCTCTTAAATTTTCCAAAACTTTACTTTATAAGTCTCAAAAATTTCATTAATTATTATTTTTATAGACATTCAGAATGGCCCAGCAAAAATTTCGATGAAAAAGTAATGAGAAAAAAATGCCAATAAACATGCCCTTCACTAATTCGACTTTAGGATTTTAACTAATTATTTTAACATGGCGATATAATCTTGCCACAGTGACTTGCAAATAACAACTTATAAATTTCAATATTTAGAAGTTATTAAATATTCAAAACACAATAAAAATTAAAAGTTTGTGCTGAGAATTGAACACGTGGCAAATGTGTTTTACTTATATGAAAAGTAATATTATCAGGCTCAAGTTCAGTTTTATTGAATTAATGAAAATTCAAAATTACTAATTTTTTTATGTTGAAAAATATTATTATTTATATCCAATCAGTTTTTAGCAGAACGTATCAGTACTGATTTCAAGGCCGCTACACCTCTCATCAGAGTTCATTTGTCCATCTTTACAATTTTCGTAAAGTGGATACTAATTGAGAAGAATATCAACTATTTAACCAATTTTCAAGAGAAATAGAATATGAGAATTACTGCCTGGTCCACGATGTCGACCGCTATCGCTCGCTTGCTTTTGTGACGACAAACAGCTGATTTGCGCCCCACTAATAGTTTTCAGCACGACAAGTCGATCGACAATCAAAGCGAGCGATAACGTAAGCATTCTTGTACAAATTTGCGCCCCACTAAGAAATATTGTACGACAACAACTGTTAAAATCAGTCACTTGCTTTTTGGTTGTCGACTGAGAAATTAATTTGACAAAATATATAAAAAATTGGATATTTTATAAATAATTTTAGAAATTTCATGATAGAAAATTGATATGTAGGTATTCATGTATATAAATATGTATTTTGATAAAAATATTCTTGTACAGCTAATAATTATTTAATACCAACAACATTTTTCAGCCTTAAAAAGGCAAATCTAATTTTGAATTTTCATTAATTCAATAAAACTGAACTTGAGCCTAATAATATTACTTTTCATATATTATTATTATTATTATTATTATATTTTATTAATCTATCATCATCACAGGTAAAAATATATACAGATTTCTTATACACCCATTTTGAGTTATTACTATATTAGTATTACAACAAATATAAATGATTCAGAATTAACTTAAAATAGACATTTAAAAGATTTTATTTGCATTATAAGGAAAAAGATAGATAAAAAACCTAATAGGAATTAAGAGAAATTTTTACATTAAGTCTTCTGTCAACTTTATATAAAGTTGGAGAATCAAATAATATTACAAATTTCTTATCAAGGCAGAATTTGAAATCCTGTTGCGGGTTTCAAATCTTTGTGTGATATTATTAATCACTGTTACAAACATTTCCTGTTGGTATATTCTATGTAATCTATTTGTTGAGTATCGTCTCGGTAGGTTGAATATAATTTTCAGATTCTTGTTTTGTATGACCTGGAGCTTTTTCAAATATGTTTTGGCACATCTTTTTGACCACACTTGACATCCATATGTCATAATTGGCCGTATACACATTTTGTAGAGCAATATTTTGTTTTTCCTATTTAGAGTTGACCTTCGGTTTAGTAAAGGAAACAGAGCTCTTCCACATCGGACAGCTTTTTCACACGTTTGAAGAATATGATGTTTAAACGTTAACTTTTTATCGAGCTCTATTCCCAAATATTTCACAGTTTCTCTGAGAGGTATTTCTGTTGCACCAAGAGATAAAGCGAAAGTAGGTGTTCTTTTAGGTGATTTGTTGAACGGAAAAATTATAGCTTGCGTCTTTGCATCATTAGTCTTAATTTTCCACTTAGAGAAGTATTTTTCAGCGTGTAACAGCCCATCTTTTATCTTTTTGATAATAGCATTGGAGACTTTCCCCGTTGTTATTATTGCCGTGTCATCTGCGTATAATGCAGCTGACTGTTCTCTTAATATTTTGAAATCCGAGATGAAAATTGAGTATAGTGTAGGCGATAAAACTGATCCTTGTGGTAGTCCTGCAGGAATGAACCTCGGGGAAGAAAGTTCATTCTCTACATTTACAACGAATGTTCTTTCGTTCAAAAAACTTTGTATACTCTTTTGCAAATAGACTGGGTATCCAAACATATTAAGTTTATATACTAGCCCATCATGCCATATAGAATCAAAAGCTTTTTCTATGTCCAGAAAAACAATTCCTGTACTTCTACGCTGGTTTTTATTACTTAATATAAGTTTTACGATTCGTTCTACTTGGTGTACTGTCGAATGCTGTTTTCTAAAACCAAATTGTTCATCTAGTATTATATTATTATCCTCTGTGAACTCGTTCAGTCTGTTCAGTATGATTTTCTCAAATACTTTATCAAGGCCACTTAGCATACTTATAGGCCGGTAGTTATTTGGCAAACTGGCATCCTTCTTTGGCTTAAGTATCGGCACTACTTTTGCTGTTTTAAAATGCTTTGGAAAGTATCCATTTACTAAACACCAGTTAAAAACTTTTGTAATTACGGTGTAAAACTTATCTGTCATATTTTTTAACATAATGGCATTTATTCCGTCCAAACCAGGTGATTTGGAGTTTTTCAACGTTTTAATAAGCATTATTACTTCAGTATTTGTTGTTAGATACTGCTCTGTGTTTCGAGGTATTGTTTGGCTATTTAACCACTCAACATGGGTTCTTACAGCTTTATCTTTTCTAGACGGCATATTATATGTTGTTTTGTGATAGCTTTCGAAACTGTTGGCGATTATGTTTGCCTTTTCTTTACAATTGTGTACATGCACGCCATTTACCGTTAAGTAGCTCAATGTGTTATTTTTTCCCTTCATTGCTTTCGTCAGCAACCAAAATTTTTTGCTACCTACTGGCAACTTCCTTATAAACTCATGCCAGCTATTATTTCTGTCAATGCTAATGTTTTTATTTATTAGAGAGGTCAGTTGTTTAATCAAGTTCAATATAAAGTTTCTTTCTGTAATATTATTGCTTCTTTGTAATTTACGTCTGTATTTATTTCTTTGACCAATTAATAATAAAGTTTTTCGTGATAGTTTTCTTTGCCAACAATATTTTGTTGCAACAGGTATTTGCCTCGAGGCTTCTTGCAAAATGTGAATAATTTTGGACAAAACCTCTTCAATGTTTGCATGTGTCAAAACAGTAGATTGTAAATTATTATCTCTTAACTCATTTTCAACCCATTTTCCTATTTCTTTCACAGTTTGCCAGTTTATATTGAGGTATTTGAGTCCTATCCTCATATAATGAGCACTCTATTTCACAAGTGATCGGCGTGTGGTCCGAATTAAGTAATGTAGGATGAGTTTTAAGTGTCGAAAATTGTAAATTGGAGTTTGATAATAGTAGATCTATGCAAGATGATTGACTAGGAGCAGCAGTTTGACTGAATCGAGTAAAAGTGTTGGGCGAAAAAATGTAATATTGACCGTTTAGTTGGTGGTTATAAAGACTGTTACCAGCTGTATTACTGTGGTGGCAATTCCAGCTCGTATGCTGGGCGTTGAAATCCCCAAAGATGAAGAAATCTGAAGCAGATCTGGTTATTGTGTCCATATCGTTCATAAAATCATTTGTGTATTTTGGACAGTAAATAGACGTAAATCTTATTGGCCTATTGTGTATATTAATTATAATGGAAACGTTTTCCATTGAGGATGTTGGGAGTTTTGAAATACGTTCGTGTGGAATATTATTTCTAACTGCGATTAGAACGCCACCACCATGTGTGTTACGGTCCTCTCTATGTACTTTAAAATTTCTAAGTTTAAATACATGTTGCTGTTTAAGAAATGTTTCATTTATGAAAACTATATCTATTTGTTTTTGTTGTAGAACTTGTTCTAATTCTATAATAGCAGTGGAGGTTGTCAGACCTTGAGCATTCCAATGCATTAGATGTAAAAAATTCATCATGTTAACAGGGGTTTATATAACATGCCTAAGCATGTTACCGAGAACTCTCAATTTGTCGTATTTAGTCTTACATTTTTCCAAAGCATTAATAGCTTCGAAGTAAATATCTAGTAGTCGTTCATTTGACAGATTATCACTCTCCACAGTTTTGTGGTTTGAGCTAGCTATTTTAGCATATGATAATCTGCCAGTATCTTTACCTGGATTTTCATTCAAAACGGGATTCAGTTCAGGTCTTATCTCATGCAAATCTTCAGTCGAAGAAAAAGGATGTACATCGTTGCGTTGTTTTATTATTGTTGGACGCCTCTTGATAGTCACTTTTTGTCGAATCTCCAAATATTCTTTTCGTGAAGGACACTGTGGGTCATCCGCACGATGATTCACGTTTTTCATGTTTCTCTTGATGCAGTTGAAACACTTGTTGATTACAGGGCCTTTTTCAGGAATCTTATTTAGTTGGCATGTTGAGTAGTCATGTGAGCCACCACATCCTAAGCACACTGCTGATCTGTGGCAATTTGATGCTCCGTGACCATACATCGAACAGTTGGAGCATTGCATTGGGCCTCTTGAGCGCCGAAGAGGGTTTCTCCAGTGCACAGCGATACCATTTACAAACTTAATTTTAATTACCTCTTTTTTAGTAATCTGCTCAGGTTGGAAGATGCACTTAGCGAGGTCAGTAAGTGGTGTTCACAGAGCGGCCTCAGCGTAAACCCAACCAAAACGGAACTAGTGCTCTTCACTAGAAGATACAAAATTCCCAATTTTACTTTACCAAAAGTAAATGGCACTACACTAGCCCTATCAGACAAGGCCAAATTTCTAGGCATCGTCCTTGACAGCAAACTAACATGGAGAGACAATCTTCACGCTCGTGCAACAAAAGCCGTAGCGGCAATATATGTTTGCAGGAAAGCCATTGGTCCCACCTGGGGTTTAAGTCCTAAAGGGATTAATTGGATATTTGAAACTATTATCAAACCAACACTCTTCTACGGTATTGCAATCTGGTGGAAAGCATTGGACTTGGCAACAAACCGACAGCGAATTGAGAAAACTCTTCGCTTAATGGCAATCATGATAACTGGTGCCCTTAGAACTACGCCCACAAAGGCTCTATTTGCTATGCTGGGCTGGCTTCCGGCTGACTTATTGGCTAGGAAGCTGGCACTACGCACTGCGGTACGACTTAGCACTATTGACGCATGGAATCATCGACCATGGGGTCATGCCAGCATTGTAGAGACCATCGGAACTATCCCTGATCTCATCGACCATTGCATTGCAAAACCTTCCTTTAATAGAATATTTAATTACTCTTTATCGGAGGACTTCCCCCCTACACCGCACGGGGCCCTACGAGTGTTCACGGATGGCTCTAAACGGGGCTCCAGGGTTGGAGGGGGTGTCTACATTGAAGAATTCGGGATCAAGATTTCCTTCAGACTCCCGGACGAATGTAGTATTTTACAAGCTGAAATATCCGCCATCAAAAAGGCTACAAATTGGCTGCGGTACTATCGAATAACAAACAGAGTTATTCAAATCATAACCGACAGCAAACCTGCAATAATTGCACTCTCGGGTGTGTACACAACATCCCTTCTTACCCTGGAATGCAGGAAATTACTCAACAATTTGGCTAATTATTCTAGTGTTACCCTTGTATGGATACGGGGACACGGGGAAAATATAGGCAATTTCATCGCTGACAATCTGGCCAGGAGAGGCACAGAGCTAGAGGCTGCTGATATTGACAATTTCTGCGGCCTTCCGCTCCTGGCCTGCTGGAAGCGAATTGATAAAACACTTTTGCAGTTGGCACAAACCAGATGGTTTAATGAGCCAACCTGCACCACAGCGAGGACACTATGGCCTTGCATAGACGTCAACAGAACCAAAAATCTGCTGAACTTTCCCAAAAAACAATTGCGCAATCTTGTGGCCACGATCACGGGGCACTGCGCCTTCGGAACCCATGCCAGACGCATGGGTTTACCATACAACGAATACTGCTTCAGCTGCAACGACGAGGAGGAAGATGAAAGCATAACACACCTCCTATGCCGCTGCCCAGCTATGGAGGATTACCGCCTTCGCTTTCTAGGCAACAGATCCCTCAGTACCCTCTCCGAGCTTTCAGTTACGGAACTTGGCTGTCTTAGCTCCTTTATCAGGAGCAGTGGATGGTTCGCCCAATAGTAGGCTGACATCCTGCCTGTTATACTGCAGAATTCACCCTTTGCCTCGACTTTTTCCCACCTGTTCTTCTCCAGCTCTTCTCTGTCCCTCTCTTTGCCTATTCTTCTTCCGACTTCTAATCTCCCTTTACTACTCCCTCTATTACTCTCCTTCATTACAGGTAGCACAATGGGACCATGCAAGGACCCAAGTGAGCTGGAATCTAATCTTCACTTTACCAGCAACCTGCTAACCTAACCTAACCTAACCTAGTAATCTGCTCGCGGTTAAATTCCAACATGTACAGCGCATCGTCCGGATTTGAGCGGGAGGTGTTTATTTCTTTTATGCTAACTGGTTCGATGTTAAAATTATATTTAAAATCGTCCATCATGGTCGCAATGCTTAGTTGAGGTAAACCAAATAACACTAGCTTGAATTTATTATTGTCCTTAATCGCGTGGGTGAAATATTTCATGTCAGTCTTTTTCAGTTTTTCAAGAGCACATTCATAATCACACATGTAGTTAGCAATGACTTTTGTTCCAATTGACATCCTCTTATATTTACATCTTTCTCCCAGTAGTTTGAACACTGAAGTAAAGCTATGGCCGTTGTCCACAATAATTGGGGGGACTCTTATCGGTTTATTTCCAGAAACATTGTTGTCCGCGCTTGACGCATCCTCGTCTTCCATGTCAGATAACACTTGAAATCTATTGCCGAAAGTACTCGAAGTTTTCGTAACTTTAAATTTTGGGTTACTGCCCTTTAATCTTTTCCTTTTTGGAGCCATTTAGGTTTAACTTTCTATTTTATTTAAATGCACAATGCAAGAATTTATATATTATTTTTTATATCTATTTTATTTTGTTTGTAGAAAAGAACAGCTGATATTAAAAGCACTTGTGATTGCTTCAAAAGCCTGCAAACGAATGACTTTTCATATATACATCAATATAAGTTCAAATAAAAATTACATTTATTCGTAATAATAATAATAAAAGTGTTTTACTTAGTGTTCAACAATTTTTGCTTCACTGGCTTAAAAATTTGTTTTTACAAACTCTCACACAAATAAAGCGACACCGTTTAGTTTGCTTTTCCAGGAGTTGCATTTCTAAACATCGGAATGATAAGCAGAGACACTATTAATTTAGCTTTTGAGAGAATAAACGGGTTTTTTTCTATTTACAAATAAAGATTTGTTGACTGCAAAGTAATTCGAACGGCATGTAGTTTGGGGATGAAACTTACATTGATCGATAATTGCAACAAATTATCCTGTCTTTCGTGGGTGGGTAATGTGTTTTCCCCAGTTTGCTTTGTAGTCAATGCACTAACGACTTCAGCCAGGTGTTTACTTTTGCCACAAAAAAATTTGTCTTAACATATATTCTATGTTCGCTTTCAATAATTTTATAAAGTTTAGCTTCAGTATAGACTCGATCATATATTAAAATCGTTTATTTAGTTGGTGAAACTGTAACTTTTTGTAATGCAGTTTTTGTTTCCAGCCGGAGTATGCGTCAGCCTTTCCAGGGTCGTAGCAAAAGGTCTGCTTCCTTTGTTAAAACAAGAAGGTAATAAATGTTTTATTTATGAACACAACTGTTATATTTACGAAACTTAGCTTTGACTTGCCCTACAAGAGTTTTGATCACTTGATCTTCACTACCCGGAGGTAAATTTTACGGAATTAATAGTATTTTCGGCTCATATAGTAGTGCGGACGAATTCGGGAGATCAAATGTGTTCGGTTAACTACGTTGTAAAAATACCAATAAGCGTAAGCTACATGCATCTAAATATATTGATAAGGAACAAGAGTTGATAAAGCTCTCGGGTGACAGTTCAAGTGGCCTACTTCTAAGTACCATTCGTAGGGTATCAGAACTTGTTCCCCCATTGATAACAAGACTCAACATCTTAAGCTAAGATCCCACTATCGGCGCAATGCACCAATTTTCGTCGCAATTCATGTGCCGATAATGTGACCGCACACAATTTTTCAAAATGCGACAATCTGCGCCGAAATTGTGCTGAGTATGGACAATCAAAATCAACCTTGATGCGCCGATAATGTGAACCCACTATTGCACAATGTTAAGCAATCAATTTGTAAAAAATGCGCCGATTTTTGTCGGCCACTCGTGCGCCGATCACAGTCGACAACCAGTGCCGATACACGGGCTGGAAAACCGAATTTTGAAATTGCACACCTTGTAAAACTATTTTTTTTAAGCTTAGTTGTACCAAAATTAATTTTTTATTATCTTTTATGCATTTAAATTTTATTTATTTGTTGTGGGTTAGCAAATCTACATATATGCAAAAAATTATTAAAAATTTTAAAATCAAATTCTTGAGTATTTGCTCGAATAAATGTTATATTTTATTCATATATTGTTAAAAAATTGTTATGGGGTAGGTAATCTATGTATATGCATTTCGTTGTTAGCTTAATACCAACTCATCAGTAGATATTTACTATTCACGTTTAAAAAGTTCCAAAACTCATCTTCTCATACATAAACTCGCAATAATAAGTTTGCGAATTACTAAAGCATACGCAAAATTGCTTTTAAAAAACTTTAAAAACATCACACAAATAATATTTTTTCATTCGATATAAATCTGTTTAAGCTACGTTCACATTTATCAAATATTTGCCCAAAAAAACGTAACCAATAGTTTTGCTTAGGGATAGTGTCATTTAACACGATTGTTATATTACAAAATAAAATTAATTCTTCTCCAAAAGAGTATTTTTATACAGTTTTTAAAAAATTCGAACCCAAAATTAAAAAAATATTGGAATTAAAGAAAATAAATTATTAGTTTTTTCTTGGTTACGTTTTTTTCGACAAATATTTGATAAATGTGAACGTAGCTTTACTTTTCTTATAACTTTTATACAGTTACACAACCTTTTGTTGGCAATAAAAGTTTTTATAAGGCAAAATAAAAACAAACTTCCCTTTTACAAAATATAACCTTTTACTCAAGTATTCATGTTTTTTGTAAAGATCAACTGATGAGTTGATATTTAACTACCAACGAAATGCACATATGTATGTAAATTAGCTAACCCATAACAAGTAATATTTTAAAAACATATATTCTTAAGTATTTGTGCGAATAAAATGTTATATTTTATATATATATATTAAAACATTTAATATAACATTTGTACTGTTGCACAGAAAAAAAAAACGATTTTACCATCCCTGAAAACATCTGTTTACAAAATAACAAGAATAGAAGTACGTGCTGCGTAGTAGTAAATTCAATTAAAATTCATTACTTTTTTATTATTATATACATATTAATACTCCTATATTAAACACAATATATATGGCCAAAGCAGTTTTCTCTTTTTCATTGTAATAAATGCCGAAAATTAAACTGTATCTGCCAACAAGCAAATAAACAAACGCATATACATATACGTACATACATACTCGTACATACAATACATACATGATTTAATTTGCCCAATAATGCACGATAGTGTATTCGCATTGTACCGATTATTGTCGCAATTGAGATTTGTCCGATATGAGCCGAAAAATATTGTCGCAATATGCGACGATAATGGGACGGCCCAAAAATTAATTGTGCAATGTTTTTACATGTGTGCCGATATAGCACGATAAAAATTGTCGCAGATTGTGCTGTTTGCGCCGATAGTGGGATCTTAGCTTTATGCTAGTTTTATTGTCGACTGTTTGAGAGTTACAATTATATTGCTGTTGACGATAACTACGTGTGTGTGATTTGTACCCTACTTAAGAGAGGGTGGTATGTACCTCTCAGTTGACCAGTATGTAAACACTAGATACATTATCTTACAACATAGGCTGGTATGTACCTCCCAGTGGACGAGTAAATCAATGCTAGCTATTTTATTGAGCATTATATTATGGTTTAGTCACGGCACGTTACATCATAATTAACTGCGAGATAACTACGAATGTCGTTAATTTTTTTTTTCACTAAAATTAAATTTTTTTTATTGAAAATTTGCTAAAACAAAAATTTTAATAAAATAATTTTGAAATGGTAGAAAAACGCTAGTTTAATTTAAATTTAATCTTAGATTAATTATACAAAATTATCAACGCTGTAAAAAAGAGGTCATCATAATTAATTTTATTCCCATTCGGTGTATTAAAATGCGTTTATAAGCACATGAATACATACATACATTTTAAGATTAACATGTCAGATACTAAGCCATTTAATTTAACAAAAAACTTCAATATTTCTAAAATTATTTGGCTGGGATAATCGCAGCCAAATTCTGTATCAAAGTAGACAGATTCAGTTATTGGAAAAATTCACCAATTAAGTAAATTTATAATGAAAAAAAAGTCCCAGTATTTTTCACACCATTCTCAAAAATCTGGAATATTTTATTGAAACTCTCCAAAATTATTTTAGTACTGCTATTAAGGGTTGATACACCAAAACTTGCAACTAAAAAAATGTTAACAATTTATAAGGGGTTGTAAACTGAAATATGTACAAATACAACATTGAGGTCTACTATAAAGTTTATAGTTAATTTTTGTAATTGCTATTATGGATGTTACATCCTATAAAGATACAGAATGAAATGAGGGTTGTGAACTAAACTAAGTAAAGTAAGTAAAGCTGTAAAGGTAGGACTATTTCTGTTGCAATAATCGCTATTCTATATTCTATAAGCTCTTTTTAATTACAGTTTGCTGCGTACAATTTTCATTTTAAGTGAGAGTGTTGAGTCTTTCTAATTATAATTGAAAAAGAACTACATAATTGTTCATTTAAATATAAAAAAAATATACACTAATATATACACTAATATATTTTTTTTTAGATAATTTTACTTTAAAGGTAAAGAGTATTTAAAGTAAAATTCTTATATAAAAACCAAAATGCAAAAAAAAACCTTAAAGAAATCATTTCTATCGCTAAAATTAAAAAAATATATATATTTTCAAAATAATTTCAATTTAGTTAACAAGTGTAAAATTCATTTCAAACGTTGGAGTTTTCTTCTCGACATGCTGTAGTTGAAAACATTTAAGAAATGTAAAAGATTCGAGAAATTTCGCAAAAATTTACTAAAGTATTTTAATTTGTTTAAAAGTCTTAAAAAATTTAAAAACAAAAACTATAGAAAAACTGCGAATATCGCAAAATAATCGAAAAATTACGGAAAATAGCAAACAAATTAGGCAGTAAAAACTTTTATTAAAAATTTATAATATTTTAATAATGCAAAATGTTCATCACCTCAACTTGATTTAAATGGTTCTAAAAATTAAAGAAATTCAAAAACTTTAATTAGGCTGGGCCATTGCACAAAGCCAAAAACTTACAAAATGTTGCAAAAATTGCGAAAAATTTTGAATACCTCGCGAAAAACTAACATTTGGGGTTGATGTTACATACGAATGTTCGATACATCTTTCTCTGATGTGGACTTGGCTTATTTTCTATTTTCATTATCACTATATTTCTGTCATAAAATAATAGAACACCAAACTACATATGACAAGTGTGAACTGTAGCATGTGACCAACAGTGTGGAGTATGCATTGCGATTCAACAGTAGTTGACAAACTGCAAGCAAGATATTTTGTGTGACGGTAATTTGAAACTTGTACGTTTAATCAAGTGCAGCTGCACAATGTACTTAAATGAATCACATTTATTAACTGCATTTGTTTAATTGTAAATATAAGCAACACAAAGTATCTGTTGCATTTAGGTATGCACTCGTTGGACTTTAAAACTGTTGAACACATCCCATACAATAATATATATTTCTATTCTTTTACTCTTATATGTTAAGGTACCCCTAAGAATTATTCTCATGTTTAGTATATAAGCCAATGTCATTTAGTTTAAAATACAATTAATAAATCATCAGTCTAAGGAGCTCCACCTTACAAGCTTTAAGACTAATGGTGTTTTCTTTTCTACACACAAAATGGCACCTTGTTGAAAGGTACATGTATAAAATGTCTTGCCAACCCTGTAATAATGCAGCTAGTTATTTCACTAGAACAAAACACAACTTGTGTCACAAAAAGTGGAACGCCCTGTTTTTAACAGCTGAAAGCTAAGATTTACAGGGCACTATCAACATTGTCGATTTTTACAGGGCAAAAAGTGCAATGCTTTCCACCATGAGGGCGATTTTTTTAGAATCAAACACACTGCCCTTTTAGATAGCAAAACATTTTTAAAAAACGAACACCAAATTACACTTTCTGCATGGAGAAAAGAAAACACCATAAGTAATAAATAAAATATAAACCTTTTTTTACAGAACACTCCGTCATAATTGTGGCAGCTGATAAAAACAAAAACATTTTACTAAACTCCATTTATTATTCGGATTAAAGCGCATACGTTTGCATTTTGGCTTCAATGTAAATATTTCCTAACTCAGTCCGCAAATAATACATGTAAATCTTCTAAAATGTCTATTGTCAGGTAAAATTTTCAAATTGTTTTTTTTTTATCTACTCGTATACGAACTTGTTGGAATAAATTTAAAAAAAAGCAGCTGTTGCCGGTAACCTGAGCTCAAATACTTTTTTGGGCGGCGGCAAGTGGAAAAACGTTTACAAGCTGCCAGGCTGATAACTTACACAAATATAAGGATTTTTTTTTTGTTTTTTAATATGATATTTTTTGAGATCAATGTGCTTTTAAATATTTATAACTGAAAGGTTTTTCAATAGGGATGATATGATTTTGAAGTGACATTTCTGCCATTTGTAATATGTCATGATCTGTCATTTGTTTTTCATTGTATTCAGTAGTGTTTACAATTTCATCATGGAGAGATATACGCAAGAACAATTTGCTGATTTTGCCTTGGAACAACGAACGAATTTGTGAGAAATCTTCCTACGATCTCTGACATTAAAATACCCCGATGGGTTGAATTTTCACCGTCCCGGCTAACTCAGATTCATGGGTTTTGTAACGCCTCTAAAAAAACCTACTGCGTAGCTGTATACTTACGCAAACAGACTGGCTCATCAGTCACGTCGCAGTTGTAAGTTTCGAAAACTAAGTTAGCCCCAATTGATCCAATAAGTCTCCCACGCTTAGAACTCTGTGGAGCCCTCCTCCTATCAAAATTAATCAAAACCCTTAATAACACAATACCACACACCATTGCTAGTATACATCTCTGGGCCGACTCTTCGATTGATTTGAACACATGATGACAATATGACTGATATCACCTCAATAATTGCCATGTAAGCTTAAGTGCGCGCATTTTCACATCTAAGCGAAATCTAGTAGATTTCATTTAATATCTTCATGAAAATCTATACCGTGTATAACGAGCCTTTTTAACAAACGAAAAAGTGAAGAGATCTTATTGTTTTCAATCCTTGTAGGCTAACTACAGAGTTTCTTTAAGAACTCCAAAATTTTCCCTTGGGCTTTGTTAAATGAGAGATATCATACAATAAAGTTCAACTAATTTATTTTAGAATAAACAATTTTCAAAACACAATTCAATAACTATTTGATTATTTATATTTTTGTGGTAACTAGAAATCAACTATTGATGACAGTAATTCTGTGCAGAAATGATTTTCAAATATTGCAAAATTTATAAGTGCGTGTAAATATAATAAAATTACTTTGCATTTTAAACAAGAATCAGGTGATGCCTTACAAATATTATCGTGAAAGTGCGAAAAAAAGTTTACCCGATTGTTCAGTGTGTAAATATTATAGCTTAACTACGGTTATATATTTTTTTAAAGTATTCCAAATTCTCCAGGTAGTATTGAAGTATAAAAATAGAATTTATAATTGCACCATTTAGCAAAATGAAACATTTGGAATTTGTAATTTCAAAATCGTCAAAAAGTTGCATCTCCAAACCTCCCAGTGTGCAACGTAGTAGTAAGGTGTCCAACTGAAATCATTCAAAAAAATTAATTAAATTAAGTAAATTGTTAACTAATCATACGATGACTTACACTAAAGCACAAATCATCACGACCGCAAATTTCACCGGTTTCCTGAGAGTACTGAAGAGTTATTTGATAAACTAATTGGCTAATGCCATAAAAACTATTTCTTAAGATTTTAAATATATTGAAAAATGTTATTATTTTAATAAAATGCAACAACATATCAATCAAAGGGACGGTATAAAATTCGTAATAGTTAGATTCTGTTTTGTTAAAATAATAGAAAAAAGGTAGAATATAATATATTTTAAAACTCAAATATAAAAACAAGAATATTAAGAAAAAAATTAATTGTAATCGAAAAGTGTTAAATAGTTCTTCAGCTAAATTTTTTAAATTAAACTGATGTTGGCTTACAAATTCGATTTCTTGTCGCAATAAAGCACGCAAATTCTTAATATCCTCAACACTTTTTGTCGTCCCCTGATTATCTATAAATTTATCATTATTCTTAATTTTCCTTAAACGTTCTTGTAACATTTGAACACACATAGAAATAAAAGCTAAGCCCAAATAAATATTTAGTTCAAAGAAAGCTAGATTCACTTGTAGAAAAATATTATAAATATCTTGAACAACCATTTTAAATAGATTTGAGGACGCAGCGTATTTGTTGATTTTCACAACATTAAGGAACAATACTATTATCTCACAGAGAGACAAACATATTTTAAAAATAACTAAATTTCTTACTGATTTAACAGTTTTATAGTTCTTAGTAATATTTTCATCAGATAAATAAAATGAACTTAAAATTTTAAACTTATTACATATTTCAAAAATCTTTTGTCTTTTAAACCATTTTCCCACACAAATAATTAAAAAACACGAACAGAAACTTATATAAATCACTATTAAAAAAGCGAAGATTACATTAAACGATCCAAAATGATCATATGCTTGATAAGTCCAATAAATGTCAAAATGCTGCACGATGACTGCAATCAAATTGATGAACGCACAAAATATGACAAGCGGCCAATGACATGAATTGAATGTTCTCTTTAAAGGGTTGTAGAAAATAGTCGTGTTGCCGAAAAGTACATTAAGAAAATAATAAACGACAATGATGATGTGAACTCCAATCACTCCTCTCGACATATTTTAAGAAAATTTTATTAATTTTTTTTAGTTGATTATTATTTCTAGGCTCCTTCTTGGATATCCGCACAATCGACTGGCTTAGTTTGACCTGTTAAAGGATACTAAATGATTAAGTGTTTTCAACTAGTTGCTAGAAACATTAAACATTTGTTTTTTACTTCATTTAATTTGTAATAAAATCAATATTGTTCTTTATTGAACACCACCAGATGTTCTAAAACTTTTTCACTTTTAAAATCTTTTTATTTTAGTGCTCCAGTTTTTGATGCCCGAGATTTGTATGGGTTTTGTTGTTTGAATCTAATTGGAGTCTTTAAAACTTTCACTCCTTTCTAGCAATTCATTTTGAGTTTTCTGAATAACATAATTTTCTTTTTTTTACATTAAATGGTCATTAATTTTTTCATATTTATTTTTACATACATACATATTTCTATTGTTTTGTGTAATTTTGAATTCGATTTTGCAATGAACTTAAATTTTCTACAGAATCATCATCACGTATTTATTTTATTTATTGAATTATTAGAAATATGTTTCAAGACAAATCTGATTTTGGAGTGCAAATATAAAAAAGAAAATATCCGTGGTATTCTCTCATGTGAAGTTTTTCAAATACATCTCTGAATTAACATAAAGAAGATGTTTTTTTTTTTATCTCGTACGTCTTTGTAACAGTAAATTTTATTGCAAAAGTAGATCAGTAGTTGGTTGCATACAAAATACTTAAAACATATTGTAGTGCATCCTAAATAATCTATAATTATATTTATCATTATTTTATATGTAAGTAAACTTATTACACATACTGTTCTTATTATTACTTTTGCACACGGCACTCTATTAATATTACTACCATTTTTACAACAACCATTTATACCTTTAATACAATTGTTATTTTTTATATTACAACAATTGTATTGTTCAATACTGAAATGTTTGTTATTGCTATACAACAATTATGTTTAATTTATTTTATATTTTTTTCTAAAACTACAATTATATTTAGTGGATAAGAAATTTTGTGGATTTACAATACAGTTAGCTTAGAATATAAGGCACAAAATTTTGAAAATAAAATTAATTAACACTTTGCCTTCAATCGGCATTATTTAATTCAAAAACATCAATTTTTATCTTTGCCTTTAATCGGCATGTTAATACTGGCAGCATTCATCTGCCGTTTACTTTTCCTTGCCAGTGGCGTTTATTAGCGCCGGCAATTTAAACACATAAAATATATTCTACTCCCCAAACCTTTACAATATGCGTAAAACATCATTTATTAATAATATGCGATTCTATCAAGATATTTTAGAACGGATAGTTACCAAATCGTACTTAATTGAAATGTAAAAATAATTTATTTTTAGTCTTAAATTAAATATGAAATAATAAAACTAAAAATATAACAGAATACACCAAAAACAAATATATATTCTCTTATTATCGATACAACTCATCAGTAAGACTGTCTGGATTTAATATGGTCTGATCTAAGACCAAAGTGCCGAGTACCTCTATCTTTTCATTTTAAACACTTAAATTTAAAAATCAAATAACTTTCTCGTAGTCTCGGGAAAGGGTTTGAGAGTCACTGGATGAAATCTATTGATTTTTATAAATAGTGTAAAAGAGAACTAAAACACTTTTCTACGTTCATGGAAACACCATTTTACCTCCTCTCGTTATTCTATTGGCCAAAAGTTTATAAAAAACTGTGAAACCACCGTTGCCGTGGTGATATATATAATGTTTGCCAACAAGCAAAAAAAAAAAACTATGTAAATGCGCAAGAGTTGTAAATTTTCCACAAGGACATGACATTTTGTTTCAAGGACAGCATTAGTAGGGGTTTTTACTGAAGGTGGAAAGGGCACTTCATCATTATTTTAGTGGAGTTAATATGAAATTTATTGTTTGATTTTATATCTGAGTCATTCCATATAGACATCCTTAACCATGCAGCAACACATTCAAATTTTGCTTACAATTCTGTAAAGTCGACTATCTCTCTTTTTTTACTGACACAATTCTACAAGGTAAACTTTTTAAAAATACTTCACTCAATCAGAATCCAACTGATGCGATTATCATTAATTATTTATTTTTAATTTTGTTAGAGTTTCTGGATTTGTTTTATACTCAGACAAATTCTATCTGCCTGGCCCACGATGTCGAACGAATTTTTCTTTCGTACAAATACATTTAAAACAAAAACAATTTTAAAAAGTTTGTTTTTGTTTCAAATGTAATTTGTACGAAAGAAAAATTCGTTCGACATCGTGGGCCAGGCAGGCAGTATGAAGTTTTTATGAATAATGTATTATTTTTTTATATTGATTTTTCATTTAAACATTAATTTTTCTTTTTACTTTCCCCAAGGAGGGTTGTGAAATCGAAATATTGTTAAGGGAAATAAATAATAGGTATGTATTGATTCAGTTGATTTAACCTAAAAAGTAGTTTTTTTTAGTTTTTTTTTTTCTGTAGATTATTTGTCATTGCGAAATCCAATACGTGTAGCCATTTGTCTGCTCGTGCATATTTTTCGCAGATGCGTTTAACAAAGAATTTAAAGGGATTAAATGGGACATGAAGAAAATCATGCCAAATTTCTTCCAAAGCCGCCGTTACTATGGTAACAGAATGGTTGTAAGCTAAAAAAAAAATCTACGTAAATGGCAAGAACGAATGGTAAATTTTTCACAAGGATATAACATTTGGTGTTAAGAGTCAACATTACTACTTTCTTTTTTAATGAAGATGGAAGGAAAGCTTCATTATCACTGAAGTATAGTTAAAATAGAAATTTTTGATTGATGATGTACTCGTATATGAGTCATTTCATTTATCCTAAGCTATCAGTTTATTATCTCCTAAAATCTCCGAACTTGTTCTATTAAAATAAATAAAAAAATATATATAAAGAATGTTTACCTCTAAATAAAATGAAAATTATTTACTACAAAAATATTTTGTTGCTTTTGGAAAATTCCTACTTTTGATTCGTTATTTTACAAAAAGAATTGAGTTTTCAGTTTTAAAAAAATGAAGGAGGTTATCAATTTTAGGGCTGATTTTTTTATTTATTGTAATGTTTGAACCTTCATAAGTATTTTATTTTTGTTTTAATATATATAAATTAGAAATGAATCATGTCGGGTTTTAAGATTTTGCACATTTGCGTCGATTTTGTAATCTATTCGATTGGCTTTTGTTATTGAAGTCGGTTTTTCCTGCCAGATTTGTTAAATAAAAATTTGCTAGAAAATAATAGAAATACTTTTTTTCTCTTTTTATTTTCTCCGAGAATAAAGCGGACCATACAAAAGCTGTGCAAAATTATCTCAATAATATATTGTACACATGAGTTTCGTTCATCCAAATAATGCATCCGCCTTGATCTGTATATCGTAATCTGTCGTTTTAGAAATATTAGAACAACTAAAATTCAAATTAGTTATGGCTTTTTTTTAACTTTCTATTATTTAGATTATAAAAAATCATACCTGAAATTATTTAACTATTAATTCAAAACCCTCAGTTTTTCTATTTTACAACTTCGGTCAGGATTTGTTTGTTTGCAAGACAATAAATTTTATGTTTTTAAATATTATTTTCTCTTAACATGTTCAAAATAAATTTTATTTAAGCTCGCGGTCAGTATCTATATACATTTTTTTAAGGTATTTAAGCCCTGAAGATGCTACTCGATGCACATACCAAAATATAGGCAATAAAGAATATATTTCAATTAATTTTTTAATTAAAAAAGGAAAAATTAAAATAGGTATACTAAAATATGCAATCTTAAGGACAATAAATATATATATAACTAAATCTAAAGAAGATTATTTTTTCATAATTTATCTAGGTTCACGCCAAATAAAGAAATATTAGAATCCTAGAAACGTATTTAGTATTGAAATACTCTAGCATAATTTTTGTAGACAAGTTTGCCACATTTATTTAACACTTTTTGCAATTTATATTTCGAAACAGCATCAAGATAGCTAAAAACTTTAGCACCATATCTAATACAGGTTACTATAAAAGATTTTGTCACTTTCATTTAAATATCGCTCGAAATAAATGAATAGTTCGTGAATAGTTTACGAGATATAGACTAAAGAATCAGTACATGTTTTTTGAAAATTGTACTAAAATTCACCCCCAGTCGAAAACTTCAAAACTGAATTAAAAAAACCTTAGCTGATAATTCAAAACCCAGCTAGGGATTTTCTTCTACCATCATAAGCTTTCTGATTTTGGGGGGTCTCAATTGGTTCAAGATTTTAGTGCTGCATTGTGTAACATTTCATAACATTCTTAGATGTGATATTCCATAAAATTTTTTTATATAACAATTTTGATTTATTGTGTTTCAAGCATCACTATTTGGAATGAGTCATACACAATATTAATCAATAATTCTAATTTTAATGTTCTCCTTCCTTCTTCATTAAAAAAGAAAGTAACAATTTTGATCCTTAAAACCAAATGTATAAATGTAGAAAATTTATTACTCACTCTTACTACTTATGTAGTTTTGTTTTTGTTTATAACCATGCGCTAACCATGGTAACGATGGTGTTAGAAGAAATTTGGTATGATATTCTTGTTTTAGGGAGCTGGTTAAGCGATTGCTTTAGAAGGGAATGCAGACTGTTGTGCTAAACTTAAGTCCCTTTTTAACCTTTTATAGTCTTTGTTGGACGCTTCTCCACATAATATCAATGAAAAGAGAAATTCAGCTACTGACTGGATCTAGGAATGGTAAATAAACTCGTAGAGGAAATTTGTACCTTATTAAATTAATATTTCCTTAAATCAACAGAATTGTTACATTTTAAGGCCTTAACGTTTCGATTTCCCACAGTTTTTTTTATCAAAGTGAAGAGTAAATAATATAATATATTGCTCCACTGGTCCGATATTTGCAAAGTTGCTGAAATCAATTGTATTTCTTGAAATAATTCCATGACAAAATATTCTTCATTAATTTGTTTTTGCATAATAGTTAAATCCAAAAAGAATTCCTATCCATTTTTATTAACAGGAAATTATGCAACTAACAGCTTAATAAATTTAAAGACTTAAGCAAAACAAAAACTTAAATTTATGTTCGATTGTAGTCAATTAATTATTTTTTAAAATTTTCAAAGAATTTTTCTGTTAAATAAATTTATTACTAAGGCAAATCAAAGAACTCTTACAAAATGATAAATGAATCATTTAAACGAAAGTAGTTTTTAGTAGACAAAATGGCGTATACTTGATATTTAAACACACTAATTAACATTCGAATATCCAGTATACGCCACCCGAGTTAGCAATTTTCGAAATATGATGCATACTAGTGATGTTACGAACTCGTATTCGTATTCGACTATTCGCCTGTTTTAAGATATTCGTATTCGTATTCGTATTCGCCAAATTCAAGCGAATATTTTTCGAATAATTTTCCCATACATTTTCCAAAAAAAAATCATACAAAAGTTTAAAAAAAGTACATAAAATTTAAAAAAATATATTTGTTCAATTCACAAGCTCAGTCGTCTGTCTTATGGTTTAAAAAAAGACGATATTTGTTTATGTGCTTGTGAACAGACAAATTTGTTGTATCGTTATTTTGTCGTATTTTAAATGTCAGTTTAATATCAAAAAATTTAAATGTCAGTTTTATATCAAGGTGTGAAACCAGGTGTGGGAATTATAATTTGACGCTAAATATAATAACTTTTTTAGCGACAAGCAATTTTGATTAAATTAGTTTGAAAATTAAGTTGAAATGAATCATGTATATATATATCATTTTTTTTTTTTTTTTTTTTTTTTTTGATAAATTTTATTATTTATTGAATCTTAAATTGTAAATTAAATTATCAATAAGTTTTTCAAATCTTAAATCTAAAAAATATTACATATAAGTTTAGCCAATGCTAAACAAAATTTTTAATTTCAACGGTTAATTTATGTTGTTTTACATCTCTCGTGTACGGCTGAGAAAAAGAGTATCCCTCCTTTTCAGCCGGGTGTGGCCTCTATAATTTAAAATATTGCGCGCAAGTACATTTGGGTGCACCTCAAGTTTTTTTATATATTTTTTAGCGTTTATTGAAAATACTGTCTTCACCAACGGAACATCTAGATCTTTATGAATCCGATGATTTCTGACATACCAGGGAGCTGCTGTAATTGTACGTAGAATTTTATTTTGTCGCCTTTGAATTTTTTCGACATTTGATGCTGAGGCAGTGCCCCATAACTGGATTCCATAGAACCATATTGGTTTCAGGATCGCGTTGTATAATAGTAGTTTACAGTCTAGGCTTAGTGTAGAATTTCTTCCAATAAGCCAATTCATTTGGGCTGCTTTTAATTTCATTTGTATTAACTTTGCGTCTATATGCGATTTCCATGTTAAACGACGATCAAGATGAACGCCTAGATATTTGACAACAGTGTGTTGCGGTATGGTCTCGGTGTTAATTTTTATAGGCGGGCATGTTTCCTTGCGCAACGTAAAAGTTACGTGCACACATTTCTGCTCGTTAACTTTAATACGCCATTGTTTGAGCCAATTTTGCAATTTGGATATATACCCTTGTAAATTGCGGGAAGCTTCCACAGGATTTTCGTGAACGCTTAGAAAAGCTGTATCATCGGCAAATGTTGATGTATGAATGTTACTGCTTAACGGTAAGTCAGAGGCATATATTAAATAAAGTAATGGACCGAAGATACTCCCTTGGGGAACTCCGGCTTCGATCGACTGCGGTGGGCTTAAAAAATTGCCTTCCCTAACTACAAATTTTCGTTCAATTAAATAGCTTATTAAAAGCCTAACAATGTTTGCGGGTAGATTTTGTGTTAATTTATGTATAGGACCTTCGTGCCATACTTTATCGAAAGCTTGAGAAACATCTATAAAGAGCGCAGAGCAATATTTCTTCTTTTCGAAAGTGTCTCTGATAACACTCACAAGTCTGTGAGTTTGTTCAATTGTGTTATGTTGTCTGCGAAAACCGAATTGATGATCTGGAATGCATCCACTTCTAGTCACTATAGGCATCAGCTTGCTCATATACAGCTTTTCAAATAGTTTTGAAATGTTGGGCAATAAACTAATAGGCCGATAGGATTCAACCTTCGTATGATCCTTGGCGGGCTTTGGTATCATAATAATCATCGAAACCTTCCATTCTGCAGGATAGTATTGCAGCCGTAGAATACTATTAAAAATGAATAGTATAATTCTTTTTGCAATATAAGGCAGTTGTTGAAGCATTTTGTTGCTTATTTTGTCGACACCTGGGGCTTTTTTGGTGTTAAGACTAGTGATGGCCTTTTCAATCTCCACAATGTTAAATCTTAACGGTATTTCTGGTACGGTATTGACTGGTGGCAGTTCAACAATATCAGTAGAAATATTCGGTGTAAATACATTTTCTAAGTGCTTAACAAAAAGAGCACCTTTTTCAGCATCAGTTCTTGCCCAGTCACCATTCGAATCTCGTAACGGAGGTTTGCAAATCACTGGCCTTTTAAGTCCTCTGGCTGCACGCCATAGCGAATAATCTGTTTGTGGTGTTGCATCGAGTTCTTGAAGAAATTTTTGCAGCGAAGCTGTTTTTTGTGTTTGTAAAACTTTTCTGAGCTGTTTGGTGCATTCCTTTAGCATTAACTTTAGCTGGGGGGATCTGTAACGTTGCCATTCTCGTCGCGCTCTCCGTTTTTCAGTCAATAGCCTTTCTATATCTACAGAAGAAATGTTGTTGAATCTTACTTGTTGATTTGGTTGATTTGAAGAAGCATTAAGAGCAGCTTGATTAACATGTGCTTCAAACAACCTAATAGAATTTTCTATGTCAGTAGGTGTTCTCAACAGCATATTTTCCGTGCAATGAGCACTCAAATATTTTTTGTATTTCAGCCAGTTAATACGTGCAGATGTCACCGGTAAATCACATGTTGATGTTGCAGTTGTGTGTGAGTAAATAGTGATAATAGTAGGCGAGTGAAATGAAGATAAATCCAATGATGCTTCAACTTCAATCATTTCGCTGGGCACACCTTTCATAACTCCAAAGTCGATAATATCAGGAATTTTTTGTCGATCCGTTGGCCAATATGTTGGCTGACCACTTGAAACTACATTAAAGCCCATTTTTGAAATTGTGTCAAACAAAACACGACCCTTGGGACTGATTAAACGTGAACCCCAAAATGTGTGTTTAGCATTGTAGTCGCCAGCTGCTAGAAAACGGGACCCCAGTGTTGAATAAAATGCGGTATATTGACTCTCTGAAATTGAAAACCTGGGAGGAGAATAAACAGATGATATCACAAGTTTTTGATAAAAATTTTCAATGCAGATGTTTGTTGCTTGAAGGTAATCTTCACAAAATTCATTTAACAGGTAGTGTTTTATTCGCGTTTTTATTAGAATTCCCGAGCCACCACAAGCTCTACCTCGAGGATCCTTGGTGTCGTAGAAATTATATCCACTAATTCTAAAATAGCTCCGAGACGTCAAATGAGTTTCTGAGATAAGCATAACATCGATTTGTTTATCCAGAAGAAAATATTCTATTTCATTTTTATTTTGGCAGATGCCGTTTGCGTTCCAAAATATATTTTCAAGTTCATGGTTTGCTTAATACAGCCTGCAACAAAGTAGACTGCATTTTCAACATTTCCTGCATCATACAGGACATGTTGAGAGTAAAAGTATTTACTGTTTGTATTAAGCTCTCAATTGAGGCTTCAATACGGCTAAAATTAGACCCTGGAGCTTCGCTTACTGGTTCCGGTTTTTGCGCTGTATTGTGATTACTTTTTAAAATGTTAGCGTATGAAAATTTATTATTAGGTTGTTGCTGAGCAATAGTCGCGTATGATTTCAATACGTTTGAATATTGTTGCTGACTGGTAGACGGTTGAGGTAACTGAGGGTAGCTTAAAAGTGTGATAGGCTGAGCGGGGATAATATTTTCTTTTTTGTGCGAGGAGCGTTTAAAAAACGAGTAAAGAGGGCAGCCTCTATAGTTGGCAGTGTGATTTCCGCCGCAATTGCCACATTTTTTCGCCTTGGGATCACCTTTTGTTTTGTCACAGTTAGCGGTACTGTGTAGCTCACCACATACAACGCAGACTGTAGGCAACTTGCAATAAGTTTTCGTGTGCCCAAATTCTTGGCAGTTCAGGCATTTGATAGGTCCAGCTCTTTTATGTGGCTGCTCAACGGTAACTCTCCGGTGTAACAAATACTTTAGATCATAGATTGGATGGGATTCATTTTTTTTATCTTTATGTCACCTGGCTGTAACTCGACTCTAAATATTGGTTGGGGGATTTTTTCTCTATTTTTGATGTTTGAAACATTTTTCACCTTGAATCCACTATTTTCAAGGCCAGACTTGACCTCTTCTGGATCCACACTAGAATCTATACCTTTTATTACAACGGTTAGACCTTTAGCACTCTTAAGCTGATATGTATAAAAATTTTTATTTTTAGTCTCAAAGTCTGAGACTATTTTTCTGTAATTATTTTCTTTAGACACCTGAATTTTTGTTTCATTAATTTTCCCACGCTTGACTGGAGTTACGTAAAACTCATTTTCTCCAATTAACGAGATAAGGCTTTTTACCAGAAAGCTGGAGTTCTGTTCTCTTAAATAAATCGGTGGTGGTTTACTCAAACTTGTATTAGTTGTGTCTTCATCACCTTGTTCAGTTAAAATCGCGAAACGATTTTCGGAATTTTTTATATTTTTCTCATCTTTGGGAACTTTTGCCGTTGACGCAATTTGAGCAGATTTGGGACTTCTTCCCCTTTTTAACACAGTTATGTATCTATCCATACCTGTTTGAATTTTATTATCACTATTTTCACTTACTTTATCCATAATTTTATTCATTTTGTGCACGTTGGTCACCTGGGTATTTATTGTTTGTTTGTTTGCTTGTACAGCTAAGCTGACAAGTTTGCTAATAGGTGCAATTGTTGTTGTTTCTTGATCACTATTTAACATGTATGGAGAACATGATCGCGCACGAATAGTTGTGTTTTGTGTAGAATTCAGGTTTGTGCTTAATTCAATTTTTTTATTGTCGTCATCAGAAACAAAAGTTAAATAAGCATTTCTACTGCTTGTGGGTTTATTGTTGTTGTTGTTGCCAGAAGATGAACTCATTTAGAGTTCTCTTGTTTTTTTCACTTATAAGAGTTTGTGTATGCAAATATTTATGTATACACAAGCAAAAAAAAAATAAAATAAAACCAGTATAATAAATATTTAATAAATGTTTTGTTTTTGTATTTTTTGTGACTTTAAATTTTTGATAATTTTAATATTCAGTTGCGACGATTATAAAACGCGTCTGTACACTGCGAGAGTTGAAACTGAATGATATATATCATTAAGAAGAATGTATTTTCTGGTGTTACTTATCACATATATAAAATATTTTTACAAATTAATTTAAAAATAGAATATTCCCAGACCCGGCCTCAATATAACAATTGAAAAACATATAAAATTCAATAGTATAATTATAACACACTTTTGTATGAAAATTACCAACAACAAAAATACAGTATTGTATAATTATACGATTAGACAACACATATGACGTTAATACGAGCTTGTGAATTGAACAATTAATTTTTATTAAAAAAACCCATTGTATTTCACGCAAAGTAATAACCTTCTTAAAAAACAAACAAAAATATATATGTATTTTGCAACTAGTATTCAAAAATTAAAGTTTTATATCATGTTAAATTAGTAATCAAACCTCAGTAGAGGAATGTTGAATTTCAAAAATAGAAGTTTTGAAGCCTTTTCTCCATCAAGCCTATTACGATGCGGTGTATAAATAAGCCCCGCACCACTAAACATTCGCTCGCTTGGAACACTCGTTGGTGGTGTCACTAAATATTGCCTGACTATAGGTAAAAGAAGCTCGCATTTTTCCTTATTTACTTTCCACCATATCAGTGGTGTTCGCTAAACAGCACTGAATTATTAATTAAAAACCCAAACAGAGTAAGAAAAACGAAATCTGAAAGTATGTAAGTAAAATAATTAAAAAATGTTCTGTAGAGGTTTTCAAATTCGGCATCTTAATGCAATAATAATGTTAAATCACTAAATTTTTTTTTTCATTTATAGTTACTAAAGCAAAGGCAGGGATTTTTTCCAATTAAATTTGAAATATAAACCTCAAAAGAAATATTCGTATTCGTATTCGTATTCGGCGAATACTGTTTTAAATATTCGTATTCGTATTCGTATTCGCGAATACTAAAAATTGATATTCGTAACATCACTAATGCATACTACATACGGAATGTTGGGGTATTCTGAAAATTAGCTTAATTAAGGGGCTGTGCACATATTACGTAACGCTCCAGGGGGGGTTAACGATTTGTTATGGATTGGAAATTTTCCACTGAAAAATTAGTCAAAAGCGTTACGAAGGGGGGTATAAAATCTCTGAAAACAGCGTTACGTAATATGTGCACAGCCCCTAATTTCAGATTGTGATTTTAAGTAATTGTTTGTTGTTATCATCGTTATTGTTTGGAGAAGTTTTAAAACACGCAATTATTCTGTTAATACCTTGTAACGTTATAAAATATAATATTTTTTAAAGAGATATTAAAAACATTTACAGTGTTATTCACAAACGTTTTATTAGAGGCTAATAAGCAAAATGCGCTAAAGTAGTATTCACAAACGCTTAATAGCACTATGACGCGGTTGTTACACGCTAATAAACTCGAAAATTTTATTGTTGGCATCACGCTACTTTAGCCGTTTAATAAGTTGACATTTGCATTTTTTAAAGTAAAAAAACCACTATTTACTTCAAAAAGTATGAAAAATAAAAACAAATATTCGAATAAAGTAATGATTGTGATAAATATAATTTCGACATTCGTTAGTATTATACAAAATATATATATACATACATAAAACTATAATTTTTTTATTAAATTAAATATTTCAACTCTGCCGATTCTTCCAGTCCTTCTGCAATGTTTACATACATATGTATGTATGTATGTACGTAAATTAAGAAAATTCAAGAAGAAATACATAAATATGAATGTATGTCAATATGTACATACATACATACATACATATGTATGTATGTTTACGTATGTATGTACACATACATACGTACATTACTTAAATTCTACCTGCTCTTTGAAATAAATATTAATATTATTACATCTTTTTTCATGATTTTGTGCATAATTTGTCACATTTCAACCACAACAAGATTAAAAATATTTCCAAATAAAAAAAGCAAACAAATTAGTGGTGTGTAATCAATTGTAACGAACTCGGTATTTGAATACTTTTGTAATAACTTATGAAAACACATTGCTAGCAATATCAATACAACACATATTAAAAAATTTTAATATTTTTTTTAAATATTATAAGCAATACTTACTATATTACTCTAACTTGTTTAAATAAAATTTATATGACATTATTTTCACATTTTCAAACCATTAGAGACTACTTGCTTATCGAGTATGTTATTGTACACAACACTGATTATAACTTGACAATTGAAATGAAACAATGTTGCTAACACAGAATCACAAAACTGAAAAAATCACACAATAGTTAATTTGGCTTTATTAAACGTTTGTGAATAATGTTTATTAATACCGGCTAATAACACAAAAACTGATTATTAACTAATGTGTACATTATCTCTACAATAAGAATTTTTTATGTTATTATGTTAATATTTAATACTTTTCGGATATTTTTGGCATTCCAAATTAAAAAACTAAATATAAAGATAAGCATTAGAAATTATGGCTAACTGAGAAGAAAATTTTGGAGTACTTTTTTATTAATAGTCGTCGCGTTCCTTTTTTATGCATTAAAAATAACATGTATTTAATAAATTCATTATTTAAGATATCTTGCCATTTTTATTAAAAAAGGGATTTAGGTTTCTGTACTCTTTTTCTTTCAAGTCAATCGTAGTTAAATTTTAAATTTTTTTTCTAAAATACAATATATTCTAGTGCAATAAAACATTTCAAAAATATACAATGAAAAACTAAAATATTATATGTAGAAATTTTATAAGCAAAACTTGAACGTGCTGCTGCAGGGTTAAGGATGTCTATTTGGAATGACTCAGATACAAAATCAATCAATAATTTGTATATTAACCCCTCTAAAATAATGATGAAGTTCTCCTTCCACCTTCAGTAAAAAACACCTGCTAATGCTGTCCTTGAAAGAAAATGTCATGTCCTTGTGGAAAATTTGCAACTCTTGCGCATTTACGTAGTTTTTTTTTTTTTTTTTGCTTGTTGACAAACATTCTATCGCCACGGTAACGGTGGTTTCACAATTTTTTAAAAGCTTTTAGCCAATAGAATAACGACAAGAGGTAAAATGGTGTTTCCATGAATGTAGAAAAGTGTTTTAGTTCTCTTTCACTCTAATTATAAAAATCAATAGATTTCATCCAGTGACTCTCAAACTCTTTTTCTATACAACGAGAAAATTATTAGATGCTTAATATTAAATGTTTTTATATAAAAAAGAAGACTGCTGCAAAGTCGAAGAATATAATAAAAACAGAAAATCGATTTCTATTTGACAGTAGTTCATAAATAATGGCAAAAAATGTATATAAATAACATAAATAATTTAGTAATTATTATATGAAATTAAATGGATCTTATTATTTTAAATATAAATTTATATATTCTTTTATTATCAGCCGTGTCACAGATTCCGTTTGGTATACTGTCAATTCCGTATTTGTCATTCCGATCGAAATCATTTTTGGTGCTTTAGATTTCAATCGTTCCACCAATCCGAAAAATTTTGCTTAAGCGATCTTTATGTAACCAAATTGGCAACATCAGGATTTTCACTATATAATATGGCAACAAAAATCACTTAGATATGGCAATGCTTCACAAATCAATTACGAAAATTTTAATTTCCGGTAAACATTTTTTTAAAGAGTTTAAAATATTTGTTAAATAAAGGCATAGAAACTATTTAAATTAAATATTTTTTTTAAATCCATAATAAAAACATGGCACCACGAAATAAGCCCCAATGAAATAAGCCCCAAATCGAAAAATGAAATAAGCCCCAAAAAATTTTATGAAATAAGCCCCAAATTTTTAAAAAATGAAATAAGCCCCAAAAAAAATGAAATAAACCCCAAACAAAATATTTGAAAATTTTTTGGGGCTTATTTCATTTTTCGATTTGGGGCTTTTTTCATTGGGGCTTATTTCGTGCCACCTAAAAACATATGTGACTTGCTCCACGAAAAGGGACCTCTGCGCCGAAAAGAAGTTATTGAGAAAAACGCGTTTAAAAAAAGCGCTTCGTTTTGAGCTACGTATCTGCACCGATGATTTTCATTAATTATGTTCATCTTTACAGGTGATTTGTAAAAAAAAAGACATAGAAACTTGCGGTTTGCGGAATTTGAAAGAGCGTTTTTTTTCCTATAAGAATCACTCAAAAAGTAAAAAAAATTGCTTTATTAAAAGAAAGTATATTTTGATAGTTATTAGTCCTTTGGAATACAGAAAACTCCCATTCCGATCAGGAAAACAAAAATTTTTTTATTCCGAAAACTTTTTTCTTAATCAATTTTCTAAAGCACCAAAATACGGAAAGGATTCCGTTTCCGAACGGAATTTTACTCTGTGACATGGCTGTATATTGAAAAATAAAAAAAAAAAAAAAATAGTCGAGTTCATGTTTAAAAAAAGGTTTTTCGTTAAGTTTTAAGGCAGTAAATATTATTGTTCCGTCTAAATAAGAACAAACATTTTTAAACCATTATTTACGGAATAATTTAAAATTTAAAGAAAATATTATTAAAAACAACACTTGTGCGCTATATTCTAGAGTATAGAAGCCACACCCGACTGAGGAGGAGGTATACTCTTTCTCTCAGCCGTACACGAGAGATGTAAAACAACAAAAATCAACCTTTAAAACTAAAAATTTTGTTTAGCATTTGCTATTACTATCATACTTATTAATATTATAACTGTGAATGTCTGTTTGTTTGTAGGGCTTTCGCGTAAAAACTACTAAACCGATCATCATAAAACTTTGTACAAATATTCTTGGAGGTATTAGAAGTAACATAGGATACATTTTATTAAAAAAAAATCAAATGTAATTGTAATATTAATTCATTTTTATTATACCCCTACCCTTGATCACTGATACTTATTTAATGGCTTCAATGCGAGCGAAGCCGCGGGTAAAAGCTAGTACTATATATACTAAGAATATTTTTTTTTATTTGCACTACAAAAACAGATTTGTCTTGAAACATATTTCTAATAATTCAATAAATAAAACAAATACATAATGATGATTCTATAGAAAATTTAAATTCATTGCAAAATCGAATTCAAAATTAAACAAAAAAATAGAAATACGGTGTTGCGTTGAAGACTACAAAGATTTAAAGAAAAATAAATTTGAAAAAAATAGTCCATTTAATGTAAAGAAAAGACAATTATGATATTCAAAGTGAATTGCGAGAAAATAGTGAAAGTCTTAAAGACTCCAATTAGATTCGAACAACAAAACCCATACAAATATTGGGCATCAAAAATTGGAGCACTAAAATAAAAAGAAATCAAAAGTAAAAAAGTTTGAGAACATCTGGTGGTGTTCAATAAAGAACAGTATTGATTTTATTGCAAATTGAATGTAGTAAAAAACAAATGTTAATCGTTCTATTAAAAACAGTTAAGCATTTAGTTTCCTTTAACAGGTCAAACTAAGCCAGTCGATTGTGCGGATATCCAGGAAGCCATTAAATACAATTAACTACAAAAATTAATAAAATATTTTTAAAATATGTCGAAAGGAGTTATTGCAGTCCACATCATTTTTGTCATTTATTATTTCCTTAATGTACTTATCGGCAACATGACTATATTCTACAATCCTTTAAGGAGAACATTAGATTTATTTCACCTGCCGCTTATACTATTTTGTGCGTTCATCAATTTGATTGCAGTCATCGTGCAAATCAGTGATATTTATTGGACTTATCAAGCATATGATGCGTTTGGATCGTTTAATGCAATCTTCACATTTTTAGTAGCGGTATATATAAGTTTCTTTTCGTGTTTTTTAATTATTTGTGTGGGAAAATGGTTTAACAGACAAAAGATTTTTGAAATATGTAATAAGTTTAAAAATTTAAGTTCATTTTATTTATCTGATGAAAATATTACTGAGAACTATAAAACTGTTAAATCAGTAAGAAATCTAGTTATTTTTAAAATATGTTTGTCTCTTTGTGAAATAACAATGTTGTTATATTTTAATGTGAATATCAGCACATTCTCTACGTCCCCGAATCGTTTTAAGACGATTGTACAAGCTATTTATAATATTTTTCTACAAGTGAATATAATTATATTTGAACTAAATATTTATTTGGGCTTTGTTTTTATTTATATGTGTGTTCAAATGTTACAAGAACGTTTAAAGAAAATTGAGAATAAAGTGAAATTTATTGGTCATCAGGGGACAGTAAAAACGGTTAGAGATGTTCAGAAATGGCGTTCTTCATTAAATCAAGAAATCGAATTTATAAGCCAAGAAGAGTTTAATTTAAAAAATTTAGCTGAAGAAATATTTAACACATTTCATTTGCAGTTATTTTTTTTCCTAATATTCCTATTTTTTGATATTATTTTTAAAATATTTTACATTCTACCTTTTTTCTATAATTTTAACAACACAGAATCTAAATATTACGAATATTACAGCGTCCTTTTTTTTTATGTGTTTTTGCACTTTTTTAATATTTTAACATTTTTCAATATATTTAAAATCTTGAGAAATAGTTTTGACGGCATTAGTCAGACTGTATATCAAATAACACTTCACTTCGCTCTCGATACCGATGAAATTTTTGGACGTGATGATTTGTACTTTAGTGTAAGTAATCGTACGATCAGGTAATAATTTACTTAATTTTAATTAAATTAATTTATTTAATGCTTTCAGTTGGATTGGTTTCTACTTCGAAGTAAATTACGTGTTTTGGAGATGAAATTTTTTGGAGTATTTGAAATAACAAATCACAGATGTTTCATTTTGATAAATGGTGCATTCTTAAATTCGATTTATATGTTGCAATACTATATAGAAAATTTAGAGTACTTTAAGAAATTATATAAAAGAAGTTAATCTATTACAATCGGCTAAATTTTTTTATATCCGCTCAGAAAATCAAATCGTTATTGAATAGAACTTTAATAATTGTGTTTTCTGAAGTAAGAAACAAATAATTTTCTTAATTAATACTTATAAGTAATTTTAGTTTGTACTTTATTGTTGGACACCTAAGAATATTGAATACGCCTAATAGTTGTTAAGATTGATATTGAATTGGCCAGCAAATGTAAAATGTTTATAATTATTATTAAAGTTATTTGTGTCACTTTATTTCTATTGGTAGCATAATCACATAAATATTAATTGTTATTCTTAATTATGCAAATATTTTGTCACCATTGATTCTTTTAATTAATTTTGTAAAAATAATGCAATAAAAATTCGTAAAGTTATTTTTGTCTTCATTCATTAATTGTATGTTTTACTTCTAATTTACAAGTTCTTGAAGATGAGTGTTACACAAAGTTAGATTGTTTTATCAGAGGTCAAGAGATTCGCACCAATCTGTAAAAAAATATTATTTAATTTTGTTGTCTTAAAATTAAATAGGATATATTTCAAATTTTGTTAATGAAAAACTAGATGATAAAAATATTGCAGATAATCAAACAGAAAACTTCTCTTACGATTATTTTGAGATTTTCGGCATTTATGTACTCAAAGACACCATGAAATAGACACGCCCCTACTTTCATATTCTCGTACATGGGTAGACCATCCTAACAAAGGTGGATTATCTAAGCGAACGAATGCAATATATAAAAAACAATTTATTTCTACCAACGATTTCCTATCACTTAGAATTGTGACGTACATACCCCCGTATGTAAACGCACAGAAATATAAAAATGTTCAACAACTGAATATATTGCATTGAATATAATTTGAAAAAACTTTTTGCAAAAATGAATATTTTTTAATCGATATTTTGTCATTGTTTTGCTTTTGTAACTTTCTAAACATTTTGAGAATACTTTTTTTATATATAAACTGGAAACAATTTTGTAAAAATTTTAGTTCATAATAGTTTTAGTCCCATTCAATAGTCTTCGTAAATAATCTTTTATTTTCTCTCAACTCGTAACTTCGTAAATATACTGTATACGTCTCTACATTTAAATTGGGCGGAACTGGTAAACTTGACCCTGACAAGAAGCGCATGTAATTTTTCTAATATGCCACCTTATTTTGCGCAATGAAGTAATTTTTTCTACACAAATCCTGACACCATTAACCGACCACAAGATAGACTGATAAGAATATGTACGAATAGAATCTGTATAGAAACAATTACTTTTTTGCGGAACAAATTGTTTTTTTAACGAGGACATGCGCTTCTGATCAGGTTCAAGTTTATTTGTTCCTCTCTACATATTGTTAGATGATAATTGTCTATTTTTTAAGTTGCGTGTTGGAGGCATATAATTGACTGACATGGACATATTGAAAATTGTTTACACACAGTTTCGTATCAGAGTGAAGTAATCTTGTGGCCATTTATTGGATTCATTTATGGACGTGAGGGCAAAGGATTTGTGACTTGCAATATTTTAAAGTTTGAAAAGTTTGAAAACCCCATCTATTTATTTAAAATATAAAAGTTGCAAGAAGCTTTAATAACTAAAAGACTTACAATATTAATTCTAATTTATGTTTGAAAACAAAATGTAAACTTGTTACTAACTTCTTTTACAAAATTCTAAAAGAAACTACAGTTAAAATGTTAAATAATGTTGTATATTAATTTTTGGTACCTAAGATTTTAAGTCTACAATTTGACAGAAATTTTATGAATATTTACATTTCCGTAAATTTTTGTTATTCCTGGTTATAGATTATTTTTAATTTTGGACCAAAGATCATTTATGGGACTACGCATAACAAGAGTGTTTGGATAACTGATGGCCCTGGTCTTTATTTCATCCACTCATTTGCAGTTAATTGGTTGTGAACCCAAAGGTACGACTTTTCAACGCATGTTTGAGACTCGCACAGTAGGCAGCGATGACACTGCATGGTATTTAATATAACATCTTTCAGGTTGTCTACAAGCTTTGGAGTTCTTATAAAGTATATAAATTTCTTAACATGTGCCATACGTTATTCTTTATTAATTAATTCGACATTGACCGTCATGAGCGATATCGCCTTTCGACAGGAAATTCATTAAAAAACTTATGTTTATTGACTATTTGGCATGACTCATATACATCATCAATCAATAATTCTAATTTTAACTATACTTCAGTAATAATGAAGCTCTCCTTTCATCTTCATTAAAAAAGAAAATAGCAACGTTGATCCCTAACACCAAATGTTATATCCTTGTGAAAAATTTACCACTCGCTCTTGCCATTTACGTAGATTTTTTTTTAGCTTAGAACCATTCGGTCACCATAGTAACGGCGGCTTTGGAAGGAATTTGGCATGATTTTCTTCATGTCCCATTTAATCCCTTTAAATTCTTTGTTAAGCGCATCAGCGAAAAATATGCACGAGTAGACACGTCTTGGATTTCGCAATGGCAAATAATCTACAAAAAAAAAAAAAAAAAAAAAAATTGTTTTTAAATTAAATACATTTTAATGCGTATATTTTTCATGTTAGGTTAGGTTAGGTTAGCAGGCTGCTGGTAAGAGGATGATTTAGATTCCAGCTCACTTGGGTCCTGAAACTGGTCCCATTGTGTTACCTGTAGTGAGCGATAGTATTAGAGAAAGGGAGATTAGAGTCTAAATAAGAGTAGGCAAAAGAGGGAGAGAGAAGAACAAGAGAAGGACAGGTGGGAAAAATTGAAGCAAGGGCTGAGTCTTGCAGTGAAACGGGCAGGATGTCAAGCCCACTATTTGGGCGAACCATCCACTGCTCCTGATGAAGGAGCTTAGACAATCGAGTTCCGTAACTGAGAGCTCGGAGAGGGTACTGAAGGATCTGCTGCCTAGAAAGCGAAAGCGGTGATTCTCCATAGCTGGGCAGAGGCATAGAAGGTGTGCGATGCTTTCTTCTTCTTCCTCGTCATTACAGCTGGAGCAGTATTCATTATATGGTAGACCCATGCGTCTGGCATGGGAACCAAAGGTGCATTGTCCTGTGATTGTGGCCACAAGACTGCGCAATTGCGTTTTGGGGAATTTCAACAGATTTTTGGTTCTGTTGACGTCTAGGCGAGGCCATAATGTCCTTGCTGTGGTGCAGGTTGGCTCATTAAAGCATCTGGTTTGTACCATCTGCATGAGAGTTTTATCAATTCGCTTCCAGCAGGCCAGGAGCGGAAGACCATTTTCATGTTTCTCTTAATATGATTTCGATTTCAGAACCTGCTTTAGGGAAAGTAAAAAGAAAAATTAATGTTTAAATAAAAAATCAAAATAAAAAAATAATTCATTATTCATAAAAACTTCATAGAATTTGCCTGAGAATAAAACAAATCAAGAGATTCTAACAAAATTAAAAATAAATAATTAAAACTTGATAATATTATCAGTTTGCTTCATACTGCTTGAAGAGTTGTGTTACTAAAAAAAGAGATAGTCGACCTTGCAGATATTCCCTGGAACTTCTTCTAAAATGCAACCTATCAAGCTCGACTAAGTATCCGAATCTTGAAAATCACAAGTTTTTTTTTAAGAAATTAAATAGTTTGAATTTTTTCGAATTATTTAGTCAAGGTTTTACCGATTTTGATCATTTCAAGCCATTTTTAAAGATCCAGAAAAGTAATTGAGTTTTAAAATCGACAAGCAGTTTTGGAATTATCATATTTATAAAAATGTATTTTTTCAATATATTTTGAGAACAATATTTTTCGAAAATATTATCTTTCGAAGAATTTATAGCATACTGAGAAGAAAAATTATGAGTACTTTCTTCATAAGTAGTCGTGTTCATATTTTTATCCACTAAATGATAATATTTAAAAAATTCTTCCCAATTTTATTAAAAATGGATTTAGGTTTAAATCAAGTTTTAACACACTCACACTTATTTTCTTATACATTTAAAAGTTTACTATAAACTTGATTTAAATTTTGTTTTAAAATGTTTGTACTATTTTTCTTTCAAGTAAATAGTGAGTAAATATTCGATGTGTTTTTCTAAAATATATTCTGGTATAGTAGAACAATTATGGCTTAAAGAACTATTAGGCAAAAATTTCTAACTATTTCTAATGTATTCAACGAAGCTTTTAAATCACGTAGAATCTACGTCACTTCTTTAAATTTTCAAGAATTTCGACATAAAGTATATGCAAAACTTGAACGTGTGTCTCCATGGAATGACTCAAAAGCAAAAATCAATCAATAACTTTTATATTAACTCTACTTAAATAATGATGAAGTTCTTGAAACAAAATGTCCTGTCTTTGTGGAAAATTTACAACTCTTGCGCATTAACGTATTTTCTTCCGTTTTCAAGTATACGTCATTCTTGTTTCTTATAAAGGGTATAGAACTTTAAGTTGCCATAACTTTTTTATCTGGCGGCAATTTAAACAACTGTCAAGTGATTAATTTTTGGTAAATTTTGGCATTTCAACATAAACAGACTGACGCCCGAACATTTTTTCATTTTTTCAACATCATGGTTCTGTTAGAAATACGAATCGGGATTTTTATAAGCGATTTTTGTTAGATAAGAAGCTGACTTTTGTTCGAATGGTTACGTCAATAACCAACACTGCCATGTTTGGAGTGATGATAATCCCCAAGTGTATAATGAGACACTGTTGCATCCAGAAGGAAACGTTTGGTAACCGCATAGTTTCAAGTTTAGGGTCCGTGAATTGGACTCCTAGATCGCGAGATTTAACGCCGCAACTACGGATAATCTACGCCGATAAGCCCGACACGATTGACCGCTTGGAGAGCAAAATTCGCCGCGTTATTGTCGATGTACGACGCCAATTGTTGGCAAATGTCATCGAAAATTTGACCTCCAGATTAGACTTGGCGGGCATATGCCAGAAGTCATATAATGCCAGAAGATTATCCTTCGAATATAGTAAGTAAATTGTATGTCAATTTAAAAATACTCATCTTTGTTTTATTCCACTTCAAAGTTTTATAACTCTATAAAAACCAACCTTTATATGCAGTGTACTAAAAATAAAACAAATGAATTTAACAAAATTTTATTTGTTGTTGTTGTGAAATACGCTTTTATTTCGTTGACACTACTACCAACTCATCAGCAGATTTTTAGAAATCATGTTTCCAACATTTACAAAATTTAATTGACATAAAAATAAACTAGAAATGTGAACAACGTAAATAAAAGCAAATAAAATAATTTATTTAGAAGACTAAACAGCAAACATTTTGTTAAAATGGTATTAAAGATAACCTTGACCGTTTCAATTGTGACATTCTATTTCGTTTTAATTAAACTAAAATATATTTATATCGCCCTTTTTTCATTTCAGTCTTTTGCCTTTGCCCTTTGCACGGTTATTCTAATCAGATTGTTAGTAAAGTTTAATTGAAACAAATTTTTATTCTTGCTCTCTAATTAAATGCATTTAAAATATATTCCCTTAAGGTGGGTGTTTTTAAAATAAAGGTGTAAGAAGTAGGGTGAAATGAGTCCGTATTGTATGTATCAAACTAGAAATATTAACTAGTTGCAAATATTTTAGCATTTAGTTTTCCTTAACAGTTCAAATTAAACAATCACACTGTGCGGATATCCAGGCAGCCATTAAATACAATTAACTACAAAAATTAATAAAATATTTTTAAAATATGTCGAAAGGAGTTATTGCAGTCCACATCATTTTTGTCATTTATTATTTCCTTAATGTACTTATCGGCAACATGACCATATTCTACAATCCTTTAAGGAGAACATTAGATTTATTTCACCTGCCGCTTATACTATTTTGTGCATTCATCAATTTGATTGCAGTCATCGTGCAAATCAGTGACATTTATTGGACTTATCAAGAATATGATGCATTTGGATCGTTTAATGCAATCTTCACATTTTTAGTAGCGGTATATATAAGTTTCTTTTCGTGTTTTTTAATTATTTGTGTGGGAAAATGGTTTAACAGACAAAAGATTTTTGAAATATGTAATAAGTTTAAAAATTTAAGTTCATTTTATTTTTCTGATGAAAATATTACTGAGAACTATAAAATTGTTAAATCAGTAAGAAATCTAGTTATTTTTAAAATATGTTTGTCTCTTTGTGAAATAACAATCCACACAAAAACATAAATGTGAAAATAAGGCCAAGTTCGTATCCAAAAAGTTTCGGCCGTAAAAAGTAATGAGATCAAAATAAGGACCAAGTTTTTGATAGGTATAATTCCATCTCATTTCTAGGCAAACTATAAGCTTGGCAAAATTTTTCAAAGAATTCTTTCCATATTAGAAAGGCAAAAAAGTTTTGCCAAGCTTATAGTTTGCCTAGAAATAAGATGGAATTATACCTATCAAAAACTTGGTCCTTATTTTGATCTCATTACTTTTTACGGCCGAAACTTTTTGGATACGAACTTGGCCTTATTTTCAGATTTATGTTTTTGTGTGGATCTCACTTCTTTTTTCTAAGTTGTTTTCGTATAAATATTTCAAATTTCAGCTTTCTAGCTATACTGGAAAGGCCCCATACAAATAAGGGCACCCAACTCCCCCCAGGTGAAAAGTGCCCGTTAAAAAAACATTTTCGTTAATTTCTCATCAGAACCTACCTGTGTACCAAATTTCAGCTTTCTATCTATACTGGAAGTGCCCCATACAAAGAAGGGGCAGTCAGGTCCCCACTGGGAGGAAAGTGCCCATTTTCAGATTTTTCTGGTTATTTTCTCACCAAGACCTACCTGTGTACCGAATTACAGCTTTCTAGCTATACTATAAGTGCCCCATATAAAGAAGGGGCACTCAGGTCCCCCCTGGAAGGAAAGTGCCCGTTTTCAGATTTTTTTGGTTATTTTCTCGCCAAGACCTACCTGTGTACCAAATTTCAGCTTTCTAGCTATACTGGAAATGCCCCATACAAAGAAGGGGCACTCAGGTCCCCCCTGGGAGAAAAGTGCCCATTTTCAGATTTTTCTGGTTATTTTCTCACCAAGACCTACCCGTGTACCAAATTTCAGTTTTCTAGCTATACTGGAAGTGCCCAATAATATTGATGAGTCAGTGAGTCAGTGAGTCAGTGAGTATGTACTAAAATATGGACTTTTCACACCTTAATATCTTGGGAAGCTTCTTCAAATTTAACCTGTGAGGTTACCTCTGTGGGGAGAACTTATGTTTAAAGTTTCATTATATTACGATCAAGAGGAGCAAAGTTATGAGGGGGGTAAAAACAGCTCGAACTGTTTCGTGTAAATATACACACTGTGTGGCCGAACTTGGCCTGGCGCACTACCGTGCGCCTAAATGTTGTTATATTTTATGTGTGTTCAAATGTTACAAGAACGTTTAAAGAAAACTGAGAATAATGTGAAATTTATTGGTCATGAGGGGACAATAAAAACTGTTAGAGATTTTCAGAAATGGCGTTCTTCATTAAATCAAGAAATCGAATTTATAAGCCAAGAAGAGTTTAATTTAAAAAATTTAGCTGAAGAAATATTTAACACATTTCATTTGCAGTTATTTTTTTTCCTAATATTCCTATTTTTTTATATGATTTTTAAAATATTTTACATTCTACCTTTTTTCTATGATTTTAACAAAACTGAATCTAACTATTACGAATTTTATAGCATCCGTTTTTTTGATGTGTTTTTGCACTTTTTTAATATTTTAACATTTTTCAATATATTTAAAATCTTGAGAAATAGTTTTGACGGCATTAGTCAGATTGTATATCAAATAACACTTCATTTCGCTCTCGATACCGATGAAATTTTTGGACGTGATGATTTGTACTTTAGTGTAAGTAATCGTATGATCAGGTAATAAATTACTTTAATTTAATTAAATTAATTAATTTAATGCTTTCAGTTGGATTGGTTTCTACTTCGAAGTAAATTACGTGTTTTGGAGATGAAATTTTTTGGAGTATTTGAAATAACAAATCACAGATGTTTCATTTTGATAAATGGTGCATTTTTAAATTCGATTTATATGTTGCAATACTATATAGAAAATTTAGAGTACTTTAACAAATTATATAAAAGAAGTTAATCTATTACAATCGGGTAAATATTTTTATATCCGCTCAGAAAATCAAATCGTTATTGAATAGAACCTTAATAATTGTGTTTTCTGAAGTAAGAAACACCAATAATCTGCAAATAATTTTCTTAATTAATACTTATAAGTAATTTTAGTTTGAACTTTATTGTTGGATACCTAAGAATACTGAATACGCCTAATAGTTGTTGAGATTGATATTGAATTGGCCAGCAAATGTAAAATGTTTATAATAATTATTAAAGTAATTTGTGTCTCTTTATTTGTATTGGTAGCATAATCACATAAATATTAATTGTTATTCTTAATTATGCAAATATTTTGTCACCATTGTTTCTTTTAATTAATTTTGTAAAAATAATGCAATAAAAATTTAAAATGTTATTAGTAGAAAAAATTCTCTTTGTTTTTATTTATAATTCGTAGTACACACTTTTAATACTTTTAATTCCCAAGTTCTTGAAGATAAAAGAAGAACAAAGATAGTTAAATTTTAAATCAACTGTTTGAACAAATAATCAGGAGTCGGAATTTGCATTAAATAATTAAATAAAATTAAAGTTTGTTCTGCAAAAATTAAAATAATTTTAAGGTATTTAAAATTTCGTTATTGAAATGTGTTTAATTAACTTGAAGAACGTCGTTCTGTCAAACAATAAATTAAAATCTAATCCAGCAAGTAATATTCAGAATATACCACAATTGTTGCAATCTAAAGTGGCCTGGAGACGATCAAAAAAACACGTCAATCAGTGCATATGTGTGAGTGTCGTGTTTTTGTCGTTTTAAAGGAGACATACAAATAAAATCGTCAATCATCATTTTCATTTTGACATCGCCGCGTTCGGTTGTAAACATGACGTCATCGGAAGATGAATTATTATTACTTGCGTCTTCTGCAATTTTGTTAAAAAAGAAAACATGAAAAGAAGAAAAAAACTATGGATGAAAAGTTGGTATAAAAAAAGAAACACTTTTACACACGAAAATCTTTTAAGTGAATTAAGATTAAATTGCAATGATGATTATGGAAATTTTTTGAGAATAGCTTCCCAAACATTCGATGAACTGTTGTGTATGGTGAAGCCCTTAATAGAAAAGAAGAACACGGTGATGCGAGAAGCAATAACACCCAGTATGCGTTTGTCAGCAAAATTGCGATATTTGGCAACTGGAAATATATTTGAAGACCTTAAATTTATAACAGCTATCTCCCCTAGATCGCTTGGATTGATTGTTATTGAGACATGTGAGGCTATTTGTAAATGCCTCTCAAATTTTATACAGGAAAGAAAATAAAAAAATACGTATACATTTTGTTTTATTAATATGTATGTATATATGTATATATTTATTCAAGTAATGTACATACATATGTACATATAAAAGCATTAATTAAATAAAAATATTATTCCGAAAATGTTGAAAAAAAACGTGAAATTGGTGAATTTAATAGTGAAGAGATGGTAAGCATTGGTAATTTTCTATAAGTTTTAAAATAAATTTTTTTTCGTCCGCACATCTATCCATCACTACAGTTGCAAAATATTGTTTAAAAGTACATAGGTGGCAGGATAAAGACATTAAATAAAAAAATAAGATAATGGCTGTCAAAAAACCAGAAATATACATACGTTTGACACTTTTTATACACAAAGCTACCAAAGCATAAAATAAACAAGTGTTACTGTGCTGCCATCTTTCTACTTCGATTACAAAACAACTGACATTTGTTATCGTCAATCACAAATGGAGACTATCAAAATAATTATACGTCAAAATAAAATATCAAAAGATTTTGATTCTCATCAATCAGAGCCGACAACGTATATGTGTACCCGAAAAAGCACGACTGCACGCACACACTTCGAACGTTGATGTGTTTTTTTGATCGTCTCCAGAGGGCATAAAGTATGGCTTAATATTGCGAACATGCTAATTGGGGAGGCGTATACTTGATATTTGAATATAAACTAGTTTGTTTTTATATCAAGTATACGCCATCATTGTTTCTAATTAGAATGCTGCATAAATAGATGTGTAGTAGCTAAGAAGTTCGTTCACGTGTACTTCCAAACCATGAACACTTACTCGAAATGAATTACAGAAACAATATTCATGTTTTTGAGAACACCAAAAACTTGTTGTCACTTTTTGTTGTTACTCGACTTGTACTCGTGTGTAAGGTCACTGCTTGTGTGTTTTGATATCCTACTCGCAACATGTATGAACAGAACTAGGTGAACATAATGCGTTTTTGTTGTGACAAAACAAAGATATATGTATTAAATACAACATTTCTAAAATAAAACAAAATTCAATAATTTCACATGTGTTGTTTTTAGCTTTTATTTGAGATTGAAGCTATTCTTCATGTTGAAATCTTAGTCCGTGTATGAGAATATTTTTAAAACACTGCAATGGTCAATAATTATATGTACTGCGATTCAATATGTATGAACAGTAATGGTTCAAATCAAAATGAAACGAAATTGCCATATCAAACATGATGTTGATTATTTGCAATACAAAACATTTAAACAGGAAGTTATGTGAATCGTAATAATAAATAAAAACTAAAGTAACAAAATTTGACATTTATTTGAAAGTCTATTTTAATGCTTTGTAGTTCGCAAATCTTTTTGTAAGTTTATGTATAAATAGATGAGCTTTGGAACTTTTCAAACATAAATGGTAAACATCTACTGATGAGTTGGTATGGCAACCAACGAAATATATATTTAGATATTGCTAACCCTCAACAAATAAATAAAAATTTTCTAAACTAACAAAGTTATGAAATAAAATTCTATTAAAGATAACCTGGACTGCTTTTACTTTGACATTTTAACAAATTATTTTATAGTCGTATTGTGATGCCACTGGGAGCAACTTTTTACCCATTGCCTTTTAAATTATTTTTTCTAAATTAAAAACTATGAAGGGGTCATTATAAACATAAATACTACATGTCCCAGCTGAGGGTTGAGTTCGTGCAAAACTATTTTGTTACGGACATGAAATTTATTTTTACAAACACGCACATGACGAAAAGTATTCCCTTTTACTAAGCAAGGGTTGGTTTTCTGATCATCCGCAAGTAATTGCAACAGATTATCTAGATTTTTTGGCTTGTATGTATATTAAAGCAATATTTATATAATTTTATTAGAGTTTCTTAATTTGGAAAGTAATATTATCAGGCTCAAGTTCAGTTTTATTGAATTAATGAAAATTCAAAATTACTAAGAGTTTTTTTGTGTTGGAAAATATTATTATTTATATCCAATCAGTTTTTAGCAGAACGTATCAGTACTGATTTCAAGGCCGCTACACCTCTCATCAGCGTTCAATTGTCCATCTTTACAAATTTCGTAAAGTGGATACTAATTGAGAAGAATATCAACTATTTAACCAGTTTTCAACAGAAATAGAATATGAGAATTAATTTTTAATTCAATTTTTATTCTACAATGAAACAGTGCTGGTTAGTACGAAATTCCCTCATTACTGTTTGGAACTAATAATCAACACAAACTCATAGTCCGTTATCATCAAAGTATTCTACTTTGTATTTTAACGTTTTTGTTGTTTTTACTCTATATTAAGGAAATTCACATATTACTGTGACCCCTGTTATTAGGGTATTTATAGCTCGTGCCCAAGCGGAATTAATATTTTTATATTATTATTATTACGAATAAACGTAATTATTATTTGAACTTATATTGATACTGATACTGATACTGATACGTTCTGCTAAAAACTGATTGGATATAAATAATAATATTTTCCAACACAAAAAAACTCTTAGTAATTTTGAATTTTCATTAATTCAATAAAACTGAACTTGAGCCTGATAATATTACTTTCCATATGTAAATCAATATAAGTTCAAATAATAATTACGTTTATTCGTAATAATAATAATATAAAAATATTAGTTTCTTAATTTTTCATTATAATTTTTCATTTTTTAACAACCAAGGGCGAACAACATTTTATGAAGGTTTTATAAATAACCCAGCAAAAAATATGTGACGAACACTTTCATAACTTCTACTTACAAAAAAAATATTGTCGCTTAATCCAACTTAATTTAGATGTTAATTAACTGTTAATGTAAATTTGTGTTGCATTTTTTATTAGATATTTATTAAATCAACCATGTCACTATAGTAATTGGACTACTAATGGAATTATTTGTCCTTAAAAAATCTTGTTACTTAAAGTAACCATAAAAAAGTGGTTGCAGAATTCAATTGTGTTTCAGGATGAAAATGTGCAAAAATTATAACTGTAATGAAACCATAGTACATGGGTATGTTTAACAAATTTATTTGTAGTTTAACCACAAAAATTGTGCAATTTAGTTAACGGCTTATATCATCGTAGGATAAGTCAAATGTTTGGTTAACTGCGCAGTTAATACATACAAAGAAATAAAAGAAGTCTTTGGATTGAATTTCTTCTGAAGCAAAACTTGATTCATTCCATTCGATTGTAATGAATCGCTTTATGGAAATCAAAGAAAACTGCAGTCTGCAGAAGATTTTCCTTCGTTACGTTTCTTGCAGCTTTTGTAACATCAGAGTATAATTTTAATATCTGTTGTACTCGTATTTTCTCATTAATAAAACGCCGCCGCAAAGTATTTTTAACGCAGTAAGATAGCAAACAAGGCATCGGTTTTATAGTTGTTGCATTGTTTCCGAACTTTGCATATGTATGTGATTTAAATACAGTAGCAATACTGTATACAAACTTTGTATACGAACGTTTTGGAAGTCAGCCACTCTTTCCCTCAGCCGTACACGAGAGATGTAACACATCAAAAATCAACAGTTGGAATTAAAAATTTTGTTTAGCACTGGCTAAACATATACTAAAGTATTTTTAGATTTAAGATTTGAAAAACTTATTGATGTTTCAATTTTTATAATTGAAGATTCAATAAATAATAAAAGTACCACAAAAAAAAAAAAAAATAAAACTTTAAATAACTTGAAATTGTTTTCCTTTTAACAGAATACAACAGATATGTGAAACTGCTGACCACCCCTGATTATTTATTCAAACATTTTATTTAAAACTTTATTAACTTTGTTATACTTTCACCTTCAAACACTTGAAAATTAAAAGTATGTACAGTCGAATACGGATAAGACCGCAATGTTTAACTAAAAAATAGCTTAATTGAAAATAAAAATTATTATTTATTATTTTTGAACAATTTCAAAGCTCTTATGTACATTCGCTTAAAAGAAAATCCGCTTAAGTAAAACATTTTTTGGTTAGAAATAAGCTGATTTATTCCGATGCTAAAACAGAGCAATTACGAAGTGAGTTCGTTTAACTGAAACGTTTTTCATTTAACCGAATTTCTTTTTAACGAAAATCTCGTATAAGTGAAACAAAATGCTTTTAATTTTACATTTCCGCTGAACCGAATTCGACTGTAGTACAATTATTAGATTGAAACGAAGAAAATTTTAACTATTGACAACATTTTAAGGTTTATTGTATTATTTTTACAAAATTTTAGGAAAAATAAGTGATGACAAAACACATGAATAATTACGAATAAAGTGACATAAATCATTATAATTAACATTTTAGAGTATAATTTTAATATCTGTTGTACTCGTATTTTCTCATTAATAAAACGCCGCCGCAGAGTATTTTTAACGCAGTAAGATAGCAAACAAGGCATCGGTTTTATAGTTGTTGCATTGTTTCAGAACTTTGCATATGTATGTGATTTAAATACAGTAGCAATACTGTATACAAACTTTGTATACGAACGTTTTGGAAGTCAGCCACTCTTTCCCTCAGCCGTACACGAGAGATGTAACACATCAAAAATCAACAGTTGCAATTAAAAATTTTGTTTAGCACTGGCTAAACATATACTAAAGTATTTTTAGATTTAAGATTTGAAAAACTTATTGATGTTTCAATTTTTATAATTGAAGATTCAATAAATAATAAAAGTACCACAAAAAAAAAAAAAAAATAAAACTTTAAATAACTTGAAATTGTTTTCCTTTTAACAGAATACAACAGATATGTGAAACTGCTGACCACCCCTGATTATTTATTCAAACATTTTATTTAAAACTTTATTAACTTTGTTATACTTTCACCTTCAAACACTTGAAAATTAAAAGTATGTACAGTCGAATACGGATAAGACCGCAATGTTTAACTAAAAAATAGCTTAATTGAAAATAAAAATTATTATTTATTATTTTTGAACAATTTCAAAGCTCTTATGTACATTCGCTTAAAAGAAAATCCGCTTAAGTAAAACATTTTTTGGTTAGAAATAAGCTGATTTATTCCGATGCTAAAACAGAGCAATTACGAAGTGAGTTCGTTTAACTGAAACGTTTTTCATTTAACCGAATTTCTTTTTAACGAAAATCTCGTATAAGTGAAACAAAATGCTTTTAATTTTACATTTCCGCTGAACCGAATTCGACTGTAGTACAATTATTAGATTGAAACGAAGAAAATTTTAACTATTGACAACATTTTAAGGTTTATTGTATTATTTTTACAAAATTTTAGGAAAAATAAGTGATGACAAAACACATGAATAATTACGAATAAAGTGACATAAATCATTATAATTAACATTTTAGAGTATAATTTTAATATCTGTTGTACTCGTATTTTCTCATTAATAAAACGCCGCCGCAGAGTATTTTTAACGCAGTAAGATAGCAAACAAGGCATCGGTTTTATAGTTGTTGCATTGTTTCAGAACTTTGCATATGTATGTGATTTAAATACAGTAGCAATACTGTATACAAACTTTGTATACGAACGTTTTGGAAGTCAGCCACTCTTTCCCTCAGCCGTACACGAGAGATGTAACACATCAAAAATCAACAGTTGCAATTAAAAATTTTGTTTAGCACTGGCTAAACATATACTAAAGTATTTTTAGATTTAAGATTTGAAAAACTTATTGATGTTTCAATTTTTATAATTGAAGATTCAATAAATAATAAAAGTACCACAAAAAAAAAAAAATAAAACTTTAAATAACTTGAAATTGTTTTCCTTTTAACAGAATACAACAGATATGTGAAACTGCTGACCACCCCTGATTATTTATTCAAACATTTTATTTAAAACTTTATTAACTTTGTTATACTTTCACCTTCAAACACTTGAAAATTAAAAGTATGTACAGTCGAATACGGATAAGACCGCAATGTTTAACTAAAAAATAGCTTAATTGAAAATAAAAATTATTATTTATTATTTTTGAACAATTTCAAAGCTCTTATGTACATTCGCTTAAAAGAAAATCCGCTTAAGTAAAACATTTTTTGGTTAGAAATAAGCTGATTTATTCCGATGCTAAAACAGAGCAATTACGAAGTGAGTTCGTTTAACTGAAACGTTTTTCATTTAACCGAATTTCTTTTTAACGAAAATCTCGTATAAGTGAAACAAAATGCTTTTAATTTTACATTTCCGCTGAACCGAATTCGACTGTAGTACAATTATTAGATTGAAACGAAGAAAATTTTAACTATTGACAACATTTTAAGGTTTATTGTATTATTTTTACAAAATTTTAGGAAAAATAAGTGATGACAAAACACATGAATAATTACGAATAAAGTGACATAAATCATTATAATTAACATTTTAGATTTTGTACACAATAAAATTAAATATATTGACATTGACAATCTTAATAATAGGGCTGTTCAATACTCTGAGATTTATAACAAAAAAAAATATAATATATAAATGTTTTTGTTATATTAAAAGAAAATCTGATGCAAATTCTATTCATTGTTTGAAAAAGCATTATCTAAAATTGGAATTAGCGGTAATTATATTGAATTTCATATTCTAAGATGAATTGATACAAAATTTGTGAGTGCGAGTAGAATTAATCAGATGAACTTTAAACACGAGTTCTGTTAAAAAGAATCAGCTGATGATTTGCTTATAATATTTCATAAATAAAATATATTAAACTTGCTTTTTATTATGTTTCGACACAAAAATTCGAAAAAAAACATATTTAAAACTGTACGATTATATTCAAAATAATTAATGGGGAGAAAAATTTTACCCGAACGCTATTTGCGTATATTTTATATGTTACTGACGGCATTCTAGTAGTTGAAATTATTCAAGTTTCTCCAGGTAGTATTGCAACATATAAGTAGCATTTAAAAATGCACCATTTATCAAAATGAAACATTCGGAATTTGATATTTTAAATACGTCAAAAAATTTTAAGTCCAAAATTCGTAATTTACTTCGAAGTAGAAACCAATCCAACTGAAAGCATTAAATGAATTAATTAAATTAAGTGAATTAAATCTGATCATGCGATTACTTACATTAAAATACAAATCATCACGAGCGAAAATTTCATCGGTATCCTGAGAGAAGTGAAGTGTTATTTGATACACAATCTGACTAATGTTCTTAAAACTATCTTTCAAATGCTTAAATATATTGAAAAATGTTATAATATTTAAAACATACAATAACATGTCACGAAAAGTGATTGTGTAATGGTAGTAGTAACCGTTAGATGTTACTTTCTCAAAAGAATAGAAAAAGAATAAACTATAATATATTTTAAAATTCAAATTGAAAAACCAGAAAATCAACAGCACAAATAATGTGAAACGAAAAGTATTAAAAAGTTCTTCTGCCAGATTTTTTAAATTAAACTCCTCATTGCTTATAAACTCGATTTCTTGACTTAAAGAGTCACGCCATTTCTTAATATCTCTAACATTTTTTATCGTCCCCTGATGACAAATAAATTTAACATTATTCTCAATTTTCCTTAAACGTTGTTGTAGCATTCGAACACACATAGAAATAAAAGTTAAGCCCAAATAAATATTTAATTCGAAGAAAATTAGGATTACTTGGGCAATAATATGAAAAATAACTTCGTTAAGTATTTTAACAAGATTAGAAGACTGAGCTGTTTTGCTTAAATTCCACATATCATTAAATATTTTTTTCATCTCACAAAGAGACCATACAATTTTAAATAGAACAAGATTTCTTATTGACGCAACTGCTTCAGAGTTCTCATTAACATTCTCATTAGACAAATAGAATGAGATTAAAATTTTAAACTTATTATAAATTGCAAAAATCTTTTGCCTTTTCAACCAATTTTGCATAATAATATTTAAAATGCACAAATAACAGCTTAAAATTATTGCTAATGACACTGTAAGGATAAAATTAAATGACTCAAATGCATTAAATTTTTCATGTATCAAAAAGATGTAAAACACTATATTGATGACAGCAAACAAATTGATGAACGCACAAAATATTATAAGCGGCCAATGACATGAGTTGAATGTTCTCCTCAAAGGATTGTAGAATATATTCGTGTTACCGAAAAGTACGTTAAGAAAATAATAAACGACAAAGATGATGTGAACTGCAATCAATACTTTTGACATATTTTAAAAATATTTAATTAAAATTTTTTTAATTGATTATTATTTCTGGTATTCTTGGATATCCGCTCACTCTGCCAGTTTAGTTTAAACTGTTAAACTGACAAACGAAACTAAGTGCTAAAATATTTACCACTAACTGATGTAATAAGTTAAATGTTATTCTACACTGAACGCAAGAATTAATAATACTTTTTAGAATTTTGATTTACCATTTTATTTTGTTGATTTAATAGATTTTAAAGTTGAAACCTTTTTAAATTTTAAGTTTGAAATTTTCCATTCAATTCTGTTCAAATATATTTCGCACTATTTTGGTTCCCGATATTTGTATTTATTTAATTTTGTATTGTTGAGTTTTATTTGACCTCTTAACTTGTTTCTTAACATCCATTTTAAATTTTTGGTATTTTTTATAATATTTCTTGGCGTCTTTGTCCTGAGACTATGATTTGTAAAAAGTTATTTTCGCAAATATGTCTTTCTTTTATTTTTTGGTATACGAGTATTTATTTGGAAGATATTTTGGGATTTTGCATAGAAGTGAAAAAATGCAAGACATTAGAGTGAGAAAATATTTTATTTCAAAATTTTACATACAATTTTGAGAACATTTCGAAACTATTAAAAGTTTTCCTAAGAAACTAAATCGTAAATAAATTCTAAATTTGAAGCATTGCTTTGCAGCCAAATTTCAAATACATATTCATTCTTCTTATACACTCGTTATAAAGGTTTATTATTATTTCTATAATCCCCGTGTAGTAGAATGGGTTGCACCCAATTGGTAACTTATTTATTTTAAAAGTGGTATAAGTTTTTTGCCTTCATTTTTAGATACTTACTATTTCATGACATCCTCTATCTAATAATAATAAAGTTTGATGTCATCAGCGACGTGAAACGTCCGGGGAAACTTCATTACGACACGTGGATGTCGGAATGGGGGTTGTTGAAAACCGTTTAATAAAACTCAAAGTCTATTGGAAATCGAACCAATATATTTCAGTTCAGTAAATATCCAGCACATTACTAAGTCCTGCTACCACTCTACAGCAGCTACACATTAAAACTAACATCGTAATATTTTACATTAAGAAAAATATTTTTTTAAAACAATAAATTAAAAACAATTTATAAATTGCTTTTTTCTTTAATTATTGAAAATTTTTCCTATAAAAAAATATTATAATCTTAAATTGAGGACAACAGTATCGGTTTTAAAGTAAGATTTTTTCTTATAATTCGGAATTTAAAAAATATTTTCTAATAAAATTACAACTTAACTAAGATTTTTTTTAACTGATTTGAAGTAAATTTTTTATTTAATTTTTTTTTTTGTTTTTTTTTTTTTTTTTGAGTGTACGCAGAAAAAACTTGATAATCTGTTGCAACTACTTGCGGATAACCTGCGGACGATCAAAAGTTCAAACCATGCTAAGTAAATTGGATAATTATTTAGTCATGTGCGTGTTTGTAAAAATAAATTTCAAGTCCGTAACAAAATAGTTTGTTTTGCACGAACTCAACTCTCAGCTGGGACTTGTAGTATTTGTGTTTATAATGACCCCTACATAGTTTTTAATTTAGAAAAATTTACTTGAAAGTCAGTGACGTAAAAGGAAGCTTCCAGTGACATCAGCATACGAATATAAAATAATTTGTTAAAATGTCAAAGTAAAAGCAGTCTAGGTTATCTTTATTAGAATTTTAGTTATTTATTTTGTACATTTTACTAAATTATTGGGAGTTTTGTATTGCAACCAATCAACATCTTGTTTGAACCATTAATTATCATACATTTTGAATCACAGTACATATAATTACACTATGCAACATATGAATACTTTTGGAAAAATACTCGGATGTATCACTATAGATTCGACTCTCTTTGGACGACCATAAAAAAAAATTGGTCACCAATCTGGCCAAACTGATTATAGGGTCTTACTAACCTTTCGTAGTAGAGTCGAACCTATAGTGTCGCATCCGTGTATTTTTTTAACTGTTGCAATGAGTTATTGACCTTTGCAGTGTTTTAAAAATATTCTCACATACGAACAATGATTTCAACATGAAGAACAGTTTCAGTCAAATAAAATTAAAATTTAAACATATTTAAATATAACATTGTGTTTTATTTTAGAAATGTTGTATTTAATATCCTTGTTTTGTCACAATAAAAGCGCAGCTTGTTTTTACATCACCCCGACATTCATTCAACTTACAGCACCACTATTTGTGCTCTGAAGCTTCATATTAAAGATATTAGAAACAATGACGCCGTACACCAAACTAATTTATATATTTAAATATCACCCGAGTTATCAAAGTGCTATATTCTGAATATTATTTGAATTATTCTCTGGATGAGATTTTAATTTATTGTTATTCTTCAAGTTAATTAAACACAATTCGATAATAAAAATTTAAAAACCTTAAAAATATTTCCATTTTAGCAGAACAAACTTCAACCCTATTTATTTAATGCAAATTCTGACTCCTGATTATTTATTCAAACAGTTGATTTAAAATTTAACAAACTTTATTCTACTTTCGTCTTCAAGAACTCGGGAATTAAAAGTATTAAAATTGTGTACTACGAATTATAAATAAAAACAAAGAGAATTTTTACTACTAATAACATTTTCAATTTTTATTGCGTTACTTTTACTAAATTAAGGAAAAATAAGTTATTACAAAACAATTGAATAATTTCGAATAAAGTGACATAATTAACATTTTACATTTTGTGGTCAATACAGTACCAGGTAAATAAAATTAACTCTAATAACATTGACAATATTAAAAGTAGGCATGTTCAATATTCTTAAATTTCACACAATTACTTATAAGTATTAATTAAAAAAAAAAAAAAACTATTTGTATATTAATGGTTTTCAATATTTCAGAATAACAAATTTTTGCAAATCTATTCAATATATGAATGTTTTCATGGTAATTAGCAAAATCCTCTTGAGACGAAACTATCAACGTGACAGGACAAATTCTGAGCATATATTCGAAAAGCGCAATACAGATTATTTTTAATAACATTTATGCGTGAGATTATAATATAATAAAATTAATTTGCTAATTAAGTGCTTTTTTGTGTTATTTTGTCACATAAAAATTTCACTTTTTACGATCAAGTCGAATAAATTTAAAATTTATATCATATTGGAATAACTTTAAGTAGAGAATAAATTTACCGGATTGTTCAGTTTGCACATTTTTATATTAACTCAGTTAAATAATTCTTTAATGTATTCTGAATTCTCCACGTAGTATTGCAATAAATAAGTAGCATTTAAAAATGCACCATTTATCAAAATGAAACATCTGCTATTTGTTATTTCAAATACGCCAAAAAATTTTAAGTTGAAAACTCGTAATTTGCTTCGAAGTAGAAACCAGTCCAACTGAAAGCATTAAATAAATTAAGTAAATTAATTAAATGAAGTAAATTATTATCTGATCATACGATTACTTACACTAAAGTACAAATCATCACGACCAAAAATTTCATCGGTATCCTGAGAGAAGTGAAGTGTTATTTGACTAATGCCGTCAAAACTATTTCTCAAAATTTTAAATATATTGAAAAATGTTGTTATTTTAAGAATATGAAAAAACGTTTCAAAAAAAACCGATGATATAAAATTCGTAAGATTCTATTACTTGGTTAAAATTTGTAAATCAAATTAAAAAATAAGAATATAAAAAAATAAATAGTTGGAATTGAAATGTGTTAAATATTTCTTCAGCTAAATTTTTTAAATTAAACTCTTCTTGGCTTATAAATTCGATTTCTTGATTTAATGAAGAACGCCATTTCTGAATATCTCTAACCGTTTTTACTGTCCTCTGATGACTAATAAATTTCACATTATTCTCAATTTTCTTTAAACGTTCTTGTAACATTTGAACACACATATAAATAAAAACAAAGCCCAAATAAATATTTAGTTCAAAGAAAGCTAGATTAACTCGTACAAAAATAGTATACATATTTTGAACAAGCCTTTTAAAACGATTCGGGGACGAAGCGTTTTTGCTGAGAATAATGACGAGTATTGTTATATCACAAAGAGATAAAAATATTTTACAAATAATTAGATTTCGTGTTGATTTAACAACTTTGTAGTTTCCATTAATATTTTCATCAGACAAATAAAATGAACTTAAATTTTTAAACTTATTAAATATTTCAAAAATCGTTTGTCTTTTTAACCATTTTCCCACACAAATTATTAAAAAACACAAATAAATGCTTAAAGACGTCGCTACTAGGAATGCGAAGATTAAGTTAAATGATAAGTACAGTAAATCTGATAGAGTCCCACGACGACTGCAATCAAATTGATGAACGCACAAAATATAACAAGTGGCAGATGAAATAAATTGAATGTTCTCTTTAAAGGATTGTAGAAAATAGTCGTGTTGCCGAAAAGTACATTAAGGAAATAATAAACATTAAAAAGATGACGTGGACTGATATCACTCCTTTCGACATATTTTACGAATATTTTAATTAATTTATTATTTTAGTTGATTTTTATTTCTTGACTTCTTGGATACCCGCTCCCTCTGCTGGTTTAGTTTAAACTGTTAAACGAAACTAAATGATAAAATATTTGCCACTAATTGATGTTTCTATTTATATTTTTTTTTTACTTCAATTTTAATTAGTAATAAATTTAATGTTATTTTACACTGAACACCAGAAGTGCTAAAACTTTTGATTACAATTTTCATTTTATTGATTTTATAAAGATTTTCTTTGAATTTTTAGGAATTGCAACAATCAATTAAAATAACTAAATCATCATGGCCATGGCACAATTTTTGTGTTGAGGATGAAAGTGAGAAATATAAAATGGATTATAGTTTCTTTACAGTTGTAATTGTAAAATGAAAAGTTTTATCCTCTAATTACGATTAAATGTTAATTTAGAGTAACAATTTATTTTTTTGTTTTTTTAGCAGTACATTTTTATTATTGAAAACACCATAAAGTTGTTGTTTTACTATTTTTGCATTCTTTGAAAAAACTACAATATATTTCTATGGTACATATGAAAATTAATATTATCAGGCTCATGTTCAGTTTTAATTTAATTAAAATTCAAATTACTATGAATTTTTATGTTGAAAATCGTTAGTATCTCCAATCAGATTAGCAGAATGCATCAGTATACCGATTTCAAAGCCGCTACTCCTCTCATCAGTGTTCATTTGTCTATTTTTATAATTGATGTAAAGTGGATACTAATTGGGAAAGAATATTAACTATTTAACCAAGTTTTCAACAGAAATAGAATACGAGATTAATTTAATTAATTTTATACTATTATTACATGTTGAAACAGTTTTTCCATTACTGGTTGGCAGTTGCTAATAATCAACATAAACTCATAGTTCGTTATCTTCTACTTTGTAATTTAACACATTGTTGTTTTCACTCTATATTAGGGTGGTTCACATTACTGTGACCCTTGTTATTAGGGTCTGAAGCTCGTGCCCAAGCTGAATCAATATTTTTATATTATTACGAATAAACGTAATTATTATTTGAACTTATATTAATGTAGATATGAAAATCTGTAAAAATTGACAGATGAACGCAGATAAAATGAAATCGGTGTTCTGCTAATCTGATTTGAGATACTAATGTTTTTTAACATAAAAACTCATAGTAATTTGAATTTTCATTAAAACTTGAACTTGATTATCAGGTAATATTACACGGTGCGCCTTAACTAAAATTAAATAAAAAGGTCTTACACCTAGAAAATTAGTAAAGATTCTGAATTTACAATGTTCATAGATGAGAAAAATCAAAAAACTAAAATAATCTGTGGAGAGATCTTTAAATAAATCCACTTTGAACATTTTTGCGCATGAATTACGATATTTTGGAAAATATGGCATTGTTTTATATGAATAGAAAGGAAAAAATGACATAATAATAATTTTTAAGTGTTAAATCTATTAAACTTTTATTATTTCAACATTTTAGTACTAATAAAATATAAAAATTTAACATAATTTAATTATAATTACATCAATTTAAACATGTGAAGCATTATATCTACAAACAGCGCTCAAAAGGTGTTTAGGATAATCCGGATGATTCGCAGCAACCTTATTCATTTCCCAGGAAGACTTTAAAAAATCGAAATGTACGGACTCCATCGCCTGCTCCCCAAAAAATGCTAATCCTTCACCGTTTTTTTCACAGAACTGTTCTATGTGAAAAAAACTGCATGAACCTTTGGTGTAACGCTGACACCTAAGTCCATGTAGCTCTTTTTGAAAGCTTCTATACATGCTTTGTAATTTTGATCAAGATTATATCCGAAGCATGCAGAAACTATATTTTTGAAGTCGTCAAATACTTTAACATACTTAGGTATTGCTAGGTTTTCAAACTGGTGCAGAAGGTCTACTTTATCTAAAAGTGTTTTGCATGCATTTCCTTTAAACCCAGAACATCCTCGTCTGATTTCACGCTGAACGTGACAAGCTTTTGCCCATGACAGCGACGCATTTTCACACACTTTCAACATATGCGTGAAAACAGTGTTAACAACACCAAGCATAAGGTGTAATTCTGGCGGTGGAATAATATCTAGGAATGTTTTGCCTCCAACAGTTGTAATTAGCGGTGGATGAATGCAGTTGAAATAATCTTTCGCTTTGTTTTTTAAGCCATTTCCTTCAGTCAGCCATTTTGTATAATACAATGAAACATTTTCGGGTGATCTCAATTCGCCACAGCTGCTTAGCTCATCTTTCTTGGCATAACAATAAGTGCACGGGTATGCACTACTGTGCGACATAATACATAATACATTTTATTTGTAATACTTTTTTTGTCTATTATTAGGTAAAAAATAAGTATACGCATTGCCCTACTGGGTCTAAAAAAACTCAGTCTGTATATCTTAAACCATAAGAGATAAAAAAAAAAACTGTTGCACAATTTTCTTAATGGAGTCAAAACTATTCATTCGTTATTAAAATCGCAAAAATGTTCAAAGTGGATTTATTTAAAGATCTCTCCACAGATTATTTTAGTTTTTTGATTTTTCTCATCTATGAACATTGTAAATTCAGAATCTTTACTAATTTTCTAGGTGTAAGACCTTTTTATTTAATTTTAGTTAAGGCGCACCGTGATTAATTTTTATATGTACATTAATATAAGTTCAAATAATAATTACATACGTTTATTCGTAATAATATAAAAATATAATTTTATTGGTAACTATAATAACCAAATGAATCAACAGCGATCTTTGGAATACTGTGATTATTGATCAACATACACACACATACATAGATATATAACATTACAAAGTTTTCATTTAATGCTTTGATGTAGAAATACATCGAGCAAAATAAATATAATCTGTTGCTAATCTGTAAAATAAATATAAAAAAAAAGTTAAAACAAAATTAGCTCACTTTGATCCTTCCTTGGTATAATTTTCTTTAAAAAAAAAAAAAAATTCCAATTTTCAGAAATACCATTGGATGTGGTAAATAGTGTATTTCAATCAATATCCCTTTTACAAAAAATGACATTTATTCGAGAAAATACTCACGAGTTTATGTTTTGTAAAAAATTTTATTTATTTGTTGTGGGTAAGAATCTACTGATAAGTTGGTATTTACCAACCAACGAAATGCATATAGATTTGCCAACCCACAACGAATAAATAAAATTCTTTACAAACATAAATTCTTTTTTAAAAAATTATTTATTTTTCTTACAAAAAGTATAATCGAAAAATATTTCATAGGTAAAAAATCACGTACTTTATTTTAATATAAAACAAACGGCAAAAGAGACTGAAAAAAGTTGATACAAAATACAATCTAAAACGTGAACAAAATCAAAACGTGAACACCCTCGGTAAAAATTAGTGCACGTTTCTGCGAGTTCACTGCATATATATATATATATATATATATATATATATATATATATATATATATATATATATATATATACGAGGGCGGTTCGGAAACTTCTTAGCCTATCAATGAAAGAGAATAGTTAGTTTTTCAAAAATATTTTTATTTTTCAATATAATCTCCTGCAACTTCAATACACTTTGTCCAACGCTTTTCTAGCAATTCTATCCCTTGATTAAAATAGTTTTCCTCAAGGTCTTCAAAATAGTGGTTTACAACTGTAATTGCATCTTCATTTGAGGTAAAACGCTTGCCAGCAAGGAATTTTTTTAGATTTGGGAACAGGTAAAAGTCACTGGGAGCTAAATCAGGAGAATAAGGTGGGTGGTCAAGCAACTCGTACTTTAATTCGTTGATTTTAGCCATTGTTAAAACACTCTTGTGCGCTGGTTCGTTGTCTTGATGAAAAATAATTTTTTTGTGTTGTAAGCCAGGACGTTTTTCTCGAATTTGTACATTTAATTGATCCAAAAGGTTGCAATAGTACTCTGAATTTATTGTTTTACCCTTTTGCAGATAGTCAATCAATAAAATACCTTTGAAGTCCCAAAAAACCGTTGCCATAACCTTACCAGCCGATTGAATTGTTTTTGCCTTCTTTGGGGTACTTCCTCCAGCTTCAGTCCATTGTTTGGATTGTTCTTTTGCCTCTGGAGTATAGTGGTGGATTCATGTCTCATCAACGGTTATGAAACGACGCTTAAAATCCATTTTATTTCGCTTAAAACGATCCAAACAAGCTTGAGAAATGTTCATTCTTATGCGTTTTTGGTCGACTGTTAACGAATGCGGCACCCATCTTGCAGAAAGCTTTTTCATCTGTAGTTCTTCATGCTAAATTAAATGGACTCGATCATTTGAGATGCCCATGATATTAGCTATTTCACGCACTTTTATTCGTCGATCATTTAATACCATATCATGCACTTTGGCTACAATTTCTGTTGTTGTTGCTGTTTTTGGACGTCCACTACGTGGTTCATCTTCAATGCTTGTACGACCACGTTTAAATTCAGCAACCCAATTTTTTACTGTTGCATATGAAGGAGCACTTTCACCTAACACATTCACCATATCATTATGAATTTCTTGTCCCGATAAACCTTTTTTATGTAAATATTTAATGACACCACGCATTTCTAATTTTTCCATTGTAAAAAAATCACGGATGCGTCTTTTGTGAACACCTGTTTCTATATGAAGGAGTTGAAAGATCGAAACAAAATTTAACATGTGTTCATAGCAGAGATGGAAGTTTCAAAACACTTAACTTTTTTCTGTTTATACCGCGCTTTTTGTGCTAGGCTAAGAAGTTTCCGAACCGAACTCGTATATATATGTTATGTTTAAAATTAATACACTATTATTTTCTTTTATCTTTCAACTTTATTATTACAAAACTCCAATTCTATGACTATAAATATTGACTTCACTTTTACAACTCTTTGCTTTTTCAACTGTTTCTTAAACCTAGCTTATTTATACTTAATTACTATTCAATAATTATTCTATTTTAATATTGCACAACAATTCTTACTCAGCTTATTTATTAGTATTTAATAATTATTATTCTTTAATATTTTAATGTTGCACAATTATTCTTACTCAGCTATTTATTAGTATTCTTCTGACCCAGTAAGCTTTTGGGCATTTCGCAATTTATCAACGCAAACAGTTGCACAACTGGTCAAGTCAATGAACTGGTGACTATTTGTGTTAACAAGTTGCGAAATGTTCATGTAGGAGGGTTGATCAGGTCTGACTCATAACATTCCTCCCCCTTTGCGGAAGAAAACATCCAATTATAGATGTTTTCTCAATGTATGGTTTTCCTTGGGTCAGAAGATTTTTATTCTAAATCTTAAATGTAGTTGGTGTGTTCTGAGTTTAAATCTATTGGAGCTTGTTGCTGTTGTTGTAGTTGTTGGTCTTGATGCTGGTACGTGTATTTGGATACTTCAAACGTGGGGGAATTCTGGTCCTGTAAATGGTTTCCCACAATTCTATTCAACTCTGGGCCACGTTCCGGGAATTCATTGTTTATTTTGACCCTTATTTGATTATGTCGTTTGCACAACACCCATATGATTATTATTGCTGCTGTCGTAATAACGATTATTGTTGTATACGTAATATTATTCAAAACATTCTGCTGGAATTTCAGTTCCCGGATCGTATTGATGTTGCTGATCTGCTTTATGTGTAGATTCTCCAAGGTAGGTATAATTTTCGTGGCCACATTGTTGTTACCTCTTACTAACAGAAACTTCTGGGTTACATCTATGACATGGCTAACGAAGGTTTGGTCACCTATTGTTATGCTGCAATTGTAAAACGAACCGGTAGGTTCCAGTGAGGTTTAAACGTCGGTCGTCGCAGTTTGTTGACATTGGTGTTTTGTATGCATTGCTGACTACGATCGTACCTTCTTCTATTAGCTCCACGGTTTCTGCTTCGTGTAGGATCAGGTTGCACTTTCCTCTGAAAACGCATATTTTCGGTTGACTTAAGCTTTTGTAATCTCTTTCACCTTTGTACCCGAAAACGCCCTTGTCGTTCCTCACTACGTATTCTCTTTCGGCATTTATTTGGTGGTGGCCATCGTTTGGAATGGGTATTATCAGGGATTTTTTTAAACTCATGGTTTCGATGGGCAATCTGATTATGAACATCAGGCTGCTATGCCTATGTAATGCTACTCCCATCTGCATGTCTTGTATAGTTTCCAAATTTATTTTGTACTCCTGGATTTCTTCAATGGTCAATAGTGCTGGATTGAAAATTTTCATTTTCGCTAATGCGATGGACTTTTGTACGGTCTTCACTTGGCTTCTCATCTCCATGAGTTTGAAAAGCTGGAAAATCGCAACGTCGCGGTAGTGCTGGAGCTCTGATTCCTGCTTGATCTGAGTCAAGCTGTTCAGAGTCTTCCTGTTCTCATTTATTGCTTCCATTGTAAATACTATTTTGGTTTTATAATATATTGCTATTATTATATATATATACATACATATATATATATTGTTTTTTATTTAAATATTTTGAACACAGGCTTCAAATTACAAATATATTTTTTTAATTTTTCTTACATTACTTAGTCAATTTAAAATATTTTATGTGGGGGTTTGCTTTTTTTTTCTTTATGTTAAATTTTCCAAAAAAAAGTTCTTTTAATTTTTCTTTTTTTTATGTTAAATTTTCCAAAAAAAAGTTCTTTTTATTTTTCTATTTTCTTTTACCCTCTTTTTTTTTTTTTTTTTTTAAATCTATCGTACAACTTTTCTAAAGTTTCTTAATTGTTTCCTTTCCTCCCCGCTTAATAATCAACACATAGTCCTTTTCTTCTATTCTCACGATTTTCCTTAGGTACCGATTTACTTTCCAGTCCCCTTTTAACTCTGATAGCACTGAACGTAAAGTTCCTCTGTGTTCTATTGGTATTTCCGCCTTACTTTCTGTGCTAAACTTATTTGTCCACCTACTCATGGCTTTTGCAATATTTCCTCTGTCTATTGTGCTACCTTCGATGCTTATTTTTGTCTCCCCTATTCCATGTCCGTTGTTTATATTTTTTGCCAAATTCTCTGCAAATTTCAGGAGGAAAATACCACAATCTGTCAAATTATCTTGCTGGGAACAAGGCTGAAAATTGAAAATTTCAGCATAACCACCAACTCAAGCCCTCAGTATCTGATTATTCCTTATTTAAGCGATTCGCAGTGTACTTACATGTATGTGTGAATATGTTGCGTATAATATCAAACATGTAAAAAGTACTCATTTCCTCCCACTCCGATGGCTTTTATTTTGAAAGCCCCTTAAGGGAATACAATCTAAACGCATTTACTTTGAAGAGAAACAATAACAATTTGTTTTAATTAAACTTTAGTAACAATTTAATTACAACAATCGTGAAATAGAAAAATGCTAAAGTGCAATAGAAATATATTTTTGTTTTTAATATTACAAAAAAAAAAGAATGCACAGAAACGGTACAAAATTTAATAAATAATTTGAATTTCCTATAAAAAATTGCTCACAATGAAATTAATTTCAATTCTTTATTATTTATTAACATATTTTTAGGCGTTATTTACATATAAGTTATGTCTTTATAACAGCGTAAAGTTATTGTTGGAATCTACTCTCTGTTTACAATATGCTTGAGGGGACATATTCAGCCGACGACAATAAATAATCCCAAGAAGAACAATTACCATTTCATTGAAGATCATGCCTTTGTTTTGAATTTTAAATAAATGGTTTTTTATTAAAATGAATTAATTCAACCAATACCTTTTCTTTCATTCGATAAAGATGTTTCGTGGATTGAAAAAATAATTATCAATGAGTTAGTATTAAATCATTGCGGGCGTGTTCCCTGATTTTTCTTCTTTGGGAGTTTTATATTGACTTTAATTAACATCGTTTTATTTTATTTTAAACTGAACTAATAACTTTTATACATATCGAATCATAATAACATAATTGACCTTTGCAGTGTTTTACAAATATTCTTAAATACGATGAAATATTTTAACAATAAGAATTGATTCAGTCGATTAAAATTTAAATCCAAAATTAATAAATTATTATATTGTGTTATATTTTAGAAATATTGTATTTAATACCTTTGTTTTCTCACAATAACATCGCATCTTTTTTTATATCAACCCGACCAATATTCATTCAAGATAGATACGCCACCATTATTTGCTCCCTGAAGCAATGAGCTGCAACAAGTATGATCCCTAACGTTGAATTTTAAGAACAACACAAACAAGTATTATTCAGTTTTATACTCGTTCGCTTTTTATACACAAGCAAGCAAAAAGTCTTGTTTTTTGCAGGACGGCTTTGTTGTGCATGATCTGATTGCGTGATACAATGAATATAAGGTATATGCAGATATACAAACAACACCAACTCTATGTATTTTGTTGGTAGATAATTTGATTTCGGAAGTCAAAAGTATAAATATGTACATATCAGAGCTGTAAACGAATGACTCAAATCTGATTTTTAATTCACAATGAATTAGAGAAAATATGATTATTTAATTTTGCTCAAAATGTAAATTGGATTGAAACACAAAAGCATTCCTCATGAATTAAAACTTTTTGCATGCATTGACATCACTTAAATAATTATTTGAATTAAAGTGTGAATGAATTCAACATGGAGCAAAGTTTTAAATTCATTCATTTTATTCACTGAAAAGAATTGAATTGAAATTTAAATACATTATCGATGATTTAAGGGAAAGGAATTGCAAGTCATTTTTGATTCACTGATTTAATTCGGATTAACATCATAAAATAAAAAATGTTGTACGATTTAAAAACTTATCCAAAAGCATGTGTCAAATTGTTATTATCAAAAACTATGTGTCAACAAACTCAATCTAAAGCTCAGTATTCTGGACAGTGTATCACGCGGAATACTGTCACAGTGCATGAATAAAATATCAATCAATTAAGTATTATAATTATAAAAATTGCATAACAGCCTATGAGTTGAGAGATAATTTTTGGAATTTTTATCCTAAATCATCGATAATGCATTCAAATTTTAATTCAATTCTTTTTTGTGAATAAAATGAATGAATTTAATTAATTTATTTTTTTTTGCTTTTGAACAAAAACGATTAGATCATAAAAATCAATGTGCATAATTAAGTATGCCCGAAAATTTAGCACTTATTGCTATCCTTCAGATATTAGAAACAAGATTGGCGTATACTTGATATTAAAATCAAATTAATTTATATTTAAATATCAAGTGTACGCCACCCAAGCTAACAATGTTCAGAATATGAAGCATATTCCTGAGTGAAATCAATGGTGGCATATTCTGCATACTAATTTAATTACTCTCAGGATAAGATTAAAATTTATTGATTGACATGAACGTTGGCACTTGAAAGCACATTATTGAATATAGATTAAACATAATTTAACATAATTTTTTATTAATTTATTGACTGTTTGTTCATATCATCGTTTTCAAGTCAATTAGTAGATTTTGTTGAGCAAAATTATAGAAAAACTTTAAGGAAGCGTACTAAACGGTTCGCTACAAATTACTGTTGCACTCTTAAAATATAGGCATCTACTAAATTTTAATAATTCAAAATAATTTAAAAAATTTCATTATTTAATTATAATTTTATATAAGAAGGAATCCAATTGTTTATTGTTTTGAAAATATAGTGCCCTCGTGATAAGTTCAACCAATACAAACTAAGAGTGTTGACGTTTCTCAGATTGAACAAAATACTACTGATACAGTAGTTTAAAGCAATTTTTTTGTTCATAGAATAAAATTAAACCAAAAAAAATCCAAATTGGGTTGGTGTTGGCTGAACTGGTTAGCGCGTTGATTACTAAAGTAAGCAATGAATTAAGGCCTGGGTTCAAACCCTGAACAAGTTCTGTCGCAATGCACTGCATAAGTAGGTGTTATCCCCTGAGTGCTCTTCCTAGAAAAAAACAGAACAGAAATGCGAAACTCACGACCAACCCTGATTAACTATTCAAACACTCAATTCTAAGCTTTATTAACTTTATTTATATTTTCACCTTCAAGCATTTAAAACTTGAAAGTAATGCGGTTAATACATACAAACAAAGAGAATTTTCACTAATTATAAGATTTTAAAATTTTATTTCATAATTTTTACTAAATTAAGGAGAAATAAGCGATGACACAAAATCTGAATAATTACGAATAAAGTGACATAATTAACATTTTACATTTTGTGGCCAATACAGTGCCAGGTAAATAAAATTAACTCTAATAACATTGATAATATTAAAAGTAGCCGTGTTCAATATTATTAAATTTCAAACAATTACTTACAAGTATTAATTAAAAAAAAAACTATTTCTATATTAATGGTTTTCAATATTTCAGAATAACAAATTTTTGCAAATCTATTCAATATATGAATTTTGTCGTAGTATTTAGGAAAACCTCTTGAGGCGAATCTACCAACGCGAAAGCAAAAATTCTGAGCAGATATTCGAAAAGCGTAAGACAAATATACATATGTATATTAAACTATGAGACATTTGCTGTGTATTATTTTTTGACATAAAACTTTAAAAAATAAAACAAAAAATTATAAACGTAAATATTATTTTCAATATTTTGAAGAAGAGAAAAATTTTACCCCATTGAGTGTGTATATTTTATAAATTAATTGCGGTTATATATTCTTTTAAAGTATTCTGAATTCTGTATATAGTATTGCATCAAATAAGTAGAATTTAAAACTGCACTAGTTATCAAAATGAAACATCTGTTATTTGTTATTTCAAATACGCCAAAAAATTTTAACTCCAAAGCTCGTAATTTACGTAGAAACCAGTCCAACTGAAAGCATTAATTAAATTAATTAAATTAAAGTAAATTATTAATATTTGATTTATAGTTGACCTCTACATAGATATTTTTAAACGATTGATTATTGTTTATTTATTTCCCAATATTTCCATCAACATCGTTGATCATCATCAGGGGATCTAAAAATATATACATATACAACACATAACACCAAAAAATATTATAATTATTTTGATAGTTTTCATTAAATATACAAATGTAAAGTTATAAGTAAAATTGTTTTATATTTACATTTTAAGCAATTTAAAAAATTTTAAAAAATATATTGTAATTTAATAAAGTTTTACTTGCACTCAGACTGTTTAGTAGTTAACAAATGGTTATTTCCCTATTTGTTTATTTATTTTAGTTTGATCTGTGTTTATTTATTGTATGTCTGTATATTTGTGCACATCTCTCTGTGTCAGCTTTATAATTCAATCTCTTACTTGTCGGTACATCTATAATGTGTAACATTTCAAGCATATATCTCTTTCTGTAATTCTTCTCTTTTGTTAATATTTTAAGTTTCTCAAAATTTGCACAGTGGGCCGCAAGTGCTATTTTTTGTGACAAGGATTTTTTTAGTGATTTAATGTCACACTTGTGTGATGCCATCCTAGTTTTTAATTTGGTTTAGTAGTACCAACCCATCTCCATCACAATTTATTTGGTACACTAAATTCGAGTTTTCTCCAATATATAATTTCGATTTTGTTTGACTGAATAGTTTCATATTCGTGTTAGTGGTTTTGAAAGCAAATTCATTTTTATCTTTGTCATATATGTCCGAGTATTTTAGTCTCTCCGAAAACCCAGGGATGTAGTTTGATGACTTATATATTTTTTATGGTTTTTCATTTTTATTGTTGCCATTATTTGATTCATGTTTTACATACTTCAATAAGTCCTCAATTGTTGTCTTTGGAAAATTGTTCTTGAGTAAAATGTTCTAAATTTGGTTTATATTCTTTGGATGAAAGGACTCATCACTGATTTTCAAGGCCCTCTCAATGAAATTTACAGCAGTGTTTAAAATTATTTTCTTCGGGTGTTGTGAATAGAAATTGATAAGTCTGCCCATACACATTGGTTTTTGGTACCAGTCTAATTTCAGCTTATTACCTTACCTTATTATTATTGAATCCATATATGGTAGCTTATGGTCAATTTCCGTTTCCATCGTAAATTTAATTTGTTTATTGAAACTATTTAACATGTTCAAGGTGTTGTCTAACTCAGCTTTTCTAACTATAGCAAATAGATCATCCACGTATTTTGTTAATAGTCTTGGCTTATGTTTCATTTTCTCAAGTGACTCATTTAACAATTCCTCCATTATAATATCCGCTATTATTGGTGAAGCAGGCAAATCCATTGGCATTTCTTTTTTCTGTTCATAAAACTTCTCACCATATTTTAAATATCTCCCTTCTTTTATACAGAACGACACTAATTCTATAAATACGTTCTTCGGAATAGGCGTATGTTGCTCTAAAATGCACCATTTTTGTTCTATAGTTATTATAGCAAGGTTTACCGGTATGCTTGGAAATAGTGAAACCACATCAAAGGATACTAGGATTTCATTTTCTTCTATCGTGGAGTTTTTAATTCTGTTTTTTAGATCTGTCGAATCCTTCACGTTGTACAGAGAGCATTTTGTCAAATGTTTTAATATATCTACCAAATATTTGCTACACGCATACGACGGAGAATTTGTGGAAGAACAAATTGGTCGTAGCGGAGTATCAGGTTTATGTATTTTGGGTAAAGCATATATTCTCGTCGATGTTGCAGTTTTAGTAGTCAGTCTATTCTTCTCATTCAGGCTAATGAAAAAAAAAAAGTTTTTCAACTAAAACATTGTTTTTAGTTTGAAGAACATTTGTAGGGTCTTTGGAAGGGCGTTTATACGTACACAGATCTCCAACAATGTTATTCATTTTATTCTGATACACGTTCTTTAACATTATCACTGTAATATTTCCTTTATCAGAGTTAACTATTAATATGTCTCTATTCTGTCTCAAAAAACGATCAGCTTGTCCCACTGTGTCTAATATGAGTTTGTCTCTTTGACAATGTTTTATTTTGTGTAAGTGGTCCTCAATAAAGGCCGTGCCGCACTATCCTACACAATAGTACGACTCATTCACAGGAAAATCTTGCAAAAATCTGACCGACTTTAAAAAATCGTTTCAAAATGGTGTTGTAGGTGCCACACTATCATACAAATCTTATGCCAAAACATCTGGTTGACAATTATTACTCCTATGATCGCATGAAAACAATCATTTTATGAAAATTTTCATAAAATTTTACAAATCGCACGACTTGCCAAAAAATCTGTCATACAGCTGCATTTTTAGTCCACACTACCATACATTTTTAGCACACATGTCATATTTTGCAAATCGCGCGACTGTGTAGGATAGTGCGGCACGGCCTTAAGTGATACGAGTTTTGTGCGCGCTATTTCTTGTTGCTCTATTTCAATTGTTTGAATGTACTCTTCTCCATCACCAATGCATTTTAATAAAGGAAATGTTTTTGTTATCGTTGGTGGTCCAAGTTAAAAAAGCCACTGTATGTTTGGTGGTATTTCTGTGTTTGTGTTGTTTATAAACCAATCTTTGTTGCATTTCATATTAAACATATTATTTTGTGATTCTCTTAACTTTTCGAGCTTTCTTATATGAACAATTTTCTTTTTTCGTAAGTGACCTTGTACAATAATTTCTTCACTATTCATTAGGTTTTCAAAGTCTTGCTCATCTAGCATGTCAGTTAACTTTTATTTTATACCGTTTAACGTTTTCTGAGTATCAATCGTTTGTTAATGTTTTTGTTGTATCATCATCTTTAATATTTTGATATGAAAGTTATAAATTTGTTTATTTAAAATTTTGTTTATATTATTTGGTACTTTATTACGAACATTGAAAAGATTATATATGTATTGTTGCGTTATATATGCAATTTGGAATAATACCCGCTTGCTTGCGTTTGATAAGAAAAGTTGTTGTTGTTTTTTGATTTGCAATGCTCTTGTTGTACTTGGAAAATTTATTTATGCTGTTGATTGTGTTGCTGTCATATTTTTGTAAAAAGTCATTATGACTATAATTTGCGGTGTGCCTCCCGTATAATCTACTAAAGTTATTGTATTTTTAATGACCTCAAGCTGAACTAATTAAAATCGTTTAAGGATATTAAAATAAATTATTAGCTGATCATACGAGTACTTACACTACTTATTTGATATACAATCTGACTAATGCCGTCAAAACTATTTCTCAAGATTTTAAATATATTGAAAAATGTTCAAATATTAAAAAAGTGCAAAAACACATCAAAAAAACGGATGCTATAAAATTCGTAATAGTTAGATTCCGGTTTGGTTAAAATTATAGAAAAAAGGTAGAATGTAAAATATTTTAAAAATCATATAAAAAAACAGAAATATTAGAAAAAAAAATTTGCAATCGAAATGTGTTAAATATTTCTTCAGCTAAATATTTTAAATTAAACTCTTCTTGGCTTATAAATTCAATTTCTTGATTTAATGAAGAACGCCATTACTGAATATCTCTAACCGTTTATATTGTCCCCTCATGACCAATAAATTTCACATTATTCTCAATTTTCTTCAAACGATTTTGTAACATTTGAACACACATATAAATAAAAACAAAAATAAATATTTAGTTCAAAGAAAGCTAGAGTCACTTGTAGAAAAATATTATAAATATCGTTAACAACCATTTAAAAAAAAATCGGGGACGCAGCATATTCGTTGGTATTCACATTAAAATACAACAACATTGTTATCTCAGAAAGAGTCAAACATACTTTAAAAATAACTAGATTTCTTACTGATTTAACAATTTTGTACTTCTCATTAATATTTTCATCAGATAAATAAAACGAACTTAAATTTTTTAACTTATTAAATATTATATGCTTGATAAGTCAAATAAATGTCAAAATTCGGAACGATAACTGCAATCAAATTGATGAACGCACAAAATATAACAAGCGGCAGATGAAATAAATTGAATGTTCTCCTTAAAGGATTGTAGAAAATAGTCGTGTTGCTGATAAATACATTAAAGAAATAATTAACGACAAAGATGACGTGGACTGCAATCATAATCCTCTCGAAATATTTTAAAAATATTTTAATATATATATTTTTTTATTGATTTTCTGCCTGGATATTCGGTCTCATTCACTTTTCTCGTGGTACGTATTCCAAATTATGCCAATACCATATGTACCAAATATCATCGACGTAGGTCAAAAAATGCCCATAATATGGCGATTTAAATTTTTGGGTTATATGGGCAGTGCCACGCCCTTTGGCCAATCAAAACTTCATATAGCCTATTATTCCTTCCAGAGTCACAGTAACATGCTGTAAAAATTTCAGGACGAAAAATAAATATAAGTATATGTCATTGGTGGTACAATATGAAAATTGGATTTTGCCACGCCCCTCCGCCCGCAGATCGAAAATCAAAAATCAGACTTCACTGTGACACCCGGCTGAATATTCTGAAGATTGCCTGAAAATTTCATCAAAATCGGTCGATGACATAAAGACAAACATTCCTTTTTATATATATAGATTAAAATCAGTATTGAACTTGATATATGAAAGCGCCATCTGGTGGTAACTTCTATTAATATGAATATCATATTCGTTGCCTCTGTGTAAAAATACATGGTCATAATGATTTTCATGACAATCGGTTGAACGGGGCAGAAGTTGATACTCTGCAGCGCCACCTGGTGGCGAGTGGCATAAATTATCATATTATACAAACCTTCTCCGTGGAAAAATTCTTATATATACCAATTTTCATAATAATCGGTCCAGTAGTTTTTGAGTTCATCGATGACATACAGACAAACATTCATTTTTATACATATAGAAGATGTATTATTTTTTATTTTTATTTTTCATTTAAACATTAATTTTTCTTTTTACTTTCCCCAAGGAGGGTTGTGAAATTGAAATATTGTTAAGAGAAATAAATAATATGTATTGATTCAATTGATTTAACGTAAAAACTAGTTATTTTTAGTTTTTTTTTTCTGTAGATTATTTGCCATTGCGAAATCCAATACCTGTAGGCATTTGTAAGCTAAAAAAAATCTACGTAAATGGCAAGAGCGAGTGGTAAATTTTTCACAAGGATATAACATTTGGTGTTAGGGATCAACGTTGCTATTTTCTTTTTTAATGAAGATGCAAGGAGAGCTTCATTATTACTGAAGTATAGTTAAAATTAGAATTATTGATTGATAATGTATATGAGTCATGCCAAATAGTCAATAAACATAAGTTTTTTAATGAATTTCCTGTCGAAAGGCGATATCGCTCATGACGGTCAATGCCGAATTAATTAATAAAGAATAACGTATGGCACATGTTAAGAAATTTATATACTTTATAAGAACTCCAAAGCTTGTAGACAACCTGAAAGATGTTACATTAAATACCATGCAGTGTCATCGCTGCCTACTGTGCGAGTCTCAAACATGCGTTGAAAAGTCGTACCTTTGGGTTCACAACCAATTAACTGTAAATGAGTGGATGAAATAAAGATCAGGGCCATCAGTTATCCATACTCTCTTGTTATGCGTAGTCCCATAAATGTTCTTTGGTCCAAAATAAAAATTAATCTATAACCAGGAATAACAAAAATTTGCGGAAATGTAAATATTCATAAAATTTCTGTCAAATTGTAGACTTAAAATCTTAGGTACCAAAAATTAATATACAACATTATTTAACATTTTAACTGTAGTTTCTTTTAGAATTTTGTGAAAAAAGTTAGTAACCAGTTTACATTTTGTTTTCAAACATAAATTAGAATTAATATTGTAAGTCTTTTAGTTATTAAAGCTTCTTGCAACTATTATATTTTAATTAACTAGATGGGTGTTTCAAACTTTTCAAACTTTAAAATATTGCAAGTCACAAATCCTTTGCCCTCACGTCCATAAATGAATCCAATAAATGGCCACAAGATTACTTCACTCTGATACGAAACTGTGTGTAAACAATTTTCAATATTTCCATGTCAGTCAATTATATGCCTCCAACACGCAACTTAAAAAATAGACAATTATCATCTAACAATATGTAGAGAGGAACAAATAAACTTGAACCTGATCAGAAGCGCATGTCCTCGTTAAAAAAACAATTTGTTCCGCAAAAAAGTAATTGTTTCTATACAGATTCTATTCGTACATATTCTTATCAGTCTATCTTGTGGTCGGTTAATGGTGTCAGGATTTGTGTAGAAAAAATTACTTCATTGCGCAAAATAAGGTGGCATATTAGAAAAATTACATGCGTATCTTGTCAGGGTCAAGTTTACCAGTTCCGCCCAATTTAAATGTAGAGACGTATACAGTATATTTACGAAGTTACGAGTTGAGAGAAAATAATAGATTATTTACGAAGACTGTTGAATGGGAAATCTTATGAACTAAAATTTTTACAAAATTGTTTCCAATTTATATATAAAAAAAAAGTATTCTCAAAATGTTTAGAAAGTTACAAAAGCAAAACAATGACAAAATATCGATTACAAAATATTCATTTTTGCAAAAAGTTTTTTCAAATTATATTCAATGCAATATATTCAGTTGTTGAACATTTTTATATTTCTGTGCGTTTACATACAAAGTTTAGTTTATTTATTTAGTAGTATTTATAATACTTTAAAAATATTTCAAATATGATTATTTTACAGATTTTTCTTTACAAAATATTATCGAATTCATTGTTTTTTACAAATTTTACCATATTTTTCCTACATATACTCATATTTCTTTCTGTTTTGACATATTCCGGTAAGTGATTGTATAATTTAAGTCCTTTAAAGAATAGAGATCGTTGCATTGCTGTTGTTGTAACCCTCGGTAGCCGGAAATTTTCAGAATCTCTAAGGTTGTACGGTTGGACTTCTCTCACATAGTCAAGTTGTTCAGTAAGGTATTCAGGTGCGTTTCCCATTTTCATTTTCTGAATGAATTGCAGTGTGTTAAGTTCCAGTCTTTGTTGAATATTTAACCATTTCAGTGTATCTAGCATTAGTTGAATTGGAGCATATATATTATATTTTAATATTGACCGCATAGCTTTATTTTGTAATTTTTGTAGTCTTTCGATTTGTGTTTTTGAGCAGCAAGTGTATATGATTGTGGAGCCAAATTCAAAATGTGGTTTTATCATGGTGTTATACATATGTATTGCCGTTATTTGAGATATTTAATTTCTAACCCGTTTAAAAAAACCAATTTTTTTGCCAATTTTTTTACATATATAATCAATGTGTTCTTTTAGGTTTAGGTCTTTATCGATTATAAAACCGAGGTATTTAATTTTATTTACTTTTTCTATTTCTTCATTATTAATTGTAATTATTGATTCACTGTTTATATTTATTTCAAGTAGTTTAGTTTTGTTTTCATTAAGTTTTAATCTATTCATTTTAAGCCAATTATTTATGTTATTTAAGTCGTGCATTAGATTTGCTCTACATTGTTCATCTGTGTCACCTTCTGCGTAGATTAATGTGTCATCCGCATAAAGAATTATTTCGCATTTCTTTAGTATATTTGGCATATCATTTATGTATATTATAAATAATAGTGCGCCTAGAATAGAACCCTGAGGTACTCCAAATTCATTGTTTACTTCGTTTGATTTTGTACCATTAACTTTTGTTATTTGCTTTCTATTTGTAAGATATGATTTAAACCAATTTAATTCATTTTCTCTGATGCCGTACATATATAGTTTTTGAATAAGTATTTCTCTATCAATGGTCTCAAATGCTCTTTTGAAATCCAAAAATGTTGCCATTATCTTTTTCTTTCTATTTATATATTTCCATCTATTTATTACATAATTAACTGTTGTTTCGCATGAGAATTTTTTTCTAAATCCCGATTGATATTTTGAAAATAAATTATGTTGTTCCATATATGTTTCCATTTGTTCCTTAACAATTCTTTCAATAACTTTTTCACAAGTTTTCAGAGTGTTTATTGGACGAAATTCGTCACATTTATTTGTTTTTGCGATTTTTTCTATTGGTGTTACCATTGAATATTTCCAACTATCCGGGAAAACTCCTGTTTCAAGTGATTTATTTATTATATCACGCATTGATTTTTGTACGTCACAACAAATAGTGCATAAGTTGTGCCCATAGCGCATAATTTCTGCACACAATTCTCTCCTGGTATAGGTGGGCCTAAATGTCATAACTGCAGTCATAAATATATGATAATAACTCAATACTTACCTCTGGTTTTCTTAATTTGTACAATTATATATTTCTAAATAATATTGATTGATATATAACACACTTCAGCTACTGTCGCTTCTAAACACAACCGGTACTCTTGACACAAAGAACATAAGTGAAACTAACTTGCAATTAATGCATACTCATTATCCATATATGTATGTACGCATTGTTCATAATCTATGCATAAATGGGCACAACTTATGAACAAGATACACACATATCAAAATGTTGGGCAAAATCTATGCACAAGTAGGCATAACTCATGAACAATAAGTGTTAATAGTCGTTCATGCACAATGTTCATATATTATGATCAATTGTGTTTAATTTGCAAATAATTAAGCTATGAACAATGTTCACAAACTGTGCACATTTTTTGTGTATAACTTATGCACAATTTTAATAGATTGAGCAGAATTTATGATTATTAGGCATAATTTATGCGCAAAGTTGCATATTCAAAAATGTACCTAAACATTTTATAGTTATGAACAGCTTGTGCATAAATAATGCACAACAGTTTTCTCCGTGTAGTGGATGTATTCCAGATCATCAATTTGGTTTTCGCAGTCAGCACAACACTAATGAAAAAACTCACAGACTTGTGAATGCAGTTAGAGAAACTTTTGAAAAAAAGAAATACTGCTCTGCGCTCTTTATTGATGTCACACAAGCTTTCGATAAAGTATGACACGAAGGTCTTTTCAATAAATTAACACAAAATCTACCAGCAAACATCGTAAAGCTTTTAAAAAGCTATTTGATGGAACGTAAATTTGTAGTTAGGGAAGGCAATTTTTTAAGCCCTCCGCAGTCGATTGAAGCCGGAGTCCCTCAAGGCAGTATCTTCGGACCCTTACTTTATTTAATATATGCCTCTGACTTACCGTTAAACAGTAACATTCATACATCAACATTTGCGGATGATACAGCCTTTCTAAGCGTTCACGAAAATCCTGTAGAAGCTTCCCGCAACTTACAAGAATATATATCCAAACTGGAAAAATGGCTCAAACAATGGCGTATAAAAGTTAACGAGCAGAAATGTGCACACGTCACTTTTACGTTGCGCAGGGAAACATGCCCGCCTATAAAAATTAACACCGAGACTATACCGCAACACAATGAAGTCAAATATCTAGGCGTTCATCTTGTTCGTCGTTTAACGTGGAAATCGCATATAGACGCAAAGTTGACACAAAGGAAATTAAAAGCAGCCCAAATGAATTGGCTTATTGGAAGAAATTCTATATTAAGTCTTGACTGAAAACTGTTGTTATACAAAGCGATCCTGAAACTAATATGGTCCTATGGAATCCAGTTATGGGGCACTGCCTCAGCACCGAGTGTAGAAAAAATTCAAAGGTGACAAAACAAAATTCTACGTACAATTACTGCAGCCCCCTGGTATATCCGAAATCAGCGAATTCACAAAGATCTTGATGTTCCGTTGGTGAAGACAGTATTTTCAAAACACGCAAAAAAATATATTGAAAAACTAGAATTGCACCCAAATCCACTTGCGCGCAGTATTCTAAATTATAGTGGCCACACCCGGTTGAGAAGGAGGGCTACTCTTTCTCTCAGCCGTACACGAGAGATGTAAAACAACAAAAATCAACAGTTGAAATTAAAAATTTTGTTTAGCATTGGCTAAACATATATTAACATTTTTAGATTAAGATTTGAATAAATTATTGATGTTTTAATTTATAATTGAAGATTCTATAATTAATAAAAACTACCAAAAAAATATATATATCAAGAGGTTCTAGATTTTCCTTTCTAATAAAAGAAAATAATTTAATTCATGAGACAACAATATATTATTGTAACATGATTTAATTTAAAAATTAAATTTAAAAACGAATGCAAGCCTGTTAAATTGAAAATTTCTTTGATAATTTTTTGGTGATCTTTACCCTGAGTTATTATATACAAATATTGTATTTTATATGAACTTATTCTAGAGAATGTTTTGATTTTGTACATAAAATAAAAAAGACAAAACATTTGAGTGAAAAAAGGTTTTTTTAAATAGAAAATCTTATTTCATTAATAAAATTAAATTAAATCACATCAAATCTCAAATACATATTAATTTTTATTATTCACTCGTGTAGAGATTAACTTTGCACGTGTTTGTATCAGTTAATTTGCTGATGGTTGCAGAGTATTTAATATTAAATATGTATTATATTTTTATTAAAAGGAAAAAGCATTTGTTAATTAATTTGGGATTTCATCAAGATATTTATGATTAAAAAATTACGAAAATTTACTTAAAAGAAATAAATTATACGCCAAAATGGCAACAATAGTCAAAAAGTTGTTAGACGTGCTTGAAATTCAAATGTGTCCTTTGCGAAAACTTGCAAAGAAAACGAAATTAATTTAATGTCTTAGACATCATCATCTCATCTCCTTTTATACTTCAAAGGAAACATGATGTTTCTTACTCGCTAATTAGAATCATATTATTATTTTTATTAAGCGAGGCCATAGCCACTGCGGTCCGAAGTATTTTTTCTAAGAATCGTAATGATCAGCTCCTTCAATTTTTAATTGGTAAATTACAGTTTATACTAAAATATTAAATATTTTTGCCACAATCATATAATTATTCATTGAAACAAATATATTTAATTATAACATATTCATTCTGGATGTTCGTTTCATAGAATGGGAATGTATAAAATGTATATATGTATGTACTTGAAACAATGGTATTTACTTCTTATTTTATAAAACCTGCTTTATTAAGTCTGAGTTAATGTATAACGGTTCTGACATTCATTATAATATATATGTATGTACATATCTGTAACAATTAGTAATAAGTAATTCTGAAGTTTATATGAGAATTCATTCAATAAAATACTTGTGAAGAATACACAACATTTTGGCGACGAGAAGTATGAACCCCAGAATAATTTAAATTGTTAAAGTTTGTGATCAGTCAAAATGTCTCTTATTGGATCCATTGAGCAATTTGCGTTTGCGGTAAATTTTGGTGAATATTTGGAGCGTGTCGAGCAATTATTTAAAATTAAAAATGTAGAGGAAAAAAACAGAGTGGCACTATTTCTAACATTAGTGGGTCCGGAGACGTATAAAAGAATAAAATCTATAGTTCTTCCAGATAAACCTACAAGCAAAGTTTTTAAAGACTTGGTTCAATTAATTTTGCCACATTTTAGCCCAGAGAAAAATGTAATTGCCGAACGGTTCAAATTTTACAATTGCTCACAAAAATTCGGGGAGCCAGTGGCCGAATATATAATTAATTAAAAGTTGCTATCAGCCCCTTGCGAGTTTGGAACCTTTTGAGAACAAGCATTACGTGATCGTTTTGTTTGTGGAATTAACAGTACCCAGTTGCAGACCAAATTGCTATCAACCTCATGGCACAGGCATTCGAATTAATTGATAAAGAACAGAAGAGTATGCAGCCGTCATCGTCGTACGAGGTAAATAAAATAAATCGCAACTATCAAAAATATAAAAGTGTTGAAAAATGTACAAAATGTACATCAAAACATGGTAGAGTTGAATGTCCAGCTAAAGAGTGGGATTGTTTCGTTTGTGGCAAAAAAGGCCATTCAGCCAAAGCTTGTTTTTCCAAGAAAGGACAAAAACGAAGCCAAAAACATCAAAGTCGAAAGAAATACCTACGTAAATGAGTTGCATTACAAGTTGGGTTCATTGAATTGGGTAAATGGAACTGAATCTCCTTTGATAACTAAAGTAATAGTGAACGACATTAAGATGGAGATGGAAATTGATACTGGAGCCGTCGTGTCAGTAATATCTTTTGTAGATTATAAATCTTATTTTCCTAACCTTACTTTGAATAGTATTAGTTATCCTCCTTTACAAGTGTTAACAGGAAATGAAGTCGATGTACTTGGAGAAATGTCAGTGATAGTAAATGGTGGAAAAGAACTAAAACTAGTGGGGGTTGGATCTGAACGGAAGTTCATGCCATTAATGGGCGGTAATTGGTTAGACGTTTTGTTTCGAGGTTGGCGAAATTTCTTTAATATACCTCATGGTAGTTCAGGTGACATGTTATCGGTAAAGCCGTTTTGTCAGACCAATACATTAGAGGAAATAAAATGTCGATTTCCGTCCCTATTTAAAAGCAGTTTAAGTCCCATAAAAAGTTTTTCCGCCGACATTTTTGTCAAACCGAATTCACAGCCAAAGTTTTTCAAGGCCTATTCGGTGCCTTTAAGTTTAAAAAAACCGGGCGAATCGAATTTAAGTCGTATGTGTGAAGAGGGAATAATAGAGCCGGTACGAAGAAGTGCCTGGGCAGCCCCAATAGTTTGTGTATTAAAAAAGGATTCTAATGTAAGAATTTGTGGAAATTTCAAAATTACAATTAATCCTGTGGTAGAAACGGATGTATATCTTTTACCGTTAATAGATGATATTCTCACAAGTTTGAGAGGGAAAACATGTTTTTGTATTCTCGATTTAAGCAAAGCTTATTTGCAGTTGTCTTTAAACAAGACTAGCCGTCATTTGCTAACCATAAACACCCACATGGTACTGGCATGGGCGTAAAATATTGTAAATCTAAATTATATAAAGTTTTAAATCGCTTACAAGAATTCAATGTAAAAAGTAGTTGGAACAAATGTAAGCTTTTAGTAAACACAATCGAGTGTCTAGGGCACACAATAAGTCCACAAGGCATTATGTCTTCAAAATCAAAAATGGAACCAATATTAGGCACTCCAGAGCCAGTTAATATTGAACAGCTTCAAAGCTACTTAGGTTTGGTAAATTACTATTCCAAGTTTTTGCCCAATATTTCTGCTGTGTTATCACCACTGTAAAAGTTACTACGTAAAGACGTAAAGTGGTCTTTGTGCGTTTAAAAATTCAAAAAGATTATTATGCGAGAATGACTTATTAGTTCATTTTGATCCAAGTAGGCCCATAGTAATAGCCTGTGATGCTTCGCCATACGGTGTAGGTGCTATACTAAGCGTAGTGGTGGATGGTCAAGAAAGGCCATGCTATATGATTTCGTCCACTTTGAGCAAAGCTGAAAGAAATTATTCTCAAATCCACAGAGAGGCTCTTGCAGTTGTATTTGCAATTCGTAAATTTCACAAATTTGTTTATGGGTATACGTTTACAGTGTACACCGATCATCAACCACTTGAAAAATTACTTGGAGATCAAAAGGCCTTGTCGAATATAGTTTCTGTTCGTTTCCATAGGTGGATATTATTTTTATCAAATTATAATTGTAAGATTAAATATCGCCCGGGCATTAGACAGAAAAATGTTGACGCTCTGTCGCGTCTCCCTCAAGCAGGGGAATCGGATGTTAGTAATTCAAATATAAATTTTTTTAATTTTGATCGGAAAATAGTACCTATTGCTTTAAAGGATATTGTAAAATATTCTGAAAGTGATCCAATAATTAGCAAAGTCATGAAATTTGTTAAGCAAAGTCAATGGTCAATTGAAGCAAAAGAAAATAGTCTACTAACGCCGTTTAAAAATGTAAAAATGTCTTTAGAAGTAAAAGAAAATTGTTTCTGTTATGGAGACCGGTTAGTAATACCAACGATTCTAAGAAGTAAAATTCTATCGTTGTTACATGAAACTCATATTGGCGTCGTCCGTATGAAATTATTGGCTCGTTCAGCAGTTTGGTGGCCTTCAATTGATAAAGAAATTGAGAGATATGTTTCGGATTGTTTTTCATGCCAGAAAATTAAGAGTAGAACGAAGGATTGTCCAAATTTTACTTGGCCACAAACCTTCTATCCCTTCGAACGTATTTATATCGATTTACTCCATTTCCAGAGTATAGATTTTTTAATACTAGTGGACGATTTTTCGAAGTGGATAGATGTCCTATTACTACCAAAAACATCAACGATGGCTGTACTAGAAAAGTTGAAATTTGTATTTTCAAATTTCGGATTTTGCCGCACACTAGTAAGCGATAATGGACCTCAATTCCGCAGTGAAGAATTTGCTGTATTTCTTAAATCTAATGGTATAAAACAATTATTTAGTCCTCCGTACCATCCACCTAGTAATGGTCTGGCAGAAAGAGGTGTACAAACGGTGAACCGAAGTCTTAAAGCGTATTTTCTGTCTAGCAAGAAACGCAAATTATCGATTCAAAACGTCGTGTTGAATTTTTTGTTTATGTACCGAAACACACCATCTACCGTTACAGGCATTTTCCAAAGTGAATTAGTATTAGCGTATAAGCCCATAACTTTATTGTCTTATTGTAGTTTAAAACAGGATTCAAATAGGAAAGTAAGCACCACCAAATATAAAGTTGATAAAATTAAAGAAAAGCAAGATTTTGTGCAGAGCAATAAATTTAAAAAGTTTAATTTAAAGAGTGGTGAAAATATTTTATATTTGAATCCTAATCAAAAAAGTATCGCAAAATGGGTCAAAGGAGTTGTGTGTAAGAAAATCAGTGAAGCTTTATATATGAATAAAGTTAATAGGCGACGAATTATAGCTCACAGAAATCAATTAAAAAAATTATCTAAAGATATAACAGTAGTGGAAATACCAAGGAATATGGAAATTGATCGCAATAAAAGTGATGAGGAAATATTATTTTAATGCTCAAGAGTATTCGCAAGAAACGGGTATTATGAAAGAGGAAGTGCCATTGAGAGAGAGAGACTAAGAAAAAGAGCAAATATAAATTATAAATTATAGATTTTATTATACTACACTTTTAGTTAACACAAAAATCTAAAAAGGGGAAGAAATGTAATGGAAATACCCATACGTAGATATAGTAAATGTACATACATGTGTACTAACATAAATACTTAAAGAAAATGTCCAAATGTATATATGTACTTGAAACAATGGTATTTACTTCTTATTTTATAAAACCTGCTTTATTAAGTCTGAGTTAATGTATAACGGTTCTGACATTCATTATAATATCTGTAACAATTAGTAATAAGTAACTCTTAAGTTTTTAACAACAATTAGTAATAAGTAATTCTTAAGTTTATATGAGGATTCATTCAATAAATTTTGAAGAATACACAACGGTATAAAAATGGTATTTTCACTGCTACAATAGTATATTTTGCAACTGAGAATAATAAAAATCTAAAGTTTGTGTTTTCAGGACTGGGCTGTCAATCATTTGTTGCATTAATCAGAGTAGATAGACAGTGAAAACTAAAATTATATAATGAAAGTTATTTAATTTTACAACAGAATAAAAGTGAATATAAAGTTATCAACATCAGTGTTTTAAGGTACATACAAGTATACACTCGGTTGTCTATTGAAATATTTACGAAAATTGTGCTTCACTTAAAATTTGCCGATAAATAAGTTAATTACATATTTGTATTTCGTAATTCGCTCAAATTCTTTTTATTTGCAAAACAAAATATGTTCATATATTGTTTATGAGGACCCTACTATGTTCCTTAAATGACAAATGCAAAGTATAGTAGACTCAATCATTAATCTAAACATTAATGATAGTTTGCGATAATAATCCACCATGTTTTTTATTTACGTGTATAAAGGGAAACCTTGTGTAAGTACGTTGCGTATGGTATGAACTCATTTCACCCTACTCCGATCGCCTTTATTTTAAAAGCACCCACCTTAAGGGAATAGATTTTAAACGCATTTAATAAAAATATGTTTCAAATAGATTTTACTAACAATCTGATTAGAATAACCGTAGAAGGGGCAGAGGATAAAGACTGGAATGAAATAAAGTGCAATATAAATATATTTTAGTTTAATTTAAATAAAATAGAATGTCACAGTTGAAACGGTCAAGGTTATATTTTCTACCATTTTAACAAAATGTTTGCTAGATAAATTATTTTATGGCATTTTCTTTGCTTTTATTGACGTTGTTCACATTTTGGAAACATGATTTCTAAAAATTTGCTGATGAGTTGGTATTACTGTCTATGATATGAAAGCGTATTGTAAAGGTTTGGTGTTTGGGTAGTATTTTATTGTATTTGGAAGTATTTAAATTGCCGGCGCTAATAAACGCCACTGGCAAATAAAAGTAAATGGCAGATGAATGCCAGTATCCACATGCCGATTTAAGGCAAAGATAAAAATTTAAATGTTTATGAATTAGTAATGCCGATTGAAGGCAAAGTATTAATTAATTTTATTTTCAAAAATTTGTTCCTTATATTCTAAACTAACTGTATTCTAAAACTACAAAATTTCTTATTCACTAAATATAATTGTAGTTTGAGAAAAAAATATAAAATACATTAAACATAATTGTTGTATAGCAATAACAAACATTTCAGTATTGAACAATACAATTGTCGTAATATAAAAGAGAACAATTGTATTAAAGGTATAAATGTTTGTTGTAAAAATGGTAGTAATGTTAATAGGGTGCCGTGTGCAAAAGTAATAATAAGAACAGTATGTGTAACAAATATAATAATAGATTAATAGAGTGCCGTGTGCAAAAGTTATAATAAGAACAGTATGTGTAATAAGTTTACTTACATATAAAATAATAATAAATATAATAATAGATTATTTAGGATGCACTACACCCTTCCCCTTAAGAAAAATTTTACAATTTTTAGGATTAAAATTTAAAATTTGTTTGTTTTTGTTTTGTGTTTTTTTTTTTTTTTTTTTTTGTTTTTAATATTTTTTTAAATTATTATTATGGTATTCTTTAAATTCATTACCTATTTCTAAAATAGAATTGACTCCTTTTCTTTTGACTATTTTATATGGACCATGATATGGTGCCTGATTTTTTTTTTCTGTTAAATTTTCGAACGAGTACTAAGTCTCCTTCTTTTAAATTTAGGGGATTAGTTTTTAAACATTTGTCTATTCGTTTTTGTTTCGACTTTTCTAAATATTCTCTTGCTTTAGTTATAGAATATTGTAATCTGAACCTCAATTCTTGGGCATAATTTTCAGGGTTGTAAATTGGTTTGACGATTTTTGTCTGTGATTCTTATGGGTTCTCAATATAATAAAATATTTAAATTTTCACACTCATTTCTTTTTAATTTATTAAAAATATTCTTAAATTGTTCAATGTTTATATTCTTGAAAATAACATCATTATTTTTTTAGTGCTAATTTGTGGATACCTAGGGATAGCATTTTTGGTAAAAGTTTCTCCAATGACATTTGTATGTTCGATGGATTGTCGCTGCACCTAATTACTATCTCTACATCACTAATTGCAATATCGGGTTTTTTGATTTTTGAATCTAATTCAAATTTTATTTTTTTTTTATATTTTTGACATTTGAGATTGACGTACATTCCCATATAAAAAGTTGATCAGGCTTTTTATTTGAGCCGGTATTGTCATTCTCGTTGTTACTTTTTTGGTTTAGATTTTTTTTTTTAAATGTTATTGTTGTTCTGTTTGCACGTCCAATTGTGCTACTAACATTTGCAGTTAATTTAAAATTGTAAGCATATTTTATAAAAAGTTCTCTCTCTTCTGTAAGAATCATATCGTGCAATAGTTTTGTTTGCAACAAAAAGTCTTCCAACGCCTCATACGGACCCTTAAACACATGTAGATTTTTACCTACGACGTTTATGTCAAAATGAGCCATATTTGATATATTACCTACTTCTTCGTCTTATTTTAAATTGGTATCTTTACTTTCTTTTGTTAGAAGATTTTTTATAAGTGGTAACTCTCTACTATATATTTCTTCAAATTTCTGAATTAATTTTTCGCAATTTTCTTTAATTAATGATTGAGAATATTTTTCGAATTCTGTTTTTATTAATTGCAAACGTTTTAATTTTTCTAATTTATATTCTTCGGTGTAAACTCTATTTTTATTTTTGTTAATATTTACTTCAATTTTCTCTAATTCGTTTATAAATTTTTCTATAGATTCCATTTATTACAGAAAAGGTTTTAGTCGCATATAAATACTATTTTTAAATTCTATTTGAGTTTGATCCACTATGGCAACTCTTATTTATTTTCTTACTTTTCATATTTTTTAACTTATATATATAGTGTTTCATTTGTTCACTTCAATGAGGCAACTCTTAAATTTTTTGACATTTTTTTTTATTATTTTTATATTATTATTATTACGAATAAACGTAATTATTATTTGAACTTATATTGATTTACATATGAAAAGTAATATTATCAGGCTCAAGTTCAGTTTTATTGAATTAATGAAAATTCAAAATTACTAAGAGTTTTCTTGTGTTGGAAAATATTATTATTTATATCCAATCAGTTTTTAGCAGAACGTATCAGTACTGATTTCAAGGCCGCTACACCTCTCATCAGCGTTCAATTGTCCATCTTTACAAATTTCGTAAAGTGGGTACTAATTGAGAAGAATATCAACTATTTAACCAGTTTTCAACAGAAATAGAATATGAGAATTAATTTTAAATTCAATTTTTATTCTACAATGAAACAGTGCTGGTTAGTACGAAATTCTCTCATTACTGTTTGGAACTAATAATCAACACAAACTCATAGTCCGTTATCATCAAAGTATTCTACTTTGTATTTTAACGTTTTTGTTGTTTTTACTCTATATTAGGGAAATTCACATATTACTGTGACCCCTGTTATTAGGGTATTTATAGCTCGTGCCCAAGCGGAATTAATATTTTTATATTATTATTATTACGAATAAACGTAATTATTATTTGAACTTATATTGATTTACATATGAAAAGTAATATTATCAGGCTCAAGTTCAGTTTTATTGAATTAATGAAAATTCAAAATTACTAAGAGTTTTTTTGTGTTGGAAAATATTATTATTTATATTTTCCAACACAAAAAAACTCTTAGTAATTTTGAATTTTCATTAATTCAATAAAACTGAACTTGAGCCTGATAATATTACTTTCCATATGAACTTAAATTTTTAAACTTATTAAATATTTCAAAAATCGTTTGTCTTTTTAACCATTTTTCCACACAAATTATTAAAAAACACAAATGAATGATTAAAGACGTCGCTACTAGGAATGCGAAGATTAAGTTAAATGATCCAAATGTATCATATTTTTGATAAGTACAGTAAATCTGATAGTGTCCCACGATGACTGCAATCAAATTGATGAACGCACAAAATATAACAAGTGGCAGATGAAATAAATTGAATGTTCTCTTTAAAGGTTTGCAGAAAATAGTCGTGTTGCCGAAAAGAACATTAAGGAAATAATAAACGACAAAGATGACGTGGACTGCAATCACTCCTTTCGCCATATTTTAAATATATTTTTTTAATTTTTGTAGTTAATTTTATTTATTGGTTGCCTGGATATCCGCACAATCGACTGGCTTAGTTTGACCTGCTAAAGGAAACTAAATGCTAAAATATTTGCAACTAGTTGATGTTCCTAGTTTGATACATACAATATGTACTCATTCCACCCCACACCTATCTCCTTTATTTTAAAAGCACCCACCTTAAGGGAATAGATTTTAAACGCATTTAATAAAAATATGTTTCAAATAGATTTTACTAACAATCTGATTACAATAACCGTATAAAGGGCAAAGGCAAAAGACTGAAATAAAAAAAAGTGCGATATAAATATATTATAGTTTAATTAAAATGAAATAGAATGTCACAGTTGAAACGGTCAAGGTTCTTTTTACTACCATTTTAACAAAATGTTTACTGTTAAGTCTCCTAAATAAATTATTTTATTGAATTTTCTTTGGTTTTATTTACGTTGTTCATATTTTGGAAACATGATTTCTAAAAATTTGCTGATGAGTTGGTATTACTGTCTATGATATGAAAGCGTATTACACAACAACAATAAATGAAATTTTGTTAAATTCATTTGATTTACTTTTAATACACTGCACAATGGGAATACGGCATTAACATTTTTTAATGAAATTGTATTTATTCAATATAAAAATTTATATGTATATATATTCTTTTATCATAAAAAAAAAATTTCTTTTGCAAATAATCAACATTAATTTTAATATGGCAATTCAGTAGCCAGTCTATCCGCAACAAACTGATGTAAAATATCTCAGTGGCCATCTTGATCGCCGTTTAACATGGAAATCACACATAGACGCAAAGTTGAACCAAATTAAATTAAAAGCAGCTCAAATGTATTGGCTTATTAGAAGAAACTGTACACTTCGATTTTATTATACAACTCGATTCTGAAACCAATATGGTTTCATGGTATCGATTTATGGGGCACTGCCTTGGCATCAAATGTGGAATAAATTCAAAGGCGACAAATAATATTCTCCGTACAATCACTGCAGCCCCGTGAAATGTCAGAAATCTGCAAATTCATAAAGATTTAGATGTTCCGCTAGTGAAGAGTCTAAATTTTATAAACTCGTGACAAAATTACATCCAAATTTACCTGCGCGCAATATTTTAAATTAGAGACTCCATACTCGGCTAAGAAGGAGGGATACTCTTTCACTCAGCTGTTCACGAGAGACGTAAAGCAACCGCTGAAACCAAAAAGTTTGTTTAGCATTTAACAATTGCAAAATAACTTCAATAAAAGTTTAATATAATTTTTTATAGAATCTATATATGTGTCGGGTTTTTATTCAAACAACATACATTAATAAGAATACAACAATATTTTATTTCTTTGTTTTCTTACTAGTAAAAACGTGTGTTGTTTTATATCACAATCATTCATCATACGCCACCATTATTTGACCTCTAAAGTATACTTCATATTGCAGAATTTAGCAGAGTAGCATGGCGTACACTTGATATTTAAATTCACTATTTTGTATTCGAATATCTAGTATACGCCACCAGAGTGAACAAAGTTCGCAATATGAAGTATATACAGAGATAGAGAGCAAACAAGGGCGGGATATTATGGATTTCTCAACAGAAATTGATTTCTAAAACTCTGCTGATGATGTCAATGAAATGAAAGCGTATTACACAACAACAACAAATAAAATTTTGTTAAATTCATTTGATTTATTTTTAATACACTGCACAATGGGGGGATGTCAATAACATTTTTTAATGGAATATAAAACGATATATTCTTTTATCATAAATGTAAAATTTGTTTTGCAAATAATCAACATTAATTTTAATCAGGACCAATAATTTTCATACATAATGAATCACAGTATAATGCTTTTTTTGTAAAAATATTCTAAAATACGCTGAAAGTATCTTAGCAAAAAGAATTGATGCAGCCTAAAAATATTAAATTATCAATATTATATTTAATATCTTTGTTGTGTCACAATAAAAACGCCTACTTTTTATATCAACCAGACATTCATTCAACATACACCATCATTATTTGCATTATTTCTAATATGGTTGTCGTTAATTAAAAACATTTTCATATATTTCTGCTTTATGTAGGTTTGCCGTTTATTTAATCACTGACTACTAGTTTGGTCTTAAGAACAGTATGGGAATATGTTGACGATTAAAAATACATTGCACCACCCAATTGCTGCGTGAACAATTTCATTTTTAAAAAGAGAGAATACCATGTTGCCTACTAAAGGTGCGGCAAGTGTGATCGTCACAATACGCTACACTTTATATTCAAGTTATTAGAAACAATAATGACGTCAACTTGGTATTAAATAAACTAATTTATTTTTAAATATCAAGTATACGACACCCAAGTTATCGAATCTCAGTATATGAAGTGTACTTCTGAGAGAGGGCTAGTAGAAAGGGACTAGGAATCAACCCGGTCAAAACTGAGCTAGTTTCCTTTACCAGGATATACAAAATAGAGAGGTATTTGCTACCTAGGATTGGCGGGGTGGAGTTAAAACTAGATGGGTATCAGTGGGTCCCCTCAGGTTGCCTTGGACGTCATCCTTTACCTACTTCCCATTGAAGAATTTGTGTTGAGAACGGCGACAAGGAGTGTGCTCAGGCATACGGAAGCGGGTTTTGTAAGGTCAGGATTAACAGGTCATACATCACTCTTGAAAAAGATTCGTTTTAGCAGACGGGTTTACGGACTCCACGGTTGTTGAGACTAATTTTATTAGAACGACTACACTAGTCAATCCGGATAGGGATCCTTGGGTCAAATCTAATAGACTGTACGAGGGCTACGCGGTCTCTACAGATGGATCGAAAATGGAAATAGGCACAGGTTCTGGTGTCTATTTTTTAGGAACAGACATTCGTAGGTCTTTTAGGCTACCGAATGAATGTAGTGTATTTCAGGCTGAGATCCTAGCGATCCTCAGGGCCACGGAACTAGTGACATAACAGGTAACTGAAGGAGTGGAGGTAACATTTTACGTTGACAGTCAGGCGGCGCTGAAATCTTTGAAGGGGCATAGTGTCAAATCGAAGCTGGTCAGCAAATGTAGGCGATCTCTCAACTTGCTTATGGACAAATTTAGCGTTAGGCTATGTTGGGTACCAGGACTTTGCAATATTGAGGGAAAGGAAATCGCTGATGAGCTGGCAAGAAGGTCAGCATTAGATGTGGCAGTTAGTGACAGGTCGGTGAAACCTCCAATCGGTTACTACTATAGGGAAATCAGTAATTGGGTAATTTGCAGAACTAATCATTCCTTGAAGAATAGAGAAGATTGTAGAGTCTCGAGGTCCATATGGACAGAACTTGACTCAGGTAAATCTGATCTACTTCTGGGTATGAATAGAAAGCTTTTGACAGTCTTAGTAGGCGCATTTACTGGACATAGCTCGGATAGGAAAGGGGAAAATGCCACTCCGGATTTCTGTAGGATGTGTGGGTATGAAGAGGGGCCAGATACTATAGAGCATACCATCTGTCATTGCCCAAGGCTGCAACGCCATAGGCAAAGATGGCTGAGCAGACGTTTCCATAAGGGCATTAGTGATATCGCGAAGTGCAATCTGATGATATCTGGGGCTTTATCATGGGAATTAAGTGGCTGAATGATGGATGATAACGGCTCTTTGTTTCTCCTTGGACAGTAAGGAGACTAATTAGTCAATAAATTATATATGAAGGGAATCACAATGGATCCAATGGGGCCTCCGAGTGGATGTGTGTTTCACACTACCCTTCCTAACCTAACCTAACAACTAATGAAAACGTATGTTATTTAACTGTTTTATTATATTGTTAGCATTGAAAAATAACATGCATAAAGAAGATGTTGTTCAGCATAATCAAAGCAAAACTAGAAGAAAGCAGATTATAGGGTACATTGTCTCACAAATACATGCATGTGATACATGATACAGTAGTTTAAAGCAATTTCACTGTTCATAAAATAAAATTAAATTAAAAACAAATCCAAAGATAACCAAAAAAAAAGGTTTCCAAACTGAGATCATGGCAAACATATCTGTACTTTAACATTTCTTAATAGAAATCTGTTGGTTTCTTCTGCTGTTCGTTTATCTCCAATAATTAAAACAGAGTTTTTGCTTTATTTACAAGTGACATTTTAAAGAGATTTTGGTTTGGTTGACGTTCTAGAGTAAACAATGTTTATAAAAGAGTGTTGACGAAATGGGGTTTATAATGAGACTCAAAAAATGTTCGACTTTAAAGGAAATTTTTCTTTTATTTGAGCGCGCATTTTCTAAAAGTAAGAAATTTTTTGACTAAGCTGAAGTGCATTTTGTCATACAAATGAAACTAATTTATTTTAGCTGTAAAAAAATGATTTAGGAAATAACGTAGTCCTGAATAGTTCATAAAAATTAGAATACTTAAAAGCGGAACGCGGCAGTCATCAATTGAACTACAAATTTTTGTTTCTTACGCTTTAAACGCATAGACCACAGCAAACAGCAGACAACAGACAGCAATATGTCGAAAATTAAATACACGCTTTTATATGAAAATGATTATTTTGACAACAGCAGGGCAGGTTGCTGTCTATGCTGCTTTTGGCGCCAAGTTAACCTGATTTGTATTTTCATAAGCAGCAAAGAGCAGATGCAAAGCTGCCAATGTATGATAAATGTTACGGTATGAGAGCTTTAGATATATTGTGTTATTTAACCGAAAACAAAATAAATAAATCGATTTATTTTTATATATTTTTACTTGATATTTTTTTCTAGCGTTTTGAGCCGTAAATTTCATTTTTATTCTTGTGAAATTTTTTTGTGGGCGTCGGTTCTTAATGCTCATGCTATTGTTCTTTTTAGAAATAATTTTTGAATAACACTGACATATTTTTAAAAAATATTTTCCCAGTTTTTATTTTTAGTAAAAAGTTTCCGTCAAAAACGAAATTTGTTTGACCATTAGCACTAGATCTTCGATAATTTGTGAGCATCTTTAGGAGTTCTGTAACGATAAATAACTTTGTAATGTCTTCACTCCCATTTATGTGATCGCAAAGGTAATTTATTTAAAAGAAGCTCTCTATTTCATTGCGTCTTTTTATATTTACGGCTTATATTATTGCAAGACAAGTCTTCAGTTTGGTTATCTGCACTGATAATACAATTATTAACTTTTTTCTACTTTCAAACTCCAGCACTTGATAACTGATTAATAAATAAAGTGTAATAAAATAGTTTTTATTTATTTTATTTTTGTCTTAGAGCTTGTGTAGTTGGAGCTCCTAAGACAGTTGATTAATTAATTGAATTATAAACTAAATGACTTTGGCTTATATACTAATTATGAGACTAATTCTTAGGGGTACCTTAACATAAGAGTAAAAGAATAGAAATATATATTATTGTTGGGTAAGCATATTTAGCTTCCAACTATTTATGTATGGCATGTGTTCAACAGTTTTAAAGTTCAACGAGTGCATACCTAAATGCAACAGATACTTTGTGTTGCTTATATTTACAATCAAACAAATGCAGTTAATAAATGTGATTCATTTAAGTGCATTGTGCTGCTGCACTTGATTAACCGTACAAGTGTCAAATTACCGACACACACAAAATATCTTGCTTGCAGTTTGTCAATGCTTGCATGTTGCGGTACTATTGAATCGCAATGCATACTACACACTGTTGGCCACATGCTACAAAAGCCAAAATTTTCAATTTTTATTGCATTATTTTTAATAAATTAACGAAAAATAAGTTATTACAAAACAATTGAATAATTTCGAATAAAGTGACATAATTAACATTTTACATTTTGTGGTCAATACAGTGCCAGGTAAATAAAATTAACTCTAATAACATTGACAATATTAAAAGTAGGCGTGTTCAATATTCTTAAATTTCACACAATTACTTATAAGTATTAATTAAAAAAAAAAAAAACTATTTGTATATTAATGGTTTTCAATATTTCAGAATAACAAATTTTTGCAAATCTATTCAATATATGAATGTTTTCATGGTAATTAGCAAAATTCTCTTGAGACGAAACTACAACACGACAGCTCAAATTCTGAACAGATATTCGAAAAGCGTAATACAGATTATTTTTAATAACATTTATGCGTGAGATTATAATATAATAAAATTAATTTGCTAATTAAGTGCTTTTTTGTGTTATTTTGTCACATAAAAATTTCACTTTTTACGATCAAGTCGAATAAATTTAAAATTTATATTATATTGGAATAACTTTAAGTAGAGAATAAATTTACCGGATTGTTCAGTTTGCACATTTTTATATTAACTCAGTTAAATAATTCTTTAATGTATTCTGAATTCTCCATAATAAATTAAGTAAATTAATTAAATGAAGTAAATTATTATCTGATCATACGATTACTTACACTAAAGTACAAATCATCACGACCAAAAATTTCATCGGTATCCTGAGAGAAGTGAAATGTTATTTGACTAATGCCGTCAAAACTATTTCTCAAGATTTTAGATATATTGAAAAATGTTATTATTTTAAGAATATGAAAAAACGTTTCAAAAAAACCGATGATATAAAATTTGTAAGATTCTATTACTTGGTTAAAATAAAAGAAAAAAGATAGAATGTTATATATTTTGTAAATCAAATTAAAAAATAAGAATATAAAAAAATAAATATTTGGAATTGAAATGTGTTAAATATTTCTTCAGCTAAATTTTTTAAATTAAACTCTTCTTGGCTTATAAATTCGATTTCTTGATTTAATGAAGAACGCCATTTCTGAATATCTCTAACCGTTTTTGTTGTCCCCTCATGACCAATAAATTTCACATTATTCTAAATTTTCTTTAAACGTTCTTGTAACATTTGAACACACATATAAATAAAAACAAAGCCCAAATAAATATTTAGTTCAAAGAAAGCTATATTAACTCGTACAAAAATAGTATAAATATTTTGAACAAGCCTTTTAAAACGATTCGGGGACGAAGCGTATTTGCTGAGAATAATGACGAGTATTGTTATATCACAAAGAGATAAAAATATTTTACAAATAATTAGATTTCGTGTTGATTTAACAACTTTGTAGTTTCCATTAATATTTTCATCAGACAAATAAAATGAACTTAAATTTTTAAACTTATTAAATATTTCAAAAATCGTTTGTCTTTTTAACCATTTTCCCACACAAATTATTAAAAAACACAAATAAATGCTTAAAGACGTCGCTACTAGGAATGCGAAGATTAAGTTAAATGATCCAAATGCATCATATTCTTGATAAGTACAGTAAATCTGATAGAGTCCCACGACGACTGCAATCAAATTGATGAACGCACAAAATATAACAAGTGGCAGATGAAATAAATTGAATGTTCTCTTTAAAGGATTGTAGAAAATAGTCGTGTTGCCGAAAAGAACATTAAGGAAATAATAAACGACAAAGATGACGTGGACTGCAATCACTCCTTTCGCCATATTTTAAATATATTTTATTAATTTTTGTAGTTAATTTTATTTATTGGTTGCCTGGATATCCGCACAATCGACTGGCTTAGTTTGACCTGTTAAAGGAAACTAAATGCTAAAATATTTGCAACTAGTTGATGTTCCTAGTTTGATACATACAATATGTACTCATTCCACCCCACACCCATCTCCTTTATTTTAAAAGCACCCACCTTAAGGGAATAGATTTTAAACGCATTTAATAAAAATATGTTTCAAATAGATTTTACTAACAATCTGATTAGAATAACCGTAGAAGGGGCAGAGGATAAAGACTGGAATGAAGTAAAGTGCAATATAAAAATATTTTAGTTTAATTGAAATAAAATAGAATGTCACAGTTGAAACGGTCAAGGTTATATTTTCTACCATTTTAACAAAATGTTTGCTAGATAAATTATTTTATTGCATTTTCTTTGCTTTTATTGGCGTTGTTCACATTTTGGAAACATGATTTCTAAAAATTTGCTGATGAGTTGGTATTAGTGTCTATGATATGAAAGCGTATTACACAACAACAACAAATAAAATTTTGTTAAATTCATTTGATTTACTTTTAAACACTGCACAATGGGAGTACGGCATTAACATTTTTTAATGAAATTGTATTTATTCAATATAAATATATATATATATATTCTTTTATCATAAAAGTCAAATTTGTTTTGCAAATAATCAACATTAATTTTTATATGGCAATTCAGTAGCCAGTCTATCCGCAACAAACTGATGTAAAATATCTCAGTGGCCATCTTGATCGCCGTTTAACATGGAAATCACACATAGACGCAAAGTTTAACCAAATTAAATTAAAAGCAGCTCAAATGTATTGGCTTATTAGAAGAAACTGAACACTACGATTTTATTATACAACTCGATTCTGAAACCAATATGTTTTCATGGTATCGATTTATGGGGCACTGCCTTGGCATCAAATGTGGAATAAATTCAAAGGCAACAATCACTCCAGCCCCGTAGTATGTCAGAAATTAGCAAATTCATAAAGATCTAGATGTTCCGCTAGTGAAGATTGGAATTTTAAAACACGTGACAAAATATTAAAAAAAAAACTGGAGGTACACCCAAATCCACCTGCGCGCAATATTTTAAATTAGAGACTCCATACTCGGCTAAGAAGGAGGGATACTCTTTCACTCAGCTGTTCATGAGAGACGTAAAGCAACCGCTGAAACAAAAAGTTTGTTTAGCATATAATCAATATTTTTAGATTTAAGATTTGAATACTTATTGATATTTTAATTAAAAACGGACTTTCGCAAAGATTATGCCAGCAAAATATTGGAATTCAATTATTATAAAATATATATTAGAATAAGTTAATTATATTATATTAGAATAAGTTAATTTTCTCATTATAAAATCCCAAGAAAAAATTAGTAAAATCTTCTTTTGTGTTACTAAAATGGATCGTATCTTATCTTCAATAACTTACATTTGCAAAATAGTATGTTTCAGTTATAATTTCTACCTCCGCCAAAAACTCAAACTGCATCCGCGGCTAAATGTACGTATGTATGTATTCATGTATGTACATACATAAATAAATGGAATTATCAATGTTTCAAAACGTATTTTTATATCAATTTTATATGTTTTTGGCAAAATGTTTTTTAATCGAAATCAAATGAGCAAGTGCTTGATTTTGACATTTGCGTGTGCACTGATGTCCGTATGTTCGAAATAGATGAACGGAATTGTTCATGAAAACGTTTTTTTTTTGAGTTTTCATTTAAATCAACGTTCGAGTAGAAAACCAGTTGTTGTACCCAAATCAGTTTTCATTCGATTAGAACGCGATCGAACTCTTCTCTTCGACATGCTGTAATATAATTTTTTATAGAATCTATGGCCCCGATTATGGTTTACAACAGCTATAACACAACATTGATCCGTTTTTCTATTATGGTTTACAATAGCTAGCTGTTGTGTTTGACACAGAGTTGCATTTAAATAGTACCACACAAATCCGCAAAACTCCAAAGATGTTTGCAAAAAGCGGTCAAGTGGAAATAGAAATATATAAAAACTGTTAAAAGCTGCATATACATTTCTATTGTGTTACAAATAACTGAAATAAAGTATAAATAATTATGGATGTTAACATTGATTTGTTTTTTGATAATTGTGATGACGGCACTGCTAAAACGCACATGGCACGTCTACGGAAAAGAATTCGGGATAGATTATTAAAATATTTGAAATATTGTTTTTTGACTTCATATTACAGTCACTTGCTGAAGTAATTTACACAATTAGAGCCTAAAATATTAGTTTATTTACAAAATTGATTTCTCTTTTAAGTATCAATTATCTTGGTTAGTTTATGCAATAAAAATTGTAATTGATTCTGATTAAAAATTCAATTATCGCATTGTTCAATTCAATTATCGGAATAATTAATTTTCATTCTATTTTTAATTATGTATATACGATGATCCGATCAATTTATATGTTAATATTCAGACAATTAATGTTGTGATTTATTCAATCAATCAATTGTTTGATTTTAAATAATTTTTTAATTATTCCTTAATCAAAAATAAATTATCATTAATTAGAAAAAAATACGTGTTTGCAATATTTAGAATACCGATAATTGTTATCATCATTTTGGTGATAGGTGCAAAATTGATTAATTTTTTGATTGTTCCAACAATTTTAGTAATTAAAGCCGTTTTCTACTTTTTTCTGTATATTTTAAAATTGTGCTGCGCATTGATATTTTTGCTATCAAAGAAGTAGCGGTAATGATTTTTATGTTGGTGTTTCACAACCAACAGTTTGCTGCATTTTAGGAGAAAACGGATTTGCATTCATCACCTCCACCAGTTTTTCTATTTGTTTTTTATATGATATTTTTCTAATAAATACTAAAGCAGCTATAAACGCTTTGGCGAAAACGGAAATTTTATATGTATGTATACTTAAAAATTTTTCTCCATTTTAATTTTTCAACTTGCAACGACAATTAGACAACAGCTAATGAGCAGTTGTAAGATTTCCACAGTTGTAACAACACTTAAGAACACATGTTGTGAACGATAATCTCGATAAATGCACATATACAACTGAACTTACAACACTAAAGCTAGTTGTTGTAAACCGTAATCGCAATTCTAATTTAACAAGACTAAAATATTTGATGTTGTAAACCATAATCGGGGCCTATATAACGTGTTTTTATTAAAACAACATATGTACATTAATAAGAATACAACAATATTTTATTGCTTCGTTTTCTCACTAGTAAAAACGATCATTCATCATACGCCACCATTATTTGCCCTCTAAAGGCCGTGCCGCACTATCCTACACAGTCGCGCGATTTGCAAAATATGACATTTGTGCTAAAAATGTATAGTAGTGTGGACTAAAACTGCAACTGTGTGACAGATTTTTTGGCAAGTCGTGCGATTTGTAAAATTTTTGAAAATTTTCATAAAATGATAGTTTTCATGCGATCAGAGGAGTATTTATTGTCAACCAGATGTTTTGGCATCAGATTTGTGTGATAGTGTGGCACCTAGTACAACACCATTTTGAAACGATTTTTTAAAGTCGGTCAGATTTTTGCAAGATTTTCCTGTGAATGAATCGTACGATTGTGTAGGATAGTGAAGCACGGCCTTAAAGTATACTTCATATTGCAGATTTTGCAGAGTAGCACGGCGTACACTTGATATTTAAATTCAATACTTTATATTCGAATATCTAGTATACGCCACCCGTGTTAACAAAGTTCGCAATATGAAGTGTATACAGAGTTAAATACCTGCATGATGTCATTCATTACTTTCAACCACATTGAATTCAGCTTAACATTATGATATGCATTCACACCACAATACACATGATATACAACAATAACTGATACAATGCTCCACACCATTCATAAACATAATCAGCCTTATCGTGTTTGGCGTTTTTCGACTACGCCAAGTACTAGATTAATGAAAAATCTGGCGTTTGTCTTTAATCTAGTACTTGGCGTAGTCGAAAAACGCCAAACACGATAAGGCTGAATATGTGCATATATGCATATTATGCATTCACATCCATATGAACTTATGAGTCACTCTCTACTACACAGCAGAGCAATGAGAATAATATATGAACAGCGAATAAAAATCATGAACTCACTCACCCTTAAAAAGTATGAATTCCCAAAAAGGCATCAGTTTTCTTTTCTTGGATTTTTAAAAGTAAAGCAAAAACAAATGTATTGAGAAAGATCAGAAGTGTTGCCGTTTTTTGTGCAATTATCAGGAAAAATTTAATTAAAGTAATAATTTAAAAAAAAATCTTTTTAATTTTGTAATTTTTTCGTAAAATTATCAAGAAAAATAGAAAAAAGTAATATGTATATCAAAAAATCTTTTCCATTATATTCTCAAAAACTTAGATTACGTAAATAAAATAATGTTTTTACATACAAATATTAAAGAAATAAATGAAACTTTTTTAGAATAAATTAATAACTTCTAGCGTTTTTTACCCTTTTTGTAAGTTTAAGTTTCATTTTGTATGACTTTAAGGTTTAACTAAATAAAAAAACTGCAACGATAAATAAAAAATGTTTTGTTTTTATTGCAAGAAAATGATAAATAATATTGACAACTAACAATGAACCAATTTTAAAAACATGGTAGTGCTGGTTACTACTATAAAACAATACAGAAATAAAAAGTTCGATTGCAGTGAATTCATACTGTGTTGTGTGAGGATTCATTGCTGTTTTCATTCATTGTGGTGAGTGTGTATTTTTACATCAAATTTAAGTGGGTGCATAGGAAATGATTAGCGAAATACACATGACAATTGGAAAAAATGTACACATTTTTGTACATTCAATATTATGAGTGGTCTGGTAGACACAATTCATTTTCACAATTTTGAGTTTTAATGGTATTCTTGCAGGTCTTTAATACAGGGATAGAGAGCAAACAAGGGCGGGATATTCTCAACAAATATTTAATTCAAAATTTTTTTTGTAATGTCTCTTTTATTAAAACTTTTACATGGTAAAACCGTATCTTTGTTACCCTGAAATTTCCCAATTCTGATTGGTCACTACTAACATTTCATCGAACACTCATATTTCGTTATTTTCAAAGTAGTCTGTCTACTTGCAATTTAACATATTGTTGTTTCACTTTATAAAAAAAGGGATGGTTCACGTCATTTGTTATTACGAATTACCCGTAATTACACTGTGGAACAAATTCAGGTTACCAAAAGTTAGGTCGATTCTGAGAGTGAGGGTTGAAAATTGAGGCTAAATTAGGAGACCCGTATCGCAGCGTTTGTTTACTTTAGTTCGAATTTTTTTTTAATCGACCTTCGAACTTTGCTGTCAAATGCCGATTTTCAGCATATTGTTTATATGGTTTTTTGGCTATAACTCGTCGACTAATTGATGTATTTTAAATCTGTAAAAGCAAAATTATTGCTAGAGAGCAGTGCAACAATTAAAATTTTTTAAAAAAATTGATTTAGAAAATTTTTGTGGTGCTTATGAAGCAAAATGTTGGAAAAATTATTTATTAAATGCTTATAAATGCACCATAGCGTATACTTACTATGCTCGTACATTCAATACTTCAATATTAATCATACGACCCCATGTATGGAGTATTTTTTATAGTCACAACTTTTTTTAAAAAATTTTAATTGTTGCACTGCTCTCTAGGAATAATTTTGCTTTTACAGATTTAAAATACATCAATTAGTCGACGAGTTATGGCCAAAAAACCATATAAACAATATGCTGAAAATCGGCATTTGACAGCAAAGTTCGAAGGTCGATTAAAATAAAATTCGAACTAACATAATAAACAAACGCTGCGATACAGGTCTCCTAATTTAGCCTCTATTTTCACCCCTCACTCACAGAATCGACCTAACTTTTGGTAACCTGAATTTGTTCCACAGTGTTATTATTTGAATCTCCCTGTGGTGCTGTTTTTTTTTTTTTTTTTTTTTTTTTTTGTAATGAAATGGTATAGAACATTTCGTAATGCTACTCTAAATAAAGACAGAACTTTAAAATTTGTTGTGAGCTAAAACTTCTTATAGGGAGATATCAAGATATCAAATAAATATTTTAATTCTGTACCAAACAACATCTGGTGGTTTTTTTTTGTATATTTTTATTTACTTATAAAAAAAGCAAGTAAATTGTTATACAATTTTCTTGTTTTTAATTTTTCATCATAAGTATATTAAATTATGTTAAACTGCTTATGTATACAATTTTTTAGTTTTGTTATAATATTTTGTAATTTTTTTTATTCTTTTTTTAGACAATATACTAAATAAATATATATATTTATTTCATTTATGTAAATTATAAAATCGAACTTTAATTATGTGTTTATTTTTTTTTCGCAAATTTTTTACAAAGAAAATATTTTCATTGGTTTTGAAACAGAAAATTAACAATTAACTTGCAAAGAAATACAAATGGGATTTTACTTTTGTACACATTTAATGTAATTAAATTATCAAAAGTATTGAATATTAAATTATGTAACAAAAAAATGTATTTTAAAGATAAAAAATGTTGTAGAGAACTTTTTTTTATATATTTAAATGTATGTTCTATAATTAAACAATACTTACAGCTAAAACGGTTGAGGGTAAATTTATTTTTTTATAGTTTGTTTTAATAGAAGAACAAACAATAAATGAACAAACATTTCTTAGCATAGGAAGGGAGAATGAGAAAGTTTTTTATAAAATTTTTCATAATTTTGTTGACACTTAATTTGTGTGTCCAAAAAAGTTTCCCGTTTTGTTTTTGCTTACAAATGGCAGAAGAAGTTTTGAGAGGTTCGAGGAAGAAATAGAAGGAAAAATAAATAGTGTTTACAGAAGTGAAGAATTTGGAATTCTAATCTATAAAACGAAAATTATTTAATGGTAGGTCATCATCTATATCGATATCTATCCAGCCACCATCATCATCGTCGTCATTGTCATCATCGTCGTCATCGTCATCATCGTCGTCGTCATTGTCATCGTCGTCGTCGTCATCATCGTCGTCGCCATCTTGATTGTTGCGGCGTCGTCTGCCATTGCGCATTTGATCATCAGGTAGTAAACCAAACACTAGAAAATAATAATGGTTTTATGTATTAAAATTACCATAGTGCTTCGTGTTTTGATTTTGTTTTTATTTTCTTACCATTGCCAGAGGCATCACTATCTGAATTGTCCTCGTCGGACTCACACTCCTCTTCATCTTCCTACAAGCAGAGACAATAAATTTATTGCTATATCATTCAAATCAAAAATATCATCGTAGAGATCATTATTAGCATCGGCCTGTGCTGCGCCTGCGCCGCCATTTCCAGCATTACCAAGACCTCCCGCAAGGTCGGGCTCTAATTCTGCTCTAAGGCTAGCGTCACGATTATTATTGTTGTTATTACTATTATTAATGGTGCGGTTTTGTTGATGATGATGATGATGATTACGTGGCTGTGGCTGAGGTTGTATTTGTAACTGCCGTTGCCTCTGGCCCACCAAATGTGGCGGCACTATTTCGACATTGTTGCTAAGCCATCTTATAGCAAACTGATTAGAATATCTAGCTTCAATTGCATTAGCATGTTCATTGCCCACAGCACCAACAGCAGCACCACCACCACCGCCGCCGCCATCGTTTCCAACACCAACATCGTTAACGCCACCAGCAGCCCTGGGGCGCGGCGCAGCATGACCACCACCGACGCCGCCATTGCCACTGGCAGCCGTCGTTCCGAAAAGGCTAATATTAGCCCCTTCTCTTCCAGTTGTCCTACCCATACCACCATCACTTGTACTTGGATTTTCATACAATCTCGTCAAGTTTGGCAGTTGGCTAGAACTACTGTTGTTGACAAGATTTTCGGTATTCTTATCACACACCTCTTCATCATGATCCATTTTCTTCATGCCCACGCAATATATTTTCACAAAAGTTTCCGATTTCGCTTCGTATGACGGTTGATCTTCCACCAAGGCAATCAAACTGCCATTACCATTGACACTCAAATCGAAAAGGCTACGTTTGACATCAATTGTCGATATCGACGAATAGTCGAAAGCATCCAAGACTTTAAAGCTTGTATCGTAATTTGTCGTATCATCGAAATCGTTGCGATATTCCATTTCCAAACGTATACTATAAATCGTTTGCATGGGAGAGAATTTTAAAAGACATTGATCCAAGACCGGTACTGTTTGCAGCAAGTGGAATGTCCGCAAATCCCATACTTCGGTATTTGATATTATCTAAAAATATTATTTAAATGTGTTGCTAATTTTAGCACAGAACTATTGTCTATGTACATACCTCTAAGCCATTTGGATGGAAGACACCTGATAAGGATTGATTTAACTTATCGAATTTGTGTATTTCCTTGCCGGACCTAACATCCCATAGAACACCATCTATTAATATAAGAATTAATTGCATCGGGAAAGAAATATATAGCGCCGCAATAATACAAACCTGATAATACCAATTCATCGGTGGGACAAAATGTAGCACGATTTTTACTATACTGATTGCCCAAAGTAGGCGTAAATGTTGATATTAATTGACCCTTTTCAATATCATAAATTGTACAGCACTAAAAAATATTTAAACAAAAAGAGACAAATAATAATGAAAAGAACCAAACTGTTATTTTCGAATGAAATTTAAAAACTAACTAAATACTTACATCATTTTGTGTGCCGATAACTTTGTCCTGCGACAATTTACTGAATTCACAGTAAAACTCATCATTGAACTGAATCTTCGATATAAAATCATTATCCTTTATAGACCACAAAACACTCAAAGGTGATCGCCAACTGGCTGATGTCAATACCAAATCACCTGTACGATTCGATTGTATAGAATCAATGATATAACTATGACAGCGTGATGAGAACTCTTCTGTGCCATGATTCATGTTAAATGCTTTAGCCTCTCCTTGATGAGTGCCCACCAAGAGAAGGTCAGAACTTTGTACAATATGACAAGAAGAAAAGTTTATCTCGTTGCTATCTGTAGAACGTATAGTTCTCCAGGGGGCAAAGTATGAGTGCACAAAGCGCCGATTCATTTTTCGTGTGTTATAGCCAGCTTGAGCTCTAAAGAATCGGTTGGTTACATTCAAACTATCACCTAAAACACGATTAGGTTGTGGATCGGGACATTTATGAGGCGTTAGCAAATCAAACTGAGGACATGTTGTCATGGGGTTGTTACAAAGAGCATGTTGATTCGTTAAGTATTCTGTGACAATTGTCCCAAGCGAAATGCTTGTTGAACATGGTGGGGAGCCCACTTCAACTATACTATTCGGATCTACGACGGAAATTTGTTTTTGCAATGATCTCTGTTGGCTCGTGTTATTTAATGCAGTCTTTGGAACGGAATTGTGGTTTGTACTTAATACAGCATTAGATGGCGGATTTATTTTCTCAATTTTCTTTACCAGTTTAATTGGTGTTACCATATTCATGGACTGATCTTCATTACCAACACCATTCAATAGTTCTACATTATATTGCCCTGTCGTACTTGTACTCGATACTGTTTGATTGTTCGAAGCACAATTAATGGCTTGATTGACATCCTGCATGCGATTTCGCAAACGATTGCGTGCTATAGATGTTGTAGGTAACACTTTGTAATCAAATGGCGAATGATGAAAACTTTTTGTTGTGGTTGAGGGCAATTGAAGGCCAACTTCCTTTTGCAACATTTGAGCTGTTTGCGACAGACCCTTCGATTCCAAATGATCATATATTAATTGATACAACTGCTGTTCATTATATTGTATTTTTGTTTGTGCTATTATATTCGCTTTATGTATATTGGCCAAAGTTGGATCCAGCTGGTGACTCAATGTTTTAGTTTTACCTGACACTTGTTCCAACAATTCTAAAGCATATTTCTGAAATATAACATGTTCAGCTCGTTTCTCCTGCAAAATAGGATCACGCATTAACGTTTGAATCTGACCGCTAGCGAAGAGTGGCAGTTTTCCAACAATCTGCTTAACACGTTCGGACCGTGCTAAACCGGCCAATGCACGACAAGCCATTCCACGTATGCAATCTGCATCGGTAATAGGTGTTTTTATTTGCATTAAAGACAGCAACACAATAATCCCATTATTGGAGCAAACCGACTCCCAGACTTTCTCAACCAACTCCTCGCTGTATTTATTATTGTGTTTATTTTTCTTAGACGAACCAAAGCATTTTATAATGCTGATGGGTTCTTTCTAAAATACATATTTTAGATAAAATATACTGTGTTTTGTGTAAAATTTCATAATTTAATCTAGACTTACCCTGGCAATCGGTGAGCATACGCAATTGCATAATACGGCGAGAGCTGATTTTTGTACTTCTGCATCTGGAACAATATCGCCAGCTGCAGCGCCCAATATTGAATAGATACCTGATGTTGTGGCATGATCGGGCAGCTCCAACAGGTCACAGTATGCAACATACACCCTTGGTATAACACAACAAATAGACAAAACATCTAGAGCCGATCGCACAGTTTCCGAACGACCTCCATTATTCCAGTCATATGAAAATGCGATTATTTTCAGCAATAGTGTAATTCCGCCCAATTTTAAAAGCTGTTCCACGGGTGCCCAGTGTGCACGTACTGATGTATTTTCTTGCAGTGTCCGTATTTGTTCATTTATTTGCTCAAACGTGGATTTTGTAGCTTTAGTTATATTACGATTAAACTCACTCGATACCGGATATTGCTGGCACATGAAACTGTTATACTTATAGAAGAGATGTGATTCCATGTATCGTTTAAGAGCCACACAAACATGACGAACCATTTGCCTTGAAGCACATTCGACATCTTCATTGAGCTCGTTGTTGTCGTCGTCATCATTGTTGGAAGGATTAAGTATTTTCAACACAGAAATCTATTATAAATTTCATTAGCATTATTATTTGTCTGTTAATTGGAGTTGTATCTATTTACATACCACATTATATAATTTTCTCAAACCATCTTGAGCATCAAATTCATCTAGCATAACTTTAAATTGAAAACTTAAGCCAAAAAACATAGTAGCATGACATTTTCCAGAATCATACGAATGACCTAATATCCAAAGCGCATATTTAACCAATTCAGTAATAATATATTTTGGCATGGTACAAATACGTTCCATCGCATCTTCAGCATAAGCCAAATAATATATAGTGATCGATACTCCGGTAGCAGCAATACTGGGGCGGGGTACTTTCATAATACGCTGAAAAACTAAATTTAGTACAAGGCCTATTGGTATAGAATTTGACTTTGACTTACCTCTAAACCACCATGTAGTATAAATTCTAAAGCAAATTTTTTATGACATAAAAGGGAAGCCAGAAATTTAAGAGCTTCGAAAGCCAAGCATGTATCACGTCTATCCAAATTTTCAATATAACCGAATATTAATTGCATTGCATTGTGTTCGAAGAACAAACCCAAAAACTCCTGATATTCACCCATAGTGGTTAGATAGCGTAGTATAAGCATTTGGCTGGTTTCAGCCGAAGGTGGATGTATAGAAATGTACATTTTCTTATAGTATCGGCCAGCATTGTTGCCGGGAAATGCATCGCGGCTATTTTCCAAAAGTGTAGATAGATTTGATGTGTTACCGAAGGTTTCGAGGGCACTGCTGTTGCTACAACGGCAACTGGCTGCACTATCATCTAAACGCTGAGGTGACTGAGGTGCGGAACCTCCCATCCAAGATGGAAATGTGCGTTCTACACTTGAAATGCCGCCTACTGAACTATCCATAGAGGTATTAGCTTGAACTGGTTCATTAGAAGAAGGTGGTTGTAAAATGGCTAAAATATAAAAAATGTTATTAATAATTTATACTTTGAAAGACTTTTCGACTTACTTTTGTGAATGGCCTGAAGCATGTGCAGTCGTTTTATCATTTTTGGTACTAGTCGCGTATTCATGTCACGAAATGTTATGGCTATATCAGTGACCTCCATAGCAGCAGCCAGCAAACCAGTCGCATAACTTTGCAAAGGTTCAATACTATCTTCAGCCCAACCATAAATTCGATTTAATAGATTATCAAATTCTACCTGAAAGACAGCCGTCGTTTCTAGACCTGGCATTATGACCAAAATTAAGCGCAATGCTAAAATATTTAATTCATAAGAACTTTTCTGGACATTTTGGCGGGTAAAGTAATTGTCACGTAAATAATCGTTTACCAGCTGCAACAAAATTCAATTATTTAATAATATATTCCACATTCGAGGACGCCAATTTACTTTACCTTTTTCATAAAATTATCCTTGCGGAAAAGCTGTTTAAGAAGAAACCCAAACTGACAACTAGGATCTGTGCGATAAGGATGACGTTCATCAAATGGATCAGGATCTTTACGTATGTAAATTTCTTTTTCTTTTTCAAAAATTTCAGCCAATCTAAATAAAAAATTTTAAATTCGTAACATACAAAGAGAAAGAAAATATGAGTATCGTATCTCACTAAATGGAATTAACGTAAATGAACAAACAATTATTATTTATTGAAAAGAGAAATTTCTAAATTTAATTTAGAGATTTATATAAAGGCATATTTTTCTGACGCATTCAACTTCCCTATCCATAATTATCCAGAATATATATATTTTAGGGATCTCATATGAATATTGTGGAAATTACAACGGGCTGAATATCCTATACATAGACACCCTTACCATTTGCACTGAAGGGTATAAAAAAAACTTTCTGCATATCAACACGTACGCATCCTAAGTCGGCCCATTTCGCTTCCAAAATCCTTCCCTGATTGGAACTTTTTTGTTGCAACTTTATATAGAAATATTGATCAGTTTTGATTTGTTGTAGGTAGATACATACATATATATTTTATTCTATATGTGTAAAAATAACAAGCAGTTTCGGAATATATTGAGAATTTTATGTGCCCCTATTAAATTATTATTTTTTTCGACACCATTATAAAGATATAAGGTTTTAGTGATTTCAACATTTACATTCGTGGAGTGTAAAAGTATATAAATAGTAAAGGAAATTTATAAGTGAATTATTTACCTTTTCAATATTGGGACTGGATCAAAGCCTGATGTGGTATGTTTTGATTCCCATATTTGTAAAACCTGCACCATATCTTTTTCTTCAAGATTTGGTTCAGATTCTTCAAAGCCATAAAATGGATCAGCTGCAGCTGGTCCATTTCCATCATCTTCGGCATCTGAGTTATTTTCAACATTTCCGTCAACGTTTACTCCGTTATTCAACTCCACATCTTCATGGTTTTCGTTATTATTAGCATTTTGTTGTAACAAGTTAGCTTGTTCTTCATTGCTTTCTGCGTTATGATTTCCATCAACTTCCATGTTTACTTCTTCCTCTTGATGCCGCTCTAGATCGCTGGCAGACTGCAGCTGCTGTTCCTCTCCTAGTTGTTGCTGCTGTTGTTGTACTTCGGGTAATTGATCATTGTTATCAATTTGTTGTAATGGCAATTCGTCTGTATTGTTTGTCATTGTTTTTGTTGTGTTTTTTTTTTATTGCTGAACACTTATTTTTTTTAATTTTTTTTTGATAATTCGTTTCTAACCTAACTCTTACAGTTTAACTTTATTAAATATTTTTTCATTGGATTGATGTTAGTAATTCAAGTAAATCTTATTAATGATAAATTTTATGCAATTTTTCCTACAATGTCATTCTTTAAATTCCCGGCAAGATTTGTAAAATTTAATTTTTAAGGTTGGCTTCACTTTAAGAATACACGTTTTAGTTGTGAAATTTTTTTACGTTTCTCAAGTTTTTTTCATGCATATGTCGGAATTTGTTCACTCGTTTTTTTTTTAACAATTTGCTGAAACTATAATTTAACACAAACAATTACAGACTTCTTTGTATATTTTTAACTTTATGGAAATTAAAAGCCAAACGATGCATTTGACTCCAAGTATTTTTCGTTTGTCTACAAAACGCACGCGCTTCTTTTTGGCAACAAATAACGCAGTCACAAATAATGCCGCAGTCGAAGAATTTTCTTAAAAAGTCTTGCAATGACGCGATTTTCTGATTAAATTAACTATTTTATTGAAGAAAAATCTAATAAGAGCCGCCAAGGCGAATTTATACCGTTATTCAAACGTAATTAATTCGCTTGGTGCAAACCATGTCTTAAACATAAATGCAAACCTTAATAGGCTTCTTATATTTATACAACCAAATAAATATGCTCACTAAAATTTAAAAAGTAAGAAACAATTTCATTCAGTTGTATGCAAAGCAAATTCATAACAGGTAGACTCGGCTCAATTCGTTTTGAAAAACCTCCAGTTACTTTGTCAAAATGTGTACCGAAAAATGTTGAGACAACCTATTATGAATTTGCCTTGATTTTAATTGAAAAAAATTCTAATAACGCTGCGTTTACACATGAAAGTAATTTCATGAAAGTTCCCTATACGTATTATCAATGAAAGAGAAATAAAAAACAACAGAATTTCATGAAAATTTCTTGAAAGTTTTTATGAAACTGAAATTTTAGTTTTAAAATGTCGTCAAAGGGAAAGCTTAATATATTTCTTCCATTGCTGTTTTTTGTTATTTTTATTTTTCAGAGTTGCCAGTGTAATTAACCAAGCCGAGTTTTAGGAAACGCATTAAAACTAAAATTTATTTTTATAATTCTTTTAATATTTTTAAATTATAATTAGAAAAATTGTTTGTTATATATGCTTAAAATGAAACTGTTAGAATTATTTGTTTAAACGTTTAAAACAAGTAGCTTTTGTACCTGCTTTTTAAAACAATCCTGAAATTTTTCATGATTATTTTTACCTGGCAACACACCTTTGGTTATTATCATTTCTTTTAGAAAGTATATGGAAAGTGTCAAAAAATTACTTTCAAGAAATTTTCGTTGAAAGCAGAGCTGAAAGTTGACTGAAAGTGACAAATATATGAATGTGTTTGTGAGGAATTGTGAGTGTATTGCGACTTTCATGAAATTACTTTCATGTGTAAACGCTATGTAAGAGCCGGTCTAAGCAAAGGCGAATTTATACCGTAATTCATACGTAATTAATTCGCTTTGTGCCAACCGTGTCGGAAACAGAAAGCCGAATAGGCTTCTTATTTGATTTAACCCATTTAAAATACTCACTAAAATTTACAAAATAAACAACTATTTCATTCAGTTGTATGTGTGATATAATAAATAAAATACCATGGCTGTATGATAGCTTGTGAACAAGCAGGTTTACATCATCCTGATATATGTACGTAGTTTTTTATTAGATATATAGCGAATATTTGCTTCAAAGCAAAATTCTAATATTTTATTCAATCTTATCATTTAGATTTTTTATAAAAAAAAATCATGAGGACGATTGTAGGAAAGTAATCTGTTCTTTTGCTTAATAAGACATTTTAACATCAGCGAACATACCAAACGTTGAACTTTTATAATATTAGAAATATTTACGTTGTTTATGTTGAAGTACTTTTCTTATTTAATATATTTAATAAGCTTCAGTTGGTTTGGTATCGTAATAAATATTGCCAACTACTGTTTCATAACTAAGATGTATATTCAAGCTTCTTGTTATGTACAATTCACAGCTGGCGATGACATCCTATAATAACATATTTTTATCAGAATTATTTACAAGGCATAAATAAAAAACATGCAATTGGTGAAAAATATTAATATTTTTTCGATAAAAGTGCTAAAAATTAAAGAATACTATCCATTTTGATTATTATATAAAAGATAATATATATGAAAAATAACAGCATTTTGGCAGTGCGCCACACACAATAAACAAAAACAGGTGAAAGGAAAACAGCGACTAATAATAAGATTTTTATACATAAGTAGATGCACATAGATACAGAATTATGGCTTTCATGTACATATTAAGTTGGATAGCTTTAATATTTCAAATTATATTTGTAACAATATCAATAGGTAAGTTAAGCGATTACAAATTTATATAAATATGTATTGAAGATATGCTTTTTACTTTTTAGCGGCAGGATTATATTATATTGCTGAATTGGTAGAGGAATATACTACTGCTGCTCGTAAAGTTATCATGCTCATGATTAGCTTCACAATGTTCACTTATACAATGTTCATATTCTGTGATGATTTACCTTGGAGTATGGTGATCATGGGTTTTGTTACACAATTTTTTCATTTAGCGATAATGACAAATTTTCCATTCATTAAATTCATATCACTTTCCTTTTGTGGCACTGTTATATGTCTAATTGCTAATCATTTGTTAGCTTTTCAACATTTTACTTCAGTCTTTTATCCATTTACTCAGGTCGGTTAATAAAATACGTTTGATGCCTACATACATATGTATTTTTATAAACTTTTATTATTTCAGATTTTAGCGTACTTCACTATATGCTTGTGGATGGTACCATTTGCGCTCTTTGTTTCTTTAAGTGCCAACGACAACGTTCTTCCCACAACCATCAACGATCATCACATGGGAGAGGATGTTGTAAGCAGTTATTTTTCAAGGGGCAAAAAACAGGGTCTTTTGTCATTATTTAACTACGTAAAAGATTCAATAATGCCGGGACGCAATAAAAAATCATTTTAATTTCGGTTGCATTGGACATTATCGGGTATTATCAGAGTGAATTATAATATAAATAATTAATAATAACAAATTATTATGTAACGGATTTTTCTTTTTTTGATAAAACAAATAACATATTTTATTAACAAATTTTGTAAAAAGATCTAAAGTGATTGTTAAGCACGAGAAAATTGTGTTATAATATAAGCGATATTTATAGTAAGTTTAAATTAAATTAAAAATTCTTATACTACAACATAGAAAGTTCATCTTTACGGGCCATATGCATAAACAAATTTTGGCATGGATGTTAACGGATTCTTCCTCATAATTCGATATTGAAAGTGATCGAAGAATAGGTATTAGCTTCGATTGCAAGCTAGTGATTTTTCGCCTCAAAATATCTAATTCAATTTCAATCATGGTAAATTCATATCAAATTGTTGTAATTACACTCTTTCACTCGCACAATAACTAGGCTATATTTAATAATTTTGTACCTGCGTTAAGACTGAAAATTTGTGAAAGGGGGATTATTTCAACACCTTTAATTTAACTTTTACAAATGCATACAGTATACTTTTTACAATAAAAATTCCATGTCCCTAAAAATACTTAAAATTATTTCTATATTTTCTGAGTTTTAACATCACCATTGGCCATCCCAAAGTATGCTTTAGTGGCCATATTAACAAATAAACCGGTCTCCACTACGCCCGGTATCAAAAGTAAATCTCTATTGACATCTGACCAATTAAATTGTAGGTCTTGAGGAAAATGCCAATCTAAAATGAAATTACCATTATCAGTAACACACGGACCGGCCTTAGCGACAGCCATGCGTAATTTTAGCTCTCCTCCAAACAGTTTCTGTACTTTCTCACGAATGGGCACATAGGCCATAGGCACTACTTCAATTGGTATACCTTTCTTGTATTGTTCGCCTAATTTATGTGAATTTTTGGTGTAGTCTGCTATAATTATAAGATTTTCAGCACAAGAAGCAACAATCTTTTCTTGTAGTAAACAGCCACCACCGCCTTTAATCAGTACCATATCTTTATCCACTTCATCTGCACCATCAATTGCTACATCTAACAGAGGATTACGATCTAAATCACCCAAAGTTAAATTATTGTCAACAATAAGTTGACGAGCTTGGAAACTAGTAGGTACACACACTACTTGTAGACCTTCATTTTTCACACGTTCTGAGAGGCGATCAACTGCAAATACGACGGTTGAACCACTGCCTATTCCTATAGCCGTATCAGTCTTAACCCACTCATCTACGGCTTGGTAGGCAGCAATACGTTTTGCTTCATTCAGTGACATTTTTAGGGAAATGGAAAATTGTCTTAATTGAAGTCCTAATGGTTTGTTGATTAGGTGCGTTAAAAGTTGTTTACTAAAAACTTTGGAAGCCATGTGCAATATCTGCCATGTGTTTTATCGATAACAATTATTGAGTGTTTTCATTTCATTAGCGCTACCATACATACATACTTTTGAAAACTTATTTATAACAGTTTTTTTTTAATATTTACAAATTTCCAAGGCGAATTCAATATGTATGAATTCGCCTTGATTTCGAACATATCGGTAAAAATAGTAATTTACCGTTAATATTTTTCATGGCGAATTAAATATGAATTAGCCTTGGTAATTGGTTGGGGACACAAACCAAGGCGAATTGAACCACGAGCTTGGTGACAATGGCGAATTTATTTAATTTATGTTGTATGAATTCGCATTAATACAAAATAGTTGAGAAAATGCTTGTTGGTACATAGACAGTTTGTGAAAGAAGAAGTTTGTTTTAATTTGTTTTGCTTAATTTAAACAAAAAAATATTAGAAATAATAACAAGTTAAAAAATAAATAATAAATCAGTTAATCAAAAGAAAAAGATTCGTTAATCAAAAGGCATGCATTTCGTGTGCATGTTTGCATATGTATGTATGTATGTATGTATGTACATATTTAAAACCATAATGTTGTGTTTTTATTAAATCTGAAAAATGAAAATAATTACTTATAAATTTGAGGTCGCGGAATTTATGGAAAATGCGTACTTTGTTAACAGATCATGAAGTGTCTTTGAAAAATAAATAAATGAAAAATATCAATTGCTATCAGGCAGACTAAAGCTTTATCAAGTAAATGTTTGATAAAATGTTTCCAGTGTTAGCATACAAAGAATTGGCCCTACAAAAATCACATACATATATACATACTTACGGACATAAATATTGAACATCAAGTGCTAAACAAAAAAAAAAAACAAAAATAAAAAATAAAAACAAAAAACCCTCACTGAAAAGTGAGGTAAAAGTGTATATGTATGTAGGTATGTAAGTATGTATGTCAGCCACGGAATTATTGAAGATGCCATCAAGAGCAGCTGCAGATCTCCAACAACAGGTACGATAATTTTCCACATATTTTTTTGCAAATTTCTTTGCTGCGTCCTTGAGTGCAATTTCTGAAATTAATTAAATATCACTAGTCTCTTAAGAGTCTCTTAATACAATTGTATTTTAACAAAACCATTAAAATCTAGTCAAAACCTTTCAAATTATATTAAAATTGGCCTTATACATATGAACATACGTTGAGAAATTTAAATGGAAATCGCACATACATATATATGAAAACTTCAGAGGTCAATAACTCGAAAACTGTGCGTTTCCGAGAAAGTCACCACATAAAATTTTCGTTTTAATTATCGATTTTCTATCGACCGCTTATACAAGGTGGGCCAAAAGAAGTCATCCGATGTTGTTCGGTTCTCAGAATATCGGTTGTGGCTCGCGCAGTGTGTGCCGTTGCTCCGTCCTGTTGGAACCACATGTCCTCCAGTCCTAATTCGTTCAATTGCGGCAGAAAAAACTCGGAAAAAACTAGCGCGCACCGTCCATTGTTGTCGTTTGACCAGCGGCGTCCTCGAAAAAAATGGCCCGATGACTCCCCCAGCGTGAACAGCGCACCATGCAGTCATTTTGAGCAGGTGTAATTGCTCCTCGTGCATCACTCGTTGATTTTCGGTGTCCTAGAAGCGATAGTTTTGCTTGTTCACGTACCCTCTGTGGTGGAAATGAGCCTTATCGCTCATTATGATTTTGGTCGAAAAATCGTCCACTTCGTCCCCGAGATTGAGGATGGTTGATATCATCTTCTCGACTTGACCAATAACATTCTAAAGGTTCAAATAAACATAATCAAAAAACAGAATCGAAGTTCTTCATTTAGAAGAAAAAATGAGAGCCAAACAACATCGGATGACTTCTTTTGGCCCACCTTAACTACACAAAAACTATATTATTTCGATTTTCAAATATCATTGTAAACTTTATTTATTTTCATAGCGAAAAGCTAAACTAATTTCTAATTATATAGAAATGTATTTACATACAAAGTTTATTTTTTCCAAATTTATTATTGAATTAATATGCATATATGTATGATGCTCGCTTTCTATGGCATTTCAATATTTTATTTTTATTATTTTTAACATCAAGTTATCATTAGTGCGCTACAACATGTCAAAATATTTTGAAATGTGATATTGAGTGACGCGTGCCTTTAATTATGTATAATAACAGAGACAGGCGACTTTCACAAATTCATTATTATAATAATTTGAAAATTTATGAAAATAAAAAAAAAAAAACAAGTTGTACTTACATACGTCTCTAACCAGATTAACACTTGTATAGCCGTGGTAACTTTAATGAAATAAAAATATTTTTTTGCAAAAAATCTTGCATCTCCACCACCAAATTTGGCATTAAAGTACATTTATCACACGTTCTAAAAAATATAGTGTATCACTTACACAGCATGCAATACTACACATACTTACATACATACCTGTGTATATAAACAACATTTAGTCACAAGCCGACATTGGTTGGTTGCTAAGGACCACCCTCTTTTTTTTATTTCGGGAATCCTTTTGATTGTCAGGGTAAATTATTTCCAACACTATGAGAAGAGAAACATGCGTACATACATACATATATATATATATATATATATATATATACATATATATATCAATGATTTAGTAAAATGAGCGATTGTTTGACTTTGATATTGATATGTAACGTTCCAGGTCGAATTTTGCAGGAGGTTGAAAACACTGTTCAGACATACATACATATGTATGTATGTTTAATCCTGTATTATTCGTTATACAGTAGATTACACTGCTATATATGTATATCTAGTATGTATATATGTATATAAAACAGGATGTGTGTATGTATGTAACGTATGGACTCCAAAACGGCTGGGCCGATTTTGATGAAATTTGCAGGGAATCTTCAGAATATTCAGGCGGGTGACACTGTGAAGTCTGATTTTTGATTTTCGGTCTGCTGGCGGAGTGGGGTGCCAAAATGCAATTTTCATATTGCACCACCAATGACATACATATGTACTCGTATACATAAGTACATATATTTATTTTTTGCTTTTTTTATTTTATTTTATTTTTTTGAAAGCCGTGTCATGTTTTTCAAAACGAGATATCAAACTCTTAAATCCGTTATGTAGTTCCGATGATATTTACAAAACATCTATATATACAAAAATGAATGTCTGCCTGTTTGTTTGTGCTTTATAGGAGGCCAAACCCTTGGACCGATCTTCCTGAAATTTTTACAGCATGTTACTGTGACCCTGGAAGGAATAATAGGCTATATGACATTTTGATTGAACAAAGGCGCGTGGCATCATCGTCCATATAAGCCAAAAATTTAAATCGTCATATTTTGGGCATTTTTTGACCTACGTCGATGAAATTTGGTACATATGGTATTGACATAATTAGGAATACGTACCAGGTGAAAATTGGGTGGGACCACGCCCCTTTTTATTAAAATTAAAAATCGTAATATAGTCTTAGTGCCTGTTCGCCGATAACGAAGAACTTCTTTCTTTCGAATAATTACATTTGAAACAAAAACAAATTCAAAAATTTTGTTTTTGCTTTATGTGTAATTGTTCGAAAGAAAGAACTACTTCGACATTGGCGAACAGGCAGTTAACTTCTAGACTGATCGTCATTAAATTTTCACAATAGGATATTCTTACGAAATAATAAATTCTTGACTATAACGAGCGGGGTAGCGAAGCACACTGGGTTCAGCTAGTTTCAAATAAAAATAAATTTTTAGGGTCCAGAAAAAAAGAAAGCAAATTTGTACATGAGAGCCCTAAATAATATTTGTCGCATCTTTTCTATTACAGTGTTATTAACCATCGTCAAACTTTGAACTACAATATCTCAAAAGTTGAGACTTTCATACAAGAATTTAATACATCTATACCAAATTTTATTTACGGAATTTTGTGTAAAGCTGTAAGGTAGCCGCAAAAGAAAAAAAAGAAAATTTTAATTAAAAAAAATAAAAGACATAAGGCAGTCGGGGACTGCCGCGGTAAAGCTATTGCATAGCATTTTTTATCAACTTATGCAATTACATATATTATTACGTTTTGTTTAATAACTCCGTCGTTTTTCTGGCAATACTGTATGTTAATGAAATCAAAATCAATAGCATACTTTAGGGGTTAACACACATTGGGCGATTTAAATACTTAAAAAAACAAAAGACTTAAGAAACAAACTTAGTGTCAGGTTTTTCCGTTTCAAAAACAAAAGACTTAAGAAACAAACTTAGTGTCAGGTTTTTTCGTTTCAATCAAAAAAAAAAGACTTAAAAAAAAACCTTTCAAAATTTCTTGATTCGGTCGCCTCAAAGCTCGCGATATTTGTTGCAACATGCATTGCAATGTAATACACAATAATTATGTATGTATGTATTGAATATTTTGTTATTTACGTGGTTTTGGATTTCAGCTAACGATATATAATTTCATTTCAAATTGCATTAATTGCCCATTATGGGACTTTTGTCGGAAAGTTTTACAGAAAGATTTTGCACTGGAAAAATTATTTTACGTAATTTTAATGAATAACATTGAATATATTCTTTAGAAAAATTAATGTACCAATTCACATTCTAGTACTTTAGGTCAAAATTAATCAACAATTCGATGAAACAATGAATTGTTTGACATCTCAAAAAGTAATTTTCCAAAACGAATTTGCACGAATTTTACATTTTATAAATGTCTAGGACTTAATATAACTTATACTCACGTGAAAGTTGTGCTACACGTCAAAAACATTTCTAATTTCTAATAAAACTTACCTTATCAAATAATAATACGCTGCAAGGATTAATTTATTAAAATTGGTGAAAATTTGTGTTTATAAACTTGCCTATTTTTGATTCTATCGTTTTGTTAAATTCATATTAACAACGACATTCTGCATTGGTGTTGTCAGTCATTTATAACATTCATTATTATTTTATAGGAATTTCAAGGATTATATATATATATTATTATGCTCATCATTATTATCAATGACGCGCCAGTCGCGTGTCTTGTCGCTTTTATGGGGAGTCTGTCAGTTCTTGTTGTTGCCTTTTGTTGTATGTATTTATGTACTTAGAGTTCAGTAATATTTCTTTGTTTTTTTTTTTACTGTCCATCCTGAGATTTTAATAAAGTTCTCACTTTTTATTCAAACACAGATTTGTTTGATATTTTTTTTTGTGTAGTTTTGTGCCTACTTTTATGATTTTTCAGCTTTAGTTCATCAGTTAAGTTTTCCTCTCTTAGTTTGATTTTACAGCTTATGATAATTATCCTTTTTAATTATTATTGTAAATTTTAGAAGATAAAACACAGCAGGTATGCGCCAGCCATATTGATGTATGACATACATATGGGTGTTCGAATGCTTGTGGGAATACAAAGCAGTTGGAAAAAATAACATGTGTGTGAAGATAAATATGCCGAATTAAATATGTTTTACGTAAGAGCTTACGTCATGACATATTTAACTCAAAAGTTAAATATGTTTAGTCGGGACATTGCCAACATACCTCGATGGAACTCTTTGGTTTACATCTTTGCTAGTTGATATGTAAATGTATCTTAACTAAGATAACTTTGTATGATGATCTCTGAGAGAATTTTGCCATTTGTGGGCACATTTTTGTTTGTCACTCATTTGGACCAATGGGAAATTAAAGCAAGCCAAGGGTCCATACTTATTGACTATGTAAGTCCGATTTCTCAATTATATTTAAAATTTTATTTATGTAAATTTTGTATGGTCTTTACGGGAATTTTGCCATTTGTGGGCACATTTTTGTTGGTCACTCATTTGGACTAATCGGAAATTAAGGCCAACGGTACATACTTATAGACTATGTAAGTCCGATTTCTCAATTATATTTGAGAATTTTTCTATAGAATTTTGAAAATTGAATGTGTCTGACATTAATGTGATGAAGTCATGTTGTTCGTTAGAAGTATCAAAAAAAAAATCGAAATATTTGCAGAAAATTTTTTCCAAATCCCTCAAAAATCCGTTTAAAATATTACATTCAACTGACATTTGAAGATTTTTCATTTTCTGAAACAAATAAATTTAATTATTCAGGGCTTAAGATCATATACAATGTATGTACATACATACATAATTTAGTTTTAAATTAAATTAATATTTTATTAGAAAGCAAAATTCAGCAGCTGACAGACGAAAAAAATTGAGATGTGGACGGAAGGTCTAACTGTCATCATGATATTTCGAGACTAACCATTGTCTCAACATCAGTGTTGTTTACCGCTTAGACCTCACTGCCAATTACGACAGCTGCAATCAACTACTTAAATATTCTCTATCATTAATTAATTCTGCTGAGTCACATGAGAGTTTTTATCTACAGTTTGTTTTTCATATTAATGATTTGGAAATTTACTATTTTCCTCTCAATTGTTTAATTAAGCTTTTTCTAGTGTTTCTTTTCATATCTAGGCAGCGCCCGCGTTGATGTACATTCTTTATATCACTACGTTCCGTTAGGGTTTTAACAATTAAATTATGAATTTCAGATTTTTCTTTTCTTGTTGGCAATTTTTTCTGTTTCAGTGGTTTAAGTTTCGGAATTTATTTCGTTTCGTTGACTTCGATATGTCGTTTTTCTCGTTTCACTTCTAGTTGTAACGATTTGTTTTTCTGCAGTTTTTCGCTTTGGAGACATTTTTTTTAATGATATTTTGGGACTTTTTCGTTTTTTTCAACTTCAGCAAAATTTTACGGATTTCAAAATACCGCAGCCTTTTAAATTTTATTTATTGTTATAGTTTGTATTATGATATACTATCCCTACAAAAAATGAGACTAGTCCATACATGCGTGTACGGACTACTCCACAATGAAGTAGGACTACTCCAAAACTAATCCAAATGTATGGGAAAAACATGGTCCAATTTACATTGCGATGTCCTATGGCTGGACCACGTTACCCAAATATTACTCCATGTTACTAAACCAAGGGGTACCCACAGGGACTAGTTTCGAAACTACTCCATTTTTCTACTTCATAGAGCACTCGTAGTGGTTAATTTCGAAATCATTCAATACCTACATACTACACATGTATATTACGAACTCACTGTCGGTAGCATAGACCCTAGAATGCCTAGCATATCATACAAGTCGTATCAAATTGAATTCCTATTGAAACAATAGTTTTCTGTGTTTCTTTAAGCTTTCATGAATTTGTTTTAATTTAAACAGGGAAGCTGCCACAGTTTCAATTTAACTCCAAACATTTTTAGTGTTGCCAAATGGTATTTAACTATAAATATTTGTGTAGAAATGAAATGGTCCACGGCTGCATTACATAGGAGTAGTCCAAAAACTACTCCTTTTTTCTAACATGTATCATGTGCTCCAATAATTTTTGTAGCGATATAGGGGAAACTGGTCAGTGTCGCTGTAGATATTACGTTGCTCAATTTAACATACCTTATGATTTTTGACATATTCAGGCCTGTACATCATCGTGATGTACTCGAGATAACTCCGTGACAGACAGATATATAGACGGACAGAATTTTTCAGTGTATGGTACCTTCAAATAGTAGAATGTCTTTATGTATGTGCCTAAAATTTAGACTCTAAATCCATCTAAATACATACATATGTACATACCTACATACCTATAAATGTATGTATGTATACATATATGTATTTAAGCATGCAAGCGTTTTTTTTTTGTTTTTTTGTGATTTTAATCCCCTTTAAATAACGATAATTTTAAGATGAAAATAAGATTAAAATACTTTTCTTTTTTGTTCAATAGAAAAGATATTTAAAATTATTAAATTGCTGTTAAAATAAAAATTCTTCATTCAACTATTGTGACATAACAATGGCAACAAATGTGTTTTTGACAAGACAATCGGCTTAAGATTTGTCTTGAATGGAAAGAGAGACCATTTAAACACGTATGTATGTATGTAAACATTTATACATATACATACATACATATGCATGCCCATACATATGAATGCATGCTTGTAAGTAATTTCGATGACAAAAATATTCTTTTGTATTTCTTATTTGGAAGTTAATTGTCAGTTTAGTAACAAAGCCACACTTAAGCCCTTTTTATGATTAAAAGGTAGTAAATGTCATTTGCACTTATTGTGTGCAGTCTTTGATTCCGTATTAAAAATTGGCACAGTTTTGATAGTGCGAATTTTAAAAATGAATCGTAAAAATACCGCGTTTTATAAATCAATAAACAATACATACATACATAAATACTTATCTTATCTTATCGGAACTCCGCCCTCTAAAATCAAAATTTTTTGATTTTTTTATTACAAAGTGTACACGCTACTAATTTTATATTTGTACGATTTGTAGTAACATCTATACGCAGAATTAATATCACTTGAAAAAGGCAACGAAGTACGACAAATTCTATGTAGTTCCTCTCAAGAATTTCGGTAAAAATTAACTGTATTTTTAATTTATTTATTAAATGTGTTTTGTTTTTTAAATATTTTTTCTAAAAAGTTTTCAAACTCTATTTATAAATAATTAAACACTTATTTAAGAAGTAATTTAACAAAATGAAGTATAAGAAAGAATTTTCAAGTTTCTATAAACTACTTAAAAAATAATAAAAATCATTTGCACATTTTTGTTTTAAATTATATTTTATATTTTATAAATATTTACATACATGTGTGTGTGTGTTTTTTTTTAAACATAACCCCACTTTTTTACTAAATAAATTTCTGGAGGTTTTTATCATGTATTTTTTCATTTATTGTTTCTACTCTGCAGTGTGTTCATATTATTTTAAAACTCTAAAATATTTATTTTGAGGTTTGTTGAAATCGATAGTTTTCAAGATAATTGATGATATTGTTGTGTTTTTTAAGAAAATTCTATTTTGAATGAAAATGAAAAACGAAGCTCATTTGAGCTGGCAATAGGTTTTATACGTTATAAGAACCAAGAATAACAACTTTAGAAAGACTGCAGTTACTTTGAAATTCGAATCGATCGAAATTCTAACTATTTAATTTTTGCATAAGATTACAGTAGTAACCAGTGCGTATTACTCTTTATAATTCTCGTATCCTTCATAGCTGGCGAATTCTCTCATTTCCAAAATCTTGCCTAAAAAAAATATTACGAGCTTTATCTTAATAACCATTCTTTTGGATTAAAGGTCGCAATATATATTTAAAAAGAGATATACATATAAAATATATATCAGTTAACTACCAGTAGTGATGACTACCACGAGGGGTGAGAGAAAAAATTTCAAATGAAACATGCAAGTTTTAATAGCAACGTGATGTCAGCAACGAATTGAATTCGCAGCAGACAACTCGCTGTAAATTGTTTTTTAGCATTTAAAAAAAGCCATTTTTCAATATAAATTGGGGCCGAGTACACTTTGTGCATACGAGTATAATATGCCTTGTTCAACTCAATATTTGTACCAAAAAATATTTTTAACACTCTTTTTATATGAAGTTTGAAGTGGGTCAAACAAAACGAAAAATACAATCAGATTCCGTGGTAAACATACCATTACTGATGTTAATACGCTTTGTTGCACGCCGATATCTTATGTATATTTTTCTACATACTCGTTTTATAAAAACTTTTTTTTTCCAAATAATTCTGTTGGCTCGATCGAATTTGTTTTACAATTCGATAAATTTTTGCTCTTAGTGCTCTTAGTTTTGTTTAAAAATAATAATGTTGCTGATGCAGGTGATAGTGGTGATGAGGATTTTGCTGCTGCTCCGGTTTTCTCTGTGTTGCCGTTTCAACTGTGGCTGACGACGGCAATGATGATAATGATGACGCCGTAGTATTTGCTACAATCGGTGTTACGTTGGTTGCTGCTGCATTAACAGCTGCTGTTGACATCCATTCACTGTTGCCCGTACAAATGGCATTTAACTAAAATCATAAATGTTGATATTCACTCATATCATAGATGGCTGAACTCATGACATTGTGTAGGTGCGAATAGGCCACGGCGGCTGGTATTGGCGCTATTTGTGCTGAGCCCGCATTACCAGAACTTTTTGTAGCTGCGGCTGCTGCAGATAAAGCTGGTCCACCCACCATTTGAGCACTCAATGTATGATCGACGGTGGTGTGTGCTGAACTGTGATGACTTTGTTGGTGATGCTGGTGATGATGGGCGTGATGGTTGTTGAGCGTATGATTGGGTGATTGTTGTGCTGTGTGCTGCTGCTGTTGTTGTGACAGCGTCTGTTGTTGATGGTGATGGTGATGTTGTGTCGTATGATGATGACTATTGCTATTCGTCGTGTTGTTATTGGCGGATATTGTGCTGTGGTGTTGCATTAGAGCACCTTCCATTTCAGAATCACTCGATGAGTCCAGATGTTGTTTGTCCGAGTTGCCACTGTTGTCGAAGAAAGAAATGGGAAATTATTTGATTAGATAATGCAAAAATGTTGCTTTAGAAAAGCTAAATAACTGATATTGCAGATTTTATTATAATTATGTAGATCCCTTTCTTTCCTAAATTAATACCGTATTTACACTATGCAAGTTTGTTGCATGCAACTCACATTTTTCACTGTGAAAAACAAAAAAGAAATATAATTCTATTTCAACTCTCTCACTTTTAATGAAAATTGCATGAAACAAAGTTGCTTAATGTAAATACACTATAACTTCTTTTTAAGTTATCATATCAGCTGTTTTTTTTTTCTATCTTGAAAATTCTCTGAGGAAAACTCAAAAGTCAATTTTGAATACATACACCCCAAAACATGCCTTAAGATTCTATATCTCTTAACAATTAAATACTCTTTTAATAAGATATTATAAATTGCAATAGACATTTAAATTGGTTGGTTAATAGGAAAACAAAAATATATTGTGAAAAGAAGTAGTTCAACGACTGATTTCCCTAAGAAGTACAAGTCTCTGCTACGTCACATTTACATTGGAATCAAAAAACGGAAGGAAATAATGTCACTTATGGTTCAAATAGAAAATAACACACATTGCAACATGTAACGGTTTCAAATTCACCATAATATGATCTTTTTTATGCCTGCATTTCAGTATCTCTGGGGTGTTTAAATTAAGACTTTTGACATTGGACAAACAACAAACAAACAAATATGCACTTACTCGTACATTTATTCAATAACAACTCTCTTTGACTTTCAGCACCAAAAAATATTCTGTGTAAAATACTCTTGAGAATTTTAAAGACAAAAGCACTTTAGGTGTTTGATTTCATTTGAGAACTAACAACAATATCACCAACAACAAAACAATAACAATAACCAAATGTACAAAAATATATTAAATTCAAGTGGCAATATGTTAATGATGATACTTGAGTTTAAATGCCTGTATACATAGATGGAACTCCTTTTTAAAGCAAGTGATACTGGTACGATTTTATTTTTCCTTTCCACAACTACCACCCCCTGCCAGTTTGTTATACTCGGTGTGATGTTTATAATGTTAACAGTTTATGTGTTCGGGAGGGTGTGTTTGTTATTTCCTCACGTTTTTACATATATTAAAAAGTCATTTGTAAATTGAGTCGTTATAAATTAAGTTGACAGTTAACAGCTGATAATATGTACATACGAGTACATATGTGTGTGTATGAATGGCCTTAAATCTTATTAGAGAAGTGGTAAGAAAGGAAGGTTGTGGTGCTCCGCTAGAATTTAGTACAACAAACTTTTAGAAAAGGCAACGAAAGAAATTAAATAATTATTACAAAAACTTAAGCCGTTTTTACTAATGTTATAAAGAACACATACATACATACATACATACATACATACATACATACATACATACATACATACATACATACATACATACATACATACATACAATACATATATAGGAATGTATATCAACATTATGGCAGCATATCGCCAGCTGATTCTACCCGAATCTCCATATTAAAAACCTGTTTTGAAATGCATTCGGTTCTAAATACGTAATTAAAAAAAGCAGGAATTTTCCATAATTTAAATGTTTTCGAATTCCGATCCACTATCCCTTAATTGTGCCTGTATAGGGCTGTACTGCACGCTGTGCTTAAAGAACACACGTTGTATGTATTAATGTACATATCGCTCTTTTATTGCAACATTGTCATATTAAAAAAAAAACAATTTTTAATACAAGCGGTAAGTATATACTCGTATATTGACGAATATGCTTCCCTGATCGAATTATTTTTTGAAATTTTCCTAAAAACACTAACAACATACATACCTGAATACCTATAGTGTGAAACGATACTCAATAAGATTTTTATGTGTATAAAAGTTCTCATAAACATACATGCATACATACATACATATTTTAATCTTAACCGACGTTATAACCACTAAAATCTTAATATTGGTCATATTACTGTCAACTTTTTAAAAACTCGGAATACATTTTGCAAAGTTTAAATATTTTGAGATATGACTACTTTGCTATAAAGGAGCGGATGTGGACATTGATTTCTCTTGAAAGTCTTATTATATCTAACTTGATAATTCATTATGTTTTATTGGTTTTAATGTAGATGTATGTATGAATACTTTTTTTATTAAACATTCAGCCATTTTTTTGTGGCATTTGCACATGGGATGTGTGTAGAAATTATCTCTTGTTGTGTGTGTGTATTTGTATATTTATTTGCAGTACTGATAACTGATGTTTTCAAGCTCAAATATGATGTTTACTTTTCTTTTAGATATATTTTAGTGGTTTTGTTGTTGTTGGTAATTTAATACTTAAATCCCTCATGCCAATTTAGTAAATACATATGTATGTACATATACATATACATACTTTTATTAGACTGATCCAAAATCTAAAAATGCATTTCGCAACTAAGAAAGGTGTAATGTATTGTTGGCAACATTGTTAAGTATTAATATTTAAGTGAATCTCAAGAAGCAAAAACAAAACTTATTATAATTGTTAAGTAGTTTTCTTACAAGGCGAATTAATTCTGCAACAAATACAACATTACAACAAAATTTTTCATATCAGCCCCTATGATTGCATGTACAAATAAATCAGTGCGAGATAATCCCTCTTTTAACTGACTTCCAAAAAACTTGGTGGTTATAAATTCAAGGGTATTTATATTATTGTATGAACCTCCACTACTCTATTCGGTTCATACATTTTTTTACTTCCAGTTTTGTCTCAAAAACATTTTTAAATGATTAGGGGCAAGTTGTTTCTCTAAAATTATGATAATCGAATAACTCCTCTAACTATGGATCGATTTTCAAAATAATTTTTTTGATTCGGATTGCATACAGATTTTTGAAAATTGGAACCAGATGTTCTCCACCCTCGCAAAAAATCTTGGTTAAGCAATAACATTTAAATTTAGTAATTAGTTTTCAAAATTCTTTTGTTGTGTGGCGCTATATTTGTTTTTCAATCGAGGTAAGTTGCTCCTGCCCCCTAAACAATATACATTTTTTTATCATCCTATTACTCCTCAATTTATTGACCGAGATTTTAAAAATTATTTTATTTTTATTTAGTGGGGTTGTTATTTTTGTAGTTTGGTTCCAAGTTTGTTTTTACCGAAGAAGCTAGTTATCCCCCTAAAATATTGGTCCGATAAAAATTAAAGCGGCTGCCCAACATACTTTTAAATAAATCAACCCGCTATTCATGGGCCGATTTAAATTTTTTTTCTACGGAAGACGGTTTTTTCCAGAATTATTAAAAAATATGTATTTATGTATGTATGTTTAATCCAGCAAATCTATATCAAAATCAGTAAATATATAAACCGTTTTTAAAGTCAGTAAATTAGACATTTAATCTACAAATATTGACCAGTTGTTTGTGATCGATGCCCCAGCGTAAAAGTTGTTTGTGTTTGTTCAATAAATTTTAAAATATCATTATTGCTAAGACCAGGCATGAATTATGTAGTTGAGTTTAAACTACATACATTTAAATTTCAGTTTAGCTTAACTAAACCAGAATATAAAACCTATCTAATTTAATAGGCATAAAATTATTTTTACCAATAAGTGCAACAGAAATATAAAAAAAATCTTGGACCAGTCTAATATTTACATTACACATATGTTAGTAGAAACATACATATATAAATATACACATTTGCTCATTTGCTGCAACAACGTCATAACTAAAAAAAAACTAACTTTACAAAAAACGAGTTTTATAAACATTTCAATTTACACATTTCAACTCTGTAGATTCTACTTGTATTGTTGCTTTTAATATTACAGAAATTTTTAGTAAACACGAGTAGTTATTACACGGTTATGAAAATCATATTTTTATGTTCTTTATTCACATTTTCAGTTTCTCTGTACATATGTACATATATGATATGTATGTATGTATGTACACATGTAGTTACAAACGAAAAGATGGTTATTATTGTTCTCTGTTTTTTAAATTCATCTTGATTGCAAGGTGTTTTTCAATGTTTGAATTGGTTTCGACACAACCAAAAACCACAACAACCAATAAAAAATGCACCATTCATATGTACTTACATAAGTAAATATGTATATAGGTACATACATACGTACATACATGCATATGGCACTGAATGTCACTTAGAATCGTACAGGCACATTTTACATGTACGAGTTCTGTTCAAAAATCAAATTGAAATAACAAATTTTGAGGGCTTCAATCGTCTCGAACATATTCGAACTTATGTTTCAGCTGTTTAGCATTTTTAGTTTGTTGGTCAAACTTGTAAAACTTGAATCAAATCATTTGGAAATTTGTGTAAAAAATGGAATTAAATGCTCAAAAACACTGAAATGATGACCGTAGCATTTTAATATGATTCAGAAAAATGTTAAATCTGGTACAAGCTTTTAACAGAATGTCGAGAAGATGTTAATGACTTAGAGACCCATGAAAGGTTGGTGTTTCGCGACATTGGAGAAGATAAAAACTGAATCGCTGAGAAAGCTTGAGGACATACCAAAATGTTCATATCAAAACTGCTTCGAGGATTGGAAATAACACGCTGGCACAAGTGTATTTTATCTGATGCTGACTACTGTGAAGGGAACAAAACAGAAATTGATGAATAAATTATTATATTCTTAAGAAGTTAAAATAAATCCAATATTTTGAACAGGCCTCGTATGTATCTAATGGAAGCTCTCCTTGCCATTTTTCTAAAAACTTTGTTTATTTTCTCATTATAAAAACATATCTTTCAACACTACACTTAACCATTGCTAAATATGAGAATGTGTCAAAAATGTGTTTGTAATAGTCTGAAATTTTCTCAGCCCTCTTTTTATACGGGGTGTTTTTTTTAAATAAAGTAAATATTGGCATGAATCTTTAGACGCCAGAACAATCTGACTCATTTAAAAAATCTGTTCGCAAAGTTCATAGAGCACTTCCTCCATTTTACTGTCAATATAATATCAAACTATTAACAAGACAACAAATGTGAGTACCGAAAAGATTATTGGTAGATGTAGCTTGAAGTATCGAAATGAGGAAGAAGGCCATGTTACGGTGAGTGCTCTCGAGACATGCTTAATAAATTTTTGTTACCAAAAAAATAATCAGCTAAACATCAACGACATTTAGTTCCAACAAGACGGAGCAACATGCCATACAGCGCAAAATCAATTTAATTTGCAGAAGTGGACAACATTCATGCGATTTAACGTCTCTGGATTAATTTTTATGGGATCATGCGAAGTCATTGGTGTATTGGAAGCCCATATTTATGATATCTGCTCTCAATTTTCAACTCTGTTAAAAATCTACCATTTTTTGTCTGATCAAACCAAAGTGGCAGCACTGGCACTTACAACTTCAAGAAGTAAACAACACAAAAAGTCTATATACATACGAGTACATTATTAAATCATCACACACAATACAATTTCTATTTTAGTTAGTTCCTCTGTATTCAGACCGTAAGCGAAATAATAACAACAACAACAAACATTCAATGTTATTTTTGCTGTCTTGTTCAGCAAAAAGATATCAAATTACCAAACTCGAAAGTATGAGAGTACAACGATAATTATCATAACAATGGTTTATTGAAAGGAAAAATAAACTAAAAACAAAATGAAATACTGAAGTAAACATTCTAATGATGTAAAAAAAAAATATTTATGTTTGTATGTATGTATGTATGTATGTATGTATGTATATACGAATATGTACATAGATTTTATAACGATTTTAAATTTTTAAAGGAAACAATTAAAAATTAAAAAAAAGGAATGTTAAGGATGCAACAGCATGAAGTTAATCAACAAAAAAATAAAATTTTTCAGTTTTTCAATCTGTAAGAGTTAATTCTCTTACGAAAATATTTAAATGAACTCGAAAACGAGAAAAAGTTTGTCCTAAAAAAATTTTAACATATTCTATATTTACACTAGTCAATCAACAGAATCAATAAAAACAGCGCCCTCCTTCGTCTGTTAGCAGAAACGCCGACGAAGTAAAACAATATGACTTCTCAGGCAGCTTAAGAAATTTAATGCATATACAGTACAACCTCCCTAATGCTGACACTCGCTAATTCGGACTATCCAGTAATCCGGACATTTTCACCATCCACCTTCTCTACTCTATACCTTTCTTCCCAGTTCTGGCACAATGCATGGCACAAGAAGGGATCATCCCCTGAGTGCTAGTCCTAAAAAAAAACGTAGGTTAGAAAGGGTGGTGTGCAGCACACATCTAAGACCCAATTGGATCCCCTGTGATTACATTGTAATAGTTTGGTTAGCTATTTTAATTAACCTCCTTTATGTTTAAGAAGAAAGAAACATTTACCCACGTAATTCCCATGATAAAGACCCTGATATCCTCAAGTTTTGTACTTCGGAATATTATTAATGCCTGTTTCTGGCTCCGATTCATCCCCGCACATCCTGCAGAAATCCGGAGTGCCATATGCTAGCTTTCGCTCTAACCAAGCAATGATCTGTCAAGGCGCCGATTTACCCCAGTCAAGTTTTGGCTATATGGCCGTCGAGACTATAATCCCCTCTACTCCTCCATTAATGATTGTTTTGGTTAATCACCCAACTACTGGGTATACATACATCAGTGCAAGATAATCTCTATTCTTAGTTTAAAATATGTTGAAACCAGCAAAGCTATCAATAGCTATTTTTAAACGCAGCAAATTGGGGTGTAAACTGCCAACAGAAACAGATTTAAAAAAAAGGAGGAGAATATAAACTCGATTGTATTTTTAATTTTTATCATTTCATTATATTTTTAAAGAGTTTGCTTGCAATTTTTCCATTCGTTAGCCCGAAATATTTATTATCGCATCATTTCTCCATTTGTGCATCGATTTTCTAAATTTCAAAGTTTAAATAATTGAACGATCAATTTGCTCATTTGAAATATTTATTGATTATCACATCACTTCTCCATTTTTTGGATCAATTTTGAAAATAATTATTTTTATTTTTATATTATTATTATTACGAATAAACGTAATTATTATTTGAACTTATATTGATTTACATATGAAAAGTAATATTATCAGGCTCAAGTTCAGTTTTTTTTTTGTTTACACCTCTACATCAGCGTTCAAATGTCCATCTTTACAATTTTCGTAAAGTGGATACTAATTGAGAAGAATATCAATTATTTAACCAGTTTTCAACAGAAATAGAATATGAGAATTAATTTTTAATTCAATTTTTATTCTACAATGAAACAGTGCTGGTTAGTACGAAATTCCCTCATTACTGTTTGGAACTAATAATCAACACAAACTCATAGTCCGTTATCATCAAAGTATTCTACTTTGTATTTTAACGTTTTTGTTGTTTTTACTCTATATTAGGGAAATTCACATATTACTGCGACCCCTGTTATTAGGGTATGTATAGCTCGTGCCCAAAAAAGAAAAAATAAATCCTATTTTTATTAAAACAAAATAATTTTTTATTAAAACAAAACTAAAAAATATATCACAAAAATTCAGTTTGCAATAAATGTAAAAAAACAAAGTATTTAAAAAGCTAAAGCAAAGCTATATAGTATTTTCAAGTTTAATATATATTAATAATAATTATATTAAAATCAATTTATTACTCTAACGTTAGTTTTCTATTTTTTTTTACAAAATATGTTTAATACCTCTTCTGAAGTTATTTTGTATTTGACTATTTCATTTTCAATATTTAAAACTGCTAAATTTGAAAATCGTCCCTGAAGCATTGCACTACGTAACCATGTTGTTATTCTACGCATAGCTGAGAAACTTCTTTCCCAACTAGCAGAACTAATAGGAAGGCTTATTGCCACTTGTAAAAGTTTGTAAATGTTTGGATAAATATTCTTGTCTATTTTGGATTTTAGCATATCAAAGTTTAATTTATTTTCGCTGGATATATTTTTAAACATATTCCTAAGTAGTAGTGCTTCAGCTTTCATTGAATCACAAGAAAAACATTTTTATAATTAATAATGAATTCGCTAGCGCCTTTCAAATCTAATTTAAAGAAGTCGTTAACAGCTTTAGCTAATGGAACGATTTCTAATCGGAATTCCATATTAGAAATTATGGTATCGACTACTGGATAATATATATTTAACTTCCAATAATCAACTGAAGGAATATCTTCAGGCAGATCCAAAAATTTTGTTAAATGCAAAGTAAACGAAAATAGCAATTTAAAAAAAGGAGAAAGTCTGAGGCGGGCAGAAGCGGGTCTTTGTGGGTTTTGCACACCCCAGCCCTCCCCTATCTGCGCCAATGGCAACAGCTGATGGCAAATAAATGTAGTGCTGGAAAATTTTTACATTTTTGGATATTTGAACAATTTATTCATCGGTACTCGATTAAATACTTTTTACACAACAAATATTTTAATAAAATATTAACAATTTAATTTGTGTAATCTTTCCCATTTCTTCTTTTTTTATTTTATTTGATTTTGCATACGAGTATATACATGTACATGAATATTTGTTTTTCCTACTGACTATCGTAAAAAGAAGTGCAGTACTAAGTACCCAAGTATCTACTTTAGAATTTCACAACTGCAAAGAATTAAAATAAAAATTCCACATAACTAAAATAGCTTTTATTTCCATTAAAATGCATGGGAGTAATTGTTTCACAAACAAGTTCAACTTGATGTTAACTAACTTTCAGTTTTGTTTTATTTTTACTTAAATTTTTAGTTTGGTAAATATTTAGTCACAAATTGCAAACATTTTGTTTGTTAACCTTTTGAATCATATGTTTTCTTGTTTTACTAAACTTTAGTGCGAAAAATTTCTGCAGTAAAAATTTGCAAGTTCTCAATTTAGAACTGTCACTTTACGCTCCCAATTTGTGTTCTCATTTACTGTATTTTGTGTAAACGAACGCAATTTAGTAAAATGCAGTAAAGTTCAGTAAAAAATAGTAAAAACTTTTGCGTACTCGAAAACACATAATGTCTTGCCAATCCTGTAAGAATGCAACTTGTTATTTCACTGCAATAAAACACAACTTATACAAAAGTGGAACGCCCTTTTTTTAACAGCTGACAGCTAAGTTTTACAGGGCACTATCAACACTGTCGATTTTTACGGGGCATAAAGTGCAATTTCTTTCACCATTAGTGAGGGCGACTTTTTTAGAATAAAACACACCACCCTTTTACAGAGTAAAACATTTTTAAGAAACGAACAGCAAAGTACACTTTCTGCAAGGAGATGTACCATTTTTTTTTTGTAGAGAAGAAAACACCATAAATGTGGTTTGTTGTTTTATTTTGCCAGAATTATTTACATTTATTTTAGCATCGCCACATTATGGAAAGTATTTAAGGTAGTGATTTAGATAGTACTTGTCTAAATTTAAGTTTCACTTTAGTTTAACTAAACCTGTGCTTAAAAATTCACGAATTTACTAGCGATAAGAAAGTTACAATTTTTTTTCACAAACACAATCCGTGAAGCAACCTCTGGACTAATAGGTTAGCATTGCTACCTCCATATTAGCCACGGGAGCTTATGAAATTAATTTTTCACTGCTTTGTGGAAAAACATTGACTTTCATTCATATCCACATAGTTTTATTTTTTCCAGTTAAAAGGACTTCACACCTATTTTGAAATTTATCCATCCGATTGGATTAAAGTAATTCTTTTGACACTATTTCATATCTTAAATGTCAATGTACACAAACTTCAAATAAAAAATTCTTCCTTGGTGGTCAGTTTAATGAAAATGTTTTTTTCTTCTTTTTTGTTTTAAGTTCGCGTTTATATCTACTCGTATAAATTTAATTCTTCATAATTATTACAGTTTGAGCATCACATTTCGTCAAAAGGAAAAAAATTTTTATTTTTTTTTCGCATAAACAAGTTGAAGTATTATCATATTACGGGATTATGTTTTGTTATTATTTTTTTTTTTTTTGTTCTTTTGAGGCCCTTCTTTTCTTCTTTGCGATTATTAACAAATAAACACACATAAATAATGAAATTATTCAATTGTTTTATTTTTCGTTTTTAGAAATGTGATATTTGTGCAGTAGTATTTCAATGACTGTGGCTCTGAAATTAACGGTAGTTGGTGTAAACAAAGTTGAATTATAAAAATTTTTAGTTGGTGTTTTTTTTTATCTTTTATCCAGAAAGAAATATATAAAGATTATTCATTATGAGTCTTTAATATTCAAACTCTGTTTTCTTTCTTTTTACAGACTTATTTAAACTTTATTTGACGATATGTACAACGTTGCCAAATGTTGTATATTCAAAGGAAAGTAAGCACCAGCGTTGTCAACTTTGAAATTTCAAAAGGCACCAAAATGCAGAAAAAAACGCGCCATTCAACAAAAAACGCACCAAGTTCAGAATTTTTTTTTATTGAATTAATTTTGCGTCCTTACAACATTTAACTTTAGTCCAAAATTCTAGTGTTGATATAATGTTGACATTGCATGAAGTGAATCATTCTCCACCCTTTTTCAATACTAGATAATATTTCGACATCGGATTCAAATTGTACTGCTAATGGTATGATATCATATTTGTAAAGGGCTTAAAGCTGCAATGTGTTTCCGTGTTACAGCATGCCGAACATGGTTGGATATTTAGGCGTGATATGGCATTTGTAATAAAAAAATCTTGCTTTTGTGTTATTATTTGGTCAAGGCCGAATCCATTGCTTAAACTCACATTGTGATTCCCAAATCTTTTTGTATTTCGCGTATCTCCTTTTTCAGACTCCATTATTGACCCTAATTTTAAATATTTCTTTAGTAAATAGAAATTTTATTAATTTTAGTGTTACAACACTTTATAAAAACACATTTTTTATGCATTTTATAAAAATCGAACAATGATCGCTAGTCTCGAGAATACTTTGTTTTTGTTAAGCTCTTTAACAGACTTGACAGCAACTTTTTCTCTTATTATGGTCCGTAAAATTGAATGTAAACATTGTACACAATTGAATAAAATGGTATTAAAACAGTTGTATTTTTTGTACAAAATTCTTTTTTCTCATACTGAAACAAAAAATTGTGTTTAATATGCTTTGGAGCCACCCAAAATTAATAAAACGCACCAATATTAAAAAAAAGCGCACCACGCACCAACTCAGATATTTTTCGCACAAAACATTTAGAAAAGCACCAAAAAAGGTGCAAAACGCACCAAGTTGACAACGCTGGTAAGCACCATGTAAAACCGATAGGATGGCACCTCTAAAAGAGTGCAGGAAGTATGGCAATAATAATTTTACAGGTTAGTAGAGCACTATCATGTAATTTTGGCAAAACTTTAAATTAATAATAATATTTTAAATTAAACAAATATGATTAATTATTAAAATTTAATTGAATTTTTTTTAGAAACACTAGTTGTTCTTCCATGACTATAAACTTTTATTTGTATGCAAAATATGCAAATCCTTTTGCTTTATTTTGCAGAATTACTCTTACATAAAGTTTTCTTTTTAGTTTGTGTTACATTTATATTTTTAGTTCCACGTTAAGTCTATAGTTAGTAACTAAAGCTTGTTGTAGCTGTGCATTTTCGTAATAACATTTAAAAAAGATTTGTTTATAAGGCTTCTTTCATCAAGAAAAAAGTTAAACAAAAATTATTTTATGGCCAGCTAGTTCTACATTCAACGCTAATAAAATCAAGTTGAAGTTCATGGTGTGAGCTGAAGTGTCGTAAGCCGATTTACAATAAAATTAAAAGGAACAGAATATATTGGAGAAAAAAAAATGGTTAAAAACGACATTAATTTACACTTTATTACATAAATTTTTTTGAGAAAGGTATTGAGAATTATAAGTGATAGATCAATCAGTGTTGTAGTTTTGCTCTCCAATTTTGAGATTCTAAAATTGCTGCTTGAATGACCAGAAGACTAACAGTCAATGACTGTTTTTGTTCTCAGAAGCAGAATTGTCTACTCAAGCCACTTTGACACAAGGAAATTCAATAGTTCTGAATTTACACACCTTGATTTCGGTGCCGTCAGTATACAAGTTTACACTTCTTATACTAATGGCCAATAAACGAGTGGATATTTAATTATAGTTTTAGTTAATTTTCATAAAAATTTAAAATTCGTTTAAACACACTTTCATTTTTTCAGTCAAACTTAAAATTCTTATTTAATTACGGTGAAAATATGGTAGCACTACGTAATATAAAAAATTTCCCACAAATTTCCCAAAAAAACAGCTGACTAGAGCAAATAAAGAAAAATCTAAAAAAAATGTATTATTATTTTAGATATAAATAAGAATAATTAAGAACTGTTAAAATGTTTTAAAACAATAAGAGCAACTTTCACAACGATTAAAAGGGTAATATAGCGAAAAGATGCCAAAATTTTATGCAACTTGTCAGCAGCCACAAATATTTTATTATCTTTTTTTCAAACAAGAAAAACAAGCAGTCGAAAACATATGTTCAATTTGTATAACTTAAACCAAGTTTAAATACACAACGTTGGCTATTTAATGTTGATTTAATATTGCAATGAAAAACAAAATTTTTCATTTAAACGAGTTTTAAAAATAAATGAAACATTATCATCAACTCATTTATTGGCCATAAAAATACCATTATTCCAAGAATTGCCTGATAGCATTCGAAACTTAAAGAGGCGGTGGTTATGATAAGTGGTGAAAATTTCATTACAGAACACTTTGAAATAATAAATTTTATATCCGCTTCATTCGTTGTATGTCTTTCTGGAAAACATTCGGCTTAAAATTCACTTCAATGTAAAAAATTATAAGCAATTTGTTAAGCACTACACGATCGCGTTATCCAGTATGAGAGGCATATTCCTCTAACTGTATTTGGCATATTGGGATTTAATTTTATGCGCCATAAAATAGGTGGAGGAACTGTTTCCTAGATTGCTATTCTGTTTACAAAACTATTACTTCCACTTTATTCCCTACATGAAATTAATTAGCTGCCACATTAAATTAAGACAGAAATTGTGTAATATATTTGATCACCTATTACATATAATTATTATTTTTATTAAATTTAAAAGGAAACATATGACAATACTTATACGTATAAGGCCCAAATTCACAGTCATTAGTTAGCTAATAGCAATAGTTTAACTAATAATATATGATTCACAGCTTCTAGTTTAACATTAGTTAAACCATCAAACGTCATTGGTTAACTAATAGTTAGACAACAGCTGATTCGTTGGAATTTATTATTAGTATTTTTGTTTTGTGAAAAATTTTATATACCTATGGCATGTGAAATTGAAGACGCGGGGTCCGATATTGAAAGTGGCACTGATACTGATAATACGCGGAATATTGTTGCTGAGCGTCGCCAACGTAATCTAAAAAGATTTTATGGAAAGATTCCGTCTTAGCAAGTAGGTGGCGTGGCAAGTTCTTGAATGTATACGCTATTTTTTAAGAAATAATACATCAAATGTAAACAAAAACCATATGCTATAACGGAATTGCCAGAACTGAAAGTTGATAGTTTGATAGGGTTACCATTTTTTGTTCATATTAAGAGTGTTGGTTAAATAATACACTGTGAATATGAAGTATTAGTTAAACAATAGTTATCATTTTAGTTTACTAATAGCTAACTAATTACTGTAAATTTGGCCCTAATTAAATTAAAAAATTGGTTGTAAACCCGCTACTAATTTAATTTACATACTCGTATTATGCATACACTTTGCATTCGAATGAATTAATGCTAAAACTGTAAGTAAACGTTCCATTTGAACACCTATAAAAGTTCTTTGTAAAACTTTTTTTTATGTGTTACAAACAAAATAATGTGTTTAACTAACTCTGCCCTTAGAGGAGTGTTTTTAACTTTGTCAATTTATTGGTGGAGGACGTAGAAAACTGGAACAAACAGCACCAACATATACATACATACATACATATATCAAGGACAACAAAAAAAAAGAGCAAAGCAAAAATAAATATTTCCTACATTTAAGGCAAATGCAGTCTAACAAAAACAACAACGGCAAGTACAAATAAAATTTTAACAAATATTTGAAAAGAGAGGAGAATTATAAAAGTATGTGTAACCAACAACACACGCACAATTTTGTAATGTTGTTGTTATATGTATATGTACATACATACATATTTTTATGCATAAAACAAATGCAAGCACAACAACTAAAAGAAGGTATGTAATTTGATACTTTCATAAAATACCCGCCACCCAACCATAAAACTCCACAAATGAAGGCAGTCAGGCAGCAGTAGTACATGGCATGACAAACAAAAAACAACAAAAATGAGCATGAACAACAAAGAAGAAGAAGAATAAGGCATAAAAATTATTGCTACAGACTTTTAAGGGAATTAAATCCAGTAAAAAAAACCAACTAAATGAAAATAGTGATGCCAGTTTATAAAAAAAAAACATGGATTATCTGGTGTCTTTTTTTAGCTGCATGAGAACTTCAAATGATAATATACGATCCGTTGGATCAGTTTAATTTTTGACTACTTTTTTCAATAAATCTTCCAAGATTTGCTGGTTAGTTGGAATAAAGCAATGACTTAACATAGCCCCATGAAAAGTAATCGAGACACGTTAAATCACAAGATCGAGGGGACCAGTGAACAGGCAGGACAACTTCTGGAAATAAAGTTGTCACCAAATTGATTTTGCAATAAATTGATTGTTCAACGAAAGGTATGTATGTTATGTTACGACGTCTTGTTGGAACCAATTATTGTTGATATTTAGGTGATTAAATTTGGGTAAACAAAAATTAATTTAGCATGGTTTGATATAACGCTCGTCATTGACCGTAACGTAATGGCAGCTCCTCGCAAAAATTCGGCGTCTTCTTCAATAATTCGCACTACATAGCAGCAATATTTGCTTCGGTACGAACATTTCTTTGTCGTGTTGATGGTTTTGAATAAAGAAACGTATAATTAGCCGCCGATTTTGTTCACCGTAAAATAGACGAAGTGGGTTATGAATATATTTATTAATTTCAAAGTAAATTTCCACAATTTTGAAGCGTTATTTTGGCATTGAACGATTCATGATGAGTTGCTAAACCTTACTGAAGAAAAATGTAAACACAGTTTGACATTCTCAGCTGTCAAACCATAGTGATCGATATCGATAGTTCTCATGTAGCCAAAAAAAAAACACCCTCTGTTATTCACAAGATATTCAGTGGATTCATTTAAATATGTATGCATGTATGTGCTAAGAAAAAATATTTTTTATGAAATAATGACGATGTATCGTCACCAACGTCGTCATAGTGTTTATATATTTTTTGTTTCTTACAAACAAACCATGGCAAGATTGTCTGAGTAAATATTCATTCGTTTCATTTTTAAAAAATCGCATTCACATTTTCAATATAATGAATGATTTCTGCCCCTTTACATACGTACACACATACATATGTATGTATGTATATATACAAATATATTTATGTATAAGGGATTTAGTGTACTCTTTGTTGATTTGGGAAAAAATGTGAACTGGCTGCCAAAGAAGCTCTTACAACTGATGTGAAATGGAAAAATGAGCAGCAATATTACAAAGTAAACAACGCCATCATCGACTAAAGAACTAAACAAGCTCGTGCAATGAAGAAAAACAAAATTTATTTTCGTTAATTTTTGTTTTTTAATTTTTTGGAAAGAATATCCAAAAATAAATTTAGTTGTGGCGAAGATTTGGAGATATTTATATTTTTTTTAAATTTAATTCCATGTCTGATAAATCGTAATTCCTACGGAGAAATCCAGTTATTTTGGACCATTCGGAAGTGAAGATCAATTATCTGTTCGAAGTATGAAGACCGAGATTTTCGTTTTTCTTTCACTAAACAAAGAGAACAAGGACGATTTTTTAGTGATCCTTCAAACCGGAAGGCACCGGTACAATCGTTGTACCCAAAAGCCTGGTATTAAAAATTTGATTTTCCTCAATTGTACCAGAGTAACCCTCAAAAAATTCACCCCATTCTCTGCGTTATTAAAAAAGACAAACAGATATAAACCAGTTATTTTAATTCTCTAAATTTTGTGTATCGGTATACAATCTGGGAGTAGTGATTAAAAGAGTGAGTCTTGTACCCAAAAGCATAAACAAACCCATATTTTTTTTTTCCTTTAACAAATCAATGTTTAAACTAATTTTATTTCAATAAAATAAACACATAATTACTCATAAAATTTTAATAAACTCTCTAAAATCTAATGAAAAATTCTAGATCCGTTTCTGTTCATCATCATACACATGTTTTTCCTAATTTATTTTTAATAAATTTGTCTTGTTTGTTAGACTTGTTTTTGTTAGTGTTGCATTGTTTTAATTGAAATTTATGTTTCTAACACAATTTGATGACAGTTTTCTTTTTTTTTTTGTTTAAGAGCATCAGAATCAGCTGTGTGCTTGTGTGTAAAAACAATTTTATCTTTGAAAGTCATCTAATAGTGTACAGTCGTGATCTGTTAAAAATGAGATTTTAGATTAAAAGGTTTTCTTTTTTCAACGAAATGAAACAAACGTAAGGTTTAGGTTTTGTATGGTGATTTTGTTGGAATCTTTTACAGTGACTGTGTTTTATGCTTTACAGGTTAATAGTGATAAAAATTAAAAACTAATAAAAATTATAAAAATTCATTAGAATTTCAGTAAAACAAAATGTATATATGTACATGCATACTCGTACATACAGAATAAAAAAACATAAACAGAAATAAATTTTAAATCGGTACTAGATATTTTAATCAGAAAATAACAATGTCAAGAACCTTTAGGGTGGTTATTCCATAATTCGGTTAGAACATCAAACTTCAAATTTGTACATATGTATATTACTTGTGTTGCAAATCGAAAGGATTTTTTTTCCCGTTTCGAACTGCAGAATAAACTGGCAGGTTTAAAGAAAGAAGCTTTTTTTTTTGTGATTGAAAAAAAATCCATCATATCGTTAACATATTTTTTGTCCCATTTTTCAAAAATGTTCGTCAATCACACTGAGAACATCAACTTACCAACTTTTTTCAGAATACATACTTCCTTTTTTCGTATTTTTCCAAGATAAATCAGACTTTGTAGAGTAAATTTTGCGTAGGTATGTAAAAGGAATCTAAGTAGATTCGTATGCCAAAACAATGGGGTTTAGGCGAATTGAATTTGCCTATGCAGCCACTTTTTATTAATTCATTGTTGCATACGGACTCCCTAAAACACTGTCAAATTTACTTTTGTTGCTGCCGTAGTCAAACTTAATATGAACATTAAGGAAATTTATAAAAATATAAGTAATCATTCCATATGCCGATGCCACCGGGTGAATTACGCCTTGATTTTCCATAGCAGAGATGGAAAATCTTATGGGATAGAGAAATATGGACGAGATAAAGATTAAAGAAAATAGTAATAATTTTTTATATAATTTCTGATCTATATTCTGGATTTTTATACCTAGGAAAGTTGATTGAACCATGTCTATCTGTCTGTATGTGAAATCAGTTTTCCAAAGCCACTAGAAGAGTTAATGACTGGGGTCATATACTTATGCGTCCGAATTTGTCGTAAGACGGTTCGTATTGAAAAGCATCATTTTTTTCCTGCCGCTTATCCTTATTTCAATTATAAATTGAATTTTAATGAATTTATTTATGTATGTTTTGAAAAGTTTCTAACACATTTAAAACTTTGACAGAACAAATCAATCTCCATATTTGTGGCTATAAAAAAGAAAAAAAAAATAGTTTAAAAACTATTATGCAAATTTGTTATGCACTATTTACGAACTAATTTTCTAAATTAATTTAAATTTGTCCCTTTAACATACATAGAAACAATAAATGTAAGTATGTAAATAGACTTTTATTAGATGGAAATGTTAATTTACTTGTATGTATTAATAGTCGCTATAATTAAGGTCTCTTATTCAGACAAAAACTTGTTGTTCAGTATTTTTCGTATATATATTTTTTTAATTAATTGTTTTTCTTTCGTTCTAATCTAGTTAAAAATTCATAAATGAAAAGCTTTCTCACAATTCTCACAAATAACAACTTGTATGCATTGTAATAAATATTTATGTATGTATTTATGTAAAAGTCTGAAATTTTCAAACAACTTTCTGTATTGTTTTCAAAGCATATTTATTTCCACTCTAATTTACACATCTGAACTGAGTCATAATTTGTTAAAGATCATTTGACTGTATAAAAAATGTTCTATTCCTCCACAGAATAGTCAATATGCAGGCTGGAGTATTTTATTATTTAGCCAAAACCATATGTGCGTCTTATGGTTGTCTGCTAGTTTACAATTATCCATGATTGTAACGATAACAAAAATATATAGAATACAGACGTCCTATATGGTTGTACATATGGCTGCTGCAAAATTCTGTTTTAAACAAGTAAAGAACAACAAAACAAAGTAAACATATACATCCCAATACATATTTACGAATTAAGAAGTCCCAACCTTGGATTTTTTATATGTATTGTTGTACTTGTTGCCGCTACGTTGTAAAATGAACTTGCTTTGATTTGAATGCAAGTCTGGGGCCAAATCACCGCATACGATATCGAATTAACTATCGTATCGAATAACATTACGATACGTGTCGAATAAGCAAATTATGTCATACGATGCGTCAAATGACGATACAATTCATTCGATATATTATGCGATAATACCAAAGCGAAAAATTTCGATAAAATGTGTTCGATATCGTAAGCGGTGATTTGGCCCCTGGTTCTTCAGTTTAATTACGTACGAGTATGTAGTAACTATGTCATTCAAAGCAAGGCGAATTTATTACCAGGTGGCCTTATTATCATACGTCATCATCAGCTGTGCAATCTTGAACTGTCGAAAATGGCTTATGTTAGAATTTGGTTAGATTTCTTTCTGTAAGAATATTGCTGAATTTGCTTTAACAGTTGGAGGAAACTTTAGCGGCAAATGTTATTGTTGTAGGGATAATGCTACCTGGTAGGAATTCGCTTTGATTCAAAATTGATTGAGAGTCCACACGATACAATTTTTGTTGTCCAACCCATGAGGTTATGGTAGAGAGATATTATTGGGAATGGCCACACGACAGTACAATGTAATTACAAGCTTCTTTTTTATTGTATTTTTCGTAATTTTAAAGAACAACAACAACAAATTTTATATAAACAATATGAATATTGTGGTAAAAAATTTATAAATCGAAATTAATATAATTACAGAAACCTTTGTCAAATAACTGCTGGATATCAATGCGCACGGTAGTGCGCCAGGCCAAGTTCGGCCACACAGTGTGTATATTTACACGAAACCATTCGAGCTGTTTTTACCCCCCTCATAACTTTGCTCCTCCTGATCATAATATAATGAAACTTGAAACTTAAGGTCTCCCCACAGAGGTGGCAATATTTTTCCAAGAATTCTTTCCCATATTAGAAAGGCAAACAAATTTTGCCAAGCTTACAGGTTCCCTAGAAATGAGATGGAATTGCACCTATCAAGAACTTGGTCCTTATTTTGATCTCAGTACTTTTTACGGCCGAAACTTTTTGGATACGAACTTAGCCTTATTTTCACATTTGTGTTTTTGTGTGGATATCTCATAACTTCACGCAGGCACATGTAATAATAAAAAGAAATAATAAAAATCCCTTATAATATAAAAAGTGTATTGCAAGGGCCAGAAATTAATATACAAACTATTTTTTAAATCTTAAAAGAATTTGCTTATTGGGTAGACATATCCAACATGGGCAGTGTTTGGTATTATTGTTGCATTTAAATTCGTAATAAAAGATTGTTTTTTTTCACTGGGTCTATATTTTATTGGGGTTTTAGTCTGCGTCAGTTTGTCTGGTGACTTAAAATGTGCCTTAAATCGTTTTGTGTGAATCAATTTTTATTTCCAAATGTGTGTTGTTCTCTTTATTGCATGTTTAATTCGTAAGTTTATTTTATTTCTTCTGTTTGTTTTTTGTTGGGGTGTGAAAAAATACACCTAAAGAATTTTTCAATTAATTTCAAATATCCAATGTTTCCAAATTACTAAAATCCCATTTTAGAAGTCGTAGTTCAAGGCTAAAGAAATGCGTGAGGCAACCTCAAAAAACAATGATATAAAAAAATTAAAATATCGAATTCAAGCCTGAATTATAAATTTCAATTTAAACTTTACTTATAATTGTTTGCGAGAATAATAGTTCTTACAAAAAATACTGCCAATGTAGAAAATGATATCCCTATTCACAATCTTGTGCAATTGGTCGTGCATAGTATATACATATTTATTTACTTTCAGCAATCTACTTGCCACTCTTTTTTAATATGCAACACTTAAAACCAACAGTTCATATTTATTCACTCTACTTATGCAACACTTAATTGCAAACCGATAGCTGATAATTACGGAATCAAGTCGATCGGTTTATAATCGGCGTTTAGATGCCGTCGCTTTCTTAATGGATGAGCCGCCGTCGATAAAACAATATCGGCTTGGTTCACTCTGCTGACAATAAGAAAACAAAAATTGAATAGGAAAAATTAAAGAAAAAAATTATTCAACAGCTTTCTCTATTGCAGAGTCAACTATTTGCTTTTTAAAGCTTTTCTTAGACGTACGAGTATGTTGATTTTTAGGCCAAAGCTTCAATAGAAAATCGTTCATCTATTCTCAATCAGCTGTGAATTTCGCGTTTGCCACAAGCCCTGAAACCTGCACCATTCACATGAAAATATTTACATGTGCATAAGTTTGTAATCTTTGCTTGCGCAAGCTTGTAAATAGGCCTAATGTATTTTAATATAACTTTATTTTTTTTTAATTTGGGTAAAAGCACGCTTTGAATGAAAATATACAATAAATTTTTTTTTCAGTGTTTTCGGCTGGCGACAAGTATTTGCTTTATTTTTTAGTCTGGGCAACATTTTATAGGATACTTGTTTTTTCGCTACAAGTTTCATTACAAATTGTTTCGTATGCGCTTAAATGTTTTCTTTGGGATTTTTAACTACTTTTTAGTTTGTTTGTCATTAAAGTGATTTTTATCTTGTTAAATTTTTTTTGTCTGCATTTCGCTGTTAAATGTGTTAAAATTATATTGGAATTTTAAGGCGATTAATTGTTGGTGTTATAAAGATTCAAGTTAGAAGTTGACTTGGCAAAAGAGTGCAAACAAAATAATATTTATACATATTTAAAAAAAATTTTAAGAGATGTCGCTGTATAAACATGCAGAGGTTTATGGGGACTATTTAAATTTCCGCAAACATATTTTTATTAAAGAGGAAAATTTTATACTCTTCACCAATAATTTTTAGGGACTTTAAACGACTGTCATTCCATGTGTAATTTCATATGGGACCCATAAACTACATACATACATTGTGGATCCTTATATATAGGGAAGTTTAATGAGCCATATCCGTCTGTCTGTACATGAAATCTGTTTTCCGAAGCCACTAAACAGACGAGTTGGAGTCTTTGATCTAGAATTGATGTGTAGAAATTTCTTTTAAAACGATTCGTATTGAATTCAGCAAAAATGTTTTCTAAAATACGTATACTCTTAGATGTTACGAAAGCCCGTTCATTGGTACTCTTTTCGCTTATGAGATATTCTGAAACAGACTAAGGCGAATTCATTACCAGGGGTTTTACTCTGTATTGCGATGCGAAAACAATGTAAATAATATTGCTTTCGCAACGCATTTGCTATCGTATCGCAATACAGAGTAACCCCCAGGTGACCTTATTAGTCTACGTTGTTATCAGCTATTCAACCTTGAACTGTCAAAAATTACGTATATTAAAAAGTAAGGTTAGTTGTCTTTATACATATATTTCTATAAGAATATTTTTGCATTTGCTTTGACAGTTGGTGGAAAATTCAGCAGATAATGTTATTGTTGTAGGTATAAGGTATGTATTACGGTATGAATTATGGTATGAATTCGCTTTGAAACAGACAAGTGTTGTAAAATCAGCTGAGAGTATTGGAAAGTTTCATTGAACTTCTTTACGTGAAAAAAGTAGTACCCCTTTTACAAAGCCCGGGCTTTCGGGCTAAAACAAATAGGGTTAAAGGACGACCGGTTATAAGATGTAAAATTAAAGCTTAATTTATTAGTCGATACGAGTTGGATATGTCGGCTACTTGAAGACAACTTCCAGCTAATCGGCTTCGGTCCCTGTTATTGGCTCACCTGAGCACACACACACATTGTAATATGTAATTCCTTTCAAAAATTATGTACTTATATTACTAACCAATATTATGTTTTGCTTTTGATAATCGCTGTATAAAAAGTTGTAAATGTCAAATATTAAGGAGAGACATTAAAAAAAGTTAAAATTTTCAAAAATTCAATGAAGGTGCTGTTTTCACAATACAGACAAATGACTTGTGTAGAAATTTTGTATGGGAATCACTCCAAAAAATGAGTGGTTTTCATAAAAATTTGCTACTCATGCCAAATGTTTGTATTGTAGAAACAGCACATACATGTTATTCCCTAAATTCTATTGAAGTTTATTTCACAGTCTTAAAAAACTGATCATCATTAAAAAACCAAACTTTAACCTCCTGAAGCCATATTATTTCCTCTTCAATAGTTTTATATTTTTTTTCATTCGATTTGTGCCTAAAAATTCCTTTATTGAAATCTGACCACCCACATGGTTGTTTTGGTTTGAATTTTAAGCAAAAAAAAAATATATTTTAGATGTTTATATTAATTTAATATGACACAAATAAGTTTTTCTACTTAATTTTAATGTTTATTATTTTATCTCCAGTTTACTTTTCTTCACTTTGTTTTAATATAAAATTTATAAGCATATATTTTTTATGACATACTTGTCACTTTTTTTCGTTTGTTATAAAACTTGTCCTTGGATTTTTTTGGTGTGGAACATTTAATATAATGTTCGGTTGGATTTTTTCTTTTACTTTATTTCGTATATTTTCGTTTTAAAAATGAAATATTGGTTGGAAAACATTTATTGAAAAACTGTTTCTTTGGTTGATTTTTTTTAAAGGTCTTCTTTATTATCAACTCTATTGATTATGCATAGTTTTTTTTCAGAAGTAATTTGATATCTTTGTTTGGTTTCTTCTTTTATTCCCTGTTTTTGTTTATTATTTTGTCTTTCTTTGTATAGCAATGTTCAATAAAAGGCAGATTCTTTGAAAACTGTATACATACATACATACATACATATGTATGTATATTAAAAAAGACCAAACAAAACTTAATTTACAGTACAAAAATCGATCAAAAAATTGTTTTTTCAAATAATTATTGGTTTTTTTTCTTTGTAAAAAAATTTTACTGACAAAATGATGAATTTGTGATATAAATTTTTTTTGATATGTTTATAGGTATTTCGTAAAAAAAAAAGAGACGTGTGGCACTCGGGGACTGCCGCGGTAAAGCTATTGCATAGCATTTTTTATCAACTTATGCAATTTCAATTTGAATTTCAGCTTACTAGCTATACTGCCCCATACAAAGAAGAGGCACCCTAGTCCCCCCAGGTAAAAAGTGCCTTACCTTAGTATCCTATGTCCTTCTTCTGGTTCTAAGCTACCAGACCACCAATTTTCAGCGAAATCAGTTCAGCCGTTCTTGAGTTATAAATAGTATAACTAACACGACTTTCTTTTATATACATATGTATGTACAGATGTATATAGATATATCTGCTTATTCGACGACACTTGCTAGTTTGGAAACACTTAGCCAAGATATACTTGAGTTCAGTCGCGACATATAGTCTTAGCAAAGACACAAATCTTAGCAAGGACACAAACCACCTTCGGGAATTCCCATAAACTTGGACACAAATCCCCTCAAAATCCCGAAAATTTCCCGGGAAAAGTGGCACCACTGGAATTTTAAAAATTTTTCCAAAGCGGCAACACTGTATAGTCATCATACATAGACTATACAAAAGAGAAGTTTTCACTTCAAAAAACAAAAGACTTAACAGAGGCCGAGATACATAGAATCCGTCATACGTTATACGTCGCCTTTTTCAACTGACAGCTAAGTTAAAATACATGTTTTCTTATGAACTTGATCACATACAGTACTTCTCCGTCAACGCAAAGTACAAAGTTGGGCAACTTTTAACTTTTAACGTACGTTGAGTACTTTGACAACCATTAGTTGATTTGTTCTTTGTTTTGGTTTAGTTGTTCGCTCCAAAATAAAATAATTTAAATGCAAATTTATTCGATTTGATAAACTTTTGGTGGTGTTATAAAAAAATAAAGAAAAAGTTTATAATTAAATCAATTTTTAAATGATTTTCTCTCCGTTAACAAAGTACTCATTGTGACAGCCTTCTCCGTCAATACGTTTACGTGAGTTGAAAAAGGCGAAGGATAACGTATGACGGATTCTATGTGTCTCGGCCTTAAGAAACAAACTTAGTGTCAGGTTTTTTTCATATCAAAAACAAATGACGTGTTTTTTCGTTTCAAAAACAAAAGACTTAACACTTAAGAAACAAACGTTTCAAAATTTCTTGATTCGGCCGCCTCAAATCCCGCGATAGAAGCTATGCAATAGCTTAACAAGTTTTTTGTTTCTGTGTAATTGTTGTTATTGGTATTTAATTAGAAAATGTAGCCACATACATATGTACATCCATACATACTTACTGGTATGTGACAATTTAAAATCGAATTCTTCTAACAGATATTTTATTGATGCTTTTTATTGTTGTTGAGTAGGAATATTATTTTCGAAATTAAATTCGATTTCGCTTTATCGAGCGATTTGCCGAAATTATTATTTAGCTGCCATCAGTTTTGTGAAATCAAGCAACTTATATGCAATTGATTTTTTCAATAAATGTGTACTTCTTTCAAATTTATTTGCAAAATTTGTATTTGAAAAACTTTAGGGGAAAATGGAAATAAAATTAATCTGATATAAATGGCGCAGTGTTGTATAACTTAGTTCATATGTATGCATGTAAACAAACTACCAAAACGTGTGATTTAATCCCATTAGATTATTTTCTTAGGGGTTATGTTAAGCCACTTGTCTTCGTCAATAAACCACAAACAATTGAACACCTGTAAATCAACATTCGAAGAGTTATCGGCGAAATACGGACGCAAATGCTGCGAAAAGTTTTTGAAAATTAGTGTTCCAGATTGCGCCTTCTTCGTGCCAGCCATGGCGGCCACATGGCAGAAGTCATATTTAAACATTAATTTCATAAAATTTTCTTTCTAATAAAGCCCGTTTCATTGATATTTAAAATATATTTCCTTGTTTTATCATGATTTAAACTTTTGTCACTCTATAAAAAACACCCTTTATTAATTTAATTGTGTTCCAGGATAAAAATAATGCAGTTGTAATATTGGATGTGGACTTATGCATCTAATCTAAAGCCGTTAATTTTCATATTAAATAAAGCTGGACGCTTTTTTGAACTTATCCCTTTTTTTTATTCAATAATCCGTGCTGGAATCAATCTATTTTTACTTGATTAAGGGAAATAGCGCTTGGAATTGTTTAATTGTTTCGTGTTATTATTTTTTTTCTGTGTACATCTAAAAGAAATTTCTCCCGTATTCTTGCTGACCAATACGAATTTTGTTTAATTACTCTCAATCGCTTCAAATAAAAACCGGCTATATGTTTGTTAAGGATTTGAAAACAAACGGCGGCGTTTATTTTCAATTGACTTTTAAGATAGAATAGAAACATGTGTGTCCTCCTAAGGATCTTTTTTTAGTAGAGAAAATAAACATTAAAAACTATTATTCTAATTTTTTTATATTTGCCCTCAGAAAAAAAGTATTTACTTTATGGATGCTGTGAATGTGTATTACAGAATGTCTGAGTGGCAGAAACGTTTCCTCAGCTGGAAACCACTGGCAAAAAAAATAGATACTCGAGCATTTTTCATTTCAAAGAAAACAAAATAAATATTTAAATAGTTATTAAAAACAACAAAGTCCTTTAAAATAATTTAAACACTTGAAGTGAAAATGTCAGCGGTTTTACAATTTTCAGCAAATACTGTGTTCAAATAAATCTATTGAAATTCCAAATTTTGTGTATCGTTTTTTTTAATTTGAGAATGTGTTCATATACATATATTTTTCTCCTTCAAAAAATTAAATAAAAAGCGAAAATCTAAATCAAACTTTCAATTAAATTATAACAGTTTTTTCGAAATATTCCCAAGAAATTTTGTTTAGCTAATCTATACACAGTGGTGGCCTTATAATTAGAAACGATGTTTTGTAAAAATAGAATCGCTGTGCAACTTCTTTTAAGACCTGCACTGTATATTATAAACACTCTAAAACTTTTGTTGAGTTTTACGTTCGATTTTTGTCTAAATTCCTGTTGAAAAATTCTTGTTGTCTAAAATTACATCGATTTTGTTATTAAAGCGAATAAACGCGTGAGAAAAAGACATAATTTGTCCAATTTTAAGCAAAAATACTAATTTTAGGTTAAAATTTTTCATTTTTAAGCAAACTGTGTATAAAAATATGTTCAATTTGCCTAAATCACATGAAAAAGTGTAATATTAAGCTTATCTGTCCAAAAAAACAACAATTAATGTATTATACAGGCTTTATAATGAAGAAGAAGCATTAAAGAGTTTTTATTTTACAAGCACATGGCGTCATATTTTCTCTGAGGAAAAAATAAAATTTCGTCCTGTTTTCAGTATTAAAAAATAATAAAAATTGGTTTTCTATAAAGCTAAAGCAATATATTTAAGTTATTTAATAAATTTTAATCAGAAAATATTGTTTAAATAAAAAATGTTAGTGTGCCAAATTTGTGAAATTCCTTGGGGTAAATTATCACCAGAAATTATAAAGCAATTGAATGAGAAACAAAAGCTCGGCAAACTAATGAAAGCTTTTGCCAACGTTGTGGTCGAGGAGTTACGCCAAATATCACATTATATACCGATGAAATTTTAGGGAAGTTGCTGGCAAGGCAGCAAGTAAATTTCCTGATTCCTTTATAGAAAAAGACGGAGAAGGAAAGACATTTTGAATAATTGGCCAATTATTTTTCGAAAAGACTGTCTTTTCTTTCACTTTAGTAAAGTAATGTAGCTGGACGTTGATGTATTTAAAAAAAAACTATGCAACTTCCGATAAAATAAAAACTGTTTTCGGTCTTCACAAAAACGCTGAAGAAATAGTAATGATAAAAGCGATTTGCAAATTTTTAAGAAGAAAGATACTCTTATCTTCAAAGAATACAAGGTAAACCAAAATTTCCATAAAGTTATTCACCCCTATCGTGAATAAGAAGTGAAATTTTTGTTCACGTGAAATTTTAATTCCACTCGAAGGGAAAAATGGTATCGTGAATCTCCCGTGAAAAATTATTCCCGCTATCAGTTCTTAGTGAATGTAAAAAAGGGAAGAAGATTAAAAATATAAAAAATCATAGAACTTTTTGTTCAAAAATATACACAGACATATTTATTTTAAGGAAAACTTCAAAAATGAAAGTTTAAATATTCAGTGTTGAGCTTTAGTTTGTTTGCTCCGTTTGTTTATTGCAATCTAACTTTTATGTGGTAAAATAATTCGGCTACTTTTCGGAAAGCCAACAAAACGAAAATATGCTAAGAAATTAAAGCTTCTAAAATCTGCAGGCAATCTGCCTTTTTTTTTGTATTTTGTTGAGGAATACATAATTTTGTGCCTTATTACTAGATCTTTTCATTTAAATAAACTTTTTAAGCTTTAATATTCGATTTATAAGAAGAAATACATATGTACATGTTCTGTTCTGTTCCCCATCAAAAATAAAGTGAATAAATTGATGGGAAAAGTGAAAAAAATCGTGGGAAAAAATTGTTCACGATAAGGGGAATTTTTTTAAGTGAAAATTTTTCACGTTATTATTCTGGACTGAATAAAATTTTTTCAAGCGAGTTGTTCACGATTACAAATACGTGAAAAGTGAAAAATTTCATGTGGAAAATTATTCACGATAGGGGTGATTATTTAAAAACTTTATATAAACCTTTTTTTTTTAATTTTTAGTTTGGTTTAACACTCAATAAGGTTAAAGATGATATTCATGAATTAACTCCTTTGGTAACTATAGTTGGTAAGTACATTTATCAGTGAATATAATACCCCCTTATAATGATTGTAAATTTCTTTATTTATATAGAAACATCAATGGAAGAAGAATCCACAGCCTATATTTGGTTTGAAAAGGAGATTACGTCGGTGGTAAATAATTTTAATTTGTGGATCTTGTTTTGCAATTGCTTTGTTATTATATACTTAACATCGTTAAACTGTTATTCAGGTTTAAATGAGCAGGCAGTAATTGAAAATAATTCAATGTAAATGCAGTTAAGTTTATTTTTCTTAATATTTTTTTCCTTTTTATAAATATAATTAAACGGAAATATATTTTTCAATAATAATATGTACATATGCATTTTTATTTAAAAGGCACTATTAAAATCAAGCATATGTATCTAAATGTAAAAAGAGAGAAAACTAGACACAATGTGTTTGAAGGAATTGAACATTTTTGTTTATTATTAAACATGTTTTGTTCAAAAATCAACAAAGTGTTGAAAAAAAGTAGTTGTGTAATTTTAGGTCGATTATATTCGGTAAAGTGCTGCCTACTAATATTGACTTAATTTTCAGCAAAAGTGGTTTAGAGTGAATGCCGTTATTCAACAAGTTGACAATCAACATTGTTGTCTGTGCAAAACACGTGGAATACTTATTAAAAAAAATAAGATTTTTTCCAAACAAACTGGCTGGACACGTAATTAGAAACGAGTAGTTTTCGCTTTACTTTCTGAACTTATCTTTTTATTATTGACAAAGTGAGTAAAATATGCAAAGCAATAGACTAACTTGTAATAATTTTGATATATCATAGCTTCCAAAAATGGGCAAAAAAAATGTCATGCACTCCGAAAATGAGGGAATTGATTGTGCAATTTTATTACAATCTAAAACTATCAATGTCGGGCTATTGTACAAAAGTTTTCTTGCTCCAAAATAATGGTATTTGGTGCAATTCACTTGAACAGTAAGACAAAAGAGTTTGAAACCTGAGTCAGGAAGCCCAGAGCACAAAAGACCACTCCATCACAAGATAGAACTATTTGTAGGGTCAGTAAGAAGCAACTATTCTTGTCTTCGCGCGAAATAAAGGCTGAAATTGGCCAGCAAATAAACGCAGACATATCCACTCGGAGAATTAGAAGGCGCTTACAAGAGTCGGGACTTCGTGCTTGAATTGCACAAAAAAACCGCATGTGTCAAAAAAAAAAAAAAAAAAATATTAAGAAGGGGTTACGGTTTGCAAGGAATATGCTAAGAAAAGATTCCCGTTACTGGAATAGAGTTCTCTGGAGCGACGAATCCAAGTTTAATTTGTTTCAATCAGATGGAAAAACTTATGTGAGACGTCCTCCAAATAAAGCTTTCGATTCCAGGTACACTGTCAAGACCGTGAAACACGGTGGCGAATCTATAATGGTCTGGGGGTGCCTTTTCTTGGCGTGGTGTTGCTCCAATTGTTCGAATTCAAGGAATAATGGATCAACATCAATATAAAAGTATTTTGGAAAATGTAATGGAACCGTATTCTTTTGAGAATAAGTCCATTATGTTTTCCAGCATAACAATGACCCAAAGCTTACTTCAAGGTTAGTGAAGCGTTGGCTTTCGGATCAAAATATTGATGTTCTGTACTGGCCGCCCCAAAGTCCTGATCTCAACCCAATTGAAAACTTATCGGCAATTGTGAAAACAGATCTCAAGGACAAAAATCCACGAAATAATGATGAATTGTTTCAGTTGGCGCAGCATAGCTGGGAAAAGATATCTCTCCGAACATGCCAACGTTTAATAGAAAGTTTACCGAAAAGACTGGCAAATGTTGTAAAAAATAGGGGGTATCCAACAAAATATTAAAGGATGTGTCGATTTTGTTTGACCTACAAGGATATTTTTAAGTTTATTTTTGTTGTTTATAAAATGAAATTTTTGTTTTGTTGTGTTTAGTAATTTTTTTTAAAAATGTAATTCATGAAGTGAAATTTTTTAATTTTAATTAAATGATGATTTGTTACCTTCCTATTTCTAGTTATTAGTTTGAACTTGGTTGAACCAAATTTTTAAAATATATAACAAATATATAGGCTACGAAATCGTTTCTAATTATAGGGCCACCACCAGTGTATGTATGTATGTATATGCTGCAGTTTTTGGATGCTAATACCAACTTATACATATGTAAGTAGATCTTGAAACATGTTTGAAAACTCTCCAAAAAGAAATGAAAAGTAATTAATAAATAATTTTCTATTTTCAAATGCTTTTAAAAAATTACTAAGAAAAATAAATAATCTTGGTTAAGTTAGGTGCTGCCAGACTATTTTCATAAAATTCTCCAAAACTTCGGTTTAGTTTAGATTAAAAATTATTGCCATTTTGTATCCACAAGTGTTCGCCAGTGTGTATGAGTTTGTAATCAAGAGACGTACGCTAATTAAAATTAAAACGTACTAAAAAATAAAAAGATATATTTTTCGAAATATATTTGCGTTTTTCATGCTAGATCATACGGTTGATTCCGATATCAGCCTTGTCTTTTTTAATAATCTAAAAAAATATACATATTTGTTTTAAAAAGTTAATTTTTGGCGTAAATAAATGTATGATTGTACATATATGCATACGTAAATATGTTTGTATATAAGAATGGATGTATGTACATACTCGTATGAATATTACTCTGCTGTGGCGAAATGTTTTGTCTCATTTATTCGATATTTTCATTTGTTTAAAATGTATCTACGTATGTACATATACGAGTGTATATTGTTTCTGTAAAATTTCCATGCAAATAGAAAGCAATTTATTTGCCAGAGCTTGAAAATCTTTTTAAAAATGCATATAAGTAAGATGCACAAAAAAATAAAAAAGAAATAAAACCTTGACATATTTAATTTTTTCATATAAATATTTATACATTCTTGTAAAATCATTAATTTTCACCTTGTTAAAATTGTTTTTCTCATTTTTAAAATAACATCTTAATTTCTTCGATAGCCAAACAACTAAATGCATTGAGAAATCTACAATTTAAACGTTTAAATATTTGCTTTAGTGCATCCGACGAAAAAAAAACAAGATTAATTACCCCAAGATTAGTTAGTGGGGGTAACCTTTTAGTTGACACATCATCATTTTCAATCTTTTTGATGTACAAAATCCATTTTTTTTTGTATTTAACAAATATAGTTTGAGGTTGTAAAAATATATGTTTTACTTACTCTTTATGTTCCGCAGCTCGATCTCTTTGTCGTCGATTTTTGAACCAATTAGAAACCTGCAAATCAAAGACATTTACAATGTTGTTTTTAATATGCGAGTATATGCATTTATGTATGTATCATATGAATATAATGTAATTTTTCTGAAAATATTTTCAAAAAATGGCTTCGTTCTGCTTGGTATTCGATTGTAAAACAAACCAAACTTTTTTTAAAATTTGTTTTAGCAATTTTTCGAAAATAAACTATTTAATTAATAAACTAATTAAAAAACAAAGCTCAAAATGATAATTGATTGATGCCCTTTTTTTTAATTGAAATACTTTTCGATTTTCTTAATTTTACTTTAGCTACGTTCACATTTATCAAATATTTGTCGAAAGAAACGTAACCACTAGTTTTTCTTAGAGATAGTGTCATTTAACTTGGTTTTTATATTGCAAAATAAAATTAATTATTGTACGAAAAAGTATTTTTATACAGTTTTTAAAAACTGTAAATTCAACAAATATTTGACAAATGTGAATGTAGCTTTAGAAGACAGTTTTTCTTAAATATATGGCAACACAGAGAAATTTCGAAAACATATGGCAGCTTAAAAAATGTAAACAAAATAAAACGGGATTCACTCATTTGATTACAACAAAATTTTTGAACAGTCTAATTTTTTTTCACTAAGAGTTTTTTGCAACACGATGCATCCATTTCCAACTATTTGTCCGGAAAATCAAAGCTACAGTATGAAATACGTGTGTAAACAGGGTCTATTAATTTTACATGGTCGCAGCAAAGCTGCATTCTAAGAGTCATTCTCACAGAGCTGTATTTTTGTTCAACACATTTTCAGATTAAATGGATTTAATAATTAAACTTTTAAGGTGGATTCATCCATGATGTCTCACGTAAGAAAAGACGTCAAACTATAGAAAAAAAGACATGTGGCACTCGGGGACTGCCGCGGTAAAGCTATTGCATAGCATTTTTTATCAACTTATGCAATTATATTATTACGTTTTGTTTAATAACTCCATTGTTTTTCTGGCAATACTGTATGTTAATGAAATCAAAATCAATAGCATACTTTAGGGGTTAACATACATTGGGCGATTTAAATACTTAAAAAACAAAAGACTTGAGAAACAAACTTAGTGATAGGTTTTTTCGTTTCATAAACAAAAGACTTAAGAAACAAACGTTTAAAAGTTTCTTGATTCGGTCGCCTCAAAGCCCGCGATAAAAGCTATGCAATAGCTTAAAAATTCCGGCCAATTATTTTGTTCGGAACAAATGGATGAATGCGTTTATTATCACTTGAAAATGTTTTATGTTTTGACTTATTTCAAGCTGATTTTTAAGCTTATTAAAGACATAGTAGAATAAAAATTTTATTTATTTGTTGCAGGCTAGCAATATCTAAATCAGTTCGAGCACAAAGAGAGGAAGAGAGAATCTAGGTAGTAGTAGTGTTTATGAATATGTATTAGTGAAAAATACAGTGAACAAAATGCATGAACATAACACAATACCGAAATTGAATTGGTTTCTGTTTGTTTTGTATGAATAAAAATAAAGTGCGTTGTTGAAAATATTCCCTGTGTAACTGATATAAACAAATTAAAGAGAAATATCAAAAGGCAATGCCGTCATAAATCTGCTTGTGCAAAAGCAAATGAATGAAATTGTTGTATATTTTTTACATTTTGGTGAGTAGTTTTATTTTCATTCGGCTGTGTTCGGTTGTATACATATATGAAGCCGAATGATGTTCGGAACATAGGTGTAACACTGATCTAAATGCATTTTGTTGGTTGCTATACCAACTCATCAGTAGATGTTTACCATTTATGTTTGAAAAGTTCCAAAACTCATCTACACATACATACATAAACTCCTAAATACAATTTGCGAATTACTAAACACAAGCAAAATGGCATTTCAAAAACTTTACAAACATCACAACAAATAATTTTCTGCATCATTATGAATGTGTTTACTTTTCTACAAACCTATATACAATTGGTAGAATCTTCTCACAAATATTTTTGTAGCATATTGCAGTTCGCTATATCGCTATTTAAGGCGATTTCTTTGTACTTTTTATTTTAAATAGCGAGGAAGTAGAGGTTTAAGTTTTCTTATAATTTTTTTACTCCGCCTAAAGAACAGTTTGGAGTCCATTGCGAAACTCTGGTCAAAAGGTGGCATCTGTATTCTTGCCCTAATGCTGTCACTATTGAAACTAAATACGCCTTGATGAGGAACTTCTTTTTGTGAATTAAAAAATTAATATATCCTTAGAGAATTTGCAATGAAAATTGAAATATGATTTCTCTTGCAAAGTTTTATATTAATTTTGCAAAAAAAAGAAAAGAAAAAAACAGAATTAAATAGAATTCGAGTGAGATGAAAAAAATTCTACTAAAATAATTTTGAGTCTCTTAAGGACCTCAATTTCTCTTTAAGATTTTATCAAAGAAGTAAAATGTTATCTTACCTGTGTTGTTGTCAGTCCCGTAGCCTCTGCTAGTTCACGTTTTTCACGCGGTGATGGATAAGGATTGTGCGCATACCAGTCTCTTAAAACTGAACGAGATTTTTCCTATAAGAAAACCAAAATAAAAAAATTTTTCAATTGAAATCGCCATAAAAACAAAACATTTAAAAACACCTAATGTATTGGCACCTGGTGAAGCGCCACCTAGGTATGAAAGTGCAATAATAAAAAGCTCAATTGATTCATAAGATAGGAAAACATTGAGCTTCCGCACCATTAATATGAAACTATCTCTTCTCTTGCATGTGACTCAGCAGAATTAATTATAATGATAAAATAATATTCAACTTCAAGCGGTAATCAACTCTGATGATGAGACCGTGGTTGGTCTCAAAAAATCAATTTTCAATTATTTAAAGCAATATACCCAAATCTTTGAGAAAATATTAAAACTTGTTACTGTTTTAATCAAATGAAACCTTTTACAAAAAAAAAAAAAAAAACTGACTAAATTTTGTATAAACAAGCACCCCAATCGAAATTGAAAATACTCGTACTGTTGAATACAGCAAACTTTCGTATGATTTAATCTTGCACCCCCTATAATTTTTTTTTTGGAAGCGGGGGAAGGGGAGGGGGAGAAAAATACTTAATCTATGGTAACTGAACAAACCAAAATGAATTAATAACTACATGAATATGTATGTACATACGTATAAAATTGTATGTTACTTAAAAATAACATAAAGTTCGCATCATGTTGTAACATGTTTGCAACTTTACTATCATGTGTAAAACACTTCATAAACATTACTACGATTTCTTTTGAAATATTACTGCTATTAATACATTTTTTACCCCTACCGAACGCAGTACATAGTTTTATGCGGATTCCACAAAACTAAAAAAAATAAAAAAATGTAGAAATAAATGAACAAAATTTTACCTTAAAACAATAACTTGTTTCTTCACCATCCCAAATTGTGCGAGGCAGTGGAAATTTACGTCGTACACGGTATTTACCCACAGCACCTAATGGTCTTCCACGCAGTTTTTCGGCTTCCACATAATGTGCTGTTAAATTAATAATAAAACAAACACACTCAAGATAAAATGTAACGAAATAAAAAACAACAATAATACAAATTTTGCAAAAAATTAAAAGAAAACTCTTTTTTTTTATTTTCAATATATTACTTCGCTCACCTTTTAACCACAGGTTCTGTAATTTAGCATGATTGTGTGGTGAAAACTGATGAAGTTCTAACAATCGATACAATTCTTTGTATTGACCGCGATGGAATGCAACAACGGCCTTGGCTTTTAGCACAGATTCGTTTAATTGCAATTTATCACATTGTGGCAATGACCATAGAAAACGGCCCAGTCTTTCAATATTACCAGCTTGTTGTAAAACCTTAATTGGAAAAAGAAATTATGATTTCAATCTGAGAAAAAAAAAGGATTTTTAAACTTTGCATTACGCACATCAAATTTTCTTGTACAAGTCTTAATTCGAAGTGAATGGAAGACCAGGTTCAAAAAAGGCTATTTTTATTGTGCAGCTAAATTCAAAACTGTTCAAGAACAATTCCACTGCATGGACATGAACAAAATAAAACAATTTATATACATACGTACATACATATGTATACATCAAACTTGAGCAAGAAAAGTTGATGTGTGTAAATGGAGACTTAAAGAACTTATTTAAGTGGCGATCATATTAATATGTGTGTTTATCATACTAATATTATAAATGTGAATGTCCGTTTGTTTGATACTTTTGTTAGGATACTTTTTATTAAAAAAAATGTAAAAAAGATAAAAAATTGTTTGTCAAAAAATCATAAATTCTTGCTACTTCAACGCCATCTAGCATTTCAGTAATGAAGCTCCAACCCTGAGTGCTGTAATACCGTCGCACTGTATTACCGACAGTCACGTCAATATCCAATCCAATTTACTATAGTATGACTTCAATGCGAGCGAAGCCGCGGGTAAAAGCTAGTTCAGTATAAAAAGATTTAATCTTATTTAATATTAAAGGAGAAATTAAAAAATTTACATACATTTTTAACCGGCAGTTTAATGTTTATTTTAAAAAAATAGCTTAACTAACTACACAAGCACAATTTCCGAAAAAAGTGGCAACACTTTATATTATATATATGTATGTATCGTATTTGCAAATAAAAAAAACTATATGAAAATATGTACAAGAGCAAAAATTTTTACTAAACGAAGCTATTCCCTACAAAAATTATTGGAGTACATGGTCCATTTTAGAGAAAAAGAGTAGTTTTTGGATTACTCCTATGTAATGCAGCCGTGGACCATCTCATTTGTACTCACATTTATTGTTAAATACCATTTGGCAACACTAAAAATGTTTGGAATTAAATTGAAACTGTGGCAGCTCCCCTGTTAAAATTGAAAGAAATTCAAGGAAGCTTAAAGAAACACAATTTAGTTCTTGTTTTTTCAATTTTTTGAATTTTATTTTGTATTTTTTTTATATATAATGTAATGTAAGGGCTGAATTCACACATTTGTATGTACTTTAAATATCATTAAATTATATTAGTGACAGAGATACATACATAGGTATGTATGTATGTATGTATACATTTTTACCGGAGTACCCCTGTGGGCAGGGGTGCCAAACGTGACGATTTTACATAATTTGAGCGCATTTCACAAAATGACGATTTTTGTTTAGTGCCCCTTATACTTTGACGATTTTTCGACTTCACTACTCAACATAATCTCTACATGTGGTAAAACGCCAATCTCGATAGAGAAAAGTATTTTAAAATTGGTTTTTTATGCATATATAGTTCAATGCACATATATTATAACATGAATTTTTAACAGACGCTAACTTTTGAATCGCGTGAAGTTGTTCCCCTAAAATATTGACTATCGCATAACACTTCTATTTATAGACCGATTTTTGAAATTGTTTTTTTAAGCTATTGCATAGCTTCTATCACGGGCTTTGAGGCGACCGAATCAAGAAATTTTTAAACGTTTGTTTCTTAAGTCTTTTGTTTTTGAAACGAAAAAACCTGGAAAAAATCTATTTTTGTTTTTGAAACGAAAAAAACCTGGCACTAAGTTTGTTTCTTAAGTCGTTTGTGTTGTTAAGTATTTAAATCGCCCAATGTATGTTAACCCCTAAAGTATGCTATTGATTAACATTAACATTTGATATCATATTGATATCATTAAGATACAGTATTGCCAGAATAACAAAGGAGTTATTAAACAAAACGTAATAATATAATTGCATAAGTTGATAAAAAATGCTGTGCAATAGCTTTACCGCGGCAGTCCGCGAGTGCCACATGTCTTTTTTTTTTTTTTTACGGAGAAAGTTGTCCTCCTGCCCCTTCCCCCGCATATATTTTTATCTCATAACCCCACTATTGACTGATATTCGTTTGATCGGGTTTGCATGCACTTTGGGATCAAAGTGCATCATTTTTTGATTATCTCTCCCAATTTATTGACAGATTTTAAAATTGTTTTTTTTTTTTTTTTTGCAAGGGTTTTCTGGCAGTTTGGTCCCATACTATTTTTTTGTATGTATCGGAGAAATATTTGTCCCATGAAATATTGTTTAAAAACCAACCCGATATTTAAAATGTTTGTTTATTGGATTATTTTTTTTGGCAGAATTATATTATAATTATAATTTAGTAAAAAAAAATAGATTAAGTAAGCTACCAGCGCCAACGGGCACTTACGTAACTTTGTTGCATGCAATTTACGTTTTAACTGATAGTGTTGAAACAGATATGTATACATTTTATATATCTTCTCTCCCTTTCTTAGTGAAAAACGAAAGTCGCATGCAACAAAGTTACGTAATGTAGATGCCGTCTTAGAAGTTTCTTATTTAGTTCACAATTTAAATAATTTTATCAGCAGAATAAATTTAAAGATAAACTGAAGTTCGACTATGTAAATATTGTTGATTTTTTTCGTTTTGTTTAATGATAATTGACTGTATTAATGTTTACTGATGTCCTTAGAATATTGCAATTGTGATACATTAAGGTCTAAAAAATTATTGTATCACAAAATTGAATTATGTGTTGGCTTAATCAAATATTACTTGCATATCTAAACTTACCTCGCATACACACGCCACCTGCTCTTGGGTAAATCCAAAACTGGGCAATGCTTCCCGACCATTGGCGCCACCATTTGTACTTGAATTTTGATTACCTAAAAGTGTAGAACCCGTCAAGCTATTGACGTTTCCATTATGCGACATTATGTCCAAATTATTATTGCTTGTGCTATTATTATTGTTTAAGCCGGAAACCGTTAGGCCGGTCGGACTATAAGGTGGCGTTTGACGCGAACTTAATACAGCGGCATTTGCTGCTGCCAAATCGTAAAAATCTGTGGCGGGATGTTGTAGCATATTGGTTTCGTAGTATTACTCTGTTACTGCTGCTGCTGGTTGGTTTTAAGTGGCGAATAAATTTCACCAGCTTTATATGTTGAACAAAAAAATTTTTTTTTCTTTTCACTTTTAGTAAATTCTAATTTGTCACGTTATCACTCACTTCTTTCATTTTATATTTCTTAATTATTTCCTTCACTTGTTGCTGTAAGAAAAAAAAGAAAAAATATATTTTATTTGTACGAAATTATTGAATTTTTTGTAAACACATAATTTTTTATTACATATTTATATTCTCTTAAAAAAAATAAAAAATCTATAACTTTGCGTGGGTATAGATTTCTGTATTTTTTCCAATTGTAATCGTTCGGTTTTGTGTTACTTACGCACACTATTTGAAATACTGCCTGCAGTGGTATGAGTATTCATTCGGTTGTGAAATGAAATCTTAAAATATCTTAAATCACCGCATGAGTTCAATTTTTTTTTTGTTCTATCGGTGTTTTTGCTTTATCGTTTATTTTTTTTTTTTATTTTGAGTTTTTACGAAATTCTAAGCAAAAACTTTTAATATATTTTCTTTTAATTTTGGAGGCATTTTGGATAACAATTCAAATTAGTGACATAATAAGTAAAGTGAACCTTGGAAGTGTTTTGTTATAACGACTGAGGAAACAATCGAAAATAAGTATGTAATTAAGAAAAATCTTATGGATGATCTTGTAGTCCATCACTAAAACTACCCTCATTAATATTAAATTTAAAGCAATTAAATATTTTTCGGAATATTCGATGTTGCCAAAAATCAATCGTAAACGTTAACCAGTGCGATTCGGAAATTGTGCTGAAAATATCGAAAATCGTGTTAATTAAAAAAAATGTAGTTTGACATCTGAGGGAGATCAAAATTACAAGCGGTGTTCAAAGTGTTCTTCAACAGTCTGGTAAACTCTTGTCGCTCAGCTGCTGGCAACGCCGTAATTTTAACTCTACTAAACACACCTTTTCTCAGGCTACATAATCAGTGCTGTCAATGTGAGTTGTTAAGTTTAAATCAGCAGTTTCAAACTGATATCGTAGTCTTACGTACGATACATATTAAAGTTTCGCAAACTTTCCATATTTAAAGAAATAGATATTATTATGTAATTTATATTTTTATATGAAATTGGCCATCTTACTTTTAACAACTATTCGATATATTCGATTACATACTTTATTGTGTAGCACGAACCTATTTTTTTAATCACATATATTTTTTCTTAGCTTTTTTATAATGAAATCCAAATTAAAACTGCACGCACCAAACTTTTTCTGTATACGTACGTACAACTAATGAAATGGAAAAAACTCAAGTGAATTTGATCTCTCAGATCACATTGCCCCAAGATACATGTACAAAAATATAATTACAAAGATACATATACATAATTTATAAATGTCTTTGTGATTCTTTCTATATGTTCTTCTATACACAGTTTTTCTATAGCACACACTCTTCTGAAATAAATTAAGAAAATAATATTGTATTTGAGACGTGTGTAATTTTAGAATTCTTCGTAACTTAGTAAGTTTATTTTTGAAATAAAATTATAAAAGAGAACAGAAATTTTGGCTTTTTCGTTTTTTTTGGTTAGAAAAATACACACAAGAACGTAAAAAAATATGTATTTTAAATCTTGTAGAAGAAAAAAAATTCGAAAAAAATACAAAATTTATTCATGTAGAAAATCTGATAGAGATGCTTAAAGAAATTTCTGTTGGTGGTTGTCAATACGAAGAACAAAAGGTAGAAAATAATTAAGAAACAAATCGAAATAAAAGAGATGCTATATAAATCTGTATATACATATGTACATATTTACATATAATTTACGTACATACATATTGAAGTATAATAATGCCAATATGTTCTAATACGTCATAATGACTTAAACAGGTCGCTAGGATATGTTATACATTTATTTGGTATATTTGTACATGGATGTACACACATACATACATATTTACTCAAACATACATATGTACATACATCTGAATATGCACTCTAGAGTTTGTTCAATTGTACGGAGTTTATAGCTAAAGGTTTATATTGCCATACAATTGAACATTAAAAATCAAATTTAAATTGATTTATTACACTACAAATAAAGTAACAAAGTTGGCATCACTTAATAATACTTAAGTATTAAATAACGGTATATATAATAAAATGCGATATAATGCAGTGTTGCCACTGTTATAAATTTTTACTACCATAAATTTAAAAAAAAACTAGCCAGACGGAAAAAAGTATTATAGCATTTTGTAAAAAATATTAGTTAATTTTTTTTTTTAATTAACGATATTTGTCAAGTCACAGCTGTCAATTAATAGAAACTGAAAATGTATTTAAAATAAAGTTTTTGCATAATTTATAATACATAATTTATAAAAATTTTTGTGACTCACGTTGCAGATAGATATTGTGCAATCTGAAAAATTTCTGTAAAATACAATTTATCACTTATTTTTCTACACCGCAATTAGTGATTTTATTTTCAATAATATGGCTTATTAAGTGCCTATTTGTAATGTAAAGTGTGTACATATTTACGAGTACGAGTATTTGCAATTTATTTTGTTTGCAAGCAAAAATTTTGTATTTTTTGTTGTCAAAATCCTAAGGCCATAATATTTTTAATGACTTCTAAGTATAGATGCACATTAAGTTTTTATTAAATTGTTTATAAGCTTATGGCTTTATTAGGTAAAGAAATCATTCAGAAATTCATTTTGGATAAAATCACTTTTAACTATAGTTTTGTTTACGAATACAACAAAGTGATTAAAAATATGCTTTTCATTTTACTAGCGATGCAAATAAATAATAATTTGAAGTTTTTATGATGTACTTAAGTCCAATATTGGTTAACTTTGTGGAATTCATTTACATACATATTTATTTTTATTAAAAACAAAACGGATTTTTCATAAATAACCTCTAATATTGTCTCAACCTGTATCATTTTTTTTTTTTTATAAATATCTTTTGTTTAATATTAATGAGCATTAAAAGAATGAAACAAAAACCTGCTGTGAGTGTTTTATGGATTTTCTTTGAATATCTGCTCAAGACGCATACCAGAATGTTATTCTTATAGTGCAGAGTTTCAAAGTAGTGGCAAGTTTGTTTACGGTACTGTAAAAATGGCTCCAGACTAAAACTTATTCCAAAGTTTCAGGTCATTTTGGGGGCAATATTTTTTCAAAATGACCCAAAAATTGTCCTGAGCCAAAAATTAATATAAGCATTGCTTACTATGGATTACCTACTTAGCCGGCCTTCGTCGGTCTTAAGGATTTTTTCCAATATGATATTTCTCGAAACGGTGATGCCTTCCATTAGGTACTGAGTACATTGTGGTTGGTCCCAAGGGAATGCAGAAAGTCTTTAGTAAGTATTGCCGTTTCGGGATAAACCGTGGTAGAGAAAGTCCTTGAGCCCAGGCAAAGGCCGGCTATGCAGTGACTCATTAGTATGCAGTTTTTGAATTTAAATGAAATTGATCATCCCAAATAAAAAACCTAAAAATGAAAAATAGCCCTAAAAATAGAAAAATGGGCAATAATGCATAAATAAAAAAATGGCCCAAAAATAAGAAAATTTTCGGTTCACACATTACCACCCAGTGTTACGTATACGTAGATTGATATTTTTTAACTAAATTGTTAAATAACTAAATAACATACAGATCTCAATTTAAGTTTATTTTCCATCCTCATGTAAAACTCTTTTTAAGTTGTCATCAATATTGTCGGCATCTTAATATATTATAAAAAATATGTGGAAGTGACTTAACGAAGAGTTCTTTAAAGGACGCATCACTAAATTTTATATAAAAAGAACAGGTAATTTATTTTAGCTAAATCAAATCATGTTCTTGATCTTTTATTTACCTCAGAGATTGTCAGAATATGACCTTGACATCGAGAAACTTTTAGAATATCTCAATATGCGGTTTTAAAAAGATATGTTCGCTCCAAATTACATTTACTACGGAAAACAATTTTCTATCAAAAAGTGTAGCTTATATGGAATTTTGAAATGTTACATTAACTATGTAGTATTTAAGGGCACGTAAAATGCAGAGCTCACCATATTTTATATATCGTTGATGAGGTCATTAAGTCCAATTTTTGTAAATAAGCAAATAATTTGAAATCTTAAAAAATTATCATAACATTTATGGTGTTTTCTTTTCTACAAAAAAAATGGTGCATTTTCATGCAAAAAGTGTACTTTGGTGTTCGTTTCTTAAAATTGTTTTGCACTCTAAAAGTGTGGTGTGTTTGATTCTAAAAAAAATCGCCCTCACTACTGGTAGAAGGCATTGCACTTTATGCCCCGTAAAAATCGACAATGTTGATAGTGCCCTGTTAAAATTAGCTGACAGCGGTTAAAAACAGGGCGTTCCGCTTTTTCATAATTTGTGTTTTGTTCTAGTAAAATAACAAGTTGCATTATTACAGGGTTGAAAAACATTTTATGTACATACATACGAGTACATATGTATGTACCTTTCAACAAGGTGCCATTTTGTATGTAGAAAAGAAAACACCATTAGTCGAACTAATTGGCTATTTGTTCCATAGAAATTATCACACGTTCAAAAAAATTGTTTACAACACTGCAATATCCGTCTATCGGTTTTCTTTTTTTTTTTTTTTTAATAGATGACAGTTATTTGTATACCATGTAAATTCAACATTTTAAAAGAATTCATTCTCTCAGAGTTCTGTTATTTATCGTATGCAAATAAGATTGTGATGACAAATGCACACAGACATTTTTTGATGATAGTTTTTTTTTTTTTGTTTGCTGTTGCATATGGTTTTGTTTGTTATTGTGGTTGCTGCTGCTGTGCAGTTATGCTCATTTTGTTGCTGTAATTTTTTTCCCTCTGTGCTGTTGAGTTTTTGTTCTGCTCAATTCACTTCATTTGGCTTAAAGTTCTTTTCTGCTTGTAGTTGTTTTTTAATATTTTTTTTTTGTTATTTTTTTGCTTCTAGTGATAAATATTCAATGCGTTGCATGCAATTAGTTTATGTCACTTTTATTGTGTTTGTTATTGTTCTTATTCATCTTAGTTCATCTACTATATGAAAAAGTATGTGTATGTATGATGAAACATTTTAAGAGTATTTGTTTCTTTAATTTTGTTGCTGTTTAAAATTCTTAATTGCTATACAATTTTTAGGTTTTTTTATTTTTCGTTGTGTTGTTAATAAATTTGTCAGTTTTATTTAAGTTAAAATCGCCTAAAACAACATCAACCAAAACTACAACAAAGTAATAGTATTCAAAGCAAAATGTCTTTTGTTTGTCTTTTTAATTATGTTTAATGAATGAAATTTTCACACAAAACATTTAGTTTTGTTTTTCGCAAAATTTTGTCGCCTAATGCTTTGAGATTTGTGTTGTCTGTTTATAATTGTTGCTTTTGCTTTCAAATCATTAATTTATGCAAATGCATAAAAACAATTCTTCAAACTGTTTGCAAATGTGTTGTAGAGGTTCATTAAAGTTAAGAAAATAAAAAAGAGAAAATAAAATTATGAAAATTATAAAAGATTTTGAAAAAGTATGCGAAAAACGTTTGCGATTAATCAATTAAATTCTTTGCAACAGAAGTGATTATTTTTATTAGCTGAATAGTACATGCATACATATGCATATGCATATGTATAGACATTAATGTATACCGTATTTTTCGTTAATTGGTAAACTACATATTAAGCTAACGATATTCAAATACCAAAAACGAACATTAAATAGCTTCGAAAAATTATGCTCTATGCGTACGGTGACCATCCGTCCTTTTTTTGACACAACGTCCTTTTAAATTTAAACAAAATAAATTGTCCATTTTTTAATTGAATTTGCTAATGTTCTTCTTTAGCTTCCAAAATTAAAAAATTTTATTTTCTTATAATACCAAAATTTTAAACTCAATACAATATAAATTTATAACCACCCAAGACAAGAATTGCCTGGCAACACTGAAAAGTGTATGTTCAATGTGTCAAATTTTCTGTCGGCTTTCAAATGGACTGTGCAGAATTTAAATTGCTTTTATCAAATAACATTGATATAATAAAAAAAAAATACATTCTTCAGAAAAATATCAATTTTATATACATACATAATCCTTAAACTATTGTTTTTAGTTATTTTTATTTATTGAATATTTTTTATTTTTGTATTATTGGCTAAATTTAATTTTTTTTGTTAATTTTGATTAATTAATTATTTTTTTGTTTTAACGACGTGTGAACTTCTAGGCATACATATTTAATTTCTGTTTTAAGCATTAAAATAAGTATATACATACATACATATGTAACTACTTTTACTAGTCGCTAATATTACATTGTTTCAATTATATTTTTATTTTATTGATGTAATATATCTATGTAATTAAGTTAATACCAATAATTTTTATTTAATTTTGAGTGTCCCTTTTTTTGTCGAAAAATATGGTCACTGTATCTATGCGAGAAAAATTAAGCTGAAAATAATTTTATATAGTATAGTTTGACGTCCATCATCTCTTTGCCAGAGAGAAATGATTTTATCTGGGCAACTCCTCCCAGCTTGATTGTTTTAATTTTATGGCCCGACAAAGTTGAATTGAGTTGAGATTAATTTTATATTTTCAACCAAACACTCATATGTACATACATACCAGAGATCTGCTTGATTGCGATTCAAACAACAAAATATTTTTGTCTTTTATATAACAAATACTGAGATAGCACTTAACACGAAAAAATTGCAAATGGCAATGCATCATTCACATCAATTAAAAGGTTTTACTACATGTGTACCATTTATTGCTTTCTAAATTATTTATATGAATCAAAAAAAGCAGTGATTCAATATGATTGTTTTGAATACTTTTAATTTTTTTTTTTTTGATAATTACAGCTGAAAAGAGCACATTTCATTATACGGTAAACTCCACTTTCCATATTTTAGTACATTAAAAAAATTATTTTAAAACCTTTTTATTTTTTAAATACCTTTTACATATATATTGCTAATTTATTGCGCTTTTCTTGAAATTATATATGTTGATTGATAAGCTTGAGGCCAAGTTAAAAAAAAATATATATATGTATATATATATATATATATATATATATATATATATATATATATATATATATATATATATGTATATATATATATGTAATGAGTTATTTAAATACATTGCAAAACAATCAAATGTCAGTAAAACTATTTTATTTACTTTTGCTAATGTCATTTAAAAATCAAGACTAAGTTAAAGACAGTCACTTTTAAACGAGTTATCACTGCAAGCTATATCATTAGTACATATATCAGCGTTGCCACTTTCTGTACTATAATACAAAAACTGTACTATTTAAAAATATTTGTACTATTTTTGTACCATAAATTTTTTGTACTATTTTTGTACTATGTTACTATTTGCAGAAAATTAAAAAAATTAAAACACCAAATTTTACTGAACGTTTCGTAAACTTTACCTTGAAAATATGCCTTTTTTCTCGAGCTGCCAAACTCCATATATAAAAAGCTCAAAATATCACTCTTAAGGAGTTTGACAAATTAAGAATAAAATAAAATGTAAGTGCACTGGTTATGCATTTATCATGGTGTAATAAGTTATACAAGTCGCAGGCCACCATTATTTGAAAATTCGATTAATTATTTCTGTAGTCGCTTTTATTGAAGTGTTAAAAGTTACAAAAAGTTTATTTGATATTTGCTTAATTTATTTTAATTTTTTTTTTGTACTATTTCATTTGGATTTGTACTATTTTTGCCAAACTTCTTGTACAATTTTAAATTTCTCTGGTGGCAACGCTGGTACATATGGATGTTTAACAATACAACAAGAGAAATTTAAATATGACCGGAAAGCGAAAGGGAATCAACTCATACACTTCTCAGATACGTACATGAACTAGAAATTGTTAATAAGCTTTTCTAAATTAGGTATTGGAAAATTTTCCAATTTAAGACAAACAAATTATGAACTTAAATTAAGGACAACCGTTTTCCGGTTTTGAGTATTTTATTTTTACGTTCTTATGAAATATTCAGGAGTAAGTGATTTCCTTAATCATTTTATGAAAACTAAAATAATATATGTATATTCATTTGTATGAAAAAATGTCCTTCTACATTTAGAAAATAAGCTCCCAAATTAAATAATAAGCATAGGATTTTTTTGTACTAACATTATGATTTATTATAAACCAAGGCAAATTCATAACAGGTAAAGTTAATACTACAACAAGTACAACATTACAACAACATTTGACATATCGGCCGCTATGCTTGCATGTACAAATTTTGACATGTCGGCCTCCATTATACAAGAAAAAGTAGATCAGCTGTGTTTTCAACTTTACCTGTTATCAATTTGCCTTGACATAAATTATATGCGGATTTTTTTTTATTAAAATAAAATTTCAAAATGTTTAAAAAATTTAATTTTAAACATTTTTGAAGGAAATCTTTTTAGTAATTTAGTATGTACGTCTTTTTACGTCATATTTTACATAAAAGTGTTGATCGCACAATATTTTCTACGGAGGGAAGGGAATTTTAATTATTACTAAAATGATTTCACGGGATTTTTTTTGGTCCTCTACCAAAATCAGTCATTAGAAGCTTATTATTTTATCTGTTGTGCAGTGTAATTAAAAATTCCAATATTTCAAAAGTTTTAAAATAACGACATTTTTTAAAGCTAATATTTTAACTTTAAAAATTAAAAAATAATATTAATATCTGTATGACTTTTCAACAGCATAAAATACAACAACAGCAATACTTAACCGCAACTCGTTGATATATACATACATACATACATACATACATACATAAAAGAAAATAATATCTAGAAACTGGCAAAATACTGTATCCGATGTACCAAATAGCGTAGAAAATTTTAAGTCTTTTATATCGTATTATGTATTTGTATTTTGACTAGCAATTTCTGTTTTCTATTTTTTCTTTTCGTGTTTTGCTCTCTTTTTTTCTCTGTTGTTGTTGTTGTTTTTGTTGCTGCTGCTGTTATAAGATCTTAAGAATTGTTAAAGAAAAAATGAGAAAAATAATCATCATTTGTATAAAAATAAATAAATACAAAATACAATATTTTGTAGTATGTGACTTAATCTGTGATAAAATATCTTATACACCTGCTAAGAGATGCTTATGTTAATGTTGTACAACGATGACACATATCAACTTTAAAGATATAATACTGTAGGTAAGTATGTATATACAAAAGAAATTTTGTAAAGGCATACATACAGACTACATGTGTATGGATGTAGGTATTTAAATGTATCCACTTCTATAGATAAATATGTATGTACATATTTACAATATACAGCTAGAGAAATATCTGTAGATGAATTGTGTGTATGTACTCGTATATTCCTTATTTATTGCCTCGTTTAAAGATCCAAATAAAGGTACAAAATTGAAATCAAGACTATTTGATAGCTAAAAGGCAATTAAGCAGTGAAATATTTGAAATTTAGGCCCTTTAACAATCTTTCAACAACAGTAGGAAGAGACTTAGCCTTAACTTTGATCTTATTATGGTGAAAATTTGTATGAAATAAATGAGAATTATAGGCATGATTTCTAAAAATATGCAAAATCAATAAGAGCTTGGTTCTTACGTTTTAATTTCTTGTGTTTATTTGATCAGTTGTAAATTATACCAGACACATATGTACATACAATCAGCGTTGCCATTTTGGTGCTTTTCGGGTATTTTTTGGTGCTTTTTTACTCAAGCAATACCCGAAATTTTATTAAATACCCGTTTTTGAAAAGCGGGTATTTATAGTGCTTTTAACAATTTCTCACAGTGCTTTTAAGTGCTTTTTAAATAATCAACATTTTTGGCATTAATGCATTTTCCTACTACATATTCTTTAAACCCACCTAATACTTTTCTAACCAATAGCGTATTATTTGCATCTATATTTTGATTAGTACTCGCAAACTGTTAAGAGTTTGAATTCTAGAATTCCTCAAGCATATTTTTTTTTTTAATTCGTGAAAACTTTTAAAAGGTGGCTTAGACCAGCAAAAGATGAACTAAAAGCATATTGCATTTGTTGTAATTGTGAAATAAATGCAATAAGAAAGCGATTTACTCCGACTAAGTCGCACAAAAAACATGAAAAATCAATAGATCCAAATGCAATTTTTTCAGTACAGCCAAGGCTGTCTTTTTATCCACCAGACCCAAAACAAAATTAAGTTAGTGCTTTTGTACCCGAAATTTTTTTCATTTTTACCCTTTTTTACCATATTTCCATGGGCTCACAGTGCCTTTGATGTTGCAAGAGTTGGCATCACTCCATACAATAGCGATTGTAAGACTACGCGATTTAAATTTGATTTAAAGAATTTTTTTTACTTAGATGAGAATTAGGGGCAGATAAAATAATCTTTAGTGTTTAAAAATAAATTTAGCTAGCAAAGACTAAAACTAAAAGTTTTTGTGGAGCCAACTTTGCAGGTAACAGAGCACACTGTTAAACAATTAACAGTCGTAGCAAAAGCTGATTTAACTCTTTGAGAATGAAGATTTATGGTTTATATGGAGAAATTATGATTTGTAGGAATATTGCGATACATAAAAATTGCGTTCCAGGACATCTAAACTAATTTTGGAACTTTAGAAAAATAAGTTTTAAAATTTTCATAAAAAAATTCTGAACCTAAATTAATGGAATTTTAATACAATCTGCTGGTCAGTAGAGAATTTATAATAATTTTGTACATCAAATTCATGTTGGATATAGCAGTGGTTTTTTGTAAGCCTTATTCATAAAATGTGGTGAGATGAGAGGACTCGTAATGAAGAATAGCGTGTATTTCGAAATGTTGACCATGCCCACTTGTTGTGAACGTTTAATTTAACTGCCTGGCTCACGATGTCGGACGAAAATCTAGCTTGCGATTTTATTTAACTTTTTAATTGTTTACTGGAAGAAAAGCTAAACAAATAAATAAAATGGATGGTTTGAAGGTCACAAATCATTTGTTTTTCATTTACAATTTCAGCATTTCCGATCGGTCGACATCGTGAGCCAGGCAGTAAATATTTATTTTTCGATTACTTTCTTAAGGTTAATAAATTTAAAAGAGCTCTACATATGTATATCAAAGTTAAGATCGTAACAGTTTACCTAAAATCATCAAAGTATCAAAATTAGCTTTCGGGATGTGGGAGGTATGTATAACTTTACTCAAAGCAGAAAATTTACAAAAAAATTTATTCATTTTTTGGCTTTTAGAAAACGAACGTTTGTACTGGAATATTGCTGCACATCACCATTTTTCCATAATAACAACAAATCTTCTCCAAATTTATTTTCTATTAAGAAATATTTTGCCAAAAAATTGCTCTCCCCCCACAAAAAATAATTATCATATAAATCCTCATTTTATTGCCCGATTTAAAAACTTGTTTGGATTTTATATAATTTTATAATTTTTGTAATCGCAGAGAAAAATTGTTCCTTCGAAATATTGAGTGCTAAAATATAGATTAATAAATATGTAAATCATAAATTAATTATGGGCCGATTTAGTTTTTTTTTTTTGTTAAAAAGTACATTAATCTATTGTGGGAGTAATACATAAAATAAAAATGAATTACATATATCGGATTTTAAGCTTTTGCATAGTTGCGTTTATTTTATAATCTGTTGGATTGCCTTTTGTTTTTTTTTTTTTTTGCCAGAATGGATGTTTCATTTATCGAAACGATATTTCCATACCAGAATGTACACAGAGCCAAGATCAAGAAGATATTCTCTATGAAACGTTTTTAAGCTAATGGGTATTCTAGCAGAAAGAAGCGAAGAATTTTCCGAAGAGATTCGGAAAGAAGGAAAATACATAAAATCAAGAAGAAAACTTGTTATTCACAATATTTTTACCCAATTTCCGTTATTTTTGGTACCAAAAAATCAATCCATAGAGAAAAACTTTTTGATTCTATTAGGTTTTCATATGAATTGTATAAAAAAGGAATTTCTTATTGATTTCATTAGGCCATCTTATTGATTTTTTCAAAAAGGTATTCCTTGTTGATTTCATTAGGTTCCTGTATGATCATGTGTAAATCATCTTCTTAAACTGGCAGGTAACATGTAGCAAGGTGTAGTAGAGAGGAGGTTAGAGCGCCTATTTACGAAACCGAAGCTCCTTGGTTTGAGTCCCAACAGACGTAAATTTTATAAAAATATTTTCATTACCCCTCATCCAGATAATATAACTTCATGTTGTAAATAAGAATTCCGGACATACCATGACGTTCTGATGACATCAAATTTGTATTTCCTAACATCACACGGAGAAAACAGTTCCTAATAAATACCTAATAAAATAGAACAAAATTAATAAGATATCCCTACGGATTTTTTTCAAGAAGTAAGTCTTATTATTTTAATAAGGAAAACCATTTTGAAAAAAATCAACAAGAATACCTAATAAAATCCATAAGTTTCCTTCTTGATTTTTCCAATAAGGTTTTCCTTTTGAAAATAATAAGACTTCCTTCTTGAAAAAAATCCGTAGGGATATCTTATTAATTTTGTTCTATTTTATTAGGTATTTATTAGGCACTGTTTTCTCTGTGTAAGATGAAAATTTTCTATATATGTGGTATTTGATTCCTACACTTTTTAATTTAGTCTGTATATGGATTTTCTACGGTTCCAACAATTCGTATAATTATCAAGTTTTACCTGCATTAAACTAATTTCGTACACTGTTTCTTTCAGTGATTTTTTTATAATTTATTTCCTCCAATATCCATCGTTATACTTCACCCTTTACTGTATTCACAGTTTTAGTACACTTTAATGTAAATTAAAAATTAAAAAAAAAAGAAGAAAAAAAATTGAAAACAAATTATACAAATTTTACGCCCACTATATTACCATGGTTGTACTCATATTTTTCGCATTAAGAACATGCAAGATTTCATGTACTACATAATCAAAATAAATTTAGAAAAAAAAATCACTTCTAACAACATGCTTTCTGCTTTCCATATTCCAATGCAATTTGAGAAAAACTTTGAAAAAAAGAAAATTTATAAAATATAAAAACTTAATATTAATAAAAATAACCACTCACACATACACAAATACACATATATACAGCTTTATCGCACATAAAAATGATGAATGAACAACAAATGTTGTTTAGAATTTCTTCTTAAGCGTATAGATTCTTATAACACTGCTTGCTGGTTCATTTTTATTTTATATGTATGTGCTTATTTTTGGATAATTCTGAGTGTGTTATACTCGTCTCTAAAAATGACCGAATAAAATTTCAATATTCTGTAAAAATTTTATTCATAAAACTTTTGTTGTTTGTTTTGCCATAAATTGTACAATCAAACAGGCATTAAACAACATGTAGTTGTTAGTTTTGTCTAAAATTACAAAAATAATAAAACCATAGAAATTTCACCAAAAAAATTTGCTTTATATCTGTAGTTTTTTTTTCATGGCTTATGGATATTTATAAAGAAAAAAAAAAACTATTTATTTTGGCATTAAGTTTTTTTCTTTTTTTATATTAATAAAATGCATAAATTGTTTTTAAGAATTTTTCATACATATATTTTTAGCTGTGAAATATTTAAAAATGTGTGTAACGAAAAAAAAAGTAATCTTGAATTGTAACGTACATACAAGTACGTAAATCGTATGGAAGGAAGAAATATAAAAGAAAGAAATAAATGGAGGTAGTTTTTTTTTGTCAGTGTACTTCTTAGTGATTTTAGAAAAGAGCAGTTCCCACTGTGCGTTGAACTCTTTAGATCATTCCCAGTTAATATATCGATCTACTGTAATTGAATGTAATGGTCCTCGTGAAGAAACAGCAATGCAAGCAAGTTCTCAAACGTTACGAATCGGTGGAAACTTGTGGAGGAACTACGAAATCTAAGTATTCTACACTACCTTTTATGAATTATACTTAAGCATTGAAAAGACCGATTACTTTTTTATAACAACGCCAACAACTGTGAAGTATATGTTGTTACTGGTATCGGATTCTGGCAGCACAATAGAATTCTGCAATAAAATCTTCTAGTACTTTGGTAATTACAGCCGCTGAAGTAATTGAGACTACCTAGAGCTGTAACAAGATGAGAGCATCCGAGTTGTACAATCGTGGCTGATCTCCTTGAGACTTGGCACCAGTATATCACAAAACCGAAGTTATACACTCACATCGAATAGAGGAGTAAAGGAATAAATGAATGTTAAAGAACAGGTATGGGAAAAATCCTGCAAATTTGTATTGTTTCTTTGTAGAATTATATATACGACTATATCCGACCTCGAATGTTATAGGAGAATATTATCAGTATTATCAAAAGTATTTAGAAGCTGCTCTAATTCGATGAAGTTTAGATCATACCAAGATACTACAGTATCGGACAAAATTGAATGCATAATAGCAAGTATGATTGCATATGACCTGTTGGCGGAAGAATTGTTATGAATATCCGATAATCTGGGTAGTCAGCTACGACCTTAGGGCCAATAAATTGGTGGATGATAATGTTCCATTTATTTTTAAAACTCGTTTAAATTCAAATTTTTTTTTCCAATATTAAATCAAAATTAAGGGCCAATTTTTGACTTGATATTTAAGATATAATTATTTTTAAGTTGTGATTAAATACCAAATTCTGTTTTTGAGTGGATATTTAAAATAAGTACTTAATTAATAATTAAATGCACAACCTTGCGTATTTAAATAATAATTAAGGTTTACGAATTTCCATATGTTTTTGACTGCTTGTTCTTCTATATATATAAAACCGAATGTGTGTTTGTTTGTTTGTTTGTTCCTTATAGGAGGCTAAACCTCTGAACCGATCTTCCTGAAATTTTCACAGTATTTAACATGAACTCTCGGATGAATTATAGGCTATATGAAGTTTTGATTGGACAAAGAGGCGTGGCACCACCCATATAACCCAAAAATTTAAATCGCCTTATTCTGGGCATTTTTTGACCAACGTCGATGATATTTGGTACATATGGTATTGGCATAATTTGGAATACGTACCAGGAGAAAAGTGGGTGGGACCACTTAACTTACTACTTAACTACAGGACCGATCGTCATTAAATTTTCACAATAGGATATATAAATACTTTACTTTATAACGAGGGGGTAGCGAAGCACACCGGGATATTTCTCAAAATAAAAACAATTTTAGAACAATTTATTTTTGTTGACAGAATTTTTGTTTGAAATTGTCTTTCAATATAAAATAATAAGCGATACAACTAGACTTTTGAATTGGACAATAATTTCTTAGTGGATATGATGCCTTCAATTAATATCCAGTGCCGCTGTACTGAGTTCTCGACGACTCTGAATATGTATTTTTCGTCTACCAGAGATTTATGTAATATCCAAATAACATATCTCGAATAACAATTAGGACTTGAAAACCAGATTTTACAGTTATTATTACCATTCCACAGTTAATGTTGTATTCGCTTGTCATTTTTCAAGCTATGTCAGATTGGTTTTTAAGCACTTTTTAGAGCTTTAATGAGAACGGAGTAGGAGTTAGATGATGAATTCATTCCGTTGAAAAAATGATAGTACCACATGGACTGGGTGAATTTTTGGACGTCTCGTGGTTTAATATGAGTGGTTTAATATGAATAATATGACACTAGTTCGGACCACTGATAACTATGAATATTCCTGACACCACCATCCTCGAACAGAAAAACAAAAGTTTTCATCCTCCTAGAGCTTTGTATCACATCTAGCACTGAAGATTGCAGATTTTTCAAAAAAATTTTTTAGGAATTTTATCAATCACATATATTGGAAAATCCCACAGCTTCTTCCGAAATTTTTACAAGTTCGTTTTTCAGCAACTTTCAGCATTCTAAAATCTTGGAAATACCAGGCTTTTAATTATCCTTTGAGGGCATGTTGCTTATTTTCTTCCAAATCTTATGGGGACTCAGTATTATTACATATAACTCTTTTTACACTGTCTTTTTTTGCACGATTTTGAAATAACACAGTTCACAAATAAGACGAAAAGATTATTTTGCAGGAAATTTTTAAACATACACGTTGTTTTTTAGCTCCAATAAAAAATAATGGAAATATATCTTTTTATCTTTTTCGTACAATCTGATGTACCTATTAGTGATGTTACGAATACTCGTATTCGTATTCGACTATTCGCCTGTTTTAAGATATTCGTATTCGTATTCGCTTCAAGCGAATATTTTTCGAATAATTTTCCCATACATTTTCCAAAAAAAATCATACAAAAGTTTAAAAAAAGTACATAAAATGTAAAAAAATATATATTAATTTTTATTTAAAAAACCCATTGTATTTCACGCAAAGTAATAACCTTCTTAAAAAACAAACAAAAAATATATAAATTATAATTTAAGCTGTCTCAAATGTATTAATAAAATTAAAAATGCTTTCGCAGCAGTGAATTGAACAATGTACATCATCTATCGGCAATAAATTGGAATATACTCGTATAACTTAAATGCATGATATTTAAAGAAACTCGGTGAGATGTTTTGATTCTGTTTATATGTAAATGTATAAGGGTGGGAAGCTACAGGAATCAAACTAAAACTTTTTATATATGAAATTCCACTGACACAGGTGGATGCGCCTTCTGCAAAAATATGTTCGCTAAACAGTACTGAATTATTAATTAAAAACCCAAACAGAGTAAGAAAAACGAAATCTGAAAGTATGTAAGTAAAATAATTAAAAAATGTTCTGTAGAGGTTTTCAAATTCGGCATCTTAATGCAATAATAATGTTAAATCACTAAATTTTTTTTTTTCATATATAGTTACTAACGCAATTTTCCAATTAAATTTGAAATATAAACCTCAAAAGAAATATTCGTATTCGTATTCGGCGAATACTGTTTTAAATATTCGTATTCGTATTCGCGAATACTAAAAATTGATATTCGTAACATCACTAGTACCTATGATAATGATAAGGACGATGTTCCGTCTTTTAACAGCTGGTTGAAATCTTCCACAACTGGAACAAGCGTTATAGGTATTATCTTTTTTAAGCAAATTAACTAGTTTGGTTTTTTTTTACCCTAAGTAGATATACATACATACGTACATTTATGTATTTTTTTTAATAAAACTGTTTATCACTTTCATGGTTTTTGGACTTACGCGATTTGTTTTTTAATAATAAACGCATTCCCAAATTTTCCGAATGTCACATGTATTTTTACACGATTTTTGCTCGCATATTTTTTTATTATTATAGGTAGGTATTTATGTATGCTTTCGATTAACATACTGCATCTAGTTTGCTTATACGTGTATCCTAAAAACTAAAATATTTTATTAATTTATAGTTAATTGTGGATTTCATATACACACTTTTTACATATTTTAATCCAAATTTCTTTTATATAAAATATCATTAATTCCACATAAGAAAAGGTCCCACAAATATCCGTCCCGGCAACGTTGGCCTTTTCTTATGAACTAAACAAAGCAATCGATTACATGTGCAAAAATCAGACTTCAAATAGCCGTCGGCATAATAAAATTAAAATATAATGCGTACAATTAAAAATATATTTACCTGTAAAAAAATATAAGTTTTTTTGTTTAAAATAATCCCATTAAATGTAAATTCAATTGTTTTTACACAATTTATTGCACTTATTTGTATAAAACTATAAATATTTTAAAAATTTTACTTAAATCATTGTTTTTCATTAATTCATATCTAAAACACTTAAATAAACAAATTGATATATTTTGAATTAAATATTTTCTTTCTTTTATATTTTTGTATATTATTTATTGTATAATTCCTTTTTTTTTTTTTTGTTTGAATAATTTTTCGTATATTATTTGTATAAATTCGGCGCACGTTTTTTTTTTATTAAGAAAAAAAAAATAATATCTTTTGTTTCTTTCCCGTTCCTCTAAAAAAATAAAAATCGTTTTCTTCGTTACGTTTTGAAGCAACCACACGCAAAGACAGGAAACGTTAAACTAAAATTCAAGTATCGTCTCAATTCATTCGGTACCACATAGAGAATGATGGCGTGTGGTAGTATGAGTGTAACCAAATCGGAACATATGATACGATCGACAACAGAAACATGAAAGCAACCAGACAGCAGGAGCAAACAGTAAAAAGATAAATAAACAAGAATGCATACAAAAAAACTGACACAAACATACAATAAACAATACAACTGCCACCACTATTGTTATTATTGTTATTATTATGTTATTAACAACCTCATTCGTTCATTCCATACGAGTAAAATAAACCTTTATTCATTTTAACTATTATCATGGCTATATGCCTTAAAGTGTATTATAACCACAATTAACATTTATCCCTATTGTTACACTCTTCTCGCACTAATCACTCACTGAGTAGGCGTGAAAGTAACGGTAGATATTGCATTATTAATACTCCCATACTGTTCTTGCTATGATTCTTAAACTGTTTTAAAAGAGAATACTCATTTGTTTTGTTGGAAATTCTGATTGGATTTCTTTGCTTCAGCCAAGAGAACGGAAATTGCTGATAGAAACAAAATCACAGAGTTAGAAAATAATTTAGCACATTTTTGTAATAAAATAAAAATGAGATTTCGAAATGATATTGTGTTTTTTTGGCTTTGATGATTTTCAAGAATACATCGAAGAGAAAATAATGTCCGTCACAAACAGGGCTGCCAGCGGTTGGGATTTGGTCTCAAACATGAGCATTTTATAAGTTCTTTGGGCAAAAAATACTGTTTGTGGGTAGGGGCTTTCGCTGCTGATATTGAAAATTATAGTGGTGATTTTTGAGAATTTTCCTCGAAAATTTAAAACAACAAACAAAGATGATTTTCCCTTACCTGAAAATGTGTGTTATTTTATACCTATAAATTGTTTTCCAAATGCCTTTAATTAAAAATGCAATTATAAAAAATATCCTTCAGTTTCAAAGTTGCTTCCTGAACAAATTTCCTACGTAGAAAGAATATTTTCTATAATGAATTTAAAAAAGTTAGCATGCAATACGAATTAAGTCCTATTTACACTCATCCGTTCCGTACCTATCAGTGAAATATAAAATATAGGGGCTTTAGTTTGCTTGCGTGTTGCTTCCGTGCTTATTAAGTGTCCGTTCTTTATGTTTTAAAGTAAGTCTGCTACGATATTTTTTGATCTTTCAATGCAGCACTAACAGTATTCTATTATAAGTTGAAACATTTTTTAAAATATGTGTTGACGTACGACGGACGCAAAATTATCAGTGATATTGAACGGACGCGACGGTTACGGAACGGATAAGTGTAGTCCTTTACTGTAATCATTATTGTGGATGACAACCACATCTTAATTTAAATGCTAGAAAAATTTAATACGAAAACCTTGTAAGGCGTCTATCAATTATTTTACAATTAACATAATACAATAAATTTATGTTATTAAAATTAATTTGTTTGCTAGAGGCTAGCCAATCTACATATATGCGACATTTCATTGGCCGCTAAGCGAACTCATCAGTAAATCTATACCACCATGCTTGAATACTTTTCAAATTCATTTAATTATACACACACACATATGTACGTGTGAATTCAGAATCATCAAAATGAAAAAATAAATATGTTAAGGCCCCGGTTATGGTTTAAAACAGCAAATAATTTAGGGTTGTTAAATTAAAATTGCAATTGCGGCTTACAACACTTAGCTTTAGTGTTGTAAGTTGAGTAGTCTATTATTCAATTCACAAGCTCGTATTAACGTCATATGTGTTGTCTAATCGTATAATTATACAATATTGTATTTTTGTTGTTGGTAATTTTCATACAAAAGTGTGTTATAATTATACGATTGAATTTTATATGTTTTTCAATTGTTATATTGAGGCCGGGTCTGGGAATATTCTATTTGTTAAATTAATTTGTAAAAATATTTTATATATGTAACACCATGATTCATTTCAACTTAATTTTCAAACTAATTTAATCAAAATTGCTTGTCGCTAAAAAAGTTATTATATTTAGCGTCAAATTATAATTCCCACACCTGGTTTCACACCTTGATATAAAACTGACATTTAAATTTTTTGATATTAAACTGACATTTAAAATACGACAAAATAACGATACAACAAATTTGTATGTTCACAAGCACATAAACAAATATCGACTTTTTTTAAACCATAAGACAGACGACTGAGCTTGTGAATTGAACATATGTGAACTTACTGCGATTATCGTTTACAACATCTGTTCTTATGTGTTGTTAATCCTGTAAAAATCTTGCAACTGCTCATTAATTGTTGTCTACATACATAAAAACTAGATGTTGTAAACCATAATTGAAAACCCGTTTGAAGTTGTAATGTAGCCGAGACTATAAACCATAATGGGCCTAAATATAATGTAATGATTTTTGGGATTTTTAGAATTTGTTTGGGAATAGCGACATAAAAGCAGGCCCGTTCACAAATAGCAAATATCATCATGTACATTAATTTCACCTTGAAATGGAAATAATGCCCTTGGGTACGTTCGCAGAGTAAAGACTTTTGGCCTTGTATGTGCCTCTAATAAAGCTTTTCTTTATTACAAACAGCGAAAAAGAGCCGAATAATTTCACTTGAACAAGACATTCGCTCGTATTATTAGTATGTTGCAGTCGAATTTTCGACTGTTACTATCCTACATAATTAAATGAGAAGTCACAGGTTTGATACCTGCCAAAAAAAGGCTTAAGCAGTATGTTTGTTTGTTTTTTTTTTATTTATAGAAAAAACAATTATTTGTAGATTAAAGCTCATATTTGTTGATTGCATATTGAAATAGTATTTTATCTTTAAATATGTATTAAATTTTAATTGTCTACCAAAAGTCTTTTACTTTCATTTAAATCGAATACCTAAGTAGATTTTGAGGACAATTTTGGTTAATTGGTAACTGTTAATAACACAGTGCTATCAGAGTTGTCATTATTTACCAAAATTTAGGCCGGCGTGGTGTAAATTTTAAAATTTGGATAATTTCGAAGCATCTAGTAAATCTTGACACTGGCAACACTGCAAATTCCTTAATATTTTAAAACAGCATATAATTTTTGCATCAGCATTAGCAGTTTGATAGCCACTGGTTTACAATTGATGTTTGGCTAAGAGAAACACTCCCTCTTAAAACCAGTTACTTTTTATTAATGGGGCTCAAAAGTAAACGCCCCCTTTATTAATTTTTTTTCTATACCTGTTTGGTCAACAACAACACAAAACCATTTGTATAACAAAAAGGTGTAAACATTTGTTTGTGGTTGCTGTTTTGTATTAATAACAATGAAGTCTGGTATGATTACAATTTTGCTATTGGTTGTTTTCTAATTTAATCGCTCAACATGCGCAAATGGACGCCATATTTTAGTGTTGTGTGTTATATAGAAGGCACAATATACATACATATGTACGTACACACAATATTGGTGATTTTCTTTTACATTTTAGGTATACTTATATATGTATGTATGTACATATTTGCAGCCGAATATTGTTGGTGATGCTAACTACAGTGAAACTTCGATATAACGAACTTCGTTATAACGAAAAACTCAATACAACGTATGTTTTATTGAGTCCCTTGAGAAAACCTCTTTATTGCATAGTTTTTCATACAAAATTGCACTATAGATATAACGAATAAATTCGGAGCAACAAAGCCTCTATATAGCGAAATATTATTCAAATGCCTCAATATAACGAAATCCTAAATGGTAAAGTCCCGTTATAAAATCACCGAAGTCTAAATGTATTTATAAGCGCATTTGTAAGGCCGTCTATACAACGAAGTACTCGTACAAAAGCCTCTATAGGTACAACGAAGTAAGAATAAAATTTAAAGCAAAATGGTAAAGTGCCGTTATCAAAAGAACGAATTCTAAATGCGTGTGCAAATGTAATGCATTAGAAACGTATGTAATCAGTATTGACTTGATTCTTGTCAAAAGTAAAGTAAAGTGTAAATATCTATTCGGGAAAAAAATTCTATAATTAAGGCCGTTATTAACAATCTCATGTTAAATAGATTTGAATAAAGGAAACTATAGTTATAACGAATTTTTTTGTTTTTTTTTCGAATTTCAAGGCATTGCTGTGGTGGGATTCAGTAACTTTCATTACGATAATCGTATTGTTAAAATTAATATAACGAAAATTTATCGAATTTGGTATTCAGTAACACTTTTAACGATATTCGCTATCGGTATGTAAACGACAATAATTTTTCGGTTGTTATGAAATAAATAAAAGTCAGCAGTTCAATCATAGCACGTGCGTTATGCAAAGAACAAAATTTATCTTTTATAACAAAGTACACAAACACAGAATCTTTTATGCATAAAAAATAATATTACCATTATTTAAACATGCAATTTAACATTCATATCTCTAAATTTCATAAAATTTAACATTCATTTTTTTAAATTCTAAAAAAATTTTTGGGAAAAATTTCAATAAATAAATTAATTTATTTGTTTTTTGTTTATTTTTCTTTGTGCTTTTCGTATATATTGATAGAGATGCCAAAGTAAAAGGAAATTATAACGATGTAGTTAAGAAGCAATTAGTGAATAACAAAATCGTTACTGCAAATCGCAATAATTGTCGGTAAATTTAACAATTATCGAATTGTTAAAAGTTACTGAATCGCACTACTGGTTATATTTATAGCGAAGCAATACCTATAACGAAGTATTTTCGGATCCCCTTGGAATTAGTTATATCGAAGTTTCACTGTATTTTATCATGATGCTGCCTGCCTATTTCATTAAGATAAATTTAGAAAAAGACAATAATTGTTTTGGTTCTTGTTAAGATATTGAAACATGAGCCTTAAGATTTATGTTCGTATGTGTGTATGTATGTATGTGTTCAAAAATTTGGGTTATAAAGTAAATGTACCTACTTGTTGGTAACGATGAGAATTATTTAATGCAATACATACCTATATCAAAAAAAGGGTGCTAATTAGATTTTATTTAGTCTTAGTTCACACGTGAAAGTTTTCTTTCATTAAATTTCTGAAATTCTGTTTTAAACTTTCATTCGTGTCTACACACTGAAATTTGATTTCATGAAACTAAACATTTTTATATACATACCTACATATTTAATTTCATATAAATTGTCAACATACAACAACAAATGTACGTGTTGACAATTACGAACTACAAAACAAAACAGAATTTCAGAGAACATGAAAGAATGTAGCCGACACCATTCTGCTCTCCCCTCTCACCAACAAACTACCATTTTAATGAAAGAAAACTTTCACGTATGAACACAGACTAAATACTTAATGAAATATGTAGCTAAGTTAGTATCTATTGAATACTTATGTATGTATGTATGTAGTACGTGTTAAAAATGTAGGACTTCATTGAAAACATTATGTGCAGCTAAATTAATAGGTAATTGTTACAATTTATTATGCAAACTTTTATGTTAGGTACCTACCTATTGTTAGGTACACTTTTTTTTTAGAAAATAAAAAAGGAACTTAGCAGAATTAACAATAATAGCAGAAAAATCGGTTAAATTAATATTAAAAAAATGTACTCGTATGGCGGAATTTTCCAAGATACAATATATTTATCTATTGAACACAAATACATAATATAAGAATTTCCAGGGCCAGCTTAGTGCTAGAAGTATGTAAATAAGTACCTATATACTTTTCTATGCATGTAAATAAATAACTATATGTATTTTACGATTTTGTTTACATTATAGAAGTTATAAATAATGTTTTTCATTCGATTTTGTTTTCCTTGAATAAAAACTGATATGATGAATTTAATAAATATATAACAGCATGCTAATATCTATCTATTAAGCAACAGCTTGGAAAAGAAAATTAAGGTAAGTTGCCGACAAAATTACTATCTTTCTAACCGACTTATTGTTTTTGTAAAAAAAAATTTCAAACCTTTTTTTGTTTGAAACGATTTCCTTCCAAATTTCTTGGCCTTATAATTAATTTTTTTCCCAGAAACAGTCCACCCACCAAAATATTTTTAAATTTATCCTCCTTATTTTTTATGTTTTTTTTTTACGGAATATTAGACTAGATATATAACTTTATAAATAAAAAAAATTATTTCGATATTTGAAAGAGGAGGAGGTAGCTCAAAAAATACGATTGACGAAGATGTAAAAATGATTTATTTATATACTACTGGAAAAATGGAGCGTGCGTAACGTTGGGTTCACGGCCATTGATAAAAAACTACAACATTTTTTGGCTGTATAAGTACAGTCAAACTTCCATAACTCGAACTTATCTAACTCTAATTTTCTCTAACTCGAACTAATTTGGTTGGCAGTAGCGTTAAAAGAACAAATCACATACAATTTTCCGTCCGTAACTCGAACTTCCGTAAGTCGAAGTTCTCCATAGCTCAAACAAAAAACATTCACATGAACTCTATAACTCGAAGAATTCTGCTTGTTTAAATGGTTTTTTGTTTTTATTTTAGTTATGGTTTTTTTGTTTTACTCTCTTTTGTTGCTTGAGCTGGTTTGTATATTTTACATGCTATTTTTGTTTTTTTTTTCGGGGAATTACAAATTTGGTTTTTTTTTTGTTTGTGTAAGTATCAGTTCTATGCATAATTCGGGCTAGATGATAAATGTTGAAATCGATTTTTTTTTATTATTATGACAACAAAACGTGTTTTAAAATGCTTATCAATTGACGAAAAATATAAACTTATAAAAGACGTCGAAGATGGATTAAAGAAAAAGGAAGCAACTGATAAATATGGTATCCCGGCAAGCACGGTCTCAACAATTATCAAAAATAAGGAATCAATTATCAACTCGTTTGAATCTGGATTTCGTTTATGTAGTATGTAGTTTTCTATTGGAGGCTATTTTAAATAAAAATACATAGTACAAAAACCTTTTATTCTATTTTGATAAAAAATTCTGAAACTCGAAGTCTCCGTAAGTCGAAGTTTTTTTGGGATAATGGTGATTCGAGTTATGGAAGTTCGACTGTATAAGTTATTTTAGAATTCTCTTCTATTCATCTTTCTTTTAGGTATTTCATTTTTCTGATTTATTGTGCAAAATTTGCTAAAAATTACGAAAACATACCTCAACCTTCAAAGCTACTTCCATTTTTTGTAGCGTGCGTAACAATATTTTGAGATCAAATTTTTCGCAACTTATACCTGTTTAAAAACATATTTTGATGACATTCAAAAGTACACTCAAATCCCACTAAACACTGTGTATAACTTGAAGGTATGTCTTTTGAAAGACCAAAAAATTGTAATGTTTCAATCCGAAAACGCGTACGAATGTAGCGTTTGTAACGCCGGATTTGTCCATATATATTTTTTAAACAGGGACCGAATTTAATTGTTATATTCTTATTTCTGATAAAAAGGTTACAAGAAATTGCTTTTTATTTAATATTGGGAATTTGTAACCATTATCACTGCATATATATTATATTGGTTATCGTAACCAATTAAAGTGAGAAATATTTTTTTTTTGGTTATAAGTAACCATTATATCAAGAAAAAAAAAATTTAATTTTAAATAACCATTTTCTTAACAAAAAAGATTTTTTGGTTAGAAATAACAATTATAAAAAATAATTTCTTTGTTTTGGTTATCATTGATGATACAACTCAACAAATTCGTAAACGATTAAAATCGCAATCTTAAGGCCCAACTATAATATGCACAAGCTAGCTTAAGTCAGCTTAAGCAACTGTGCAAATACATGTAAATAGTATGTGGCAACTATAATGAACTTAAGCAAACTTTTCGTTAAGTTTTATGAAACGTCATTTGCTTAAGCAAAGTGCGAAGGCCCAACCATAATATGCATAAGCTGGCTTAAGCTAATGTCATAATTGAACGAAAAGTCTGTCAAATGCTTAAGGAAATTTGCAGAGACTTTTAGGTGGCTATAATGTACTTATGCGACTTAAAATTTAAGTAGTCATAGTTGCACACATATGTAGCATAAATAATTTTTCGAAAAATTTGTATCTTCTTATTTATCCTAAACAAATTTAGTCTTGTGCACAAATGTATATAAAACGATTGTAATTAAAAAAAAAAAATATGCTAAAATATACGTATGTACATATATTATTATTTTTACTAATAATAAGAAAAGATACAACCGAAATTATGTACTTTGTAGTATTTATTTTATTTAAAGGCAAAAGTACTAAAATATACATTAGTGGAAATAAAATATGTTAAATAAAATATATGAAATGTCACTTTCGTGTACAGACACTTCTTTTCTTCCACATTTTCTATTAAATTTTATATGTAAACTATTTCGTCTTCTTTTTCCATTTTCAAAATTAATTTATTTTTACGTACAAACCTACATATGTATGTATGTATTAGTAGAAAAGCTGATTCCGTACGGAATGTGCGTTCAGTTTCGCACTTTGCTTAAGCAAATGACGTTTCATAAAACTTAACGAAAATTTTGCTTAAGTTCATTATAGTTGCCACATACGATTTACATGTATTCGCACAGTTGCTTAAGCTGACTTAAGCTAGATTATGCATATTATGGTTGGGCCTCGAAACTAAACGCACATTCCGTACGGAATTAGCTTTTCTACAAAGACATACATACATATGTATGTATGTATGTATGTATGATTGTACGTAAAATAAATTAATTTTGAAAATTCAAAAAGAAGACAAAATAGTTAACATACGAGTACTATATTTAACAGAAAATGTGGAAAAAAAGAAATGTCTGCGCATGAAACTGATATTTTTTTTTTATTAATTTTTTTTATTTTATTTGACATATTTTATTTCCACTGATGTATATTTTAGTACTTTGCCCTTAAATAAAATAAATACTACAAAGTGCATAACTTCGGTTGTAACTTTTTTTATATTTATTAAAAATAATTATATACGTATATTTTAGCATAATTATTTTTAATTACAATCGTATATACATTTGTGAACAAGACTCAATTTATTTAGGGAAAATAAGAAGATAAAACTTAAGTCGCATAAGTACATTGTAGCCACCTAAAAGTCTCTGCGAATTTGCTTAAGCATTTGACAGCCTTTTCGTTCAATTTTGACATTAGCTTAAGCCAGCTTATGCATATTATAGTTGGGCCTTTAGCTTTAAAAGTAATAAGTTAGCACTATTGAAATGTTTGTACTTAAAATTGTGTTTTTTTTGCGTTCTAGTAGTTCCAGGTAATTTTTAGAATTTAGGAGTTAGTATCGACCGCGCATTCTCAGCATTAAGGTTAGTACTAAGTGATCTTAGATGCAACCTTTCAGACGATTCCTTAAGATCGCTTATGTTTGTTAAGTTAAACAACTATTTTAATAAATGAACTCCAAGGCTTATGTCTATTTTTTCATTCAATTCGACCATATAGGGAACGGCCTGGACTCTGGAAATCTGTTGCGGTATTAACAAAACTAAGCACAGACAAAGGCGATGTAAGTTTTTTTATATTTTAAAACCATTACACAAAACCTATTAAAGGTTACATACAGGCAATTGCAATTTTAATAATGATTTTAATGGATTTAGAAATCCCTATTCAACATTTTCAATGGGAGAAATATTCCCACTAAAACTTTATGAATTAATTTTTTATTATAAATTTCATGCCTGATAACAAAAAAAATTCATTTTATTTTTTATTGGTTATTTCTAACCAAAGAATCTTTTTGGTTGAAATAATGCTTATTTGAAACCAAAAAATTTTTTTGGTTGATATAATGGTTATTTATAACCAAAAAAAAACAAAACAAAATAAAATATATCTTATAAAAATGGATAATTATAATCTTTTTATAAATTCATCAATATTAATGGTTAAAAATGAGTTTTTTGTCGTTTATCTTATAATTGTTACGTCCCTTTTTTAAATCGATATTACCCTGAAACCACTGTTTGAAAATATAAATACTGAACTTGTTTTTAGTATATATTTTTTTGTTTATACCTAGTAAAAATTTCCTGTTAAAAACGAAATTTGTGTTTTCTAACATCAAGAAAAATTTTACTGACTTTCTGTAAGAAACGGCATTGCCGCCATGCGAAGCCAATTTGAACTCAAATTAACCATAGAACCATAAAGTACGTAAATTTTACGTGCATTTATTTTTAAAATATAGATAAAACATGTATGAGACATTCTAAAGGTAATTCCTTTCAGGTATGCCCACATCAGAGCTGTTTTGCTGCGCTTACAAGTGCTAAAAATATATTTATTTGACAAAATTGTATGATCATCAGCAACTGATTGAAATGTATTTGAAAATTACTTTAAAAATTACTTTTATTTTTAATAAAAGATGAATTAAAATATATGAATAAAAATATTTCTTACTAGACATATACCCCGTTTATACGCATTTCTTATTTGCAAATAAAACTATTTGCAAAAACTTAACTCACTGTTTATACGCAAATAGAATTCAGAAATATTGTTATATATTTTGTACTGACACGCAGTAAATATATAGTCATCTGGTAGCATCACACATCATATTTGCAAATAGCTTCTTATTTGCAAATAGTTTTCGAAACATTTTAAGTTACAATAAAAAAGTAATACGGCAACGCTTTCCACTCTTATTTGCAAATAAGAAGTGCGTATAAACGGGGTAATAGATATGTTCTAAATATTCCACATTGTGTTTCTTGTACATACATACATATTTGTTTTTAACTTTTAATCTTACCGAAAATTGTCTTGTTTTATTTAGTGTAAAATGTACTGAATTTATGTTTTAAATATGAAAAATTTAAGCTTCAGCCTACATAAACTTATGGGATTTTCATTTCTAAAAATAAAATGTTACATATATGTTACATGAGATTTGGCAACATTTTTAAATGTTCCCACGACTTTTAGGAAGTGTTGCATATTTTAAGTTTACAAAAGAACATAAATGTTAGCAATAATCAATAAAGTAAAGAAACAATAACAAAACCAGCTGTTAACATAATGCTGCACTTATGCCCCTTTAATTAAAATGAGTGTTGAACATGTAACATTTTTTTTCTTCTTAAGGGTAACATCATGAGAAAAGAACTCGTTACACTTTTAAAATAGCACACATTTTGCAGAAAAGAACAGAAATATATGTAGAAGGCAGAATAAATGCAACATATTACTCAGAAAAGAAAATGCCATTAATAATAGATAAATTGTACATACATATGTATGTATTTCTGCATATAGGTATGCATGTTATCTGTGATGTGTTGTACATACATACTTTCACACTTTAATATAATTTTTTTTTTATTACATCATAAATTATTAAAAAGATAATAAAAATCCATAGAAATTACAAAACGTGTCTTCACACCTTCTCTAATATCTTATAATCAAATCACAAAAACATTCGGTTGTATAAATCGCTACATAAGTACTCGCATTTACATGCCTACATATATATTTATTTAGAAGAGATTCAATACCCTAAAACTAAACAAACAATGGTCTAATTTTGAAATTTTCATTTAAAAAAATATGTATTTGCTTTAGAATTTTGCTGCACAAGTAGTGTGTGACCTTAAATAAATAATCAGATATTCTGCAAAATGTAAATAAGTTAACAATTAACTATCAAACGTTATCGATATGTATGACTTTACGGTCAATTGCTAAAACTGTTGTCATAAAAAATGAAGGCAATCTTACACAATGTTGCCGTATAGAAAATTTGCAGCCAATACTAAAATATTAAATTTTTTCCCACTGCGAAGGCAAAGTGAATATTTACAATACTGAGTCCGAAGTTGTTGAAATGTTTACCGAATTTTGTGGTTCCAAAAATATGTATATTAAAAATGCAGTCATAAATATCAATATCAATACCCCAATAACATTAACAGAAATTGAAATACATACATGCACACAAAAAAGAAATGTGGGTAGATCTAACCAATTTTGTTGGATAGAATTGCACCAACCAATGAAAATAGTTAAAACAAACATTAAAAATTTTAAAATAACATTTTACAAAAATGATGGTAAATGCACAATTTTTGGGGCTAAGCTAGAAGGAAAAGAACATACCATGGGCAATGGATTCATTAAAGTTATAATTATTGCAAATATTTATCATGGAACACTGTGGGAATTGATATTTTTAATATGCTTAATTTATCTTTTTACTTACTCATTTAAATTTCAAATTTATTTTTGCCCACTCTTGGTACTGAAAATATAACTCACATGATTGTAACACATCGCCTCAGAGAACTCAGCCACTCTAGAAAATTTTAAGATTTTGATCTTGCTGATCATTTGCAATATGTACTTATCGAGATATAAAAATTATTCCAAATATATTTGTTGTTGTCAAGATGCATACCTTCCATATACATAGATATCGGTCTTGTCGCTATCAGCACCCCAAATCTCAATATATACCAGTGAGCTGCAGCAAGTATGATCCAACCTACTCAAACAAGTATTATTCAATTTTATAATGGTTCGCTTTTTATGCACAAGCAGAAAATTCATCAACAAGTGTAAATCATTTCGATCATTTGATGCGAATGTGCATGATCTGATTGCATTATACAATGAATGTAAGCATATGCAGAAATACAAAAAACACCAACTCTATGTATTTTGTTGGTAGAAAATTTGATTTCCGCTAACAACACGTTGACTTCGATTCAAAATGATTTTAATAATCTTAAGGCCTCTTTACATGGTGATAAATATATATCGGTATTTCAAAAATTGAAAAAAATCTTATCATGTAAACGCAAATTGTTATTTGTAAGAGAGAATACGCATAAAAAATCTGACAAGCGTTCGGTAAATTTTTATTTTCTATACCATATTAGAAACTTACGTATACTCATTTTATCCGAGGTGTCTTTTTAAGTAAACATTGGCAGATTTAAGAGTATATATTGAAGGTGGCATCATTTCTATACAATAATTACAAAAACAACTAAAACAAATTCATGTTGTTTTTGTAAATATTGTAGAACTGTAACCACCACCTGTGTCGTAGCGCAGACTTTTGATTTTATTAATATTATCCGTGTAAACATAAAAGGTACCTGCAACAGACTTTTGTTCTCTCTTCTTATACACAAAGAGAATTTCATAATATTTTGAATGTACAAAGTGTTAATACTTTGTATTACCACGTAAACTTACCTTTAACGACACATTCAGAACGTTCATGTTAGCACAAAACAACAAGTGAATGAAACTGAAGGTTTGAATCGAACGGTTGCGTAAACAACTGTTTTTTTTTTTCTTTTGAACAAAAACGATTAAATCTTAAAAATCAATGTGCATAATTAAGTATGCCCGAAAATTTACCACTTGATGCTGATGTCTGACATATACTAGAAAATCCCCAGTATATGGCAACTCGACTTACTGCCTTAGCCAATTGCAGTATGCACTTTATGTATGTATGTATGTGTATATAACTATACGTTTATGTAAGCTTACGTAGAGTTGCGTGCATGAAATTCATGTAAACATAAATGTATTTAAGATCATTATTTTTTAACACCCATTTTTACAATGATATGAAAATTAAGAAAAAAAGTACACGACAAAAAAACAAAAACAAAACACACGACATGATGTCAATTTAATGGTTTTACAAACGAGGGATTGATGAGCGTATCGTATAACTAAATGAGCAGCATAAAACACACATTCTCAACACATGTACATACAAGTAAATATGGAAAGAAAATCGTGTGCTTAGAAAAGGACTCTACTACTACATTTACACTAGTGCTGATGATGCTCTTTACAGACGAATTTTTTAACTTAATAGTTTTGGTATTTTGCTACAGAACTGTAAAAAATAAAAGCAGTATTATAATCACCACGCAAAGTTATGACATTCATCTGTACCTTAGGGGCTGTGCACATATTACGTAACGCTCCAAGGGGGTGTTAAAGATTTGTTACGGATTGGAAATTTTGCACTGAAAAATTATTATAAAGTGTTAAGGAAGGGGGTGATATAAAATCTCTGAAAACAGCGTAATATGTGGCTGTGCACACCGCAAACTGAATGTGTAATGTGCTATTTTTTCCTCGCACTCTGTACTTAAAACTTCAAATTCTTTTGTTAGTTATTGGAGAATATCTGCCGGTTATTTCATTCTTGACAGTAGTGGTGCGCCGTATTTGTAGATATCACCTCACCTTACATACGTTTCTAAATAAGTAATCTTTAACACTTAACAATGCGTATAGTTCTCTAAAAATTTTATTATTATTGTTGTTGCTGTATCGGTATTTAAAATTATCTATCTTCTGTTTACCACAAGGTGTAAAAACATCCAAAGCCAAACATGACACTATAAAATAGTATATTCAAAACTAAAAGATTGCACAGTATTTTATATGTACAAAAATGCAAGAAAAAAATTTTTTGCTTAGGCATTAACGACATCAGCGATAGATAAGACACAGAAAATCTAATTAAGTGAAAAGTTACCAGAGAGAGAAAAGCAATTGCTGATTGCCAAAACGTATAATTGCTCGTAGCGAAATATCGACAATTATTACAGACAAATTTCGATAATGTTAAGTTTTTCCCAAAACTTTCATTTATTTTATTTTTAAGCTATTGCATAGCTTCTATCGCGGGCTTTGAGGCGACCGAATCAAGAAATTTTTAAAAGTTTGTTTCTTAAGTCTTTTGTTTATGAAACGAAAAAACCTGACACTAGGTTTGTTTCTTAAGTCTTTTGTTTTTTAAAGTGAAAACTTCTTTTTTGTATAGTCTATTTATGATGACTATACAGTATTGATCGTCAAACTAGCCCCTAGGGGCCGAGCACCAATCGTCATTTTCACATACACAACACGAACCAAACAGAAGAGACAAACTAAAATACGAAACATACTCATTTGTCGCTTTATTTTAGAATTTGCAACAACAAAACACATGCAAAAGAGGGCAAAAAAATATTTATTTTTTTAGTCTCTTTATTTGTTATTCATAGTACACTGTGAATATTTTAATTTTTCATGATGTGGAATGTTGAGTGGGAAGAAGCTTTTTTGTATATATATTTTTTAATGGAAAATTTTTTTAATTATGTAAATTCATTCATTCGTTCATTCTTTCGTCCATAAACACGCTAAACCAATCCAGTGTGTATGCATACAAACTTTTAATATGATGTTAGGCTACAGTAAAAAAATAAATGTAACAATCTACAAGTGTAAAAATACCAATACATTGATGTTTCCTACATGTTCTCTTTATGACAAAGGCTGCTATACAGTGTTGCCGCTTTGGAATTTTTTTAAATTTCCAGTGTTGCACCTTTTCCCGGGAAATTTTTCGGGATTTTGAGGGAATTTTTGTCCAAGTTTTTGGGAATTCCCGTCCAGAGTTGCCACCTTTTCCCGGGAAATTTTCAGGGATTTCTGGGTTTTTTAGGGGATTTTTATATATGTATATAAAAGAAAGTCGTGTTAGTTACACTATTTATAACTCAAGAACGGCTGAACAGATTTGGCTGAAAATTGGTGGGCAGGTAGCTTAGAACCAGGAGAAGGATATAGGATACTAAGGTAATGCACTTTTTACCTGGTGGGACTAGGGTGCCCCTTCTTTGTATGGGGCACTTCCAGTATAGCTAGAAAGCTGAAATTTAAATTGAAATTGATAAAAAAAATCAAAGAAATTTTTAATTTTTCAGGCTTAAGTTCGTTTCCTCTAAATATAATTTTATTATAAATTAAATTATTATTTAAATTAGAAATAAATTTCTAGTGGCTTCTAATACTTGAACAGACAAAGAAAAATTAGACTGCGCGGAGGGTTGAACTGACATCGATGTTTCGAGACTAACCACAGTCTCATCATCAGAGTTGTCTACCGCTTAGACCTTACTGCCACCACGGCAGCTGCAATCACATTAGTCTGTTCAAGTATTAAGAGCCACTATATTTTCTTTCTAATTTAAATAATAATTTAATTTATAATAAAATTATATTTAGAGAAAACGAACTTAAGCCTGAAAAATTAAAAATTTCTTTGATTAAACATCACTCAGTTCGAATAAAAAAATTCACAACTTAATTGATAAAAAATGCTATGCAATAGCTTTACCGCGGCTGTCCCCGAATGCCACACGTCTTTTTTTTTAATTAGTAGCAGCACTCAAGGGATGACCCCTACGTATGCAGTGCACTGTGCTGGAACTCAGAGAGAGGGATAGGGTACAGAAGATAGATGTTGAAAATTTAGAAGGTGTTGAGGCGCCTCCGGTATTAAATAGACGCATTAACTTTGTTAAGCTGTATTAGCAGGCATTTTATTAATTGTTTTACTTCGCCGATGTTTCTGCTAACCGACGAAGATGTGCGATGTTGTGTACATTAGCTTGGAACAGCATCAATCAATCAAATCAAATAGTGCAACAAAAATTAATACAATGTCTCACTAATGTACATTAGAGAAATTAATGATGTTGATTGACTTGCTTTGAACCCAGGCCCCAAGTGATTGTTTGCTTACTAGTCAACGCGCTAACCACTTCAGCCAACACCCACCCACCCTTTACGAGTAGAAAAAGAATATTCGTAACTTTCACGTTTGATTTCAGATTTTTTTTCCAACAACATATTAAATTTATATCTGACTTATTTCTGATATTGTTAATTCTGAACTGTTTTGGATCTCTAAACTCAGAACCAAATCTTTTTGTTTTCTTAAATATTTTGAAATATTAAAAATTTTATTGTTGTTAAACCTTTGCTAATAACAATATTAAAGAAGGCGAATGAACCATTCCATTAACAATACAATTCGTTGGAAAATTCGCTGTTACCGATAAATAATCGATAACGTTTTCTATAAAAGTTTCAAATATCGATACATTTTTGTCCTTGATATTTGTTTTGTAAATATTTCGTAAATCTGTTTTTGCTATTCCGAAATATTTTGGTATAATTGAATTTTTCGAAAAAAAAAAATGTTATCGATATACAAATATTTATTTAATCGATTAAATGTAAAAACGTTTTTTAATCATCTTGTTGCTGATTAAGGTTTTATAGGTCCAAATGATTTTTATCAATAAAATAATTTGACAATCAACCAATTATCGATAGTATTTTTGCTATTGAAATACATATATATTTTACTAGAGAAACATTTTTCTTATAAATTGACTTTCTTAAAATAGAAAATCTCTTCCATCGAAATATCATGTAAAGCTACATTCACACCTATCAAATATTTGTAGAAACAAAACCAACAAAGAAAATAAATTATAATTCCAATATTTTTACACTATTTTATTTTACTTTTTTTATATTTATTTGAATGTGTTATTTGAGCCCTAGTTAAATGGCACTGACCCTAAGCTGACGTAGCTTAAGTAAAGAGGAAAAAAGTTTAATTCGGGATTTTGAAACATTTGTAGGCGTATGCGCTTTATGAACAGTATTAAGCCTTCAATTTCCTTTACGTATTTCAGATTCGAAACCCACAGTGCAGTAAATAGTTTAACAAGTTGTTATTTGGATTCATTTTCATTAAGTATGGATGTGTCTTTAGCTTCGTTGTCTTCTCCTGCTGTTTGTGTGTATTGTTGTTGTGGATAAATTTTGACCACATGGGGCCATGTTTAACGAGAGATCCTAAAAATGTTTATATTGATTTGTTGTATTAATTTTTTTTTGCTTTGTGGTTCTTTTGTATAGTTGGTGTACTCTTAACTGCGTATACTTATGCCTGCATGTTGTTTTTGTTGTTGGTGTAACAGTGATACCATCTGAGATTAAAAAAAAAAATCTTGTAAAATAGAATCAGTGAGAAATTGATTGAGTTTTAGCGCAATTAAATTTCATTTCATTAGTTATTGTTGTTCCTTTATTTTTTATTTTGGTTGTATGTGCATTGCAAGTACTGCTTGTAGTCAGTCAGTCGGTGGTGGTAGTTTATTTGTATTTTTCTTTATTTTTAATGATTTTCTTATACATATTTACTCGTACATACCTATATTAAATGTTTTTGGGGGGGAATATGATTCGAAGAAACTATAAATTAAGTTTGTAAATTTAAGGTACACAAAACAAGGTTTTAGATATTTTTATGGTCTTTTAAAATTTTATTTTCCTATGAAATTTTTTTTTATTATGTATTTGTGTGTACGTTGAACAAAGTTGATTTGAATAACTGCACATCGATTGAAAAATTAATTTTAAATTGAAGATTGAATAATTTAAACACTGATTTCGTAAGAGTATAATTGGCATATAAGAGTCATTGACATTTTGATTGAAAAAAGGTTTTGGCACAATTTCAACTTTAAAGTGCTATTAACAGCTTTTAGTTTTGATTGTAGATAGCTGCGACAATTTAACTATAAATCATAAACTCCTTAGCCCAATTCAAGTGTTTAAAATATATAAACAACACTTGACCTTTCCCAAAATTAAAGAAAAACAAATTAATTTTATCGCCAACATTATCTGTGTTAAAATGAAGTTCGAAATGAACTTTTGACATTCGCTTCCCCATGATACATATGTAAGTAAAATAAATAAATAAGAAAACAACGAACAGAACATTATTTTTGGTGCTTTTTCAAAAAACAAGCCACACAACACCACGATATAACAACAACTTAACAAAAGAGACACCCAATTTGACACAACATTAATACGAGGAGAACCAAACAACAAACTCAAGCTCCATGTCAAAATATATACAAAAGGATTAACAACAACAACACTTAACAGACAAACAGACACACACTTCTGACGTTTTTTGTTGCTGGTTTTGTTGTTTTTCTACTCATATCAAATAAGAGTAACAAAATACTCCAAACTACAAGAAATTCAGTCACAAAACAACCGGGGGAAAAAAACTACATGATTTTTATCTAAAAAATTTGTTAAATTTATCACTTTAAACACACCATGTGGTATCATCGTCATCGTCATCGTCATCAGCATCATCATCTGCATTCGTAACAGCAAACAACGAGAAGAGAAATAAATGAACACGATATTGTTAGTTTTTCATTAAAGGATTCTTTTAATTCGTATTCAGTTTGTAATTTGACGAAGAAGAAAATCTGATAATCAACGTAAGACGCGAGCAGGAATAAATGTGGATACGCATGGTGTGGTGAGAATTAACAAAAAAATTAATTATTGTTATTTGTACTTTTAATAGCAATACGATTAAATATTATATTATTTTACACTTCACCAAAAATGGTAAGGATATTTATAGGTTTGTAATTTCCTCTGTAATGTTTACAATATTTGTATGAGAGCCATAAAGTGTACATATTGTGTATCTTTAGAGTTAGCGAAGTTGAAGGAGCCATGTCCGTCTGCCAGACTGTCCGTCTGTCTGTGTGTGAAATCGGTTTTCCGGAGACACCAGCAGAGTTTGAGACTTCTATCTTGGAACGATGTTGAAGTATTAGTCTTAAGGCGGTTCGTATTGAAAATCAGTAAAAATAATGTATCGGTTCCGATATTTGATTAAGTAAATGCACGAAAGTATGCAAATGGCCAGGACTGGAAAATGGAAAATGGAAAATTTTGTTTGGTATATGAAATTAAAATGGTAAAAATTATTAAATAACATAATTTCCAACCAGTGATGGGGAATTTCGTACTAACCAAATTGTATTAACATGTAAAAATAGAATAAAAATGAATTAAATTAATTCTCGTATTATATTTCATTTGAAAACTTGGTTAAATAGTTGATATTCTTTCACAATTAGTATCCACTTTACGAAAATTGTAAAAAGGGACAAATAAACGCAGATGAGAGGTGTAGCGGCCTTGAAATCGGTATACTAATACGTTGTGCTAAACTGATTGGATGTACATACTTTTATTTTTCAACATAAAAATTCTTAGTAATTTGAATTTTCATTCAATAAAACTGAACTTGAGCCTGATAAATATTAATTTTCATTCGTTTATTCGTAATAATATATAAAAACATAATTGTTTTTTGCTTGCAATTTTACACGTGCTTGACAAGGCCTAAAAAAGTTAAAAAGGAGCTTTGGAAGCTTTTACAAATATTTTGCTACATTTTTTAGCAACTGTAAAGGTTATTTAATATAAAAAATTATATGCTGGGCTTCAACACAACTTTTTTTAAGAGTACCTTAAGGCACTTATTTGGAACTGTGAAATTATTAATTTTTAATTAAAAAGACAAATAATATGCAATTTGTTATCGATTGATTACTTTTCTCACTAAATGAAAATAAATTAAAAATCTTTTTAATTTGGTGACTTCCGTATTGCAATGTTACTGTTAAGACATTAAAAAATCCTTGTATATTGTCTGGCATTATTTTCATCTTTTTGTATGTGAATATTAAATTCAATAAAACTTTTGCATAAATCATTGTCACAAACAAATTGTTGGGTGAATGGTTTTAATATCTTTTTTTCGTCTACGCCAAATTACCCTCCGGCAATTTCGCTCGCATTGCGATCAACAATACACGGTGCCGATGTAAAAAATTGTTATCAAATCACACAACAGCAAAAATAAAATAAAGGCAAAAAAAAATAAAAAAACGCACCTTAAAAGAAATCGAAACTTTGAAAGGTGTTAATATTCAATTAAAATCCTTATTTGTGAATGTAAAATGCTAAAGAAATAAAGTGAAATAATATGAGAATTTGCTTTTGCGCCAATCTTGCAATACATTGTACAATCATTTGTTTGCAGATAAAACACATATTTATAAACATACAAACACGCGCACACACAATGTTGTAGAGTTAGCGCGGTGGTAGAGCGATTTTGTTTCTGTTTTTGTACCCTTCGCCAAAAATGGTAACCCTTTAAATCAGTCAATACGTATGTAATTTCCTCAATATTCATATGAGACCCATATGTTGCTATGAGAGCAATGGTGGTGTAACCCACAAAATATAAAAATGCTGAATTAGTAATTTTTGGCCTTTATTTTTCATTTTTACTTTGTTCAGTTATGGAAATCGCCAGGAATGAAAAATTTGAAAAAATAACAAATATGGATTATAATTGCTTATCTATAGAGCTAATTTTTGTTGGCCGTGCAAACTTTGCAGCTCATTCTGTTTATGATATGTACGGTGGCCATATTTTTCGTCAAAAAAAAGGACACTCAAAATTAAATAAAAATTATTGGTATTAACTTAATTACATATGGGAATATCCACAGAAATGTATACTTTTTGTCACGTAACGTCACTATGCAACTAAACTTGTATTTTAGAGCCATGCTGCTCGAATTTTCCCTACTCTTACTAAATGTTGACGTAATTACTAGTGTATGCTAAAATACAAAAAAAGAAGATAATATACAAAATTTTCTTCGAGAAACAAGCTTAATGGCTTGGTGAAGTTACGTGACAATAAGTAGACATTTCTGTGGAAATGCCCATATGTAAATATGTATATTTTATATCAAAAAAATAAAAATATAATTCAAACAATGTAATATTAGTGACTAGTACAAGTAGTTACATATGTATGTATGTACTTATTTTAATGTTTAAAACAGAAATTAAATATGTATGCCTAGAAGTTCATACGACGTTAAAACAAAAAATTAATTAATTAATCAAAATTAACAAAGAAATTAAATTTAGCCAATAATACAAAAAATACAAAACTCAATAAATATAAATAACTAAAAACAATAGTTTAAGGATTACATACATATATATTATTGATATTTTTCTGAAGAATGCATTTTTTTTATTATATCAATGTTATTTGATAAAAGCAATTTAAATTCTGCACAGTCCATTTGAAAGCCGACAGAAAATTTGACACATTGAACATACACTTTTCAGTGTTGCCAGGCAATTCCTGTCTTGGGTGGTTATAAATTTATATTGTATTGAGTTTAAAATTTTGGTATTTTGAGAAAATAAAAGTTTTTATTTTGGACACTAAAGAGGAACATTAGCCATCAAAAACAAAAGAACAATTCAATTAAAAAAAGGACAATTTATTTTCTTTAAATTTAAACGGACGTTGTGTCAAAAACGAGGACTGTCCTTTTAAAAAAAGGACGCATGGTCACCGTAATGATATGGGTATCAAACAAAAGCTTTTTCTGAGAAGACTTCAGATAATAAAACATTATTATTCTAAATTCGAAATGCCGGTCACCCAAAACCCAGGACTCCCAAAATTTGAGGTTCATTATTTTTTATGTATAAATAATTCGTATACATAGAGTTCAGTGAAGGGTATATAAGATTCGGCACAGCCGAATATCGTACTCTTACTTGTTTTTTTTTTTTTTCCCAGAAGATTTCTTCGGCCAACTTTTTTACTGCCAAAGGCTAACGAGCAAAGATTTTGCATACATGCAAAAAAAAAGTTGTCTTCTAACTCTAGCAACAAATTTTGCCAATTTAAAACTGCTAGACTCCAATCACTTTAAAAATTTTTATAAAATTGTTTAGCTTATTCAGAGTTCTTTTCTTTCGGTGTATTATGCATCGTAAACAACTCTCGTTCGTTGTTGGCTGACGATGTGCTGCTTGCTGGTGGCCTACGCATAATAAATTAAGCGTCAACAAGCTGCAGTAATGCCAATTTCAATTTGTTTACGCCTGTTTTCGTTTCATTTCCCCCCTTCATCTAAGATTTTCGCAACAACATTTAACCAAGAGCTCTTAAATCTTTTCCTTAAACAGTCTCATACAAGTTTCATTGGCATACAGAAGTAACTTGAAAATGTCATGGTTTAACTAACGATAACTGACTTATGAATTTACTCAGGTGCTGCTGCTGACCAATTGATGTTGTGATTGCTTCTGCTTGTGCGAAAAATTGTTTGTTGAAAGTTGGATGATGATGATGATCATGATGATCGAATGTTTATGTAATAGAAATTTATACGTTTAAGTTAAACGTAAATCAAAAAGCTTTTAATACGGAGTAGTATTTATGTGGTTATCGTAAGGAATTGTAAAGTAGTAAATACTGGCGCTACTATTCTATATATAGTTTTGAAGAAGTGAAGTCCCAAAATCAGGATTTCAATAAGTAATAATTTAGTTTTTATGCAACGCGTTTTTTCAGAACTTAGGAAAAGGAATAGGCTAGAGAAGATAGATGATAAAAATGTAGAAGTTTTAAAATAATAGGCGTTTTTCTTAAAAAAAAAAATTAGATTAAAGGTACTGTAGGTTCAATAACCCCTATTTTAGAGGTTAATTTCATACTTTATTCACAATTAGTTTTAAAATATCTCTCTACATTCGAGTTTCTATTAAAAAAAAAAATATGTCCTACGTAAAATTGTATTGCTTTCTGTAAACATTTTAGGCCAAATTTTTTTTGTACATCACTGCTTACAACAAACATACTACCCCAACTAACTTATGCACATAAATCGAATGTTTGTTAGTTTGTTTTTGTTATTATTAGTTTTAGACCTAGTTTGAAAACTTCTCCCATTAAAGAAACGAAAACATAAATGAGCAAATTTCAAATAATAAAAAAAAAAACGCAACTAATCAAAAATTCAATATTGAAAACAACATTTGCAAACTTAATATTTGTTTATTTATTAGTTTTCTTTCCTTATCATTTGATGAAATCTAAAATTGCATTTCCGCTGTTCATTTGTTCTTATTTTGTCTGTTAGCATATTTTCTCCACAAATGGTTGCGTTTTACTAATGGCCAAATAAATTATTCGAAATGTACAAAAAATAAAATAAAGAATTTTGGTAACAAGTTGTTCGAAGTTAACAACAAAATCTAAAGCAAAAAGTTGTTATTTTAATGTGGAAGTATTTCTATTTAGAAAGCAATAAATGAATGATTGAAAATGATATGTGGAATTATGTAAGTTTAGCATTTAAGCAGCAAATTTAATGACTTATGGCCAATTTTTAACTTCATATTTAAGTATGTAATTAGTTAATTTTTATTTAAAATTATGTTGTATTTAAATAAGATTCCATTTTTTCAGGGAGTAATTAAAGTTCTTATTTACGATGAAAAAATGGTAGCACTACGTAAAATAAAAAATTTCCCAAAAATTTCCCTAAAGTACAGCTGACTAAAACAAATAAAGAAAACCCCAAAAATATATATTTTTATTTTAGCTAAAAATAAGAATAATTAAGAACTGCTGAAATGTTTTAAAAGAATAAAAGCAACTTCCAAAATGATTAAAAGATTAATAGCGACAAAAAAAGACAAAATTTTATGCAATTTGCCAGCAGTCACAATTTTTTTTTCGCTTTATTTAATATAAGAAGAACAAGCAGTCAAAAACATATGAAAATTCGTAAACCTTAATTATTATTTAAATACGCAAGGTTGTTCATTTAATTATTAATTAAGTTTTTTTTTTTAAATTTGCAGTCAAGAACAGAATTTGGTATTTAATCACAACTTAAAAATAATTATAACTTAAATATCAAGTCAAAAATTGGCCCTTAGAAATTTTTATGCACATGCCATTTATGGTGTTTTAGAGGATATTTTACTAGTTGATTGCAGCTGTCGTAATTGGCATCGAGCTCTAAGCGGTAAACAACTGTGATTATGAGACTGTGGTTACTCTGGAAACTTTATGATGTCAGTTCAACCTTCCGTGCAGTCTTATGGTGTTTTCTTTTCTACATACAAAATGGCACCTTATTGAAAGGTACATATACAAAATGTTTCGCCAACCCTGTAATAAAGCAGATTGTTATTTCACTAGAACTGAACACAACTTATGAAAAAGTGGAACGCCCCGTTTTCAACAGCTGACAGCTAAGTTTTACAGGGCACTATCAACACTGTCGATTTTAACGGGGCAAAAAGTACAATGCCTTTTTTTAGAATCAAACACACCGCCCTTTTAGAGAGCAAAAGATTTTTAAGAAACGAACACCAAAGTACATTTTCTGCATGGAGATGTACATTTTTTTTTGTAGAAAAGAAAACACAATAAGTTTTCTTTGCCTGTTCATTTGCCCCCGGAGCAGTGATGTTATACACTTTTTTGAAAAGTCTTTACATAGCAATTAAAAACTTTGTTGCGTTTAAAATTAATTGAATAATTCCAACTACTTCTTAACGATGTCAAACAATTCATTGACCTCAACTAACAAAATTTTAAGAATACACAAAAATATAATCTTTTTAATTCTATGTTGCAAAACAATTCGCATAAATACACAATCATTCTCACAGCAACGTGCTTAAAAAAGAGAATGTATGACTCTCAAAAAGCCAACTTTATTTAAACCCGTTTTTTCAAAAAAATCCCTATTTTTCCCTACGCGCTCAAAAAATTGTCTTTACAAAAATCCCTACAACTTTTAAATTATAATATATCAAACAATGCAAATAAAATCTTTGTGTTTAATATATAAACGTTTTATTGAAACTTGTTATACATAATGAATAATTCTATCAGTCGTTTTTTATAAATTAAAAACTAAATAAACAAAAATTGAAAAACATAAAAACAAGTGATATACATAAATTCATTTAAAATCACAATTAGTTCATTGGTAAAAAAAGCGAAATATAAAAAAAATATATGTATTTTGCACTATTTAAATTTGCTAAAAAATTGTTTGCCCGTGTTATTTTTGGCTGGTGATTTCCTGACATGTCGTAAGGATACCAGTTTTTTTAAATGAGTTTCGGTACATTGGAAGGTATAACAATTTTTACATTCGCCTTGTTAAAATGAGCGGACAATGCAAATTGAAGTTAAAATTTTATGACAGCTTATTTCTTTTCTTAGTGCGAACATCAGTGATGATGGGAAAAATTCTCTCCCTGTCTGTATTGGCATGTGGAAGTGATAAAGCAAACGTAGCTAATTTCGACAAAAGGGGGAAAATGAAATTGTTCATTTTGGTAACTGTACTCCAAAACTTTTCGATGTCCATATTTAAAAAATCACCTATTTCTTGCTCTGAAAAAAATAAATTTAAAAAGGATATCCACTCTTGTAGAAGAATTAATAATTTAATAATTTTCGAAATATTTTGAAAATTCATTTTTATTTCCTTTTTTTCAATGTAATTTCAAGGTTTAAGAACCCCATTTCTCTAAATATTTCTGTTTTGAGGGGTAATATTTGATGTATTTCTTCCAAGACCAAATTGAAGAAGGTTGCCAAATTAATATATTTTTGCCATATTATTGAAAAGTCCCTACATTTTAATGATTTCAACAAATCTGTCATTTTTTCTCTACGGTCCTTTTTTTGGACGAAAATCCCTACGAGTAGGGATTTTTCCCTACATATAACATCACTGCCCCGGAGGTAAGTTTAACATCGTGGTGATATCCACACCTTGATGCTGTGCTTTCTGGGGAAAAGGGTAGTTGCTTTTCGAGACTTTATATTTGGACAACTACCGATAAATGCATAGAAAAATAAGTAGGAATCCATATTAGTGTGGTAGAACGTGAAAAGGCACCTAAGGTCGATAGAAAGTTAATCCCTACGGTTTCTCTTTCAAAGCTGGATCAGTAACCTACTCTGGTACCAAGGAAACCGACGAGCCACACGGGAGAGTGTCTACCGGGTGGTAGAGAGTGTTGTTCCTATATTGGACGCACCATACGATGTGATGATGCGAGATGCATAACTGTTCTTTTGGGGATGGTATTGGCATACTCCTTATCCTTGAGGATGGATATGCTGGCAACCATCGCAGTAATTTCGTAGGTTATTGGTGGGGACTCCTTCAGGAGTACACGTGTTGGCTGTGGTTTTAAGGACTGATTTTTGACAAGTGCTAGTGGCTGGTTGAACTTCGGTCCACTAATGCGAACAACAGATGAAGAGATTAGATAGCTCGAATGCTTAAGAAAGGTGTTTACGGATGGTGGGTGATCTATGCATAAGAAGTTGCCACCTGATGTGACCCTTGAGGTTACACTTGTTACTCGTGAGTGCTTGTGAATACATATATTCCCACGTTCTTAGGGACTGTAGGCTTAAGCTGTAGGGCAGGTTCCCACCTTCTAGATAAAAATAATAATCTAATTTGAAAATTACAAACGAACTTAAGCCTGAATAATAAAATTTCGTTGATTAAAACATTTTTCGAATTTTTTCTGTGAACATAAGGAACAACTCCTTCCATGCATTTCCGAGTAGCACTTTTTGAATTGAAATTGTTTATTATTTGTTAACAAAATGTGTGTTAAACAATGCCTCGACAAATATTATTATACCGCCGACGTTAATTTTTCTTTCGGCTTGTTCCTCCTAATTCATGGATTATTAAATTTCTTCAGTAACAGTTTCTAAACTTTTTTACTTTAAAAAATCAATAAATTGTTAAAATCAAACCATTCCTTCTTACACGTTTTCTTTCAAAATCATTCATTTAACCCTCACTTTACATAATGATGAATTTAAATATTTAATTTAAAATATCTTTATTTCGTTTTTATTATTGTTTAAAATAAAAGTTTTTAAGTGGAATTAATTTGTTTACTCTGAAAGAAGATTGTACAACCATTATATGTATTTGCATAGAAATGCTTATTGTATTACATATTTAGTACGTGTATGTAATTACGGCATGTGGTGTCAGTAATGAATTTACCCCACCTATGCAATCAATTATATACATAGCTAAGGCATTTTTGGGGCAGGTACAAAGATAATTATTTGAATTGTTCAGATAATTATAATAAATTATTGGATCATGCCGGTAATAAGTTGTAATTAAGGGTAACAGTGGAAAGTATAAATATAGAAGAGAATTTATTTTTTGTTGGTCGTGCAGTTAATTTATTTTAATGTTATCAATAATAACATCTAAATTATAGTTGTTTTAATTTAGTGTAACGAGCCTCTTACACTATAATATAATTAGGCCACACAATTTCTTGTTGCACACTTTTAGTTGTGTCATTTTCTATAAATGTTGATGACATATATATGGCTTAAAAGGTATTTTTCTGCACAAATATATAATTTTCCTAAGAAACCCGATTAAAAAACCGGTTACAAATAAACCCGATTGCGGATCAAGTGATCGAATTTCGGCCACTAGGCCAAACTTAGGATTTTTTAATTTTAAAAGATAATTAATAAAAAGTTATTACAGCTTAATTGCTCAAACTTGCCTGCTACATTTTTGCTCCCAGTTGTATTAGTAGGTGCATATCTCCATATAATTCTAATTAAAAATGCTCATTTAATCTTATTTGTAGAAAATTTTTTTTTCATTCATTTTATTTCAATTTTTATATGGATGTTGTATAAAACATTTGGACATTTAACTCTATCAAATAACAATCTGATCAATATCGAAATTGTAAAGAAAAATGTTATGAAAAATACCTGGTGTTAAAAACTATTTTTTAAATAAACAAACAAAAAGTAAATCTAATATACTATATGTGTTTGTATGCATGTGTTTGTGCTTTTTGTTAATGCTGCGGGTGTCCCAACATTTAATCATTTTGTTTAATCAATAATACAGCAAATTTATATAATAAATATATCGAAACAAATGTTGTGGTTGAAAACAAATACTCGCATTCGTACTCAATTCATTAAAAAAAGTTGCTTTAACAATGTGAATTTAAATCTAAAAACAGCAGGTGATTATTTTAAAGATTCTTAATGATTGCAAGAGTAAAACACGGCCTCTAAAATGTTAAAGTCTGTTTGATGGGGGCTCTTCTACACGCGCTATCAACGTCCAGTTATCATAATTGTATTAGAATGATTTAACACATGTAAGATTTATTTCAAATTTTTAAATGTGTTGTTTTTTTTTTGTTTGCCTTGAAAAATATTATTGGTTGGTATATCGTTGGTAATCCTCTCAGTTACTTTTCTATGGTTATCATTTTATGATCGTGAAAACAATATTATAATTGAATACACATATCTCCCAAAAAGGAAGGAAGATGAATTGTTTTTATTTTTATAACCTTACAAACTTGCACTATTCAGTTTTATTTTTCTCAATCGATTACTTAAGAAACCTAATTTGAAAGCAACTTTCTTTCTCTCTCTGTCTACCTCCTTTACCCCATTTGTTATTGATGTTATAGTCACTGTTGCCAGAAGTGCATTTGAAAGATTTTGTGTCCCTAAAATGTCAAAATGCAGATTTGAAGATTTTTGATAGAAAAATTCATATTTTCGAAAATGAAATATATGGCAACTTCTTTTCTTGCTATGAAAGTTATTTTTCGTACTATTTAAATCACCACTGTGATCGAAAAATTGCAAGTAATCTTCAATGAAAGCTTGCAAGCAACCAACGTACATTTTTAAAATTAAATGACATCTCTCATTCTCACTATATCTGTATCTATATATCTATATCTAAATTAAGGAAGATATAAATTTAATATGTTTTTGGAAAAAACATCTGAAATCAAACCTGCTATAGTTACGATTATGCTTTCTTTCAATATAGATTTTATGATTTTGCCGCATTTATCGAAAAACGTCGGGAGAATATTGAGTCTAAATAAAATAAAAGTCCCAAATCGTTTAGAAAATTAGTCCCAAGTCGGAGAATTGTTCTGACTGTTTGTACAACTCAATATATCCAGGTTTGCCTAAATCGAATTGAACTGATACACATACATGTATGCATAAAATAAATATTTATTTAAAATTATATTTGTATTGTAATTGTATTAATTTAATAAAATTCTTCTTATATGTATATACTTTTAACTTTATAGAAGTGCGATCAGTCAAAAATCATTAAAATCTTAAAGTTCTGGCAACACTGGTACAGCAGTAGGTGTGTGTGCCATCTGTTATGTTTATTCTTAAAACTAACTTTAATCTAATAAAAACTCATACATACTCGTACCTACATGGTTTTACTAAATAAAAGTGTTTTGCTTTTGACACTTTAAAAATTTCATAATTTCTATCGAAGAGTAATTTGATCGGTATTTATGTTCATCTTATGTTTTGATAATTTCTTAACAGTTTTTTTTTTTATTATTATTTTCGTGTTATGTCTTTATGTGATATTTATTTTAAAGAACAGAAAAATCCATTGAGAATTGATCTGGCGCCTAAACATGAATATCAAAGATCATTATTGATATCTATGTGTGTGTAACCATCTTCTTTTATAACTTTTCTAGTTTTATATTACTTAATAGTTTGAATATTAAAGAAAATTTATTTGGAAATGGTATAAATTAAAATATGTACATATTTACAAACTCGTGTATTAGCTCTGTTCATAATCCTGTGCATTTGATATTGCAAATTTTTGCAATGCATTTCCTATCACTTGTGAACGGCTTTTTTATTTGCTTATGATGGCAATACTTGTTGCTAAACTAAAAAATATCGGATACGGTTGACTTTGTGGATCATCCCGAGAATTTACCGCTAAGTGAAACCCTTATATACGAATTTCGGCATAACCACCAAAAATTTTATTTTTGTTCAAATACCCCTTTTTTTCTGGGATGGAAGTGGCCAGGAATGGAAAGTTTTGTTTGGATTATGAATATAGTGTTTTTATCCTTTTTTGTATTTATTTTAAATTTTACCGACAATTCTTGGTCAAGAATTAAAAGCTTGAATATTTTTTTCTTATCAATAAAAAAATAACTAAAAATTTTTGCTGCTAGTTTTTCAGTCAAAAATATCGGTCAAAATTTATATAAATATTTTACAATTAAGTTATGAATCTTTGCAAAAGTGAGTGAGTGATATTTAATCAACGAAAATTAATTATTTAGTCTTAAGTTCGTTTTTCAATTTAATTTTTAAATTATATTATTATTTTATTAGAAATGAAATTATAAAAGATCGTAATAATTGAACAAACAAAGAAAATTTAGACTGCACCGAAGGTTGAACTGGCATCATGATGTTTCGAGACTAACCACATTCTCATCATCAGAGTTGTTTATCGCTTTGTTGTGGCTTTGTTGACATATTGTTCGCTACATTTTTTTACATCGAAAGTAGATGGTTTTTACAGCGAATTGAGGTGAGTCTACCTGTTATGAATTTGCCTTTTTTATATATGTACATATTTTTTGTATACATAAAAATTTTGGCATTTCTACACCCACTGTGCAAGAAAAAAAGTAGCTCAGCTGTACTAATAACAGCAACTGTTAAGTGAAGTCGTTTTGGTTTCCTCTTTATTACGGTACTTGATAACAAACGTATTTTCTTAAATTAAGTTATTTTCTTACCAAACTTGGCTGCTGTCCGGCATGCTCAAGAAATAGTTTCAAAACGTTTTATGAATTTTGACAAATTTTAAAATTATTTAAACAAAATTATATCAAAAGTTGATTTCTAATTTAATACATGTTATGTATGTATATTATTCGTATGTTGGGCCACAACGAAAACACCAGTAGCATTTTAATAGTTATTAACAAATGAGTGCCTTCAAGTGTCTACTTAATATCTTGAAAAAAAAAGAAACAGAAAAAAATATCCATTACCAACAATTAATAAACAATTTAGCCATATTTTATTATGATAAATTACTTTTATTAGCGTGCATATTTTTAGCTGACAAACATCTACTTATATGACAATAAATCAAAATTTGTTTAAAGTTTTTCTCTTTCATTTAATTTTCAATATCGTTAAGAGCTTTTACTCTAAATTCACTATGTAGCGGCTGTCTACAACTTGCAAGGAGTATGGTGCAAACAGACTAAATGGTAGGCACACTGACAGACAAACGGACCGACGCGTCGGCCATGGCAACCTGGCAAATTTAAATTTCGCCAGCAACAAGAACACCCTTAAGCTAAATTGGTGATAATTATTTTATGCAGAAAATGCGAATATTTATGAATCTAAAAACTCTTTGAAGTTGAGAAAGATATAAAAAAAAGAAGCAAAACACAAAAAAAAGAACCAAGAAAGTATCGTAAGTGGCGATATTAAGGCTGTGATAGTTGCCCATAAATCACAAATTTTCGAAAAGAACAGCAACATAATGTTTGATAATTTTCTGGTTTGAAGGAAATTATTTAAAAAATTTACACCTTTTTATTATCACGAGTAGAAGAAAAATGTGTTTTAAAATTCAGCAATTAATCTCTATTGTTTTGCAGGGTAAAATCAATACTTTAAAGTTACATATGTACACACATACTTACAAAGTATAAATTTCTTTGAATTTGACTCAATTCCTTCTCTATCAATGCGTTGACAAATGTCAATTGTCTGACATTTTTTAATTATCTTATAACACTGGCCCAACAAATTTCCGACAGTTATGAATCTTACAAACATTTTAGCTAAAAGAAATTTTTAAAGACAACCCCTTAAATTAAGGTTTTTTGCTTTAATTATCCAATTCATTGTTTTAAACACAAGATATTATTCTCATACATTCTTTGGTTCAACATTTCAAATGTAGATCGCTTGTGGGAAAATATGTTTGACCCATCCTTCATTTGAAGGACGTTTTAAACGTAACAACAAGGGTGGAATTAGTTCAGCCAATAATTAATGTGTAACAAACGTTTTTGGGCTACCAGAGGTCAAGTTTTAGGAACCCAAAGAAAAAAAACTAACTGTCATTTTTTAGGGCTGATAACGACTTTTGTGATAACTCTACTTTACCATAAATTTTTCATTAATTGAGGGAAATATGGATAAAGCAATAGATGGGTATAAAATCAAATTAAAATTTTCTGGCAAAAAAAAGAACGATGTAATCCATTTCTAGTTTATGTAAACTTACAATCAGGGAGATCAGAAATGTGGTTAAAAAAAATGTTTTACGCACATTAAAGATGCACCAAAAGGCAAAAATGTGGTTCCCAAAATTAAAATAAAACAGTTATGGGACACTGCCTCAGCATCGAATGTCGAAAGAATTCAAAGGCGACAGAATAAAATTACAGCAGCCCCCTGGTATGTCAGAAACCATCGAATTCATAAAGATCTAGACGTTCCGTTGGTGAAGACAGTATTTTCAAAAAACGTTAAAAAATAAGTATATAGAAAACTTGAGTTGCACCCAAATCCACTTGCGCGCAATATTCTTCATTATAGAGGCCACACCCGGCTGAAAAGAAGGGATACTCTTTTTCTCAGCCGTTCACGAGAGATGTAAAACAACAATAATTAACCGTTGAAACCGCTAAACTTATATTTAATATTTTTAGATTTAAGATTTGAAAAACTTATTGATAATTTAATCTATAATTGAACATTCAATAAATAATAAAAATTATCAAAAAAAAAAAAAAATACTTAACTTTATTATATACATAAAATACACTATTATAGCTAATGAACGGACACAATCGTCCGTATTATGCATGTATATAGACGTCATTAAAATTCAATTAAGAAAAATGTCACCCACTTTATTTATAATGCAACTATAAATAGTTAATTCAATCCCAAACAAAAAAGATAAGTTCAAAAAGTCTCCCGTGTTGACCTTAAGGCGAAAATTAATGGCTTTAGATGTCCGTCCACCGATCGATAATGCTGGAACTTTAAAAATATAAACAGACGTTTTGCTACCTTCTAATCATCCAATAATAAGTTAAATAAAATTCGTTTTTAGTAAAACGCAAGTTAGTGTTTTTATGTCTAGAAATCCAGCGATTGATAACTTTCGGCACCGTGGGTAAGGCCGGAAATTCTTTCCAGTGAGCAATTGTGCTCTCTTTCCTTCACCCACATCAAAGTACTACTTAAGGCCGTGCTTCACTATCCTACACAATCGTACGATTCATTATTCACAGGAAAATCTTACAAAAATCTGACCGACTTTAAAAAATCGTTTCAAAATAGTGTTTTAGGTGCCACACTATCATACAAAACTGATTCCAAAACTTCTGGTTGACAATAAATACTCCTCTGATCGCATGAAAACTATGATTTTATGAAAATTTTCATAAAATTTTACAAATCGCACGACTTGCCATAAAATCTGTCACACAGTTGCATTTTTAGTCCACAACTACCATACTTTTTCAGCACACATTTCATATTTGGCAGATCGCACGACTGTGTAGGATAGTGAAGCACGGCCTTTACAATACGCTCTTCATTAAGAGCACAACCCTTTGTGGTCGATATTCCAGTGAACCGCATTACGCATTACAGAGAGAATTCGTAATTTAGCCGAACTGTTCGTATGTGGAATAAACTCCGGGCAGAGGTCTTTACTGCCACTTTCAGTGTGTTACGGTTGAAATCGAATGTCCACAAATAATACTCCCTTTATCCTCCTTCCCAGTACCTATTTTCCTAGTTCCGGCTCAATGCTTTGCATACGTAGGGGTCATCCCCTGATGCTGGTCTTAATTAAAAAAAAAATACTTTCTTGGACAAGAACGCATATATCTCTTGTTTGTTTGTTTATGGATATTTTAGTACGAACCTTAAACGCTTTCAGCTTTCAATATACAGGACCGGTTTTAATAAAATATATATTGTACACATACGAGTATGTCAATAATTAGTTTTAATTTGCTATGAATTTTCCTAAAATCGGTTCAATAACGTGTGTATAAACCCCATCATAAGTAATGGTCTGTCCTTTTCAATTACATAGATTTCTGCAGTGTCAGCCTAACTTATCATCTGTGCCAGATTGAAATATAAGTATTTGCATCATTTTGGCATTAATAATTTTAAATAAAATAAATTTAGAGTTAAATTGATTAAATATATCTGTTATATGGTCTTTAAAGAGGATACTGGGTGGATAACTGATTTAACCTTTTTTTCGTTTATTAGAATTTTGTTAAGAAAAATTGGACTTGGAGCTATAAAGGTTTCATTATTTGTAAAAAGTTGCAATAAAAATTTGCACAATTTACATACGGAAATCCTAAAAATCGTTTAATCACAAACCAAATATTTGAAACCGATGTAAAAGATTTCCTCATGCAATTACTTATGCACATTCATTCATACGAACAAAAGTATGTATGTATGCATGTGTATGCATTCTTTGATTCCATAATTACAAACATTTAAATTAATAAACACTAATTTCATGCAAACATAAATAATATTTAAACAATTTCACATTCAGAATGTAAGTACGTGTATGAATGCATGAACGTACATCTCAAACAAACGCCATAAAAGCGTTTGAAGAAACTGCAACAGCGAAAAGACCTCCCTCTAATAATAATTATGAGTTTGAATATGAATTTGTTGTTTGTTGCAACGCGTATGAATGAACGAAAACCTACATGAACATTAAAACTGACTTGGCAAGCGAACCCTCAATTTCCAAGTAATCATTTTAACTAAGCAGTCCCAAATACGAGGAGAAGCTGAAAAGTTCCTTTGAAAAATTAAATTGCGAAAGGAATTACGATTTAATCAAAAATCTTTAAAGGGAAAACGAAACAAATACAATGAAGTTAACAGCTAAAGAAAATAATATTTGAATATCTTATAGGAAACGAAATAGAAGTTATGAGAATATTACTCGAAGCATTTCTATCGTAAATACCAACGTGTGAATAGAACAGTTGGCCTGGTCTATTCAAATCCGAAACATTTATTTTTCTAAACAACATTTACCTTCCGAAGGATATCCTAAACATTTATATCCTTAATATCCGAAGCGCCTGCGACATAGACTTGCGACCTGTACCAAATTGTAGTTTTTTGAACGATATCCGAAGCAAGTATACTGGCCTATCGAATTGATATTATCACGGCGGTTAGGCAGCTTCCTTCTCGTTTAAACAGCCGAAGCGAAAGAGTAACCGGTGTAAGGATTACATTTGAAAGCATAAGGAAATGATGATGTCTTACAAAGAAGCAGAGAAGGTAGTGTCTTTAATGATTTCGTTGATAACAAGCAATTTGAGATGATCGGAATAACTGGGAGATGATCAATCAGCTCTACAGATTCACCAACGAGTTTGTAAATCCGGAAATCGGCTTAAGGGTGAGAAATTTGAAGTCTGAACCAGTGAAAAACTGTTCATTTAATAGCTAAATTGACTCTTTAGACAACTTTGACATGTTTTTGTCTAAGAAACAATGATGAGTAGAAAGAAAAAAAGTGATCTGCAACGGTTTGTGAACCGGTGGGAAAACACGGCAGATTTCCTTAGGAGACGGAAACTTCTAAAATTATCTAACAGAGAGGAAAATGTATGAAAATAATGATTGTAATTTTACCTGGATAGAGCTAAAGTGACACTCAACAATGAGAGTCCATACTTTGGACCACAGGTTTTCTCACAGGCCATTGCAGACTGAGAAAGAACCTCAACAGATTCTATGATTACGAGGGCGAAACTCCAGAGCATGTTCTGAAGGACTGTAAAGCTTTATGCCACAGGAGATATAGCCAACTGGACAAGCACCTATTGCAGGATTGGGAACTGCCAACACTAGAACCAGTGGCAATCTTGAGATTCCTCAGGAAAGCGGGCCTAATGGGGTGCTTTAGCACCTGGCAAGAGACACAATAGATCTTCTTCGGCCGCAGTTTCCTGTGTTTCCCGCAAACTTTAATTCAATCAATGAAATCGAATCGAAAACTGTAAAGAGTCGAAAAGACTTCGGTGTTTCCTCTATATTGAAATAATAAGAAACCATTAAAAATTGTATCAACTATAATAAAAAGTCCTTCTATCCTTTGCCCTCGTATGTGCAAGTGTTTACTTGTAAGTTGAGAATACATCGTGATAATCATGGCGTTTATTTGATGTAAAATATATGACAGTTTGTTGCCCATAAACTACGGCAAGGTGTCAGAAATGATTTTGCAATTGCATGTAATTGGTAGCAATTATCAATAAAGCAAAACTCGACTCTTTAAGAAAGTGAATACACGAAGAACACAAACCCACTGACAGGCGACACATACAGGCAAATAAGCTAACACACGAAGTTTGCAATATTGGGACAATGTAGGGAGTTACCATTTTGCACTAAAGCTTAAGCATGAACTTTTACGATTACGCTACAATTATGCTTTAGGATAAATAGAGATCTACGAATTTTTTATCAAAATGCAGGAAGTATTTGAAAGAAAAAGGAAGAATTTACAATTATCGGGTGTTCTTTTTTATTATCACCGGAATGGGTGGGCACTGCATGGCTTATTTTTCAGAATTGCATCATTTTAATAACATAAATAGTATTGGCTTCAACTATCTTAAGAACGATTAATTTTTGTTGACAGAATTTTTTTAAATTGTCTTTTCATATACAACAATAAGCGATACAACTTGGCTTGTGAATTGGGCATATTGCTCGGCTTATCTTCATCTGTATTTTGCAACTGAGTCATGCAACAAATTGGAATTGTTATCCATGCTTCAATATCAAATATCACACATATTTCTTATAACCATTTTAGGAAATTCATCGGTATATAATATTCAGACGCATGTTGAAAACAAGTTATTGCTTGTTCATACACGTCAAGTTTTGTTGACCAAGTTTTAATTCAGCTGAAAGAAAGACAGAGAAAGGACAACAAATTTCTCTGTCTCTCTCCCAACTGAATTAAAAATGACACGAATCCTTATTTAATCACGCTCTTCACGTGCTGTAGCCGATTTTTTGTATTAAAATATACTGTTTGTGATCGTTTTCCTAAAAGCTTTCATTGCACTCAATGGTAACACGTGAAAAAAATTCAGATTTCTGTTAAAGGACAAACCAGTGTTGATCAGTTTGATAAAATTTTAAATTTTTCCGTTGTCAAGCCATAAAAGTACCAGTAACTAAACATCCAATTATGAATAATAATTCGCGGGGAATTCGTCCCCCTTTTTCCATTCCTCCTACTAATTATTGCGATATCCATAAGTAAAAAAGTAAATATTCTTAATGACTTCAATCAATCCAAATTCCAAAGAAGGGAATTCCAGTGCGATACAGCAACGCAGTACTGCCTCTAAGACTATTTGCAACTAATTACAGCTTCGTTTATGGCATAAAGAAGTCATCAGTTAAGACCGTTAGTTCCGTGAACCATTATCACCAGCAGCCGTCTTTTGCCTATTTATTAGATTAGTAAATTTTTCGAACTCTACGTACAATTAGGATAAAATTAAAGTAGGTACAATTATTGTGTTGCATACCATATATTAAATATTCGAGTTTTTTTTATTGCATCCCTGATATAAACATCTTTGGGAATCGTAGACTTTTTGACTAAGACTGACTAAGTTTTTTGCCGGCTGCTGTTGCTGCTTGGTATAAATTGTGGTCGTTTGTAGTTTAAATTGCGGCCCATAAATAATGCAAACATCCTGACATGTGGAAATTATCTCCTTCGCTCACGCGCCATTTAAATCAATTTAACACGTTAAACTTCCACCGTAAACTTTATGTGGTATATCCATAATAATAATGACAACAACAACAACGAAAATACCAAAAAACAAAAGCACAACAACATTAATAACAACAGCGGGTGCGTTTCTTATTCTGCTCAAGTGAATGAGAGTATTTGCGCGCGCTTGTGTGCGTGTTATGAGAGGTTTTCTACTGTTATTTTTTGATTAAAACTTAAACGTTTTATTTTTTTTATTGCTGTTCTTCGTTCCGATTTTCCTTTAACCAGGCAGAAACAATTTATTAATAAAACGATAACTTTAGCCTTCATTTTCCTTAAACTCAACCAATGTGTGATTTAGACAAATTTAAGGTTAAGTTTAAAATAAATTGACATGTGATTAACAGGGTTGCCATAAATACATAAATTTTATGACACCATGTCATGGTAAACAAACCCAAAAAGTGGTATTAAAAACATACTATACATTTAATTTGGAATAAAAAAATAAATAAAATTTCAATATTTATCCCCCCCCCCCTTTCTTTTCATTGATGTTAATGTTTTGGCTTTGTGGCTGAATCAAGCGAAATTATACCCTAAAGTGAGTGAGTAAAAAACCAACAATTACTTGATCATAAATCAAAAGCTTGAATATGAAACACCAACCATGAACACAAACTTACAGTCATACACACACAACATACATACATTGGTATATAGTGCGAACTCATACATATGTATGTAACATACATAGCTGAAATGCCATGCCATCACTACCATCTCCAACACCAACCAGCATGGGTTTCAAGTGTCAATAAATAATCGCATTCGTTCACAACAAAAAAAAAAAAAAAACACAGAGATATTAACAAACGACCGACTTCTCCAATGGTCTTAAATGATAAAGAACTGCAATAACAACATCAACAACAATACTAGCCCCAATAACAGCAAGAAGGCAACAACAACAACACATACATAACTTTAGTAGTATAACTTGGCAAGCAGCTCTGTGGTGATTGCGATGTGGCTGGCAGTGTTGGAATTTGCTGATCGTGATGCAAAGTTTAGATTATGAACCGCTGATACAATATCACAAAATGCAACAAACACCGAAGAGATAAATAATTGTTAAGGAGAAAAGCTAATTTCTTTTTATCTTTTTGCATTAATTAACTTATCCAACTAATATCATAGACTCTTGATGAAACCGCAAAGAGGAATTTGAATCTGAGTTAAACATGCCTTCCTTAAAATTTCACTTTGTCTGAAGTTATATCTAGACACTCAACAGGTGTTTTCATTATCACGAACGACGATGATACTGGCTCCGCCATCCCCTTTTCTAACAAGTCCAGGGGGAGGTTGGGAAACAAATGATAGTTCCTCATCCCTAAAAAAATATATCCACTATTTTTGTTATATTATGGATTCCTCTATAAGGAGCATAGGGCCTCAACAATTTCATTCCATCTTTGCCTGTCCGGTGATACGGCCTTGAGTTCATTCCACGATTTGTTAGTTCGTGAGGTTTCTTGTTAAATTTTCCGACCTCATGTGTGACGTGGGCTGCAGGGTTCCACTCTAGATAATGTCTGGTGATATTGTGTTGCTCTCGTCGGAGGGTGTGGCCAATCCATCTACATTTTCTTTTCCCAATTTCTTCAACCGCTGCTGTTTGTCCTGTTTCGATGCACAGTCTTTCAACAGGAGCCTGATAGGCGCATTAAACGTAATAAATAGAAATTCTATTAATTTAATTTACAAGTGTTTCGAAGGATACTCAATTTAAAGCTCCTTTTCCAAAAACATCCTGGATCAACATCCCAGACTCAATCTAAGCCTACGTATGTGCAACACACTCGTAAATTTTTGCAAACTGTTCTAAAGTGCGCTCTAGTACGTATCGGGTATATTATCTGAAGACTTCTACTCTTCGATCTCACTCAACATACTTCATACTTGCTAGATTTTCAAGCTAGAAATGTACTCGTATGCCATAAACCGGCAATAAAGTGGGTGATTTGAGCTCAGATCCGGTTCACCCCTGCATTAGCGGAGAATAAAGATTTCTCCTCTACATGTAACTGTTTGGATGATCATCAGAAAAACAAATGTCCCATAAATTGGCCCGATAGGATGGAAGTTCCTGCGTATGCCGGAATTGCAAAACGCGCTCTCTTAATATGATGTTCCTACGGGGGTGTGGGGAGGGGGGTTAAAGATTTGTTACGGATTGGAAATTTTGCACTGAAAAATTTGTAAAAAGCGTTACCAGGGGGGGGGGGTATAAAATCTCTGAAAACAGCGTTACGTAATAAGTGCACAGCCCCTAATCGTAAAGTCTTACAGAATGACTTCTCAATGACTTTTAGAACCTAAACTGTTTTGTGGATGCGCAAGTAACTGGCTTATTTGAAGTTCTATATTGTCCCTCCGGGGGGGGGATTTTCAAAATCTCTTAGGAATATTTACGGTGTAAACGATAAGAGCCATTTTAAGTTGACAGTGACATATTTTTTTTTTTTTTTTTTTTTTTTTTTAATTAGGACCAGCACTCAGGGGATGACCCCTACGTATGCAAAGCATTGAGCCGGAACTAGGAAAATAGGTTTTGGGAAGGAGGATAAAGGGAGTAGTGTTTGTGGACATTCGATTTGAACTCTGACACACTGAAAGTGGCAGGAAAGACCTCTGCGGGGAGTTTATTCCACATACGAACAGTACGGCCAAAGTACGAATTCTCTCTGTAATGCGTGGTGCGGTTCACTGACATATCGACCACAAAGGGATGCGCTCCTGATGAAGAGCGTGTTATACGTGAAAAGTGGCGGGTTTCAGGAACAAGTTCCCTGATTTCATCAGAGCACACTCCGTTGTAGTAGCGATAGAACAGCGAAACACACCCAACATTGCGTCGATGCTCCAATGAGTCAATAGAGTTGGCTACCCTACTGTCACCGATAAGCTTCTTCGCCCTATCCTGTACGCGGTCGAGTAACTTCAAAATAGATTTTGAAGCACCGGCCCATACATGAGAGTTGTATTCCATTTTCGGTCGGATAAAGGTGGTATAAATATTAAGGAGATCAGATGGAGTGAAGTATGTCCTACACCGTCTTAGAAAGCCGAGGCACTTGAATGCTTCTTTTGAGACATGAAAAATGTGATCATTCCATCGAACATCACAGTGAATTTTCATGCCAAGAACATCAAGAGCTTCTGATTCCTCAATATCTATACCATCCATGTTTACAGATGGAGCAGCATGTTCGGTCATACGTCTATGTGTGAGCATAGCACATTGGGTCTTTCGTGCGTTAAAATTTACCCTATTAGCATGACCCCAATTTGAAATTAACAGGAGATCGCGATTTAGCGTATCATTCATATTTTGCCGCATTGCCCGGATCTCCGACGGTTGTGGCCTGTTGCTGAATGAATACGAATGAACTAAGCTGCTGTCATCTGCAAAAGAGTAGATAGGGTTGGAAGTTTGACGTAGAAGGTCATTAAGAAAAATAAGAAAAAGGGTAGGAGAAAGAACGGAGCCTTGCGGTACCCCTGAATTTAACTTGAACTCGTTTGATGAGACCCCATCTACAACAACTCGTATAGTGCGATCTCTGAGAAAGCTCGATACAAATCGAGTGAAGCCATCACCGACACCAAAAGCAATCAGTTTTGACAAAAGTGCTCCATGCCACACTCTGTCAAATGCCTTGGAAATATCTAGAGCCACCACTTTACTTTCGCCAAAGTGATGTATGCTATTACACCACTTCTCCGAAAGGAAAGCAAGTAGGTCCCCCGTAGAGCGGCCCCTACGAAAGCCGTACTGCCGGTCGCTAAGTAAACTGTTGAGCTCCAAATACTTCACAAGATGGAAATTCAACATACTTTCCATAACTTTGGAAAGCGCAGAACAAATTGCAATTGGGCGGTAATTTTCAGGGTTGTTGGCCTCCCCCTTTTTAGGGATCGGCGTTACATTGGCAACCTTCCAACACTTTGGAAATTCACCAGCATGGTACAAAGTGCTAAACAGGCGTGCCAATGGACGTGCTAACGTCGAAAAGCACTGTTTCAAGACCAGTGCTGAGATACCATCCGGCCCAGGAGACTTGTTTACGTTAAGCTTCGCTAAAACCTTTTTAACTGCACGCGCTCGAAAGAATATTTTTGGCATAGTTACAGATACTCCCTCGAGAACGGGTAGTGGTTGACTGCTTTCCGGCAAGTGAGAATTTCTTGCAAACATTTCAGCCAGAAGGTTAGCTTTATCAACCGGGTCAGTGAATACATGGTCGTCCTTTAAAAGAGGTGGAATTGAAGAACTAGCATTATCCTTGACTCTTTTAACGAATGACCAAAAGCTCTTGCTACCCCGTGGAGCATCAAGAACTTTAGTACGAAGGCGCTGCTCGTACAAAGCTTTTTCGCGCCTTAGTACTCTGGCACATGAAGATCTCGCCTTTTTGCGCAGCGAATTAGTATCGGCGTTTTTATTATTACGCCAGATACTAAATGCTTCCTCTCTGGATCTGATTGCATTTCTGCACGTCTGATTGAACCAAGACTTAACTTTCGGTTTAATCAAAATTTGCTTAGATGGAATGAAAGTTTTCATTCCCAGCAAAATGATATTTTCTACCATTTTCGCCATGGCATCGACGTTATTGTCTAGAAAGCATAGCTTCCAATTAAAATGCCGGAAAAACTCGTTGAGCTCAGCCCAACGCGCCTTTTCGTACATATATTTTAAACGCCTCGTAGCTGATTGGGAGACGTTGCGAAGATTAGAGAACGAAAAGGTGGCGGAAATGGTACAATGATCCGAGTTACCAAGAGGTGCATTAACACTCACTTCATACTTTTCAGGGTGCGAAGTGAGAAAAAGGTCGAGAGTGTTGTTATTGTGCCCTTCAACACATGAAATATGTGTTGGCTCATTCACTAGTTGCGCAAGGTCATTATGCGCGGCGAAAAGCTCAGCATATTGGCCTTCTGGGGTTGTGTGGCTCGAATGGTGAAGCCAAGGTGAGTTGTGAACATTGAAATCACCAGCAACGACAATTTCACTGTTCGGACAGCTCTCAAGGATCTTCGAAATTGAATCGGAAAGGGAATCGAAGTGGGATAAGGTTTTATCCCTTGCCGCGTTTGGACTTCTGTAAAGAAACCCGAAATGTAAATAGTGTGTCCTGATTTTGAATTTAACCCAAAGACAGCTAAATTCAGGATCAGACGTGCCTAATGGTTGCTGGCACTGGTACACAACTTCATTACATATGTATATTGCAAGACCCCTGTGTAAATTAAAAAGTGATAGGAGGTGATAACCAGGTATATGAAAATCCTGTGGATCAGAGTCTTCAGACACCTGGGTCTCACATAAGGCGAAAACATCCGGCCGATGGAGACAAATGTGAGCATATACAGAGAAAAAATTGGACCTTAGCCCCCTAATGTTACAGAAGTCAATTCTGAATTGACCTACCATAACAGTATGCAAAACCCAAATCGGACGCTCATTTAGCTGCATCCGTTGCAGTGTTAATGACCGCTATTGAACAGCTTACGGTGTAATCAAGGAAATATGAAATTAAAAGTGACGATGTCTCTTAATTTTATGTTTGACCAGGGTTTTGCCAATTTGCCATATTTTCTTATAAAACTAAACTGAAACTCCCATCAGCTACTCTTTCCCCAACCTAATATTGAGAAAAAGGAGTTAAAATACCACCAGCGTAGTATTTGTTTTTTCTCTTTTTTTTCGCCGTAAACCTCGAAAAATAAACGCTTAGATGGCACTTTTTTGCTTTGCTGCATTCAATTTGAACACATTTAAAAATAAAAAATCCCTAAACAGATGGTTGGTTTTCTTTTTCTCTGTCTTGGCAGCGATCTCATGAACTTAATCCTTCTGCGTTTGAATTCGATCATGGCGTCATATTTTTTAGCTGTTCGTTTTGTGTGTGTGTGTGTGTGTTTTTTTTTTTCACTTTAAAATTTAATGAAACTATTTTTTTATTTAATTAAATATTCCTTTTATTATTTGTTAAATTGATTTTAGTGCGTATAAAATTTTATAACAATCATTTTACAATATTGCCACCAGTTATTGCATTCAAATGCCTTGCCTGGCTGACTGCGAGCAACACCACTCCCTGCTGTTAAATTAAACGCAGATCTGGTTACAGACTGACATAAAAAAATAACACAAGTTTTAAACGGAGACTAATAAAACGTTTTTGGAAAATCAGCAGCAAACTGCTTAAATGAGTGTCATAAAAACTTTTGTGTATACTTTTATTTCTTTATGCTACAAATGTGCATATTTAAAATTGAATATCATTAGTTAAGTCAATGTTGTCTTTTGACAGTTGCTGGCAATCATTTGGACACGCATATTTAATTTAATAGATTTTTTTCCATTTGCATGAGAAGTCAGTGTCTGCAAAGGTGTAACAATTTTTAGCACCCATTATATCTTAAATAGTAATTAGACTGGTGAATAATTGATTTTTTTAGTTATAAAATCAGCCAATATGTAAATAAAATGAAATAAGCTTCCATTTTTAAATTACTACTCTTCTATTTGATGCTCGAAACGTCAGGAATGAACAGCTTTAAAACAACTTAACGAAAGAATTTAATGTTTTTTTGTCAACATGTTAGCAGTTAATTTCCCTGAACGGTTAATAGCTTAACGAAACTTTTTTTTTTTATTAAACGAAAGCACTTTTTTAAAGACTTTAATATATTATTTTAGCAGCAAAAAGTTTTATAATAATATGAAAAAAAACTTACGAAATAGGTTTTTTGAACTTAACGAAACTTAACGAAAGTTACTGGCTTAACTAAAACATGTAGATTGTTGTACTATTTGTGTACATACGTAATCAGTAGATACTTATAACTTGATTTCCATTAATATTATTGATTTAGAGAATTAACGAAAACTGAACTGAAGTACCGTACATATATCTGTGTGAATATATGGTTGAACTTAAAGTTGTGAAGTTCTTTTTCTGTGGGTACTCTTTAGCGCAAAATGTTTGCTTCAAGGAAATGTTAGAAAACTTAACGAAACTTTTTCTTAACAATTTTTAAGGCATTTTTCTTATTCTTTTAGCAGCGAAAGCGTTAAACTAAAGTAAAGAGAAATATTTCTTGTTAGGTTTATCTTAGAACTTAACGAATCTTCGCTTAACCAACTAAAATCTTTACGGTTATTCTCTTATTATTTATATATTCTTTATGCTTTAAACATAGAAAAGTTTTAATGAAAAATTATAACAAAAATTGGTTTAGAGACTTTTCAAAACCTTAACGAACTTGTCTCGCTTAACTGAAATTGTTGGTCCTACATAATCAGTACATATGTATACTCATATGTACACATATACAGATGTATTTATGCAAATAAAGTTATAAATTTCAGTAAAAATTATTAACACAACGAACAAGAAAAGTTAACAAAAAAAATAATTTGTGAAAATTTCTAATGTTAAATTCATTCGCCGCTGCTTATCCAGCCATCCATACAAACGAAAACTCCCGTCTATTTTCCAGCTGTTCTCTACTCCCATAAATGAAAATTCAACTGATCCTGGCTAAAACTATTGCAAAAAAAAAAATAATTTCACCGGCGATCAATATCTTTAAACAAAATTTTTTAAATAAAGTTGAAACAGGTAGAGAGTCTAACAAACAAATAAAGAAGAAATGAAAACAAAACAGATACTGTGATAAACATCATGCAATACAGAAATCTCTTAAGGAGACACGAGAAAGATACCCTGAGTAAATGTCGAGCAAATATTTCTAAACAATGAAAGAAGACTAAAAAGACAGGCGCCTTTTGATCCGCTTAAACTACAAAGGAATCTAAATGTGAAGGTAAGAGTATTGTTTTTTTTTCATATATTTTTTTTATTCAAACTACTTGAATCATTTGTAAACTACAAGCAGAAGAAAAATAACACAATAAGAGTCAAGTAGTCTGACTGTCTGTCTATTCACAAGTCTCAGAACTATCAGGCTACTGTCTAGATTTTAACATTTTAATGACGATTAGATCATGATGTTTATATGAAAAGTTGTTATTTTTGTAGATACTGTATAATTCTTAATCGTTTCCTCTTTCTTTTGCTGTCTCTCTCTCGCTCTCACTCTTCCATTAAAGATGCTGTTTATATGTTTCCTTTTGTTATTAAAGGGATGATAGTCCCCATTTGTTTTTATGTCTGATTTAATTAAAGCAATGCAGTTTTTCCAATTTTTTAATCCTTCAGGCTATTTTCATTTGTTTATACTTAATACAATTTTAATTGAGATTCTTTCTGATGTTTTTGTAAAAGTTTCTATCTTAGATACAATTTTTATGAAATTGATACTTTTTGGAATATCCTACAAAGATTTAAAAAATACAAAATATTAAAGAAACAAAAAAGAAGTTCAGACTAAGAAAATCTCAAGATGTTGTATGTGCTGGTTTTGAAAACAAAATCAATAGCGCACTACACAAAATGACAGGCTATGTGTTCTCTTTAGCAACTGCCAAGCTACATAAATATACATTCTTATATAGAAAGTAGGACTTCTTAACACTAACAGTTCCACCAGATCAATCTAATTAAAAATAGTTGAACGGGGCTGTGAAAAACTCCACAAATACCGTAGCACAATACAATTACTCGAGGTAAATCACTAACACGTAAGATATACAATTTATTACAAAACGCAGTTAATTCAAAGAGAATATGCATAATATCTAGTGAATCGTTAATTATAACAATAGTTATAAAAGTTTTAATAATCATAGAAGCACTGGGATATTTTAAAAATGATAATTCCGTTACATTTGATTAATGGCAATTTATTAAGAAGAATTTTCATCTGGCAACATTAAACAACAACTGCTTCTTCTTAATAAAAAACAAAGTTAGTGGCTATTGTTTTACGTTAACCAACACTAACCTTCAAACAAAAACAGCTGTTGTCACTTGGCCGAGTAAACAAAATTTTTGTTTTGTCCACAAAAAAAATTTGTGAATTATTAAAAAAGTATTATAAAATTCTAGCTATAAACTATTGAATTAATTTAAATTTAGTTTAAACCATGTTAACAGCTAAAATTAGCAAAGTAGGTAAGGTGTTGATATGTGGCATGAAAGGTGTGGGCAAAACTGCTTTGTTGGAACAATTAATATATGGAAATGTTAACATGGAAACTGTAAGTTGATTCCTATGTTAAATACACATTTACTTCAGGTCGATATATTTCAGGAAATACATCCTACCATAGAGGATATTTATGTAGCTAGTGTGGATACAGGCCGTGGCACTAGAGAAACTTTACGTCTATATGATTCGGCTGGCTTGCAAGGAAAAGTTCAGCTACCACGACATTATTTATATTTTCCCGATGGTTATGTTTTGGTGTATGATCCTTCTGACCCACAAAGTTTAGATATGCTGGCAGATATCAAACAAGATATTGATAAAAATAAAGAGAAAAAAGAAGTGCACATTATAGTTTTAGCAAATATGCGAGCCAGGCGCAGAGATACTCCGCCTTCGCCCACACAACAGCAGTTGCAACCAAATCAAGCAGACCCAGTCGAGCTAATACTGAACCGTGCAAATTCTTGGTGCTCCCGCGAGCGTATTAAACATTACACTGTTAATGCCATGGAGAGACCCTCATTGTATGAACCTTTTATTAATCTCTGCTCTAGACTGCACCCACCACAAACAAAATCTTCATTTCCACAACTAAGACAGGTTATGCAAAAAACCCAAAAAATTGAAGGTTGAAATACTGGAATGACTCAGGCCTTAATCTATAAAGTGCTTTGAAGAAAATAATTTACTTTAAAATTAACGCAACAAATATAATAGTATAGTATTAACTTATTTTTAATTTATTCATGCATACATAATTATATACATACATATATTTATAAAATACTCTTCCTTGCAACTAAGATCAAATCTAAAATACAAATCATTTGTATTTAGACAAATTTATCTAAGCTTTATATAAACTTATTTATTTTTACTTAATATTCGGTTTATCTTAACTTTAACACACCTGAAAATTGCAATAATCAAATCTATACTAAATATTTTGTATTTTTATGAGATCCTAAATGATTTATAAAAACTTAAAATAATGTTAATGTAGCATATGGGTAATAAAGGGAACATGAAAAAATCGTAATGTCCAAAATTGTTTAAGGATCCTCCCAACTGGAAAAAGAATTTTTAGCATCAAATATTAGTATCTATATACTTTGACAAAAATTATTGTTTATAAAAGGAAATAAAAATATCAAAGCGAAATTTTGCTAAACTACGAGGTGATTTGTTCTGACAGAAGCTAAAAATGGAACTACATATTCTTATTCTGCTGTATTTATGTATGCTATATAAAAAATCTTAGAAAAAGTTCTGAAGGTGAGTTTAATGCTTGGTAGCTCAGATGTAACCAACTTGCAAAGAAACATTTAACTGTAAGAATTTCGATTATTTCTTCAACAATTCGTCGAAATAATATGCTTGACTTGTATGTCTAATATGCATAAAAAAAATTTTGAATTATTAACAATTTTATCACAAATAGAAACTTATTTCTTACATATGTGTTTACAAAAATATTTTGAAAAGTGTATTAAAAATGGCATTTAAAATTGCTTCCTTTTTGAAATCGATATCCGTCACACCTGATGCTTTTCGATTAACGGATTTCATTTTGTTTCTTACCCACTGTTATTGCCTTCTATTTTAGGCATATTTACAAAAAAAATCATCTGGTAACTTCAATTATCATACTGTTGAAGTGTCAAACTTAACTATAGCTGACGTGAAAAAATTAAAAAAATTCGAAAGTGCTCACGGTAGAATTGCAAAGTCGTAAAAAAGTTGTTGAATTTTATTATTAAAAATTGTTTTAATTTAATACCAACTAAAGCAAAAAAAGTCATTACTACGGTAAAACTACCCCAATAAATGTAAAAACTTTATTTTTTCTAGAAAGAAGGACAAAAGTGAACATAAGTACTAGTTTAAAATCAATGAAAAAAGAAAATGTAGTGAAATCCGAAGATAAATTTTAAGGAATAATGCAAAAAATGTGTTTAAAAAGAGCAAAAATATTTTATAAATGTGTTCCATCAGAGAAATGAAGATAACAAGACATAAAATAGTGATAGAGATTTTTTTCGTATATTTAATTTTTTAAGCTGTCTTTTTGTTACGTTGTAAATTGCTTGCGCTAACTTTGTCGAGCCACTTTAAAAAAAGAATCTTCTGTCCTCTTACTCGTTGCATCCCCCTTTTTTACTCCACCATTAAATTAATGAAAAAGGAAAAAAGTTCACCAATTTTTTGTATTTCACACTGTGGATCACACACATTTAGAAGAAAAAGAAATACAACCAACCAGCTGTGTTGTCTTGCGTACGTATTATTGTTGTTGGATATTTTGACGTTCATTACTTTTGGTATGTTTTCACTCTCCCCCAGTGTAGCCAGGTCTGGGATTTGTCCCAAAATTGGGGATTTTAGCTTATTTTTTGGTCAGATTATCATGGGGAGGGATTTGGGTATTTTTCAGTATACATAATATAATATTATTATCAATTTTGCTTTATTTTACCAGTTTCTTTCATACATATATGTTTATGTATCTTGGCGTTTTTGTTCTCCATATTTCGATTATTTCAAAGCGATGGTATTGAGGATGTTGGTTTTTATAACAATTTGCTCAAAATTTTTAAAACCAGAATTTATTGAATTCGATATTGCCAAAATGGATGTACTAATTGACGATAAGGAAAGTAATTTGGTTGTTGCTGAAATTGATGTTGGCATAGAATGTTCAATGGAATTAGAAGCAAAAAGAGATCAAAAAAATTTTTTTAGATTATTTAACTGCACTAGCAAAAGGAATGCTTAAAATATTCACTGATAGTATGAAAAATTTTGAGCTATTTATAAATTTACAACTCGAAAGCATAGAAAAAAGAATAAATTTGATTCCGTGTATGGAATTTTAAAATATTCTATGGATTCAAAAGTTCCATTGAGCACATACGAATGCATTAACTTAAATAAATGTATGTAATACAATTAATAAAAAAAATGGTTTTTTATGATGCTTAATATACATATATTTATTGGGGACAAAATTGGGGATTTCCAGTTTTAAAATGGGGATTTTTGGGGACAACACTCTTTAATTTGGGGACAACACTCTTTAATTTGGGGACATTAGACAATATTTACCTGACTACAGAGCTCTCCCCCTCGATAAAATATTTCACCCATTGTTTTCTGTCTTTTAAACAATTAAAAAGCTAAAAGTAATCTACTCTGTCTCTCTTTAAACCATTGGTGCATTGGTACATTTTGTTTTTGTTTAACGTATGATATGAAATAAATATATGAAATATATTTTTTGTGTTTTCTTTGCATGTATTTGTTTTTACAACAAAAAATTTTGAATAAACATTTGTTTTTCTTTAAATGCATTGCTCTTCCATAAGGAACTTGTGGGCACCGCGGCTTTTAACTGTTCGTATATAGAGCTGCCATACCATATTCTTATGCACGTGATGGCATTTGTATTAGGAATAGTTTTTTTTTGTATTGTTTGAGAAAAATTTAACAACATTTATTAATCCAGAAATAATGTTGGACCTGGTTCACAAGATAAGTTTTTATTCAGCTGAAAGGAAGAGAGAAATTTATATTACATTATTTATATATTATATTATATATATTAATATAGTTACTTTGCCAAAAAATGTACTGAAAAATATGTCAACAAAGCATTTGACAAAGTTAGTCCCCGTCCAGACTTGAAATTTTATTAGCTGCAATAATTGTTTTTTTGGTGCGAGTGGTAAGAAGCTTGGGGAGGGTACAGAGTTTCATGTGCTCGGCAATTCGCACTATGTGTATTTGACGTTTTATTGTATTTCTTCAATTATATGAAAAACAAAATAAAACGAAAATTAAATTAATATGTGATGCATACAATTTTTTAAGTTAAAAATATTGAAAATAAATGTTTCTGTGGTGGTGTAAATACAATAATTGCAAAATTAGATTTTTATAATTTGGAAACTTACTGCCGATTTCACGATGTCGAAAGAATTTTGAATTTTATTTTCATTCGTACAAATACATTTGATACAAAAACAAAATTTTAGAATTTGTTTTTGTATCAAATGTATTTGTACGAATGAAAACATATGGAAATTTTCTTTCGACATAGTGAAATAGGCCGTTATTTTATATTTTAAAGAATTGCAGCCAATAAAATTGCAAATCTGGACGGGGACTAACTGGCGCATAAATACAAATGGCGAATCAAGGCAAAATGTATCGCCTGGCTGTTGATACCAAGGCAAATTCATTACCAGGTATATGCACAGCTACAACAATGTATCAACAAAACAAACAACAGGCATTTTGTTTGTGAAAACGGCGATTTCATTACCTACGCTGTCAAAATTCTCCATGCGTAAAAAATTACATATAAATGGCGCCGGCAAATATGTACCAAATTTGACAGTGTGGGTAATGGATAAATTCGCCACTGCATCGACCTGATAATTAATTCGCCTTAGATACGTTACCTATTATTAATTCGCCTTAATGTATATTTTGGTGAATAATTTGCTGCTTCTACTACTTTTTCATGAAGCTGAGAAATAAAAAATGTGGCAGCCTTTACACCTCGATTTGTCATCATTACTGGCTCACATTTTATTAAAAAAAAAAAATTCCACAGAAATGTCAAATTTTCTGAGTAACAACAACAAAAATTACCACATCTAATCATATTAAGAACGGCGCGGTAAATAGAAGTGAATCTTAAAAATATATGTGTGAAAAAAAAGTGAAGTGTTTTCTTATAAAATTGATAATTGCTAATAAAGAAAATCAAACGTTCATATATACAAATATATATATACATAAGTACATATAAGCAAATGAATTAACCAAAAAATGTTAAAAGTGCGAAACAGATATGTGAATTAACTTGAGAAAAAGCAAAAGTGTGGAATTTCATGCATAGAGAATCAATCATACATACATACATATGCACGTACGTAGTATCTTTTCAACTTTCTAGTTTGCTATTTGCAAACATATGGTAAACATTTCACATATCTCTTTTGTAAATTCTTTAAAGTGCAAATAGTTTTCCTTATTAAAAAATCGTCAGGTGTTTCAAAGCCATTGTTAGTGTGAGAATGTTCAACGTAATTTTTTTAAAGTAATGTGAATTCACGTTTGTTCTAGGTGATTTTATTAAAACTATGTGCGTATGTATACAACATTGCCAAATGATAAAGTAGCAGTAACAAAAACAACAATTACAGCAATAACAACATACGTACACACATATTATGTATATGAAATTGCATTCTATTTTAATTGAGTCGTTGGTGTGTTGTTGTTTTTTTAAGGTTATATGTGGGAGTTGTCTGTGTGAGTGGCTATAATTGTTTGGTGGGTCTGTTTGTAAGTAAAATTTAGTCGAAAATATTTTTGAAACAAGAACAGTATTAATATATGTACCTAATAACTATTGGCCAATTTTTTCGTATTTTGCTTAAGACTTATAAATCCTTAACCAGTTTCAAATTATTTTAGAGAAAAAAAATTATTTTACATGAGATATTTTATGTATGAAAGTAATAAAGTCTGCGTGTACATACCTATGTATGTTTGAACGTGTTCGTATAGGTAGAACGTTATGGGCATTTGTACATGTTTTTGTATGTAGGTAAGCAAAAATTTTCTTTAAATATTTAGCAGGTAGATGATTTGTCTATAATGCAGAAAAACCACCATATGATTTATAAAGTGAGGAAATGGTTGACCCACATACATACATATGTATGGTTATATGCATTCAGTTATAATTATAACTTAAGTTAGATTTTTATAAAAAAATTTTCTTGTGTTCACTTTCCATCAATAAAACGCGAGTCAAGGAAGAAAGATTTTAGTGTATACTTTTGAAATCATTTTCTCTACATTATAATATTGGTCATGCAGATGTTGAATGGAGCAAATGTAGTTTTCTGAATTCTTAATGCTTGCTTTGATATGCAAAGATATTCCACAATTTTGTTTATGTTAAAAAATTGATTTTATATGCAACACTTAAATTTCTCATTTACAGAAAAAAAAATTTAAATGAAACAAAACAGAAATATGCAACAATGTGAACACAATATATAAATTTATGTATGTATGTGTTAATTAATAGCTAATGTGTTCCTTAAATCCTTATACATACCTACAAATATAATATTAAATCATGATATTCTACCGGAATTAAGTACTCAAATATCCTTTAAACAACATATGTAAATACATATAAAACAAAACGAACTCACCAGCTACAGTCGAATTAGGGAAAAGAAAAACTATAAATAAATCAAAACAAATTCTCTATTTAAATTTAATTTTCTACTCATAAACGGTGGTTATTGGTGGGCAATTTTTCTAAAATTGCTTACACCAAACCCTACAACAGCCGAAAAATTCCGAAATCCTCAAATCCTGCATCGGCGCTACAAAAGCTAAAAGCCAAGGCTACTGGCACAACGGTAAAACGCAGCAAAAAATCAACAAAGCTAACGAAACAGCAACAACAACAGCAGCAGCAACAACAATTTCAACTTCAACAACAATCAAATTTTGTGTTAGGCACAGCATCATCATCAAATCAAACAGCGTTGCAGCAAAGTGGTGGCTCCTTTCAGGGAGTCATCGGTGGCAGTGCAGGCACAGATTATCATACTCAAAGCCACAGTTATAGTTATCAACAACGCAGTGGCGCCTCTAAAAGCGACACTGGGTTTGGTGGCGTTGGTGGTGCGACCAGTGGAGGTGCGACCACCAGTGACGACATTGCTGCAACTTTTTCTAAAACAATCTTCTCTCCAAATCAAACACAAAAATCTTCTTCGTCCTTTCATCCTTCATCGTCATATCAGCAATATCATCAGCAGTATAATCAAATTAATAATCACAACCATAATAGTAATCCTCCACACACCAATAGTGCCAACATTAACAATTTTACAAACTTCTCTTCTTCGTCTCAACCAGCGATGATGATGAAACAAAAGACATCATTAGGCGAGCGTATTGGCGATGAGGTGCGTGAGCTGAAATTGGGATGTACATTTAATACCAGAAATACAACGAATGCATTTCATACAATTAAATGTAAGTAGATGCATACACTTTTTTTATTCAATAATTATGAGCGAATTAATAATTTTCGAATTCTTTAGTCTGTCTTCTTCGGTAGTCCTTCCTACTAAGCATTGTTTTAGAGTTAAACAAAATTTTTCTTTTTATAGATCTTCGTATATTTCAATTCGTATAATTTTAAATTGAATATTATATTGAACAAATTCATGCCAACGAAATTTTTATGCAAGGTTGAACACTTAAATTAAAATAAAATATATACTCGTAATTAATGAAGTACATGCTTTTTCAAAATCTTGCATTGTAACGGCACTTAAAATCGAAACGTCCATAATTCAATTAAATCGATAAATGCAATTTTTATCAAAAGAAGAAATAATAAATATACAAATAAACATAAAAATGGTATAAGCAAGAGATGGAAATCTAGTTTGAAATAAAAATTTCTTTAAACTGCAAATAATAAAATTAAAATCGTTATTTTTTTAAGTCTCCAAAATCGAATATAATTTTGGACAAAAACATTTTTAAAACATAAATCATAAAAAATAATTTTTATAAATAAGCAAAAACGACAAAAAAATAGAATTTGTTTTTGCTTCAAATGTATTTATACGAATGAAAACATATGGAAAACATTTTTTCGACATGAAATAGGCAGTTAAGTTAGTTCCATAAAATAAATTAAAAAAGACATTTTTGAAATATTACAAAATTTGAAGACAAGCTAAATCAACAAAATGTCACTTAATCTAAAAAAAATCTCAAAAGTATTTAAAGTAGGTTTTATGGAATTTCGAAAAAAAATTTAAATATTTTGTTGGACGTACAGTTTGCGATTGACCTCACCACCAGATGTCAGTACTTACCCACCGTAGCACTTTAATGTCAGAAACACGAAATTCGGGAAAATATCATTGAATTATTCCACTAAAACAATTAGTTCTTTTCTTTTTTATTTATGCAGCCTATAGGGTCATATTTAATAACAAATTTAATAGTCTTAATTAAAATTTAATGAAAATTTAAATCGCGTGAGTGGAATGCCACATCACGAGTATGAGTTAACGTCTCGGCTTTACTAATTATTTTTTCGTATAATGCAACGATTTTTCAAACGATTGTGTTGCTTCTCAAAAATAATAAATTATGTTGTTTTCTCCATGGCGAATTCATCAAGGTGATCTGGAGAGCAGAGGTGTATTCTTCAGATTCACATTTTTCCGTAATTTTTTTTTTTTTTTTTTTGACATCATCACATGGGGCGAGTAAATCTTGTATCAATGTGCCTTTTGTTTTCCCATTTAGAACTTTGTACTGTGTTTTATTTAAATAATTGTAACCTTTTCGATGCGTCGACTATACCCACCAGCCAATAAAATACCTGATACACTATCAGTGCCTTATATGTACATATTCGTATTCCGGTAATGAGATGTCCAAAGATCTTAATTAATAAAATTTTACATTTATTTAAGCATGTACTCAAGTATTTATGTTTTAAATTTTATTTATTTATTTTATTTATTTAAAAATTCTAAATTGTATAAATAGATGAGCTTTAGAATTTTTTAAACATAAGGGGTAAAAAATCTACTGATGAATTGGTATGCCTACCAACGAAATATATATCTAGATATTGCTAACCCGCAACAAATAAATAAGATCTTAATTAACTTTATATACTATTTTTTTAAATTTTTATTTAAATAAACATCCATATAAATATATATATATTATTACAAATCGATATTTCTGTTAACAGTTCATCAGGAAATAGACAATTAAAAGTTAATAAATTATTTAAAATTATAAATATTGTTTTGTGTATTGAATGCTCCTAAGATGCTAACAAATTGTTATGCAACATAAATAAATTGATCTTAATTAACTTATCTATGAATAAAATTCAAGGACAGCTTTGCCTTCGGTCACCTGTACAGGAAAGAAGATTTTATTGAGAAATTTGTTCATAAAACAAATTAATATTATTTTCAGACAACTAACTGCTCTTATGTCACTTATATTACAACATATTTGTTAAATTAAAGTAATTCTTTCGGAATATGATGTGACGTAAGTTTTATGTTTTAAAAAAGATAGTCATCAATTTGCCATAATAAATATATTCTTTTGTCTACCAATGATATGTTTGCTGGGAAAAAAATGATACATACACACATATCGAATATATGTACATATATTTTTTTCTTTTGTTTTGATAAGTTTCTAATCCTAAGATAAGAGGTGTGTGTATCTTAACATTTATAAATTTAGTTGGAAGTCAACTAGTGATGTTACGGTTACTCGTATTCGTATTCGATTGTTCGACTATTCGCCTATTTTAAGATATTCGTATTCGCCAAATTCATGCGAATATTTCTCAAATAATTTGCACATACATTTTCCCAAAGAAAATCATACAAAAAAGTAGTACATAAAATGTACAAAAATATATTAATTTATATTAATTTTTATTTAAAGAAAGAAAGACCTTTATCTTTGACGCAAGATAATAATCTTCTAAAAAAAAACAAAATTATATTTCGTAACTATCATTTAAAAGTTAAAAAAGTCTTATATGTAAATTCATATCACATTAAGTTATTAATCAATTCTCAGTAGAGGAATGAATGTTGGACGTTAAAAATGGAAGAACTAAAATTTAATATGTGAAAGTCCACCGAGAAACGTTGCTGCGCAATCTGCGAAAATATGTTCTCCCAAACAACACTGAATTACTAATTAAAAGCGTAATGTAATTTTAAAATGTTCAGTAGCGGTCTTCAAATTCGGTGTGACAGTTTTTTTTTTCAATTAATTGTTACTGACGCCAAGGGAGGGATTTTTTCCAATTAAATTTGAAATATTATGTGGCTCTAAACCTTAAAATTAATGTTCGTATTCGGCGAATACTGTTTCAAATATTCGTATTCGTATACGCGAATACTAAATATTGATATTCGTAACATCACTAAAGACTACTGATGATTTGGCATAAACGCCAAAGAAATGCTTATAGACAGACAATGTTAACATACATACTCATACTCGTATGTACAATAAACGAATAATTTTTTTAAATTTTATATTTTTAATTTGTTTCTAATAATTTCCTTTATTTTCCAGATGATTTTAAACCAGCAAGTGTTGATAAAAATCGTGTTGCTACTGTAGATGTTGGCTCAAATAATCAAGTTACTGTTACTGTGCCAAATTTAGGTAAGTCTTTATTTTATATAAAACGTGTTTCTATTTTTTATGTATTTTTATTCATGTACACCATGCGGCACACCAACCAACCACCAACAGATATTATTATTGTTTTTATTTCATTTTGTTTATCGAAACTACAAAATTTCTGTGTATACCGTAAAGAATATACAGAAATTTTTATGATAAATTTTTTATTAAAATGTTGATAAAGCTTAAAAAATATGTACATATGTATGTATTCTTACATATTGTTTATAACTAAAACGTAAAAAAAAAATATTGTTAATGAACTTGTGGCGATGAGCCTGAAAGTCTAAAAAATATAATTTTTGAAAATTCAGCAGTTATACAAAAATAAAAATAGGAAGGCCGTCTCAGAGTAGTGCGCAATAAAAAAGATACGCTAAAAGGACGAAACTCTTGATGTTTTCTTTTTAAATCACTCTTTCGTATATTTAACATTCAATACTATTTATTAATAGAAAAATGTCAACTTTTCAAAATAATAAAAATATACCGCGTATTTTTTTTTTTTTTTTTTTTTTTTTTGTAGAACCATTCTACTCAGCTCGCTGTGTTTTGTTGGGGTTGCCCTCGTCTGTTTAATTTGCATGTGTAAACGATATTTAACAATTGAAAATGTATTTTTTATTACCTAAAATTATATTAAAATGCCTCTTAATAACATTGTACACACATACATATGTATGTACATACAATTGTAGATACGTGTTTCGCAATTAGCTACCAGTTGAATTTAATTGAATTCTAAACAAAATTTAACAAGACTGCAGACAAAATTAATGTTTTGCGTTATTAAATTTAAGTAAATATTCCTAACAACTGCCTTAAAAACAAAGTCGCGAAAACAAGCAAATGAGAGAATGTTGGAATACTTTATTATAGGTGGAACATAATTTAAATCAATAATTTGATTACAAAAGTAGAGAAAAAAATTAGAAGGTTTCACATCTACCAATTCCGTAGAAAATACCATGTCTTTTTCTATTTTTAGGATACTTCATGAAGTGATTTTATAAAATTACATTAAATGTAGTAGAAAATGTTGTTTTTTTTAGTTAATTTTAATTGGAAATATATAACTTATCTCTGAAACAAATTATAGTTTTTGTAATATTTAAAAAAACTACTGCTAAAATGGCTTTACAATTCTCAAAGTTATTGAAATTGGTTAAAAGGTTATGCCAATGTACCGTAACAAAAAATATACTCTCGCATACAGCAACTTTGCGCCCAACAAGCTTAGTTTTCAAAATGTACTTTTGCCAAAAAGCAGCTTTTCATAAATTATTCTTTCCAAAAATATTTTAACAGAAATGTACCATTTCACGAACTAAATTCGAAAAAGCTAAAAATTTTTTTATAAAAAGAAGCTTAGAGGGTGCTGTTGGTACTTAGCGCGTTGACTACAAAGCAAACTACGACTTAGGACCAGGGTTCAAACACTGGTTAGACCAAGTCAATCAACATCATACATTTCTCTGATGTGCTTTAGTGTAGCATTGTATTTATTGTTGTTAAACTGTTTAACTAATGAAGACATTGACTTGGTCACTAAAAAAAGGTTCCTGCGGCGACTGATACAGCTTCCAGGTAATATACACTGCAGCATCCTCCTTCGTTGGTAGTCTTATCCCTACAACAATAACATTTGCCGCTACATTTTCCTCCAATTGTCAAAGCAAATGCAACAATATTTTAATAGAAATATTAGATTATTGTGCCGGCTTCGCCGGAAGCTATTTTCTTATATGGAGGAACCATTCTCCCCACTCATCAACTCCTATTTTATGCTTGGCTATTTTAAATCGAACGACGACATGTGGCGGACGTAGCACCATCTGTCCTTCAACAACATAAAAAATTTTGTTGTACTTGAAATACGAGCGATGACGCTTCTCGTGAATGGGGCGGACGTAGCGCCATCTTTCTGTCAATATGATGCGACGAATCTCGTAAACGAGGCGGACATAGCGCCATCTGTTATTCAACAAAAATAATTTTGTTCTGTTTGAAATACGATTTGGATTAATAGTTTAGTAAATACAGGAATTGCCCCGTCCCTCCCCTCCTCGTGCGGTTTAAACTATACTTTAAAACCTAATCTCATACCTACCAAATATGCATAAAAAATTTCATTAAAATCGGTCTAGCCGTTTCATGACACGAAATTTTTATAAATTAGAAGAAGAAGATAGGTATAATGAAAACTAACCTAACTTCTTAACATACTTAATTTTTGACAGTTCAGGTTTACACAGCTGGTGATGACGTATCTAAGCTAATAAGGCCACCTGGTAATGAATTCGCCTTGCTTACACTACTTCTAAAGGTATTCCGGCTGTTACCAATGCATTGTTTGTTTTAATTTTACTGTGGTGCATAATTTTTCTTTGCACATATTTATTTTTATATAAAAACTTTCAAAATTAATTTGAAAACCCCACAAAATTTTATTCTGTTTGTAAGTAATAATTTGACATTTGCGAAACATAAATACACAACTACGGCAGTGGTGACAGCTTTATTTATACTAGTGTGCACCAACGGTCGACCCAATTGACAATGTTCTAGTCATAGAAAGAAATATCATAAAAAATCTTTTATAAAACAGTCACACAACAACCAAAACTAAAATTATTTAATGATACATTTGTATGAATTCACAAAAATTAAAAATAAAAACAGAATGATTAAATGCAAAAACAAAATACCTTCCATTTATCTAAATCCATTTACCATGCACATGTTTTTATAGACCTCAAATTAAAACGTGACTTTTCACTCGCAAGCATACGGTTCAGGTCACCTCCTTGTTGGCAAACAATTTTAGTGTTCCTAGAATAATTATGATAGTTTTTGTGTTCACATTATAAAAGGTTGCTCTTTGCTTAGATAGACTAGAAATTTGCAATCGATATCTAAAGAAAATTAACAAGGGGCTGTGTACATATTATGAACGCTCCTGGGGGGGTTAAAGATTTGTTACGGATTGGAAATTTTGCACTGAAAAATTATTAAAAAGCGTTACCGTTGGGGGGGTGGTTAAAATCTCTGAAAATAGCGTTACGTAATATGTGCACAGCCCCCAAGCCTGTGCCACACGTAGGGGATGACCCCTGAGTGCTGGTCCTAATTAAAAAAAAAAAAAAAAACAGTCTTATCAGATTTGCCTTTACTTTAGTCAGCTCAGATCCGATAACATGTTCGGATTTATGTTTTTTCGGCGATATAGATCGATTACGTACATATGTATAGTAAATAAAGGAAAGGAAATGATCGGTTATTTGTATATTTCAAAGAAGGTAAATAATGAAAGAAAAATTTTCTTCAGGCAACTTTTATTTTAGTTTATTGCATTTTTTACTTGTTTTTATTTTATTTAACTAAAACATAGTTATTTCCTTGAAGACATTTAAGTTCGTTCGGTGCAGCCAGTCAGACAGTTTTGTTTCGTCCCTGCTAAACTTGTTTCAGTTTTTAATTGAATTACATGAAATGAAATAAACTTAAATAAACTTTAATAAACAAAAATAGTGCCGATACTTGTTGGCTCTCTGGCTGGCTGGTGGCTAAGTTTGTCATAATCTGTTGGCAATTCTTTTTGGTTTGCAGTTTGACCCAAAAAGTTGCTGAAAATTTTTGCTTTTTATTATTATTTCGTTGTTGTTATTTAGTATTTTGTATCTATTTGAATTCATTCATTCGAGTTTGTGTGTAGTTTTCTTTCTTATCTTGTTTTATGCGAGCGAGTGTGTGTGTGTCTTTATAAATTTTATTTATACCAACAATTCCCTTTCACTTTTTTAAATGTTTTGCGTTGTTTTTTATATATATATTTTTTATATACTATATTATATTTTTTTCACTTTAATGCATGTTGTATTTTTTAATTCCAGTACAAATGATTATGCAAATCAGATGTATGATCCGTGTTGTTATTTGTATAACATTTTTTTCTCCGAATGTTTATTTTAAAATTTGATTTTTAAATTGAAAATACATAGTATAACAAACTTTTAATTAAAAATCACATAGAAAACGTTTATCGCCAGGTATAATTGAAAACGAGTTGTTTTACAGATGGGTGCCTGAATAATTACATGAGTTAATTTTAATTTGCAAATAGGGCAAGTAAATGCAAGCTCTTAGGGATTGTTGATACAATTAAAAAAAAAAATTGGCAAATTTATAGCAGGTGTAAATCTCTTAGCAAAATGGCTACAGGGCTGAACAATAATATTTGTGTGTTAACAAAATGATAAGAAAAACAAATAAAAGGATTTAACAGAGCTCTGTTAAGAGGTTATCATTGAACTGCTGCAAGACATATAACCAGATATTGATTTGTTTTCAAACAGTTTAATTCCCTCATACGTTCCGTAAAATAAGTTACGGCAAAGTTCTTTGGGTGGAAAATCACCCATGTGTAGGATTTCCTGTTTTAATGAAAATATAGAATCTTTGCCATTTAAAAAATCATTTTAGAAATAAAAGATAATTAAAATCTGGAAAGAAAAGAAAGTATGAGTTTTTTTTTTTTTTGTGCCTAGGACCAGCACGCAGGGTATGACCTCTACTTATGCCATGCATTGCGCCAGAACTAGGAAGAAGGGGATAGGATACAGAGTTTAGATGGTGAAATGTAGAAGAACGCTTAATGGTGTTAAGGAGACGCATTAATTTTTTTTAAGCTGTGTGCGCAGTCATTTTTGTCAATTGTTTTACTTCGCCGACGATTCTGCTAACGGACGAAGGATGGTACTGTGGTATACATTACCTTGGAACTGTACCAATTCCAATTCCAATAACAATTAATACAATACCACACTAATGCATATTACAGAAATTAATGGCGTTGATTGACTTGCTCTGGCCACCACTCTCTCAAAATGATTTTCCTCTTATGATTTACCTCTTACGTTACATAAATTAATGTCGTGGAGCAGTTAGAGAGTTATACCAATTAAGAAAGTTTACTATTCGTACCAACTGGTAAGATGAGAAGTGGATATCAAATGACATGGGAGAAAAAGACCAAAATGGCAACACTGACTCTGTGTTTTTATTTCTCCAGTATACAGCTGTATAAATATCAAATAACATTCCAAAAAAGAAAAAATATAAATTTTAGAGACATAAAGTTAGCGAAGCGTTAATAAAAGTTTTAAAAATGTTAAAGAAAAATTTATTTCTTTAATAAAAAAAAAAATGAAAACATGAAATGAAATGTTGTCTGAAAGCACAAAATTCTTATCAAACATTAAAAATATGCATACATACATACATACATATATTTTTTAAACTTATTTAATAGATTAAGTCTGATACTTTTTTGTGCATTTTGATTACGTTTTGTCTACTTATGAATAAGCTTTTGGTTAGAAAGTAAATGCAATTTCATAACACAAACTTCGAGAATGATAAGAAGTTTAATTATTTTTTTTTTATAATTGACTTTTACTGCGGTATTGGCCCCCAATAGCCTTGCTTATCGTTTATTATATTTTTTTCTAAGTTTATATTTGAGGGAAATGTTATTTAGTCAATTTATTTATTCTTTTTTCCTTAAAAGAAAATGTGAAAATTAAATTCGTTTAAAAATGCTTGTTTTATAAATGAAATTTGTCCAAAGGTAGTTTTGATTCATAGCCTACTAAAAACTTTTCTTATCTATAATTCAACAAGATATACAAGGATTTAAATCAAACTGCTTACAATTTATCTGGTTATTAAGCTATTGAATAACTTCTATCATGTGCTTTGAGGCGACCGAATCAAGAAATTTTGAAACTTTTGTTTCTTAAGTCTTTTGTTTTTGAAACGAAAAAACCTGACACTAACACCCAATTTACAAAATTTTGAAAAAAGACATGAAACTAAAAGACATCGTATGGACACACAAAGATTTTGGTAGCAACTTCAAAAGGGAACTCAGTAAAAACGACGTCGCAAAAGTCATCATGTGAATTGGGTGTACGTTTGTTTCTTAAGTCTTTTGTTTTTGAAACGAAAAAACCTGACACTAACTTTGTTTCTTAAGTCTTGTTTTTGAAACGAAAAAACCTGACACTAAGTTTGTTTCTTAAGTCTTGTTTTTGAAACGAAAAAACCTAACACTAATGGTGTTTTCTTTTCTACACACAAAATGGCACCTTGTTGAAAGGCACATGAATAAAATGTCTTGCCAACCCTGTTACAATGCAACTCATTATTTCAACAGAATAAAACTCGATTTATGAAAAAGTGGAACGCACTGTTTTTAACAGCGAAGCTTTTTCTACACAACTAAAAAAAATTCAACAAATCCTTTGACACGCGGATGAGGGCTACGACTTAATAAATTTAACATATCTTCCTCATCACATGAGGAGGATGAATCCAATAATTGACTGACAGTCATTTCTGCACATATAATAGATGCGGCAATATCCATATTTTTAACATTTTTGTTTAAAATTGCTGAATATGTTAAAAAATTCACAAATTTATTTTCATACAATACGTAAACATGAAAATACAGCTGCCAGATAGCTGATTTATCGATCTGAACTTTTAACGATTTTTTCATATGAAGATTTTGTTATGAGAGCAATTTTATAACACAATTTGGTGAATGCTAGATCTTGTTGTACTAATAAGGCCACTTGGTATTATTCGCTTTGCTGTTTTACAGGGCACTTACAACACTGCCGATTTTAACGGGGCAAAAAGTGCAATGCCTTCCACCATTATTGAGGGCAATTTTTTTAGAATCAAACACACTGCCCTTTTAGAGAGCAAAACATTTTTAAGAAACAAACACGAAAGTACACTTTCTGCATGGAGATGTAGCATTTTTTTGTAGAAAAGAAAACACCATAAGTTTGTTTCTTAAGTCTTTTGTTTTTTTAAGTATTTAAATCGCCCAATGTATGTTAACCCCTAAAGTATGCTATCGATTTTGATCAAAACAACGGAGTTATTAAACAAAACGTGATAATATAATTGCATAAATTGATAAAAAAAATGCTATGCAATAGCTTTATCGCGGCTGTCCCCGAGTGCCACATGTCTTTTTTACTATTATGTTTGTTTGAGAACTTGACATAATAATGAGTACCTGGTACCTGGTTCCATCCAAATTTCTCCATGTTTAATCAAGGTCACAAGTTTCGAAAGATTTTGTTCTATCAAAAATCCAATTGGCGAGGTTCCTTTCCTACTGCTGGTTAACTTGATTTAACAAAGTGTCAAAAAACTGTCCACAGCTTAATGTTCCTCTTAGCTTTGAGTTATCAATACCAATCAATACCCTGATTTTGGTATCCGAAAAGTTGTCGAACGTTAGTACGTCTTATATGTAGATTTACTTTAGTTAGAACCCTAACTAAGTTAAATCTGTATAACCGCCGTTGAAGCGATACGTTTGAACCCAAAGGTCTCTTATCTGGTATTACTTTTATATTTTCGATTGCAGGGTCCATAATTCCCTGAATTGTTTTTACAAATAGTCCACAAGCCTTTTTATGTTAATCTAAGCATAGATGTGATTTGATGTAAATTCCCTATTCAATGCAGAGAGGTAAATTCTGTTAGACTAGTATAGTTTTCAACGATCTTTGAAGTGATAGAATCCGTAGTGTAAATTGGAAGCGGTTTGAGCTTGTAGTTTCGTTTTTGCATACTCCGACTACGGATCAATCATAGGAAATCAATTGAACTCTGGCGTCCTTATTTGGTGAGCTGTCTACTTTAATTCTATTGAAATTTCGGCTAGTCAAATGTCATAATTTTCCCTCTGGGTTATTGCAACTCCCCATTTTTTTTTCTCAACATGATTTTTTAAACTTTTATATCTGTATAAAATTTCTATTTCTAGTTAGTTCCGGTGTGCCTCATACCATTTATAAAGGAAATCAAAAGAAATACACAAAAGAATGTATACTCATATATGACAAAAGGACTGGTGATATTACATTAGAGAAATTAAATCACAATATACAAGTAAAAAAGACGCGGTAAGTTCTCTATTAAACTATTTAAATACATTTAATAAAATTTTATTGTTTTTATTGTTAATTATATTCCTGTTATGTGCTTTATTCTTTCGGCAGTGAAATGACAAACAAACCTAGTGTACCTACGCCTGTAGCTATGCCGCCGATAGCGGCTGTCTCAATAACTGCCCCATTAGCAGCTTCCTCTTTAGGACCAGCACCAAGATTAGAAAACAGTACAATGAGAATATCGTCAAAAACAAAAGTTTCCACTGGCAATAGAAGAAATACTATAAGTAAGTTCTATTTTTTTGTTTACTCTAAAGTAGGCTGACTTCCAAAAAGTCAACTGCTTTGTGTTTGAACAAAGCATCACATTTCATAACGCCGCTGTACAATAATTTTATATACAATGTATACCATTTCAAAACGGCGCCGGCATTGGTTTTATAGTTGATGCATTGTTTCGGAACTTTGCATATGTATACAAACTTTGTTTACGAACGTTTTGGAAGTCAGCCGTAGTTATTCAATATTTTGAGAGTTGTATTTTTGCGACGTACAAACAATTGCAACATTAAAAGCCTTAAATGGCACTTTATTTTGGACTGTATTCCAAATTTTATTAAATATTATTAATTTTTTTATTTAGCATTATAAGAAGTAAAATAAATTTTCAAAAATATGCGAAAAAATTTTCAGAACAATCTATATTATTAACACTTTTGACATTTGCTTCCGTAAAAAATTTCCATAATTTACGAACATTCGGCAATAAATTTCCGAAAATTCTAATACGGTTTTGCGATTCGATAGAAATGCATAATAACACCCCGGTAATTGCATTATTTGCGATATATCTACTTTTCGGTTTTTGGGGTTCACTTTTTTCTTTCATAAATAAAATACTCTCCAGAGAATTTTAAATAATTTAATTATTTAATTTTTAGTTGAATTAAAGAGTCGCAACTCTCCCATGCAAGGTTCGCCCTCAGCGGGAATAAGTCATCATAATAACAAAAGTCCACAATCGGCTCCAGCGTAAGTATTTTAAATCTATACTTTATAAATATTCAAATAAAATTGGTAAAATTTTCTTTTCGCTCTAGGTGGAACGCTAACAATGGACAAGCCACATTACCAAGTATACCCATGATTGTTGACGATGATGATTCAATATTTGGTATTGGTGGTGGTGGCAGTGGCGGCGGTGCAGGTGCTGGCGGTAGCAGTGGTGGTGTTGCGAATATATCGGCTTCTTCCTCCTCCTCAACATCCAGTCATATTCAAAACAATTCAGGACACGAATATGATTTACCACAATTACAATATTCAACAGCACCTCCAACAAAACAATCAAAACAATCACATCACAATAGTAATAATCAAAAGCGACACAACAATCATCAGCGGCATCAGCAACAGCAGCATCAGCAACAGCAACAACAGCAGCAGCAACAACAAGCACTATCCTTACAAACGCAACAACAACAGGTGCAACAGTGGCAACAACAATTACAACAGCAGCAACAACAACAACAACAAAATCAATTTAATCGTTACAACTCTAATGGCAATTCCTCCTCGACTTCCTCATTGTTATATAGTAATAATCATCATAATAATAACAACAATAATAATCATCATAGCAATAATATCAATATACGAAATAGTAACCATCATCATAACAACACTAGCAGCAGCAGCAATATAAATCATCATCAAAACGATCTTGCCTCATCGCCAACATTGGCCAGTGAAGCAGCAGCTCTAGAACAGGTATGTTCAGTTTACAATTTCCATTTTTAATATTCAATAATTTCATAACGAAACCACACCGGGCTCCGAAAAATTTGTCCATTAAAAACTTGCCGAGAAGAGGAAAGTTAGAGGAAAGCTTTGCTTTTAGTAAATTTACAAAAATTTAGTCAGATCGTGAGAGGAAGCGTCACACTCGTGTTAGCAGGAAGTTGCTCAAATACTCACTGAACCATTTGCTAAACTCAAACTGAATTATTTGCAAGTAACTTTGCACGATTCTGCTCAATTAACAAATTATGGGAAGATTGGATGTCACAATTTAGGAACACACCGTTGGAGAGAGGGGTGGGAGGGTACGCTTTGTCATCTTGGTGATATCTAGAGCTTGGTGCTGTGAATGCTGAGGAAAATGGTATATGTCTTCTTCAGAGATTACCTTTTGCCAATTACCCATACAGCTTATATGTTACTACCCAATCTCTGAAACAGCCGGGCAGCGGATTGAAATACTCGTATAGAGAAGATAGAGGAAGTAGGTAATCTTTGTTAGTCTGTTAGAAGGTTGAAAGAGCACCTAAGGTCTCCCTCAAGACCACAGTCAATAGAAAATTTATCTTTAGCTGTTCTCTTTCGAGGCTTTAACAGTAACCAAAACTGGTTCCACTGGAACCAGTAAGCCCCACGGGAGATTGTCTACCCGGTGGGTAGTGAGTGATGATCCTAAATTTGACTTTGATATGCGAGATGCATATCTGTCCTCTTGGGAATGGATGTGCTATTGGCATACTAATTCTCCTTGAAGGATATGCTAGCACCCATCGCTCCACCCTCGTTGGGTAGTGGCTGGTTATTGGTAAGGTTTCCTTCGGGAGTACACGAGGTGACTGGTTGCTACCAAAACTTGACAGAGAGGTATTTGTGTAAGCACTGATGCTCGCCCAGTGCTTGTGGCTTGATGGACTTCGGTCTTGTAATTGTGAAGCCTATATGTGTAATTGCTAAACAACAGATAAAATATATTATATAGCTCGAACACTTAAGCAAGCTGTTTTCGTATAGGAGGTGGACCATGCATAAGGAGTTGCCACCTTTTGTAACCCTCGAGGTCAGACTTGTGTGCCATCGGGGGTGCTTGTGAACAAATATTCACACAGAGTTATGCGCTCTGTGGGCTTAAGCCGAAAGGCAGGTTCCCACATTAATCTGAAACAACTTAGGAAGTGATGCACGTTGGATCCCTTCGTAATACCATATGGCAGACAGGGCGCAGTAAATTTTCTAATTGCCCTGTAACTGAGTCAAACCACTGATAGACCAATATTAGACAGACCTTTTAGGTCCTTAAGTGTGTTAACTTAACGAACGTATTTTTACCCAAATTTTCTGTGGAAAGATTAGATAGAACACTGGTTCCTTAATATAAATTTTAGATCAGCTGGTTTTTGCCTATTTATGTACATAAGTACAAATAATGTATTTTCTTTTTAGCTTTCCGAACTCCAAAAAAAGTCTATCAATCGATAAAGGCCTTTTAGAAAAATTATCGATTTTATAGAAATTTTTTTTTTCAAATTCTGTCCCAATAGCGATGTAGCTATAAGATTGACATTTATCGGAAACATTTGGCGGAGTGCTGATCATAAAGCTCCCTCGCTTTGTCGACGGTCGATCATTAGTTATTATTTATGTGAAAGAGAAAACAAAACGCATTTTTAGAAAAAAATTAATGAAACAATATTTTAAAGCAGGTAATGTAGTCTATACTTTAAATAAAAGACGTCGTATCAGTTTTCACTTCCAAATCTAGACTGACTGTTTTATTATTTTTTCAAAAACACTCCAGGCTTATTCTATGTACAATCATTTCTTATTCTAGAAGTTTCCAAACAGAAATTTTAGTAGGCTAAGATTTTATAAAAATATTTATTAGTGTGATATATATATGTATGTATATGTATAAACAAAATATTTGTAGCAAGCTAGGATTTTACAAAAAGATAAATAAGTAGTTATAATATGTATATGTGTTTATGTTTGCAGCCGTAAGCAAACAGTAACGTCACCAATATAATATTACTACAACTCGGCCATCCTGACCATGAGATCACCGTATCTCATGCTAACTTAAGAAACATTTACGACCACCAAACCATGGGCGCATGTTGGAAACCGCCCAAACACCCCTATAAGGTGTACGCGATTGTTGGAATCCATCTACGTCTTCTATTAAATACCGATCGTTCCTTAATACTTTCGATATTTTATAAGGACCTTTAATTTTAGGAATAAGTTTTCGAGAAACACCAGCCGTTGAGTCAAAATTCTTCAACATCACGTAGTCACCGTTATTGTATACTATCGGGTTCTTCCTACGTTTATTAACATATTCCTCATTATATTTTTGCAGATCCCTTTGCCTCTCAGCCACCTTAGACCTAATCATACTAAGATCCTCCCTCTGCCGACCGTTTAAATCAACAAGACATTCTCTTAGCAGATCCAAAACCATCCCTCGCTGGCCCACACCAAATAACATTACGCTCGGATGTACTCCAGTAGATCTATGCACAGTATTATTAAGAGTATATTCAACTTTTTCTAACACTGTATCCCAAAAAACGCCCTTCTCAGGATCAACCAACTTTGGCATAGGCCCAATCGATCTATTTACTCTTTCCACCTGTCCATTTGCCTGTGGTGATCCAGTAGCAATTAAAATGGGTTTTACGCCACTCTCTAATAAAAATTCTGTAAATTCTCTTGAAGTGAAGCACGCACCACGATCGCTTATAATATACTTAGGCCGACTATACGATCTGAAGTAGTTATTCAACGCCACAATAGCTTCCTTTGTGCTAGTAGTTCTTGTCGGATACAGTCTCACGAACTTTGTGCAAGCGTCAACTATCACCAGAACATGCTTCAGTGATCTGCCATTATCTATCGGACCAAAATGGTCGATATGAATTGTTTCAAACGGAGTCTCAGTTTTCTGCAGCTTGAGTCTCAAATCTTTCAGACCCTGGTCTCTATTCTGACAAATAATCAAATTCTCCTCAAATGTGTTCGCTTCAATTGTCAATATATTATTGCACCTACTAAGCGCATCAACATGTTGCATTCTACTACCTGATCGATGTTCGAGATCATATTCAAAGTTTTGAAGCTCTAATGCCCACCTTGAGATCCTTGGGTTAAGCTCCTTCTTATGCAGCGTCAATGTCAAAGAATTACAATCCGTTACAATCTTGAACTTCTTTCCTTGCAGATATATTCGAAAACGTCGCAGCGCATAAACTATTGCCAACGTTTCCAGTTCAAAGCTATGATACTTAGATTCAGAGTCCGTAGTTCGCTTTGAAAAATAAAAAACTGGATGGAATTTTCCATCCTCCTTTCTTTGTAATAAGACAGCTCCAAACCCAACAGAGCTCGCATCGCAATGAAGTTCAGTCTCATCTTTTGGGTCATAAAGTGCCAGAACTGGTGCTTCCATAAGTTTTACTTTAAGTAACTCAAAAGCTTTCAATTCAACCTCACCGAAACAAAATTGTTTGTCCCTTTTCGTCAGATCATATAATGGTTTCGCCAATATCGAAAAATCTTTAACAAATCTTCTAAAGTAGGAAGATAAACCTAAAAAACTTCGAACAGAATGCTGCTTGTCTGGTATAGGAAAATCTTTTATCGCCTTTAATCCTCTTTCATCAGTCCTAATACCGTCACCATCGATCGTGTAGCCTAGATACCTAACAGAAGTTTGAAAAAATTCACATTTATCCATCCTTAGTGCCAAATTATTATCAACCATTCGAATAAAAACTTCCCTTAGTATTTTAAAATGTTCATCTTTAGTAACAGTTGCAATCATAATATCATCTAAATATATAACAACTTTATCATCCCTTACCATATCAGCAAAAATTTTATTAACAAATCTTTGAAATACTGAAGGAGCATTCCTTAACCCGAATGGCATCCTCAAGAACTCGAATTGCCCCAGAAGCGTTACAAAAGAGGTATACTTTACTGACTCGGGATGAACAAACACGTGGAAAAAACCGTTTTTTAAATCTAGTTTCGTAAAAAACCTGCGGCCAGAAAGCCGGTCCAATAGATCATCTATCAGAGGAATCGGGTAATTATCTTTCGTCGTAACTTTGTTTAAGGTCCTATAGTCGACGCACATTCTCAAACCCCCCGTTTTCTTTCTAACCAAAACAATAGGTGACGCATACTCTGACTCACTCGGTCTGATGTATCCCTTCTCTAAATATTCATCCAACAACTTCTGTAACTCTCCTTTCTCTGCGTATGACAATCTTCTCGGTCCACAGTTAAAGCAACTGTCGTTAATCAAATTTAGCTTTATTTCACTATACACCCCAGGTTTGGATGGACGCACAGGTAACAAATAGTCATCCCTATATATACTATTCAACTTGTATCTGTCGTCACTATCAATACTATTTCCTACAACCAAATCAAAGTTGCTATCCATGCTCACATCAATAGACAATATTGTTCACTCAAAATCATCATTAAAATCTAATTCATCTGGCCCATCATATGTTATAAATCTAAAACCAGCCTTTTTCAAAAAATCCCTTCCTAGTACACACTCATACGATGTGGTCTCATCAGAAACAACTAACATCTCCAGGCCAACAATCTTCTTCCCAATATTCACAAAACACTTAAACTTTCCGTACACATTTAATTCACTTCCATTTATTCCACGAAAAATACTGCTACAACATAAAAGATTATTTAAATCAATAAATTTCAAAATATTTTTCCTCCTTACAAAACTGGTGACGCTACCAGAATCCATTAGGCATTCTAAAGAAAATGAATCTGTAAAACTAAGATCTAAAGAATACTTAAAATACCTTACATATTCATCGCCTTCAACAATTTGTACCGCAGCTTTCTTCTCTGGACAATTGGCCATTCTATGCTCCATACTTCCACATCCGTAACATGCTCCCATTTGACGCTTCGGTTTTACACAGCTAGAAGCGTAATGACCGAAAGAATTGCAATTGTAGCATCTAAATCTATTTAATTTATCTTCGCCTGCTGCCTGTTCATTCTTCCACTGGAATCGTGATTTTGTTTTCAATTCAATTTTTGAAAATGCTTGCAATAGCTGCGTCTTGTTGTTGTAGCATTGAAGACTCGCCTGTATTTTTAATTGTGTGTCCGGAATTCCCTCAATAATGTGTTCGATGAGTTCATCTTCTTCGATACTAAGTTTGCTTGACAAAATAATTTTTTCATTGTAGTAATCTCCAAATGCTTCTCCTTCTTTCCATCTGCGCGCTTCAAAATTTCTCCGCATAATCAATTTATTTTCTTTTATTTTAAAAAAATTCTCCATCTCTTCTAATACATTCTCAGTAGATATATCCAAAAATATTGGGTTGGAATGTAACCAGATTTGGGCTTTGCCCTTTAACTTACACATGAGTAATGTTTTCATTGCTTCTTCATTAACAGCATTCACGTTGCAAATTTTTTTAAATTGTATTGTCCATAATTCAGGAAATTTTTCCCCTTCATAATCTGGTATTATATCCTTTAAGGTATTAAAAGGAACTTTTAATTTATTGGAATCTTTCAAGTCTTCCGCTTGTCTCCGTTCATCGGCTCTTTTTTCAACTTCCTTTTCGGCAAATTCACGCTTTTTCTCCGAATCTGCTATCATTTTTAATAAATCGTTTTCTCTCCGCATCAACTCGTTTTCTCTTTTTATAAGTTCCAGTTTTTCAATACGTTTACAAAACCATGACCAATCATTTTCTTTGTTGCGCCTCTGCTTTTGTTTTGGTCAAATCCCTTTTGTTTTGGTCAAATCATTTTTCTGGCTACACTCATCAATTTCCTCCACATAGCGACACTCATTATCCTCTTCCACATAACGATCATTTTCTTCAGCTGCATCTCGAACATTTTCAGCACACACAACATTTTCCACTGCAATTGTATTCGACGGCTCGTTTTCTGCTTCCGGACATTCACCTCTTTCTTCTATTGATAACTCATTCAAACGCACAAGAAGTGCACTCTTTGTGCCAGTTGAAGTTAGCCCAAGCTTTTGCAGCCAAACACGTAACTGGGCAGATGTGTAGTTTGCACCACAAACACTATCCATTTTTATATTTTATGTCTCTTATATAAATTCTCTTTAATTAAAATGTTCTTTCTTTTTATATTTTAATATTATTTAATTTCAATTTTTTTCTTTTATTTCGATTTTCAATTTAGATTTTATTATTATTTTTTTTATTTAAATTTTCTTTAATTTGGCATGAGAAAAAAAAAATTTTATTTTTTTTTAGAATCCCACTTCTGAAATCTGTAGTCTATACTTTAAATAAAAGACGTATCAGTTTTCACTTCCAAATCGAGGCTGACTGTTTTATTATTTTTTCAAAAACACTCCAGGCTTATTCTATGTACAATCATTTCTTATTCTAGAAGTTTCCAAACAGAAATTTTAGTAGGCTAAGATTTTATAAAAATATTTATTAGTGTGATATATATATGTATGTATATGTATAAACAAAATATTTGTAGCAAGCTAGGATTTTACAAAAAGATAAATAAGTAGTTATAATATGTATATGTGTTTATGTTTGCAGCCGTAAGCAAACAGTAACGTCACCAATATAATATTACTACAGTAATATCCTCCTTTAAAATCCGAACGATCGCACGAAATTTTGGATTTCTTAGCCGCATTTTCTCACGTTATTCTAATTTTTCTAAAAATTCAGAGTTGTCGTGCTTAAACAATAAAATTTAAACACCCAGGCAATTATTTTAATCACGATTTATTCAATTTCAATGCACGCGTCGATTGTTAATTTACGGAAAAAATAAAAGTTATCAAAAAATAGTTTTGTTTTATGTGGCAAAATAATAGTAGAGATTTCAGCTCGCCAGACGATAAGATATCGCTGCGCATTAGTCAGTTAAGTCATGGTTGGCTTGAGTCTGCCAGAAAATACTAGCATGACTGAGATCGGTTCTCGTGCATGAGTATGAAATGTCCGGATCGATCGCGAGAATAAAGCTAGCGGTTTGGCCAGAACGCCCACTGGTAGCCAGTTCAACATAGCGAAGTGCTTCCGTTACGGTCGAAGTAAACGCCCCTCTTATCAGGATCGCCGCTATCAGGAAGACTATTCAGTATTTTGCGATGAACATCTCTTTGTCGCTTCCCATCAACAATCCTTTAAAACAATATGGGCTTAATTATCTCCTCAAAGATCCTGTTGATCCCTCCGGGTTCCGTTTGATGCAGTGACCAATTGTTCTGTATCTATAAATAGCCACAATGGCCTCATCCGCTCTATACCGGGTGTTTAGCACTGAAGATAGTTGCTATCTAGGATTACACCTAGGCATTGTGCGTTATTTGAGACTACCAGAGTGGTCCCGTAAAGTTTAGTGTGCACAAAGTCTCACTTTGCAGCTTTGGTACCTAAACATCACCAATTAATTTTCCTGACTCGCAGCTGACACTCCATTCGCTTAGCAGTTTCAATGCAGGCTCCATGCAGATTGTAGTCGGTAGCCTGCTGTGGTTAATGTCTTTAATGGCATTACTTACTACTCAATATCAAAGTGACGCGTGCAAATAAGTATAAAAGAAGGTTGGAAAATGTTTATATAGATTTAATTTTAGCCATAGGATTATTCATCAGTGTAGAACCAAAATCGCGGATAAAGAATATTTGGGTATGTTCTTAAAAGCTATACGTTGCATGCTGAAGCTGTTTGTTTGGAGTATACAGTTTTGTTCTTCGAATTTGTCATTTTCTTAGACGCAATTTGCTTCAGTGAATCATTTTAGAACACCTAAATTGATAGCTATTTGCAGAACAGTAGTGGTAGACTGTCAGTGATGGCCAATAGAGACGTTGCCTTACTATGGAAAACGCTTCTAGATTGCTGCTTATTCCTTTGGTTATCCCCGTTACTCAGCGTAATCTATCAGTGTTTTATGGAACATAATCCTGTGGTTCATAGCTTGTTTCGTTTTTAATACCGTTTAGTAGCAAAACTAAAGGTCAACCTGGATCATCAATGATGCCTTTTTGTTACTTGGAGCGGAAGTGTGATGAGATATTGAGTCGAGCCGCTTAATGTCGTAGTCCGCTAGAGCTGATAGATATTGCAGGTTAGGATTTCCTCTTGAAGCCGCCAGTTCCACGGAGAGAGCATGGAAAAGACACAGGAGGTGTTTAACGCTCCTTTTATCCTCGTCCATATCAAAAACGTCTCTAACAGCCGTTATATGCAGAAATCAATCTGCATAACTTGTGCATCTATAATTCATTGACCTGTAATGACCGCTAAAAGTAGTGTGTGTAATTGCCCACGGGGTAGGTGTCCCCTCAACAATTGCTGATCTACTGCAATCGTAATGGGTCTATACTGGCCTCTATATCGTGCAGGTATACTCGCTAGACTGCATAATCCGAAATACATTCCGCTGAATCATGGATTTACAGCATCTCAATGGTATTCCAACCTGTTAACCAGTTTCGCCGGCATGCACTTGAGTTCCAAATTTGGCCATTTAATCTGCAACATCGTTTTCGGGACCATCCCAGAGCATTACCACGTTTCAATATCACACAATCTTGTTAAGAGAGACATCAGGCATTCATACACCAAATTAGATGCTGCATAAACTCTAGACAGAGATTTGATCGCAGCTTTGCTGTCAGTAGAGATCCGGATATTGCCGTTGTATAATCTATAGAATCTAACCGAGTTTACTGCCCTTTTTTTGGCAGATATTTCTACCTGTAGCACACTACGTTGACCATGTAGATTGAAGAGTATCTTCTGTTGGAACCGAGGAAAGAAGACGACACCATCCACCCACTCCAAAGCACGATCTTGATCCGTTTGTATATATAGTTCTCAAGTATATTCTCTTGATGAAGAGGGAATTTGTTCTAGAGCGATGCAGCAAATCCTTTAGCTGGCAATGGTTTCGGTGATCGGTAATCAATGTTTTGTGGCAGACCAGCTTGTATTTTTAGTATTCTTGCACGTCCTTTTGTTGCCAGTTTTCTTTTACCTACTTTCATAATATCAGCCACTGCATCATTCCATCATTGTGAATAGCGCATTTGATTAGGTGGTGCTTGGACCACCTGTAATAATCGAAAGCAAATGAACGCGGGATTCTTTCTATGATACGACAGTACGTGATCTTGCCTAAAGCAAAGCCACTATAGTAATGTTGAAAAGCCATTTTGAGTCCTGCATGCTACCACGACCTTGTCAAATCTTGATTGGACGTTAACAAATGTAAAAGAAGTGATTTTTAAGATAATACCCAAATATTCTTTAGCCGCGATTTTGGTTTCAAGTACATCCACTACCGAAGAATAATAAATCGAGGAATTATTCCCACCTTGAACTTAACATCCTCCAGTCGAGAAGCCTTAGCGAGGAAAGAATAAAGAAAAGGGACCGGTCTAGTCTCCAGACGAAGCAAAAATACAGCCAGCATCATCCTGTTATAACGTCTGCTCTGTTATTCCACACATTAGGGCTACACTGATAATTCTATAAAGTATATAAAATCTATATAAACTTTTCTGTCACCCTTTATTTTCCGTAGAAAGCACAACACAAAGAATTAAAACGTCAACCCGATCGAATTAATACACCAAAATATTGTATTGAACTTTCTGTATACTTCAATATGTTTAGAAATTTTTCTTTCTTTCTATTGCAGAACATTGCTGCGGACTTAAGCTCCTCGTCATCTAGTTCCGAATCGGAATCGAGTGGTAGTGAAAGTGGATCAGATTCTGATGACAGTACAGATGATGACCGACCTACAAAAGCGGCAATAAATCAAATGAATCAACTGCCTAATTTGGGTATGGCTCCAATAACAACATCCTCACCACAGATGCAATATCAACAACAGCAAAACAAACAGCACCAACATCTCAGCAATAATCAACATCATCTGCAACATACAACGGGAGGTACTGGAGGCGGAGGAGGAGGTGTTGGAGGAAATTTTGTAACCAATAATGGTTTTCCTAATGATTTATTACAAAATGATTTGCAATTGTCATCAAATTCGTCCGAAGATGATTCCGATTATTAAATATAAAAATAAAAATAATAAAAAGAAACAAGAAAACTCAAGAAAAATAAACACAACAACCACAACACCACTTACTCTACATATATACATAAATAAATAAATATAATAAAAATTATAAGGCAAAATAATAGTATATTTTTGTAAAAAGCATAAATCAGTAAAATATATTTAATATTAAATATAAAAAAATAGTAATTAAAACCCCCACAAAAGTTGATATAAAAAAAAATAGAAAGCAAAAAGGAAATTAAAAAAAATATCTACACAACTACAAAAAACACTTCGTAAAGTATAATTTTTTTTTAAATAATTAAGAGACAACAAACCCCATTAAATATTAGTTTTTATTATTATTATTATCTAAATATATAAAAATATTAAAATTTTTAGTTTTTCAGTTTTTAAAGATTTTTATCGATTTTATTAAGAAAAACTAATAAGAGCTGAAAAGCTTTTTAATAATTTTTTGTTTGTTATTCTTTTTTTTTTTTTTTTGTAAATCCTCGTAATTAAAATAAAAAGAGATCTTCCATCTCAAGCAGTAAACTTTAATGCAGAATTAGTTCTAGAAGTTGAGCATTTAGTTCCAAATGTACGAACATGGAACGAACTTGTTCTGTCACAATTAGTGGTACTCGTATGTGCGATTTATCGTACAAGCATTTTTTTTTTAATGAGCCAATATGAATATAAACCGAGATTAATTAGAACTTCTGATTAGAATTAATATGCTAATTAATCTAGATTTTTTTTTAAAAATTATCAAACAAAAAATTTAACTTGCAAAAATCTATGAAATGTAAATTAGTTGCAATTCCGATTAATCAGAGTTTTAATAATTTTTTGTGTGTTAAAAAATCATTTGAGAATTACAAGAGAATAAACGTAGTGGGCTTTTACATTCAACCTCAACAGAAGCGAAACTTATTTGAAATGAAAATCCATTTGGTTTTTACTCAAAAATAATTTGTTGTTATTGTTGTGTTTGTTGATTAGATTCAAAGACTACTTCGCTTCTTCTTTTTAAAATATTAGGTTAAATCAAAATTTAAATAATTGAGAAATTTTGAATAATCGATAAATCGCACATTTTTGGTCACAAAAGTGATTTAAGAAAGTTTTTGCTTAAGAAGAAATGAGCTGGGCTCTTTAATTATCCTGTCTTTCTGATTTCATGATGGTTCGGTTAATTGTTTCAAATTGTCAAATTACTGAAATGCACTAGTTCTGATAATTAAATAAAATAAAAAAAACCTATAAAAACGATAAATATAATTGAAAGGGGCTTGTCAATAGAATGAATAGATTATGAAACGATTTACCCTCATCCCACGTTAAAAGTTGCTTTATTATCTTTCTTATTAATTTGTTTAAAATTGTAGTTCGAATCAATACATGACGTTTTAAAAACTGTGTTTTATAAAAAAAATCCTACTTTTGTATTTTTTTTAATGATTCAATGGCTCTATTATGGATAGGAACCGAACTGCAGTTGCGTTGGCAGCCGGCAACTGAAAATTTGTAGTTGTCAGAACAGCTTGTGCAATAATTAATAGAGACCGTTGGCCAGAATACTTTTTTTTTAAATATATTTTACAATTAAAATGCTCCCGTCTTCACTAACCGCTCCCTCACCCACCTCCTCCGTAGCCGACTCTGTTTTAATTTAATTATTTTAGTTTTTAAAGTAAATGGTGTAATTTTTTTCTAAATATAGTAAATGATTATTATTGAATATTAGTTGTTTATTTTTTTTAATGAGATATTAGTGTATATTCATTAATTTTAGTGAAATATTTTTTTTTTGCTTTTCTTTTAAATATTTCCTTTTTTAATTATTATTTAAGTGAAAAGACTTGTAAAGAAAGTATAGTTGAAATTCTTATTAAAGATTTTTGTTTGTTCTTCTTGAATGTGCTGGATTACTTTTCAAATTATTTGTTTATAATCTTTTTCGCTGTTATATTTATATGTAGATGTGTATATTTTAATTTGATTTTTTTATAATTTTTGACTATTGCCAATATGTAATTAATAAATTAATTGATTGATTGATTATATTATATTATTTTTATTCATTGAATTTAGTAAATTTAAGAGTTAATTATAAATTAAATGAAACAACAACAAAACCTACAAAACAAAACAAAGAAAGCATGAATGAAAGTAACAATTTATGAGACCAGGAAATAAGTTAATAAAAAAAAATTTTGCATATGATTCTAATAAAATATATCTATATATGTATATATATACTATATATAAAAAAATTAAATTGAACCATTGTATTTTGTGAAGGCTACTTAGACAAAATAAAGTATGAAGTAAGTACATTCGGCTATGACGCACCTGCCTTGACCTTCACTAACCCAACAAAGTATTTGAAAGCACAAACATATGAAAATTTTAGTTCATATTTAATGTCTTAATCAATTAGTGTGCTTGTAAAAGTTTTTTTTTTTTGTATAGCTTCTATCGCGGGCTTTGAGGCTACCGCATCAAGAAATTTTGAAACATTTGTTTCTCAAATCTTTTGTTTTTGAAACGAAAAAACGTGACACTATGTTAACCCCTAAAGTATGCTATTGATTTTGATTTCATTAACACACAGTATATCCAGAAAAACAACGGAGTTATTAAACAAAACGTAATAATATAATTGCATAAGTTGATAAAAAAATGCTATGCAATAGCTTTACCGCGGCAGTCCCCGAGTGCCAGATGGATATTTTATAATGAATAATTAGCTTTTCCTTTTTTTGGGGTGGGGGTTTGGTTTTCGTTTGGAGAGTTTTTCCCCCGTTTTGGGATACTTTTCTAGTATGACAGCTAACCGGCAATTAAGCTCCTCGCGGGTGTGTACACAGCATCCAATTTAGTGCTTAAATGCCGCTCATCACAAAATGTCGAGGATAGTCATTCAAGCGTTACTCTCATATGGGTAAGATATACTTCACGCCATCTGATCTCCTTAATACAGGGTGTCCGTCGGGAAGTATATATACGACCTATATCTGACCGAAAATGGAATACAACTCTGATGTAACTCTCGGCCGTGTATAAGAGAGGGCGAAGAAACTTATCGGTGACAGTAGGGTAGCCAACTCTATTGACTCACTGGACCATCGACGCATTTTTCACTTACAGATATGTTACAGATTAAGGTGGGAACCGTACATTACGGCCTGAGCCCACCGTGTGACTATAAGTGTTCACAAGCAACCCCGAGTTACCTCGGTGCACACAAGTGTGACCTCGCGTTTCACACCAGGTGACAATTTCTTACACATGGTCCACCCCCAATGCCTAAAAACCTTTCATAAGTGTTCGAGCTATCTAACCTCTTTTATCTGTTGTTTCGCAACAGCACAGAGGCTTTTTTAATGGGTAGACCGAATTCCAACCAGCCACTAGCACTAGTACGGCATCAGTCCTTAAGCAAATAACTCTGCCAGCTTTTGGTAGCAACCACAGTCACCACGTGTACTCCCGAAAAAGACCTCACCAATTACCAGTAACCGAAACATGCCAACAACGAGGTTAGTGCGATCGATAATACCAGTATATCCATCCCCAAGAGAACAGATATGCATCTCGCAACAACACATCGCAAATGTGTGTCCAATGTGGGACAACACTCTCTACCCCCGTTAGACTCTCCCGTGGGGCTTACCGGCTCCCGTGGTACCAGTTTAGGTTACTGGTAAGGCCTTGAAAGAAAACCCCTAAGGATCAACTTTCTATTGACTTTGGTCTTGAGGGAGACCTTAGGTGCACTTTCCACCTTCTACCAGACTAACAAAGATTACCTACTTCCTTTATCTTCTCTATACGAGTATGTCAATCCGCTGCTCTGCTGTTTCAGATATTGGGTAGTAACATATAAGCTGTATGGGTAATTGGCAAAAGGTAATCTCTGAAGAAGACATATACCATTTTCCTCAGCATTCACAGCACCAAGCTCTAGATATCACCAAGATGACAAAGCGTACCCTCCCACCCCTCTCTCCAACGGCGTGTTCCTAAATTGTGACATCCAATATTCCCATAATTTGTTAATTGAGCACAATCGTGCAAAGTTACTTGCAAATAATTCAGTTTGAGTTTATCAAACGGTTCAGTGAGTATTTGAAAAACTTTTATTATTCGTTAATATTTCAACGAATAACGACAACAAAACGAATTGTGCTAACACGAGTGAGACGCTTCCTCTCACGATCTGACTGAATTTTTGTACATTTACTTAAACCAAACCTTCCCTCTAACTGAAATAGAAGACTATTTATCGGTAAGTTTTTAATGTTAAATTATAGGGAGCCCAGTGTGGTTTCGTTATGGAATTAAAAAAAAAAATAAAAGAAACTTTTTAATTTCGTCATGTTTAAAACATAAATATTTTTTTCAATTTACAACTTGGAAAAAATTATTTAATTCAAAAACCATTTGAAATATAAAAAACAATTTTTTAATTTATTTCAAAAACAGGAAAAACAAAAATCAATTTAAAGCGAATATTGTTTAGTTCATTAATTTGTTAAAAAATATTGTTGTTATCCAGTTTTTTGTTATTTGTAAATCTAATCCTGAAGAAGCTACACAAAGGAGTAGCGAAATATCGATAAATAAATTTTTATAACATTTTTTATAAAAAAAATTGATCTCAAGCTCATCAATCAAATATATGTAAATAACTAAAAATGGATTTGTAAACTAAACATACCTGTTCCGGAGCTGCTGCTTCACTGGCCAGTGTTGGCGATGAGGCAAGATCGTTTTGATGATGATTTATGTTGCTGCTGCTGCTGGTGTTGTTATGATGATGGTTACTATTTCGTATATTGATATTATTGCTATGATGATTATTACTATGTATATAACAATGAGGAAGTCGAGGAGGAATTGCCATTAGAGTTGTAACGATTAAATTGATTTTGTTGTTGTTGTTGTTGCTGTTGTTGTTGTTGTTGTTGAATATTGTAATTTTGGTAAATCATATTCGTGTCCTGAAATGATTGGAGTAAGACTGGATGTTGAGGAGGAGCAGGAGGCCGAAATATTCTCAACACCACCACTGCTACCGCCAGCACCTGCTACGCCGCCACTGCCCCATGTTGATTTTTATTTTGGAAAGGCTTAAAAACAATATTACTATTGCTTTTTTTTAAATTCAATGTTTTAACAAATAATTAAAAATATGGTGCTAAGTGGATCACATATTTTATGTGTTGCATTGTGTTATCAACAAAAAATATAATTGGCTCACCCTTGTTGTGTCGAGTATGTATGTATATACATATGTTTAATAAAAAGCTTTTTAAAAAAATAAAAACAAGAAAAGCTTTTTGTCTTCACACACAATTAGTGTTGGCAATTCTAAATTGAAATTCTCCTAAAAGACGGTGAAAAATCTATTATTTTTTTTACCAAAATAATACGAACTAGTTAATTATAATAAATATTTTCAAAATTCGATTAGATACAATTTCGGATATCACAATGAACTTGTTTTGTTGTGTGCTGGGTATGTTTTCTGATCAAATTAAGATTCTTGAGAAATGCAGTTTATTTTTATTCAATAGAACAAAGAAAAACCTCTACATAAGCAACACTGTGCCGCACATATGGTCAACAAAACTGACTCATTCATTAATTTTTTGTCTCCTGTTGTTTCATTAAATTTCCATAAGAGGCAGTCAGTTTGGGAAATATTTAAGAAACAAGAACTCAATTATATTTTTTTCATTAAAAAAAAATATATATACTTAAAATATATTTAAGTAAAAAGATGGCTGAACTGACCGGCCTAACTAACTCTGAAGCTGAAGAATTATGCAAATCAGCGGACGACTCTACTAAGGTTTGATTAAAAGGAAATATATTACTTTATTTTATTAACCTGATTATTTTTTCTTTAGGATTTTCTATTCCAACAGAGCATGTATCGTATTAAAGATCCCCGCAAATCTTTGCCATTCTACACCGGTGTTTTAGGTATGACTTTGCTGGTTAAATTGGACTTCCCTGAAGCTAAATTCTCTTTATATTTTATGGGGTCAGTAGTACAAATGATAAGTTGATAGAATAGTTCTATGATAAACTTATTTTTTTTTTAATATATTTTTGCTTAGTTATGAAAATCCTGCTGATGTGCCAAAAGATCAAAAGGTACGCACTAAATGGGCCATGAGTCGTAAAGCTACAGTGGAATTAACTCAGTAAGTAGAAGAACATTAACCATGGTACAATAATACCAGGTTGTAGTACATGCATTAGCAAATTTGCCGTTTGAACGCTTGAGTGCTATATTTTGACATCTCACATAAACTGTTGATGATCTAGATGAGTAGAATAAAAACGCAGGGTTGCATTAATGCATGTACCTGGTATAATTGTACCATGACATTATCTTTAAATTTTAAATGCCGTGTTTACTAAAATAAAAAAAAATATATTGAAAATATTCCGATTTCATCTGTTACTTTTTTTTCATAAGAAATCAATAAATGTACCTTCACATTGCGAAAACATTTGTTGAAAAATATAAATGTTTATTTGTTTGCTGTAGTGTGACCATAAAATATTTTTGAATGGCAAACAGTAAACCAGCTGTTTTTGAGAAAACAAGATTATTTATTGGTAACAAACAAAAATGTTCCCAACGTGTGACCACTAAAAGGTAAATATTTTGATTTATTTTGGAAAAATTATTATAGTTTACTAAAGTTTTTGTAAGAACAAACAAAGTCAAATGAAAATATCTATCTTCAGATATTTTTTCGGTAGCTTTGTTGGGCAAGCTTTAAAATGTAAATAAATGCTTGAATAAGACGAGCGAATTCCCAAAAAATCAGATCTTAAAAATATCTGAAAATTTTTTCAGAAATTTAAAATCCAAAATAAAGAGTTTTTGGCTTTTGTAAAATTAGTGTGATTTTTATACTAATTCTGGCTGATAAGAACTTTAAAAAAATGTGTTGTTGTCAGCCGCCACAAAAGCAAAAAAATCTCTATAAATTGCAAAATTTTTAAAAAAAATTATTTAAAAAAATGCAAGAACACCAAAATGTTTGTCAGAATTGTACCTTTCGCGAAAAAAGCGACAGCTTGAAAAAAAATTTACTGCATATCAATTTTCAACCAGTGATGATGGAATTTCGTACTAACCAGAATTGTTTCAATATGTAGAATAAAAAAAATGAATTAAAAGTTAATTCTCGTATTCTATTTCTGTTGAAAACTGGTTAAATAGTTGAAATTCTTCTCAATTAGTATCCACTTTACGAAAATTGTAAAGATGGACAATTGAACGCTGATGAGAGGTGTAGCTAAAAACTTATTGGATATAAATAATAATATTTTTCAACATAAAAAAATCTCTTAGTAATTTTGAATTTTCATTAATTCAATAAAACTGAACTTGAGCCTAAATAATTTTACTTCTCATTATTGCATATCAATAAAAGCATAATATTGTTAATAAAGAAAGATAAAGCCTTAAAGAATGCATACAAATTCTTCCTTAATCGCGAAAATTTTCCAAATCTCATATCGCAAAAAATTGTTTCACCTCAAAAATTAACGAAATGTAAAATGAGGAAGGATGACAGTAATAGTTTTTGTGGAATTTGAAAAAATATTTTGTAAAAATTAATTTTTAGTTGCCCAACAGCAGAAACCACATCATTAGGAACGAGATGTTTGTTAAAAAATTTATGTTTTTTGATAGTTTTATCTAATATTTTGTTGGGGAAAATATGATTTTCGATGGTTATGTATACATTATTATAATGTTGATTGATGAAACAAAAATAAGCAAATAAAAGTGCTTAGTGTGACCGTAAAACAATTTCATTATTGAAATGAAAACATTTTATTCATATATTGAAAAAAAAAATATTTTAAGCAAATATTTCCCCTATGTGACCGTACCTTAGTCGTTGTTAAATTTTTGTGTGAGGGTGGTGTTGGCTGAAGTCGTTAGCGCATTGACTACTGTGTTCGACCCCTGGTCAGGGGCATTGTACTAATTGTTGTTGCGCAACACTGTTGTATAAGAAATAAGCCGTTTACATTTTCAACATCTATCTTCTCTACTCTATCCCTTTTCGTAAGTTCTAGCACAATGCATTGCATAAGAAGGACTCATCACCTTAGTGGTGGTCCTCTTCCAGGTATTAACGAGCTTTAGTTTAGGATGCCACTGTATAAAAATGGGTTCATCATTGATATAGGCTGTCTTAAACCCTAAGAAGCCATGCAGACTTCGTTTGCGGTTGAAATGTCAATCCACCTGATTAAGACTGTTGACAGTCGACCATTCATGTCTTATTCATCCAATTTATCGTTACCCGTTTAACCGCTAAAGCCAAGTATTCAGCAAATACAAATCTTATTCCGTTTCGAAAACCTCTTTAGTGAGTCTAAGAATTCTCAAACAAGCTTGGAACGCGATAATCCAATTAAAGGAGAGACTTAAGGGATTTTCTCAGTAACTCGAACCGAAAGATAATTTTCTCGAATTGAAATATATTCGATTAAGTTTAGACACACAAAAAAAAAAACACAGCATGACATTTTTATAAAAATATTTTATAATTATCGCTTGCTTAAAGTGTTCCGATAATATTTATTTAATTTCCTCTCTCTCTCTCTCTCTCTCTCTCTCTTTTAAACTATCAGCCTCTGTTATTTTGTTATTAACATTGTCACATTTTGTAATTATCTTTGTAGCAATTGGGGTACTGAAAGTGATCCTGATCAATCATATCATAATGGCAATTCTGATCCTCGTGGTTTTGGTCACATTGGCGTTATGGTGCCAGATGTATATGCTGCTTGCAAGAGGTAGAAGAAGAAGTAATGTTCTTATAAAAAAAAAAAAAAACCAATTACACTATTTCAGGTTCGAAAAAATGGGTGTTGATTTTGTCAAAAAACCCGACGATGGACGCATGAAGGGTTTGGCTTTCATCAAGGATCCTGATGGCTACTGGATTGAAATTTTCAACGCCAATACTGTTTGTTAGATGTTGATGCTGATATTTGAATCATAACACAATATAAAATGAAATAATTTATTTTGTATTCATTAAGCATAAAATGAGTAAATAAATTTTTAAAATACATATATTTTTATATACAATTGTTGAAAAAGTCTTTTCAAAGCAGAGAACAAGGCGGCAAATTTATTTTATAACATGAAAGAGCGAGCGTGATCAAACGAAAAATAAGCAGGAATTTTTTATGTTCGATCGCTGTCAAACGCCATAGACGAAGTTTGTTGGCGAGGGGTTGAAGATATAGAGTCCGCATTATACGACTCTATCTGTACTAGACATTTTTAGCATGATTTCTTTTTTTCACTCTTGCCAATTTTCATGTTTGTTACTTCATATTATTTTTCTCTCATCATTAGAAGTTCAGTATTAGAACCTGTGGCGCGGAAAAATGGTCATACACATCAACTGCGAAAAAGAGCAAAAAGACGGCAGAATAACTTGTGTCTGTTTATGGATTTAGCGATTGTAAAAGGTTTCGACTAGTTCGAAAGATGATGAGAAAAATGTCTGCCTTTCAGTTTCAACTTTGTAAAAGGGGGACTTAGCGTAGATACACCTAAATCCACAATTTTCCGTTGCGGTTCATTCGTCTTTGCAGAGGTTATACTCGTAGAACAAAGAAATTGAAGAAAACCTGTAAGAGCTCAAATACAACAAGTAAGCAGCTGTGCACATAGGGGGAGAGGGTTACACATTTGTTACGAATTTTTACACTCAAAAATGTGTGAAATTCCGAAATTTCCGAAAACACCATTACGTAATATGTGAATGGCCCCTAAGTTCGAAAATTTTACTTTGAATATATAAAGCAAGCCCAAATCCTACACAATTCCAATTATATGATGAACGAGATTACAAAGTACTTTCTTCTAATTAATGTCAGAATAAGAACATATACTCTATTCCTAGTTCATATTATTGACACAGTAAATAAATTCAGTTCAAACCTTTATACATCCTTAAGTGCTCTTTATATCCTTTAACTATTTAGTACCTGTCACAAATTGGGCAAATAAATGAATGATAAATACTTTTAATGACGAATAAACAAAATTCTTGTTTGTTCAGCAAAAAAAAAAAAAAAAAAACAAAAACAAAAAAATAGGAAACATTTAATTCCATTGGCGTAATAAATTTAATGTTCCATTTTGCCGTAAATGTTTACATTGAGTGGCTATTTTAACAACAACTCCTCGTACTTAATTTATATTTAATAATTATTTACAATATTAAAAATAGGAGATGACTACGGAGACATGGTGATTAAAACTTGAAAAAAATGTGTGGCGTGATATTCGCACTTACTAAAGGTACTCTCACATCTGACAAACATTTGCCCAAAAAAGCATAACCACTGAATACTTATGAATAACTTTTGATTTAGACGGGCGTTTGTTACGCTAAACAATTTCATACATAATTTGTAGAAAATGTAATAGAATCCAATCTTTTTGGAACCTGTTTAACATAATAAATAAATGCATAAATTAATGTTTTTCATTGGTATTTAGTGGTTACGCGTTTTTGGGCAAATGTTTTTCATCCGCCGTTAAAGGTGAGTCTGGTTTAGAAATTACATAGCGGTTTGTCTTTCTAGTCCGTCCTTCCACTAAGTTCGCTTAAAGTCGCCTTTAAAATGTTGAATACTTTAGTTGGGTTGCTCTTTTGCTTCAGCACCTCACGTTTTTGTGTGGACTGGACCGACCCATTACGGACATTGATTTTTCTGTCTCATTTCATTATTTTTTTTTTTAATTGAAAAATTAAGTTGAGGACTTAAGTATTTGCCACTTTCCCCCTGTCAACAATAATTAACTAACAAAGATTTGCTGGCTTGTGAAAACTGCAGCACACTGGGAGTTTAATAAAGTAATTTTATTTATTTCCTCACATGAATAAAAAGTGTAATAAGTATATATTGGCTTCAATATTGTACGTTAAGCTTCTAATTTAGTCGAATTAATTTTCAACATATCTCGATCGTAAGTTATCCAGCCGATATTATTTTAGGAATTGTCATAAACTAAATCGCAAGGGGAAGTGGTTTACCAATCATTGTATGTACATACATATCGTATATTGAAATAAGAGTTTATGTAGACACTTTAATGCGTTAGGAGCCGAGATGAAAGAAATAAAAACATACAGGCATGTTCTGAAATCACGGTGATATCAAATCACGAACGATTTTCAAATCACGAAAGTAATATTTAGGTGTACTGAAATGCACGAGATTTTTAATTTTTAGTGGTCATTTCACTGTTCTAAATCACGAACATTTTTTTTTGTATCTTTAAGAAATTTATCACAAAAATATAATAAATTTACGAATTGAAGTTAAAGGTTTTTAGCAATAATTGATTTAAAAACAAAATTTATAAATTTTTTAAGTTCTTCTAAGCTAAATAATTAACTTAAAGAACAAAGCATTTTAAAAACTTTAAAGTGATTTGAAATCGTCATGCTGTTAGCTGACCGGTTTTAAATCACAAAATTTCTAACATTTGTGCGCCCCGAACACCTTTTCAGTGATTTGAAATCACTTTACGAAAAAGTGATTTTCACAACATGCCTGATAATTCCAGTTAGTGACGGACGATAGAGGTTACAACCACGGAAGAATGGAGTTTCTTGGATTAAATGATGTGCATCATTTACCAGATACTTTTATTAGGTTTTTAGACCAGATCCTGTGACGACGAGTTTTAGTTGATGAAGAATATGTATAAATGTCAGTAACCAAAGACAAACCAACGGTTAGGAATATCTTTTTACTGAAGAGAATGATACAAAATGACGTTTGGTATATCTTCGGTTTGAAGATGTTGATCACTTAATTCAGTTCGTACAGGTACTTTGCCGTCTGTAAAACAACAGTGAATATATGAGAAACTAAGACCAAAGGGAAACCGAACTCGGAAACTTCACATTTGCATACTGAGTTCTTGAATGGCACTGAATGCCTGTGTCGTCTTACAATAGAGTGAAGACTCTAGCATCTGTGTTTTTACCAGTACTCAGGGGACTACCCATACTTAGAGGTGATTCACATATTTCTTAACGCTGTTTTCGGAGATTTTATACCCTACCCCCTTTCGTTACGTTTTTTAAACATTTTTCAGTGCAAAACTTCTAATTCGTAACAAAGCTTTAACCTAACCCTGGGCGCGAATTAAGTAGACACATTGCATTTTTTAATAATTTTTAATAATTTTTTTTATTAATTGATTTACTTCGCCACAGAAGCTACCCAGACAGCTCCTTGCTATTTATTCTTGCTCTGACTTCTCATCTTTCTCTTCCCGTTACGTTACTAGTAAACTAAGTGATCCTCTTTTCTAAACTAACTGAGCCGAATGTTTGTTCCATAAAAACTGACATAAAAAAACAAAATTAAAACATTGCGCCCAATATTGGCTCACACTGCCTTTCAGCTAGACAATAAGCTGTTTTCAAATTATGTCTATTATTTGCATGAAAATGAAAGGATTTTTACATGTTTTCACACGCTATTACAGAATGTAAACACACGGATATTTTGTTAACAACGAAAACACGAATTATAAAAATATATAGGAAAAGAAAAACCAATACAATTAATTTGTCCGAGAAAACCTTCCGTTTAATTACAGTTGCAATTTCAATTTTAAAGTGCGAAGTTTTGCAAATTAATCGGTAAAGAACGCAAAAAAAAAAAAAAAGAAATGGAAATATCTGAACCATCAATAGGCATATTTTTTGTGAGTAAAATGTTGGCGCTGGCTCCCTATTCTGTGCGTAAAAATTCAAAAGGATCTTATATAATACAGAAGAGTATACCATTTATATTTTATGCCTCAGCATTAACATCAATAATGGGTAATATTAATTTTTAAGTTTGTCCATGCAATAAAAAAAAATTTTAATCGCCAAAAATGTGATAATTAATATTCCTGAAGGGTGGGTGTAACTACTTATAGAAGAAAAGTGTAAGCAAATCCGTTCAAACTAAAGAAGAATTGTCAGAAACAGTCTATAAAAGAACAGTTATACGATAATCACTATTTGGCACCACGTACAATTTACCTCCGAAAATTAAGAAAAATTTTGCGAGACCAAATTGCAAACAAACCCTTTCAAAAACAAAAAGAAAAGAAAATTGGGAGAAACAAGTTGCCCATCGAATTTACAAAAAAAAAGTTTTGTGGGACCAGACTTCAAACAAAGGTTTTCAAACACAAAAAATATTAAAAATCAGTTCACAAGTGATACGAATTATACGAGGACAAGAATTAAAAAAAAAAGGAAAAAAAATTAATACGAATTAATAGGTTAGGTTAGGTTAGGCGGGCTGCTACTAAACACTTGGGTCCTTGTTAGGTTCCTTTGTGATACCTACAGATGAAAAAGAAAAATCCCAGGAAGTAATTTTTTAAGGCAAATTGGGGAGACTTGTACATATTACTTTCGTACTTTTAAATAAAGTATCCGATAGTCTTCTGTAAATTCATTCGATTTGAAATCGTTCGTTCGTTTTAGAAAAACTAAAACAACTAATACACAAATACGTTTTTAATATGTACAGTAGTTTTACTGTTTAACGAACCTTCGATTCTGCGAACATCGCATTTAACGAACACACAAGTTTGCTCCATTGAGTACCTTATATAGCGAACAAAAAAATATTTTTTGTGCTCAATTTAGCGAACAAATAAGACTCATAATTTTAGTTTAAAAAAGCATGATCTGAAGTAATTTCTATCTAAAAACAAAATGAGTAGCAAAAAGTACCACTATTTTAGATTTTGTTTATGTAGCATTTTTGTTTGATTATGCTGCAATGATCAGTTACGCATATTCTTTCGTGGTATAAACATAAAAATGTGTACAACAAAGACACTTTTTTAAAAGAAAAACTAAAAATTGTTGATGATTACCAAAATGGATTGCGAGTTTTGCAAAAGTATGGCTTAAGAAAATCGACAGTATGTAGGATTTTAAGATCAAAACAAAGTCTCATAAAAAATGCGGAAAGTACAAACTTTGGATTTTAAAATAGGAAAGCCATGAAACAAGTTTAATTTCCAAGAATGGAGAAACAACCAATGAATTCAACGAATGGGTAGAAAACAATCCGCCAAGACAAGAGGAAGATGATAACCATGTTATAGAAGAAATAAATCATGAAGAACATTTGGAACATCAAATAAAACACATAGATGCTATCAAAACCTTCGAAATTTGTATTCAATGGACTCAACGAAATAATGATAATGTGTTAACTTTATTGGAATATGCCACAAAACAATTTTTTTTGACAATTTTTTTATGTAAAATTTTCAAGGAAATTGAAAATGAATTTGAACCTATTTTTCATTAAAATTATTTTAGGTTTTATGCTACCAATGTAATAAATTGTATTTTTTTTTCAATTTTTTTAATAATACAGACAAATAATACAGTTCTAGTTATTTATTCATTCATGGGTACTAGACATAAATATGGCATATAACGAACTTTTCAATTTAACGAACAGGCCTGACAAAGTACTGGTTCCTTAAACCGGAAAACTACTGTACTTCTTTATAGTTTTCTATCTATGGGATATTTCTTTTTAATTATTGGCATTTAAAAAAAAATAGTATTTAAAAGAACACAATATTAGGTTTATTTTATATAGAATTCTAAAAAGTTACCTCCCTCCCCCCCAAACGCTAAAGCTGGATCCACGCCTGACCACAACGCAGTATTAAAAAAAAAAAAAAGACATGTAGCACTAGGGGACTGCCGCGGTAAAGTTAGTGCATAGCATTTTTATCAACTTATGCAATTACATACAATATTATTACGTTTTGTTTAATAACTCCATTGCTTTTCTGGCAATACTGCATGCTTTAGAGGTTAACATACATTGGGCGATTTAAATACTTAAAAAAACCAAAGACTTAAGGTGCCTTATACACTACATGTTTTTTACATTGTACCTGTCAAATTTTACATAATTCGGTAAAAACATGTAGTTGGTGACCTCAAAAACTTTGCTTGTGTAAAAATACACAAGCAGAAACATAAGACAAATTTTCAATTAGAGCATGTTCTATTTTCTTATGTTCACACATGTGTTTTCAAATGTCTATGCCATGTGGAAACATTTATGGACGGTTGAATGTCTCCGATATCATTAGCCGTCCGTTTAAAGTATTTGCATTGGTGATAAATTAATTATTTTTTATCTCATTTTAAAATTTTAATAACAATGATATAAAGTATATAACAAGTGTTGATACAAGCTCCATATTTTGCAGATTAAAAAGAAAAAAAACTTAAATAAATATTTGTGACGCCGGCACTTCAGTGACGCCGACACTTCAGCAACGCTACCAAAGAAATTTTCAGCGGCTTTAATATACATAATAATAGGTGTGATCCCGTACTCAACATTGGGAGCCCGCGGGATCCCAATTTGCACGAAAACTGTTCCCGTACACAAAGTTCGTGCAAGAGAGAGAGATTTTGAGAGAGAAATATTCTTCTTCTTCCTGCACGAAACTGCCCGTATTTTTTCTTCGGGATAGTTTGTGCAAGTAGTAATCAATCAGCTGTTTATGAAATAAACAATAAGAAATTTGAATTTTACCTAACGAGAATAATGATGAAATAATTGTTACTTTTGCAAAAAGCAAAGCAAAATATGTATGTTTGGATATACAAACATAGATATGTATGTGTGTACTAACTAAAATCTCTTAAAAAGTGAAATACTAATCAAAAACAGTATTTATTTTTCTTGTTTACTTTCACAGCAATTTCATACAAACTTTTGGGCTAAAAATTTGGTTTTTAGTGTTCCCGTACTTTTGTGCGTTTTTGTCTCTAATTGAGAGAAATTCTTGTTTGCTCTCATTTTACCGGACTTTGCCCAAAAAGTACGGGATCAAACCTAATATGAACATTTCAGCTGTTGTAAACAATCATGGCCGATGTCATGTGTAATTATACATACAAGTTGGTGACCAAAAATTAAAAACCTTATGTAAATTAATCAAGTTTGACAGACACAAAAACAAACATGTGAATTGTAGACTTGAAAAAACACAAGCAAAAACATGTAGTGTATTGGTACCTTTAAGAAACAAACTTAGTGTCAGGTTTTTTCGTTTCAAAAACAAGACTTAAGAAACAAACTTAGTGTCAGGTTTTTTCGTTTCAAAAACAAAAGACATGATGACTTTTGCGACGTCGTTTTTACTGAATTCCCTTTTGAAATTGCTACCAAAATCTTTGTGTGTTCATACGATGTCTTTTAGTTTCATGTCTTTTTTCAAAATTTTGTTTTGAAATAATGAAAATAATGAAAAGTAATAAAGATAAATAAAAAAAGTAAGAAAAATAGTGAAAAGTAACAAAGAGAAATAGAAGAAAAATCTTGAAAAACACAAATCGAGTCTTTTTGTTTACCCCTCTTTCTTCCCTACACCGCTCACCAACAAGCAAAAAGAGACGTCGAAAAAGCGACGTCGCAAAAGTCATCATGTAAATTGGGTGTTTGTCTCAGGTTTTTTCGTTTCAAAAACAAAAGACTTAAGAAACAAACGTTTCAAAATTTCTTGATTCGGTCGCCTCAAAGCCCGCGATAGAAGCTATGCAAAAGCTAAAAAAAAATTCTTCGAAAATATGTGAAAAAATTCTCTGAATGTGGTGGAGTAGCGATTTTCTTGTACCCGTAAAACTTATTCGTACTTTACACCTGAAGTTGGCTGCAACTTCGTATTTGTAAAACTAAAACGAGCACTGGTCCCTAAAACCGACTCCGATTGATACTGATCCTAGCTAATGTACAAACCATCGCCCTACTTCGGTTAGCAGAAACGTTGGCGAAGTAAAACAATTAATAAAATTCCTGCTCACACAGAATAAGAAATTTAATGCGTCTAATTAACACCAGAAGATCTTTAACGCTGCTCTAAAAAATACCATAACGCGTCTATCTTTTCTACCCTATTCCTTTCCCTAAGTTCTGGCACAATGCATGTTATAAATAAGTAGAGATCGTTCCCTAAGTGCTGGACCTTAAGAAAAGGAACACCACGTAAAACTTTACATTTATTCGTTACACTGCAATGCAAGTCTTAAGTATTTTGAGGAAAATGAAACATTGACATGATAAATTGTTATTTATTGTTTTTTTTTTTTTGAAAATTATCAAACAATAACTAGAATAACACAGGAAAGAATTTTCGTTAAAGTACCGACGACCGCCTTAATTATTGGAATTTAATTCTTAGTTTATGTTTCATAATATTTAATAATTTACATATACATTTATTTATATTTTTAGTATTCTTAACATATCGTGGCTTACTGTTCGATGCTAATTCAAAAATTCCTGTAAGGTAATTAATTTAAATCAGTGCAATATAATATCTCTTTCCGCGATAAAAATATTTTTGAACCATTAACTCTATAAATCAGTAAACGATATTGGTGGCAAACAAATCAGTGAATGTTGAAATGGTGGTTTGGTTAAACTAAACCGAAATTTAAATGTAGGTTAAACCAACAGCAGCTTTATTATTTCTCCACATAATATTCCTAGTTTAGCTATAAAACAAATATGTATGTTAGTCAGTTATACGTCATATGTTAAAAAACATTAGTTTTTGCGGCGTTATATCGATCAAAAAAATGTAGACGGAATTGCTAGTTTATAAACATTCAATTATATTCATTTGAAAAATGTTTATTTTTTTACCAATTAAAAAATTGTTAGTTTAAACTAATGGTTTAACTAGCACTAATTAATTTAAACTATCAAAACAGATTTTTATCAATAGCCTGCCTCCAAACCAGCTTCAAATTTCCGTTTAATTTAACTAAAACGTTGCGTTATTTATGAGCACTAAGTATATAAATATACTTATGTATGTATATCGTCATATAAAATGCATAATGACCCAACATAATACGAGTAGGTCCGTTTGTTTACTTTTACAGTAAAATGCAGTAAATGAGTAAACAGCAGAATTTACTCTCCAAAAAAGTGTTGTAAAAATTGTAAAAAGATTTAGACCACAGCTGATGGAAAAGATTTAGGCAACAGCTGATGGAAAAGATTTGTGGTGTTGAAGAATTTTCACATTTTTGGATATTTGAACAATTTAATCATCGGTACTCGATTAAATACTTTTTATAACATAAATATTTTAATAAAATATAAACAATTTAATTTCTGTAATCTTTCCTATTTCTTCTTTTTTTATTTTATTTGATTTTGCAAATCTTGTGTGTGGTTGAATTTATTCAAAGTACATGAAAATTTGTTTTTGCTACTGACTATCGAAAAAGAAGTGCATTACTAAGTACTCAATTACTTTAGAATTTCACAACTCCAAAGAATTAAAATAACAACTCCACAAAACTAAAATAACTTTTATTTCCCATTAAAAGGCATGTAGGTAATTCTTTCACAAACAAGTTAAATTTAATGTTAATTTACTTTTAGTTTTGTTTTATTTTTACTTAAATTTTTAGTTTGATAAACATTTAAGTCACTTTTTGTTTGTTTACCTTTTGAATCATATGTTTTCTTGTTTTACTAAACTTTACTGCGAAAAATTTCTGCAGTAAAAATTTGCAAGCTCTCAATTAAGAACTGTCACTTTACTCTCTAAATTTGTGTTCTCATTTACTGTATTTTGTGTAAACGAACTCAATTTAGTAAAATGCAGTAAAGTTCAGTAAAAAATAGTAAAAACTTTTGCGTACTCGAACACACTTTTAATGTTTTAAAATGTTTTGGGAGAGACAAAAAGCTTAATTAAATTTAAGTGTTATGTGTAGAAAAAATTAAAAAAAATTTTTTGCTAAAAAAATTTCTCTCCACTATGTCTAGATTATCAACTAAATAGTAATTATTTTTAATTCTAGCTACAGTTACTAATTTGTTGATCTTAATTAAGTTGATCTTTAAGCTAAAAACTATTTCCTTTTCAGTTTTTTCTTTTCACAGTTCTAACCTGAGTTTAACTGAGCAATGCTGCTGCTCTATTAAATCTGTTTAACTAACTATAGAAAATATATTTTAAGATGAAACTACTGTGAAGGTACGGTCACATCTAGCAAACATTTGCCCAAAAAAGCGTAACCACTAAATACCAATGAAAAACTTTTTGATTTATGTATTTATTTATTAAGTTAAACAGCATCTAATAAGATAAGATTCTATTACATTTTCTATAAATTATGTAGGAAACTGTTTAACGTAATAAACAGGTATCTAAATCAAAAGTGTTTTTATTAGTATTAAGTGGTTATGCTTTTTTGGGCAAATGTTTGCTAGATGTGACCGTACCTTTAGTAACAAATGTAGTTGATCTTTATGATAAAAACCAGCATTCAGAATTTGTATATGACATATGCGAAAGTGATAATAAAAACGTTTGACAAAATCTAGAGAATAACAATTCGATGTGTCGAGATAAATCGTACTGCACTTAAACTTACTTATTTATGGTCCAATACGTTAGATTAAAGATCTACATACGAGTATATAATTAACCCAATCTTCACACCAAAATAGTACTTCCAAATAACCACTTTCAACTGCTTTTTTTTTCTAAAACTCTCTTCTGGACCTGCTACTACTTACTTTTTCCTTTCTTTTATTATCTTTTTTATAAAAATTTCTCTTCTTTTCTTTAAACTTCTTCTCTTTAAAACTTTTTTCTGTAACCGTACATAACTAAAAAAAACAATAACTCTTATTCCCTGGCTTAAAAAAAATACTTTATCACAAAATCATAAAACTTTTCGGAATTACTTGAAATTTCACACATATAGAGCATCTTTTAGAATGAAATCGGCCACTTCAAAAGTGGTCACAGCTTTAGATGTATCGGTGGTGGTAATGGCAATAACGGCGGGTGTTATATGTGGAATTGTGGGCATCAATGCTACAAGAGATTTGAATGCCAGATTAAGAAAGGTAGAGTCGCAAATAACATTTGTAGTTTTTACGGAATAAGATCAGTTGAAAATGAAAAACAAAATTTTTATTACAGGTCGATGATTCTTTGGGTTCGGTGACAAATTTCAAAATGGAACGTATAAAATCAATTATAATGCTTTTATTGCCAATGATAACCATCAGTATATTATTGGGTGAGTGTAAGAAACTGATTCGTTTCGAAGTAGATCATTGAAGATCATTTATGAACTATTGCTTAGTTATAATTTCATTTTATATTTTCATTTATTAAATTTTTATGGAATTTTCTGTTGAACCGCCTTCAGCTTTGGATGTCTGGACATGGTTGCGATTTGCTGACAACATGCCGACAGGGGAAGAAAATGCAGGTATATATATTAATCCCAAACATGTAGAATAATTTCTCCGCGGAAAATTTATCTCTTTTTTCTTGTTCTTCTTGTTTTCTCCTGGGTTAAAATTACATGTTCTAAAATATGAGAGAGAGAGAAAAATTCTTGTGAGTTTTTTTCCAAACCTTTTGCAGGGAATTAGTGCAAAAATTCTAAATTCAAATTCAAAAAATGTTGTAAAGCGATGTAATAATTTTTATTCACGCCGCACAGTGGGGATTTGTTCATACAAGCTTGGAAAAAACTATAAGGAGTGCTCGTAGAATGTTGAAATTTTTCTCTGAGCCTTTGGTTAGGTCAATTAAGAAAAATATAAAGTTTCATCAAAATTGGTCACGCGCACCTCCCACCGCCCATAGAACCCGATATTTATTTTTGGCCCAAACTTTTTGAAATTTGGCACAGAGAACTATATTACCTTAATTAAGAAAAATATAAAGTTTCATCAAAAGTGGCCACGCGCACCTCCCACCGCCTATAGAACCCGAAATTTATTTTTGGCCCAAACTTTTTGAAATTTGGCACAGAGAACTATATTACCTTAAGTAAGAAAAATAAGTTTCATCAAAATAAAAAACAGATGAAAGTAATTGTAATTCTTGATTTTTCTAAATTCGTTTAAGCAAAATCCGACTAGTGGTTCTTGAGTTTTGTTAAACAAATTGACAGGTGGCACTTGAAATTGATTAAAAATGTAAAAACAGATATGAGACAATGTATTAGAAGTGATTTCAAACTGTGGGAAAGTATGGCTAAAATTGCAACATTTTGAGGTCTAGGCTTAAAGTTTTTATTAAATTTATATTTCTGAACTCTTGCGTTTCTAGAGGATAAAACGTAAAGGCGAAACAGGTGATCCAAATATTCCCTCAGGCTTATTTTATTAATCCTCGACTTTTCGGAATAGAAAATTTTTTTTCTCGGGAGCAATTAACTCTTTGGGAGCTTATTTCACCAGGAATTTTTAAAATTGAACTGATAATTTTCTTAAAACCCGTTTTCGAAATATTCGCTTAAAACATTTTTTCGTCGCTTTTTATTTATTGCGTAAACCTTATTTATTTTGCCTCTATAGTAGCAATTAAAGTATGTGCTTAAGATTAACTATCCTGAAGTGTGGAAAAGGTTTGAATGCGATCATAGATTTTAGTCAAAATCTATAAAACTACATACAGAGTAGAGTGGCAGATCAAATTAGAATTGGCTTGAACGACTTTATTTGTTGTTTTGTACGTTAACGAATCAGAAGAGAAAAAGAACAGGACTAGTGGTGATCTTAAGCTAGTTAAGTTCAAAACTGTTTTTTATGCTAAAAGTATATTTTATTTGCTCTTTAGTACACCAAAAAAAAAGCATATTCTTAACGAAAGTAGATTTTACAAAGTTGTAAACAGTTGTTGCCGCAATTCAATAAACACAAATTCCAATACTTTTTTTATACAGATTTGAATGTCCAGTGGTATATACCTTTCTACACTTTGTACTTTATTCTAACTGGTTTGCATATAAATTTTGCAAATACATCGCTAGGATTGGCCCGGCGTTTTGAGACTGTAAATTCTATGCTAAGAAATTCATATTTACCAGGTAATCAATATTAGGAGATATTTATGTTATAGAAATATTTATTTGTTATTTTATTTTCTATTCTTAAGCTGAACAGAATAAAACTTTACAGAATCAGGATAAAGTTAAAATCACCACCGTTAAAACTACAACTTTGAATACGCCCACTTTACAGGCCAGTTTATCGAAATTATCTGCGGAAACTTATCAAATTTCCGGTAAATGAAATTTTGCATTTATTTCTTTAATTATAAAACGATTTATATGATGAATTTTCTTTTTAACAATAAGCTAAAAACAAAACCATGTTGCTAAAAGTTTTAGCTGAGTGTCACGAAAGTTTGGGTAAATGTATGCATATTATATCAAGGTAGGTATTTCGAGTTTAATTAATACATTCAAGTAGAACACATCTTTACAATCATATAGCCGTAATGACCGCTTAATATAGTAGACGAACGACGAAGTCGAAAATTTTTAGAAGAACTCGAATTAAGCCAACGGAATATGAAAAAATTTTGGTAAAACGGCAACTTTTTTATTTCTCATTAAATTTGCAACATGAAGATAGTACTTAATTTTCATTAAACATTTGAAAGTAGAAACTTTAACCTTTAAAAAGAATTTACTTTTATTAAAATCAGACAATGCGTACCAAAGTTATTCCTACTTGAACTTACTGTGCAAAATAGGGATTGTAAAATTTTATTGAAACTAAAGAAAATCGAATATAATGTTGGTTACAGTTTTTTCTTGACATCTTCGAGCTATTGGTAATACCCGACTACAGCTCTTAAGTATAGAAACGAAAAAAAAAAACCCAAAACTGAATCGACGGAATCGATGTGAAATTAATTTTCAGAATTTGTTTGAACTGGTTTTTTGTTTTCTTAAAAAGAGTCAAAAAAGGTAAAGAAGCCTACAATATCTTATTCACAAATGTTTTCGAATTTATTGAAAATCTCAGTTGTCGAAAAATATCGCTAACGATATCGATTGAATAAATGAATACTTTTGATCAAATTTGAGGCATTCGAAACACTTTTCAAAGCTTAGAAAAATTGTCACATCTAGAAAATCGATTGGAAGGAATTCTTCGAATAAATTAAAAAAAAAATTGAATAGTTTTTTTTTGTCGAATTTTACAAAGTCCAATTGCTTCTTATTCAATTTTACGCAGTCCTATTTCGGACGTCGGTGTAGAGAAGAAAGAGGGGTAGCAAAATAGACAAGTTTTTTTTTCACATTTCTCTTTGTTCTCGTTGTTATGTTTTATTGTTATTCTTCTTACTGCTTTTTTAAAGCCACTTTTTAGTAGCGAAGAATATATAAAAAAATAGACATGCATGAAAATCATAGTATGAATGCAAATAATTTTTGTTAACAACTTCAAAAGGGAGTTAAATAAAATTCATCGTGTGAATTGCTTGTTTTTCAATTAAAAATCTAAAACTGCTAAGAAATTTTGCCACGCCTAAAAACAACTTCGACTTATATTTCGTAGCCATTTTGAATGCAATCGAAATATATTTTATGCAGTTGTATTCAAAAAGTTTAAATTGTTTCCTTAAATTTTTGTAATTGGGCGTGAAATTCTACATACGGTTTCTAATGTATCGGATCCGTCTTCTCTATTCACCGATTTTTTCAAGTGAATCCCAGGTTTTAAAATAATATTTTTTCCAAAAATTGTGAGTGATTCACCAAGTTATACAGCCATAAGGCTGGATAAGCATGACAAAATGAGCCTAATATCTTCCTAAAACCTTAAAACGCGATATTGTTATATTATTTTTTTCAATAAAAAAAAAAGGTTTGTTTATGAGGCGTCAGTTTAAATGGCCAGTCTACAGTAAGTACAATCTTCGAATATTTTCGATATTTCGAAAAAAATTCTATTACATTTTCGAAGTTGCAAAAAATATATAGATTTTCACATCTACTTCTAGACAGATAAACACAAGATTTCAATACATTTTTATAAAAAATATAACATTTAATAATTTAAATTCAAGTGTTTTTTTTTTTAATTTTTCCAGTGCCTACGGAATGGCTGTTTTATTCATTCTGATCTCATGTTTTCTTCATCTGGTGGCTACATCGTATTTTCTGTTTATCGAGCTACTAAGTAAAAAAGATAATGGTTACGTTTGGCTACAGGTTTTATGGATATTATTCCATTCTTGCCGCCTCTTAATGGTTGTGGAGCCCTGTCATCGTATTACACGAGCATCAACAAGAACCATACATATTATATGTGAGATCGAACGTCTAGTCCATGATGCCATATTAGCCGAGGAAGTAAAAATTTATTTAATTTGTTTATTTTCAAATATTTTGAGTTTCGAAATTTAAGGTTAAAAAGTTTTGGCAACAATTACTGGTATTCGATAGTGGATTTTCAGCCTGTGGATTGTGTCAAGTGAATCGTCAGCTTCTGACTTCGGTAAGTGGATACATTTTCCGTTTCTTTTTTTTTTTTTTAATGTTAATTAAACATTTTCCTTATTTACAGTTAGCGTCGGCAATAGCAACTTATTTAATAATTTTAATACAGTTTCAAAAAAGCAACGGCTAAAATGATATTTTCCTAAAAAACTTCTAAAGCTCGATGGTCATGTAAACGTAACAACTTTTTGGCATAAATTGAATAACTAATTGCATATTAAATTTAATGATAGATAAACAACATTTTTGTTTGTACATATTTTAAAAAGGGAAACATTTAATTTCTATCGAGAATTTTAACAACAATTTCTGTACTTAATTATTATTTACAATAGGTCTGTTCATTTATTAAAAATTTTTGGTAGTTTGTAACAATTCTTACCAGAAAGTTTTCATTACCTCCTCCTCCTTTGAGACACAAAAAAAAACTTTCTTTTATAAAATTTAAGTTTACAATAATTACAGAATGATTTTCAACCCATTTTTTAATTGGGTAAACTGGTTGTTTACATGCAGTTTGGTCCCATAAATTTTCTTGTGAAATCTAGGCGGAAGTTCTTCCACGAAATATTAATTATAATAAATTTTCTATAAATGGAGCGATTTTCAAAATAATTTTATTTGTTTGAATGGTGTTGGTTACAGTTTTTTCTTTAATTATGTACCGATTTAAATTTTTTCATGAAAAATTAATTGTAATCTCTCGAGTAAGTAAAATATAAGCTATAAATTAAATATATTTAGTCTAAAAGTTTACTGGGATTGGCTTAGACCACTTTGACTTTTGACTTTTTTCATTGATGGTTTTTGATAGAAAAGTAAATGAACAAAGCTAATCATTTTTAATGCATTTATGTTAATGCACAAAAAAGTTGATAACAACAATAAACACATTGAAAACAGGGGATGATGAGGAAACATTTTGCACAAAAATGTGATAATAAAAATAAACACATTGAAAACAGGGGATGATGAGGGAGACACGTTGAGAAAAATTTATTGAACATTTTTACAAGAATAAACTTAGATATATATTTTTCGCTTTAGAGAAGTATCTATCTGAAGAAAAAAAAATGAAAAGATGGCCGGAAAGACAATAATTAATTTAAAGAAATCTGTAAAACTATCTCCGTAGCTCGACAACTAAATTCGACATGTGAATTTACATTAAATTAACATTTGTAGTTGGTGAAGATGTGTAGAAAATTTTACGATTTTTTATTGATTTTTTTCGGTTTCAAAATTTTTATATGATATTCTTAGTGCATTGATGTATTTTCGCTGAAAAACTTTTAAGATCAACAGCTATTTTCCGTATTTAAAAAAAAAAAAAAAATGTCTTGAAAATTTATGTTTGGAAATTTTTTTAAAAAATTTTGAAATATTTTTCACCTTTTTTGCATAAAATAGAAAAAAATATTTTAGGGCCGCAAAAATTGAGTTTAGAGAAAATTTTAATTATTTCAATACAAGGAGTCTTCCAAAAGGGACTTTCGAACTTTGACAAGGTAATAACGGCCATCTTCTTAAAGCTACATCGGTCAAATTACTTGTCATTTATTCAGTCTGTTTTGCAAAATAACCAGAAATTGAAGGTAAACGACCAACGTCGTGTGTTCGCTGAAAGGGATCTGGAGCAGTTAGCAACTGACTATAATTTTCATCGAAAAATCATCTTCAGCAATGAGGACCATTTCCGGAAGAATTGGTATGTGAACAAAAAAAATTATGTCGAAATTGGGACGATACAAATCCACATGAAATCCAGGAGCGTCCAATGCATTCCGAAAAATACACTGTTTGGTGTGTCATCGGTACATATTTCCTTGAGAACGACATTGTCCAGGCCATCACTGTCAACAGCGACAACTATAGGTCGACGATTACCAACTTCTTTTAGCCTGAATTGGATGACATGGACACTAGCGGCATGGGGTTTCTTTTGGACGGTGCTATATGCCGCACAACTTATGCCACATTGGATATTCTATTCTGTACGAGCAATTTGAGGGCATGGTCATCTCACGTAGAGCTGATGTGAGGTGGCCACCGAGATCGTGCGATTTGATCGTGTTAGACTTTTTCTTACGGAGATTTCTTAACACGCAGGTATATGCGACTTAACCACAAGCAACTCCGGTCTTCATAGCCAACATAACCCATGTCATCGGTCAAATTCAGCCTGATTTTTGAGCCAGAGTCGTGAAAAATTGGACATTTCGGATGCGAAGTTATATTCCATATATAATGGCATCAATATGTCTTTCATACGAATAAAAATTTCGATGATATGTCACACACTCTGTTTTATTTAAATTTAAAGATAGCAAGCGCCTCATGAAAAAGACCCTTTATAATGGCTATTGCACAAAATAGTCATCATAACCCTTTTGTAACTTCGAGAAAGAACATGAAAATATTTTACACAGGATTAGTGCTTTTAGCGTCATGTACTCCTCTGTGCGTCGCTTGCCTTTTCATCGAACGAGTTCGAAGAGCAAATAATTTTTTTTTCACTCTCCAGCCCCATTTGGATCCATCAACGAGGCGTTAGGTTAGGTTAGGTTGGCAGGCTGCTGGTAAATGGAAGATTAGATTCCAGCTCACTTGGGTCCTGATATGGTCCCATTGTGCTACCTGTAGTGAAGACGAGTGATGGAGGAAAGGAGATTAGAAGAGTCGGAGGAAGAGTAGATGAGGGAAGACCATAGAAGAGCAAGAGAATAGTAGAAAGCAGAAACAGGTGGGAAAAACCAAAGCAAGCAGTTGTCTTGCAGAACGTCCAGGATGTCGAGCCCCCTATTGGGCGAACCATCCACTGCTCCTGATGAAGGAGCTAATACAACCGAGTTCCGTATTTGAGAGCTCGGAGAGGGTACTGAAGGATCTGCTGCCTAGAAAGCGGAGGCGGTGATCCTCCATAGCTGGGCAGAGGCATAGAAGGTGTGCGATGCTTTCTTCTTCTTCCTCGTCATTGCAGCTGGAGCAATACTCATTGTATGGTAGACCCATGCGTCTGGCATGGGTTCCGAAGGTGCAGTGTCCCGTGACCGTGGCCACAAGATTGCGCAATTGCGGTTTTGGAAAGTTCAGCAGATTTTTGGTTCTGTTGATATCAATGCAAGGCCATAGGGTCCTTGCTGTGGTACAGGATGGTTCATTAAACCATCTTGTTTGTGCCTCTTGCATAAGGGCTTTCTCGATTCGCCTCCAGCAGGCCAAGAGCGGAAGACCACAGAAATTGTCAATTTCAGCGGCCTCTAACTCTGTACCTCTCCTGGCCAGATTGTCAGCGATGAGGTTGCCTGTGTTTTCTCCGTGTCCCCGTACCCAAATAAGGGTAACACTAGAACAATTAGCCACTGTATTAAGTGATTTCCTGCATTCCAGGGTAAGGAGGGATGTTGTGTACACACCCGAAATTGCTATTATTGCAGGTTTGCTGTCGGTTATGATATGAATAACTCTATTTGTTATCCTATAGTACCGTAGCCAGTTTGTTGCCTTTTTGATGGCGGATATTTCAGCTTGTAAGATACTACATTCGTCCGGGAGTCTGAAGGAAATCCTGATCCCGAATTCTTCAATGTAGACACCCCCGCCAACCGTGGAGCCCCGTTTGGAGCCATCCGTGAACACTCGTAGGGCCCCGTGCGGTGTAGGGGGGAGGTCCTCCGATAGAGAGTAGTTAAATGCTCTATAAAAGGAAGGTCTTGGAATGCAATAGTCGATGAGATCAGGGATAGTTCCCATGGTCTCTACAATGCTAGCGTGACCCCATGGTCGATATTTCCATGCGTCAGTTGTACTAAGTCGCACCGCAGTGCGTAGGGCTAGCTTCCTAGCCAAAAGATCGACTGGAAGCCAGCCCAGCATAGCAAAAAGGGCCTTTGTGGGCGTAGTTCTAAGGGCACCAGTTATCATGATTGCCATTAAGCGGAGAGTTCTCTCAATTCGCTGTCGGTTTGTTGCCAAGTCCAGTGCTTTCCACCAGATTGTTACACCATAGAAAAGAGTTGGTTTGATGACCGTTTCAAATATCCAATTAATCCCCTTGGGACTTATGCCCCAGGTAGGACCAATGGCTTTCTTGCAAACATATAATGCCGCTACGGCTTTTGTTGCACGAGCATGAAGATTGTCTCTCCATGTTAATTTATTATCAAGGATAATGCCTAAGAATTTGGCTTTATCCGATAGGGCTAGTGTGGTGCCATTTATTTTGGGTAGAGTGAAGGTGGGAATTTTGTATCTTCTAGTGAAGAGCACTAGTTCCGTTTTGGTTGGGTTGACGCTGAGGCCGTTCTGTGAGCACCATTTACAGACCTCACTGAGTGCATCTTCCAGCCTGTAGCTAATTGTGTCAAGATGGAAGCCCGAGATAGTCACTGCCACATCATCTGCATATGCAACAGTATTGACGCACATGGACTCCAGTTTTCTAAGCAGGACGTTTAATGCCACATTCCATAGCAGAGGGGATAGGACACCACCTTGTGGTGTGCCCTTGCGGGCGTACCTGGTAATACGTGCTTCCCCCATGGTAGATGTGATGGCTCTGCGTTCAAGCAAATTCTTGATGAATTGACATAGTGACTGCTCTATTCCTAGCTCTGTGAGAGCTTGGGTAATAGCATCCGAGTTGATATTGTTAAAGGCGCCCTCAATGTCCATGAAGGCCGCTAGAGTATAATTCTTATGCTCAAGTGACCCTTCAATGTGACCTACGAGCGAATGTAACGCCGTCTCAACCGATTTGCCTTTGGTGTAGGCGTGTTGATTGGCTGATAAAAGATTACTGTCGATTGTTATAGTTCTAATATGAACGTCGATCAGTCTTTCTAAAGTCTTTAAAAGAAAAGATGTAAGGCTGATAGGTCTAAAGTCCTTTGCCTTCGAGTGCGATGCTTTTCCCCCTTTTGGGATGAAAATTACATCGCATTTGGTCCATTGTTGCGGAATATGGGACCAGTCAAGACATGCTCTGTATATTATGAGCAGCCAGGGTGTAACAAGGTCTAAATTGTGTTGTAGATCTGCGGGAATGATTCCGTCCGGCCCAGGTGATTTGTACGGATGGAAGCTTTTAATAGCCCAGTGAAGTCTGTCAGTAGTTATTGCTACGTTCGTCATACTCCGGGCAGGAGGGGAAGCATTTTGTACCTCCATAAAAGGGGAACAGCCCGGAAAGTGAGTTTCCATTAGGGCTTCTAGGGACTCCAAGGAGTTAGTAGTCCATTTGCCGTCTAGTTTCTGGATGAATCCAGGTACGGACGGTTGTTTGGCCAGAATTTTGCGCAGCCTGTTAGTGTCGGAGAGGGATTCCACATTTCCGCAGAAATCTTTCCAAGACTTACGTTTAGCGTTTCTAACCTGATTTTTGAATTTATTCAATGAGGCTTTGTAAAGAGCCCAGTTACCTGTTCTTTTTGCCCCATTAAAGAGTCTGCGGCAGCTCCTGCGAGACTCTTCTAGGCTGACAGACCACCAAGGTGGTTTGCTATTTTTGCGTTGTGTGGAAGATTTGCAAGAGATTCTTGTTGCTTCCTTAAAAGCATTAGTTAGATTATTGACTGCTATTTCTATATCGGCTACTTCCTCTATGTTTGGAGGATGTGCAATTGAGTTGGTAAGGATATTCTTATGTTCCTCCCAGTTCGTTTTACGCCTATTAACGAAAAGCTTGGTGCTTCCAGTTTTTAAGCTGGAACGAGGCGTGCCTGTTATGAATTTATTGTAAATAAGAGAAAACGTTTCCTCTATATGCAACTTACGAAAAATGAAGTAGAAAACTGCTTTGTAATCCCGAGAATATAGTGACAGTAACAATAAAACTAGGGGGTGGGGGGGAGTTTCTGTAGACTAGCTGATGGCGATCCTCTTTTCCCGATTAAGTTTTATTTTACAGAGAACACAGATTGATTGGATGTCGGTTGATTGGTTCAGTTACATATCCGTATATTAAAAGTTATTTACCGGAACACATTTTCCTTATTTATAACAGTAAAATTCGGAAAGCATTCAATTAAATATGCAGATGCACCTTAGGATTGTAAGAACAATCAATATACAGCTTGTGAGAACGATTGAAACGAAATTTTAATTGGTAACCAATTTTATATAAATTTTCATACTGAATATTATTAACAATAATTAAAAATTCATTTGTAAACAAAAATACTTTAGCATGACTAAAATTTTAGGTAACATTTTATTGGTAATTCGATGCTTCCAAGCGATAAAAAATTATGGCAAACAAAATATTATAGTTATTATTTTAAATGTCATATTGATCAAATACTTAATTTTATAGGAAAGCAAATATTCTGCTTCAAGAAATTAAAAATATTCATTGTATGAAACTGAAAGTGGTATCGCGTGATATCATGATTAAATTGGCAATATTTATTAGAAACGACGCTAGTGAAAAAAGGTCAGAAGTTTAATACAATTATTCTAAATTTCTAGGAGTTCCAAAATTGTTTTTATCACAAAAGTAAAATTTATTCGGTAGGTATAATCGAATTATCAAGTAATACGTGCAATTGACAAAATTTGATTGGTTACAAATGGTCTTGCCACAATGAATCCACCACAATGAATTTTTTCTCAGTGTTTAAAATAGCCTAATTTATCTTGTGCCGCATCAATGCACTAGAATTGAGGAACTAATTTATTTCCCATTTCCACCCCCCCCCCACGACTATAATAATTAACATTCAAAAATTTGCCAACTTGTCCAGTCTTCAGCACACTGAAATAAACGTTATGTTTTGAAGTTAATCACCCGCTATCGTGAATAACAAGTGAAATTTTTATTCCTGCGAAAGAAAAAAATTCTATAGTAAATCTCCCGTTATCACTTCTCAGTGAATGTAAAAAAAAGAAAAATGAACCAGCTTTTCCTTATTTTACACAAAAAAAAAACTGCATATTAATTTAAAAACAAGTATGTATTAAAAAAATCCTACGTACCAATTTGTGCCGTTTTGAATCCTTAAAAAGTACCCTATATTTCAATCTGTGTCACATGCTACTCGTGTACCAAATTTCTTAAAAATGCATTAAGAGAAAAATTACCAAAAGTAAAAACAAACGTCAAAAAAAGTACCATAAGTAAAATATTACCAAAAGTGCCAATTTTTCTCATATCAGCCCACAGAAATTATGTTCATTTATAAAATATTACTACAAAAATAAAGTACCAAAACTATCAATTTTCATCCCTTATAATGTAACAAATATTTTGATATGGGCCACATGCTATCCTTCTACCAAATTTCAAACAAATACAATTGAAAATTTAGGGAAATGGCCCAATTTCGAGGTAAAAAGTATTCATGATAGGTTTAACCTTACGGACTCTTTTCAGAGCATTTGACATAACTTTTCTCAGGTATTTCAGATACCATCGGCCTCACATAATGTCCATGGGCTTTTTATTGCTGGACATTACTGCATACAAACTTACAAACCAATTAGAAGTTTTTAATTACATATTTCTATTATTGGAAAAAAAAATAAAGAATTTTCACAAAAAACATGTTGCAAAATGTTTTGCACACAAAATTAAAAAAAAATCTGTACACAAGGTAATTTTATTTACAGAAATACTATTAATAATGACAATATGCAAAAGAAAGAAAAAAAGAAGCAGTTAAATGCAAACAGTTACAGTTGTAACTGGTATTTTAAAGAGTAAAGTTTTGCGAATAATTTTTAATTAAAAACCACTGAAGAAAATTTATATCTACATATTTAGATAAAATAAATAACAAAATGGAAATATCTGATTCGTCAAGAAGTATATTTTTCGTGAGTAAATTATTGGGGCTGGCTCCTTATTCCGTACGTAAAAATTCAAAAGGAGTCTATGGAATACAGAAGAGTATTCCATTTATATTTTATTCTTCAACTTTAACATTATTATTTGGTAATACATATATATGTTTGTACAGTCGAACTTCCATAACTCGAATCACCATTATCCCAAAAAAAAACTTCGACTTACGGAGACTTCGATTTACAGAATTTTTTGTCAAAATAGAAGAAAAGGTTTTTGTACTATGTATTTTTATTCAAAATAGCCTGTAATGGGAAACTACACACTTAAGAATGTAAAAGAACAAGCATATGTACTCATTTATGTAATTAAAAAATTACAGTTAAGTAAAATATTCTGAAATAAGTGACTGACTGAAATAAGTGACTGGGTCCTTACTCTTTTACTACATAAACGAAATCCAGATTCAAACGAGTTGATAATTGATTCCTTATTTTTGAGACCGTGCTTGCCGGGATACCATATTTATCAGCTGCTACCTTTTTCTTTAATCCATCTTCGACGTCTTTTATAAGTTTATATTTTTACTCAATTGATAAAAGCATTTTAAAACACGTTTAGTTGTCATAATAATAAAAAAAAATCGATTTCAACATTTATCATCTAGCCCGAATTATTCATAGAACTGATACTTACGCATGTAAAATATACAAACCAGCTCAAGCAACAAAAGAGAGTAAAACAAACAAACCATAACTAAAACAAAAAACCATTTAAACAAGCAGAATTCTTCGACTTATAGAGTTCATGTGTATGTTTTTTGTTTGAGTTATGGAGAACTTCGACTTAAAGAAGTTCGAGTTACGGAAGGAAAATTGTATGTGATTTGTTCCTTTAACGCTACTGCCAACCAAATTAGTTCGAGTTAGAGAAAATTCGAGTTAGAGAAGTTCGAGTTATGGAAGTTCGACTGTATTTATATTTAGTTTTCTTTATTAATATGTTTCGGCAAAGATTTTCGCATTCCATTATCGGAGATACTTTGGATTTGTCTTTATATCGTCTTCAGTTTTATTTCACTCGGAATAAAATTCAAAATAATTCGGGATAGATTATTTTCGAATGAAAGTCTTGTTCGTTCGCTAAAATTTTAAATACAAGTAGCGATTGCCGGTTTTCTTCTTATTAACAAAAAAAAAATGGAAAAAAATTCGGTTCCATTAAAAGCAACTTATTATAAGACTACCATCGAATTTTGATGAAACTCTGTAAATACAAATTCGAATTTGATAGCAATCTAATGTTTTATGGAAATTCTGCACCACCAATTTCAATGGCTAAAAAGTGGTTTACTAAGTTTCGTTATGATCGTTACACTAAAAATAATCAAAAAATTCCATGGAATGATACTGAACGATCGGAGAATGAAAGTGCATAAAATGGCAGGAGACTGTAGGCATCTCAATCGACCGAAAACATTAAAATTTCCACGAATATTTGAATTTATAAAACCAATGTGTGCGATGGGTTATGTCATCGTACCAACGTGTACACACTTTTCTAGACATTGTGGGGGAAAAAATCACAAAATTGGGTTACGAACAGCTGGATGGCAAAAGATTTTTTGGTTCAAACGAAGAGGTTATCTTTTAAACAATATTGAGAAGTCTTATTATTATTTAAACCTTTTTTAGCGGTATAGAATTAATCCAAAGTGTCGCGAAATTATCAAGCTACCCTCGTATCTTGTAATATACACATACTATAAATGAACATTAATTATTAATTTATTTTTATATATATAGTATCATTAACATACCATGGCTTGCTGTTTAACTCGAAATCAAAACCTCCTTTAAGGTAATTATATTTTCTAAGTTTAATCTTATCAGACTCCTTTGAATTCATCAAAAATATCTTTAAACACATAACTAACTTACCCTGCTGTAACAAGGTTATAGAATATGCGAGAAGGTTGTAGAATATACTAATAGGTTGTAAACTCCTCTCACGTTACTCAACTCATGATCTTAACATTTTGCGAAGCCCTCAAGTCCTTACCCCAAGTTGCATCGCTAAGGAACCACTAGTAGTAAAGCTCCGATTTATACCAGCATACCCTGCAGAAATCCGGAGTGCCATTCTCTGGTCCTTGCTTTAAGCGAACAATGGTCCGTCAACAAGTCGATTTTCCCCAGTCAAGTTTTGGCTATATGGCCCTTGTGACTCTACAATTCTTTGTATTCGTCCGGGAATGATTGGTTATGTTGATTACCCAACTATTGAGAGCCCTTCAGCAGAAACTGATTGGATATTTAACCAATTTTTCCACAGCCAATGTTACTTTATTCTCCTTCCTTCTGAAGTGGTTAGCGCGTAGACAACTAAGCAAACAATGACTTGGGGCCTGGGTTCAAAACCTGGCCAGAGCAAGTCAATTAATATCATTAATTTCTCTAACGTTCATTAGTGACTCATTGTATTAATTGTTGTTGGACTATAAAAGTGATGAAGGCACAGCACTGGTCATTAAAAAAGTGTTCCGACAGCGCTTGATACTGTTCCAAGCTACTGTACACAACATCGCTCTCCTTCGTAAGTTAACAGAAACTTTGGCGAAGTAAAACAATTAATAACATGCCTGCCAATACAGCTTAAAAAAGGTAATGCGTCTACTTGCCACCGGAGGCGCTTCATCTTTGCTATAAAAATTAACATAACGCGCAAAGCAAAGTTGTAAAAGAGTTAAGCCTTCTAAATTTTCAACATATATCTTCTCTATTCTCCCTGAGTTCCGGCACAATACACTGCATACGTAGGGGTCATCCCCTGAGTTCTGGTCCTAATTAAAAAAAAATAACTATACGCTCACTTTTTATTTTGGAAATTTTCTTACAATTTCATTCATATAGAGTACCTGCTGGTAAAGGGATGTCGACGACTTTTATGGCAGTCGTGACTTTGAATACATCGGTGATAGCAATAGCCGTAATCGTGGGTGTTATTTGTGGAATAGTAGGATTAAATGCTACCAGAGATTTGAATACAACATTAAGAAAGGTAAAATTTGTCCAAGCAATAAAATCCATTAAGAAATAAAATATTAAACCCATTTTTTACAGGTCGATGATTTTTTGGATTCGATAACAAATCTTAAAACTGAACGTTTAAAATCGATTGCAATACTATTATTGCCAATGATAGCCATGAGTTTAGTAATGGGTAATACTATGTTCACACGACAAGATGAAGCACTTGCTTCGCTTTCTGAAGCATGTTTATGAATCTAGCTGTTCACACGACTCGTGTACTTGCTTCGATTTGGCAGTTCTCTTTTTAATAACAAATAAAATCTAAAATGGACAAAAAAAATAAGTTAAAATTATTACGCATTTTTAAAAATGCACAAACATATTTTTTGTTTCCATTGTTGTTTTATCTTTATAGTTTTCATTCAATTTTTCACTTTTAATTAAAGTTTTTGTTGTGTTTTTTGCATCTAGTTCAGATAAACTTCCGATAAATTCCGATAAAATTTAGAGAAGACAGCAATTTTTCATGCTTCACAAGTAGATTCAATATGAATCTACATGCTTCGCTCTCAAAATTTTATATGGCGAAGCATGTTGCTTCTCTCATGATTGGGGTGTGAAGCATGAATAGAGAGCGAAGCATGTTTCGAGTGAACGTAGTATAAGTTTTTTTTTAAATTACTAGAATGGACTTCTTAAGTTTAATGAAGAATAATTTAATATATTTTTTTTCTTAAAAATTTCTCTTTTTAAAGTTGTAGATATATATACTCTTGTTCGAGACATTATAGAAAAGGATGAAAAGGAAGGTAGGTAAAAATCACCATTTATAAGCACCAACAATTTAATTAAAGAAATAAAAATTCAATCAGCTGCTCAAGCTATACCTCTGATACTGCTTTGAAAAATTGCTGATAGAGCATCAATTTACACTGTACAACAATTGCAAACTTTTCCAAAATTACGAGGTTACTCATTTCATTCATTAACCCTATAATGTCGTTACAATAAACAATTGTAATCGTTTCGTCTACAGTATAGAATGGATAAAGTGTATGCTGCCGCAATGGGCAATCTTGAATTTTGATATAAGGTTTTCCAATAGGGATGATATGATTTTGGAGTAACGTTTCGGCCATTTGTTTTTCATTGTATTCAGTAGTGTTTACAATTTCATCATGGAGAGATATACGCAAGAACAACGTTGCTGATTTTGCCCTGGCACAAATTGAAAACGATAACGGTCTTTTTAAGAAAATCATCTTCGCCGATGAGGCTCACTTTCACCTGAGTGCTGCGGTAAATAAACAAAACTGTCGATTCTGGTGCTAAGAAAATCCACAAAATATACATTCACCTAAATTGACAGTTTGGTGTGGCTTTTGGTCTGGTGGAAGCATCGGTCCGTACTTCTTTCGAAATGAAGCTGGTAACACCGTTACTATCAATTGAGAGCGGTATAGATCAATGATAATTAACTTTTTATGGCCGAAATTGGAAGAAGTTGATCTTGACAACATTTTGTTCCAACAAGACGGGGGTACGTGCCACACACCAAATGCAACAATTGAATTATTGCGAGAAAAGTTTTGAGATTCGATTATTTCAAGAAATTGTGATATTGAATGGCCTCCAAGAAGTTGTGATTTAACACCATTTTAGACTATTTCCTGTGGGGTTATTTGAAGTCATTGGTCTTTCGAAATAAACCAGACTCTCTTCCAGCTTTACAAGTCAATATTGAACGTGCCATTCATGACATTCATACGACTTGATGTAGTGGAAAAAGTGCTCGAAAATTGGGTTCATCGAATTTGTTCCTGCAGAAGAAGTCGTGGAGGCCATTTGAATGACGTTTTATCTAGAACTTAATTGTATCGATTGTACTTCACATTAAATAAAAAACTTTTGAATTTCCTTAACAATAAGTGTTTTTTTTTAAAAAACTCTCTCTCTCTCTCTCACTCTTATTGTAAAACCTTTTATAAACAAATATTTTTAATTCCTTTATTTTCTTTAAACAGATTTAAATTTCGCATGGTATATACCATTTTACAGTTTGTACTTCATTTTAACATGTTTGCAAATCAATTTTGCAAATACATCGCTGGGATTAGCCAGGCGTTTTGAGGCTGTAAATTCTATACTAAAAAGTTCATTTTTACCAGGTAATCGAAATGAAAAAAAAATAAAAAAATCATGATGTCTAAGCCATATATTCGATTAATCATAAATGCAAACCTAAAGGATTGGTTTTATATGTTTTCTAGCTGAAGGAAATAAAAACTCACTCAATCAGAAAAATGCTAAAATATCTATCGTTAAAACTGCAGCTTTTAATACGCCCACTTTACAGACTCGTTTATCAAAATTAGCTTCGGAAATGCAGCAATTTTCTGGTAAATTAAATTTATATTTATTATAAATAAAATATATGACCAATATTTTTTTTTAACAAGAAGATAGACACAAATTCATGATCCTGAGGCACAAATCCTCGCTGCTAAAACTTTTAGCCGAGTGCCACGAAAGTTTGGGTAAATGTACGGATATAGTATCAAGGTGAGTGTTTGCAGTTAAATTAATCTAACAGTAATATATGTATATAAGATCTTTAAATATCAAATGAATATCAAATTTTTTTAATAGGTTCGAAACTTTGATGTTAATAAAATTTTTGTGCTTATAAGATTTTAATATTTTTAAAGCATTTAACTTATAACCGCCATTGAAATTCAGCACGTAACTGTTAAAAAAAAGATTATTGCTATCAATAATGTACGTTTAATAAATGAAATTGTTCATTAATTTCCTTAAAAATAAAAATTTTTAATAAAAAACCGAACGCATTCATTAAATAAACGTATTTTTGAAAATGAAAATCCATGAATCTAAGTTAATGAATAAACATTAGAATAAGGATAATAAAAGTACCGGTTAACAGATTTTAATAACTTAAAAAAAAAACGTTTTGTTAAACTAAAAAAATTTTCTAATAATTTTTTTCAGTGCCTACGGAATTGCCGTTTTATTTGTATTAATCTCTTGCTTTGTTCATCTGGTAGCTTCATTGTACTTTCTTTTTCTCGAGCTACTTAGAAACGATAGCAAAGGATTTGTTTCCCGACAGTCTTTATGGATATTATTACATTCTTGCCGGCTTTTATTAGTTGTGGAACCCGGTCATCGAATTACACGTTCATCAACAAGAACCATACATATTGTATGTGAGATCGAGCGTATAGTTCATGATCCTGTATTGTTAGAAGAGGTGAAGGAGTAATTACAGCTTTCTGTTTTTGTATTATTAAAACATTTCGATTTGTTTGAACTTAAGGTTAAAATGTTTTGGCAACAATTACTGGTATATGAAGGTGGCTTTTCAGCCTTTGGCTTGTGTCAAGTGAATCGCCAAGTTTTAACTACGGTAAGTCCAAAATTTTCTTTAATAAACTATTATTTTCAAACTTTTATTGTGCGTATTTTTTTTTACAGCTAATTTCAGCAATCGTTACATATTTGATTATTTTGATACAATTTCACAAAAACAATATTTAAAATTGGCTATTGGCAAATAGTACAATTTAGCGCCGGTTCGGAAATGCATCACTGCGCCGCATCTGATGCGTATGTGTGATTAGTTTGCTCAGCTGATACCAGCCGTTAATTTTCAGAACGTACAACGCATCAGATTTTTTTAAGCAAATCACCTTTCAAAACAATTTGTATGCTTTAATAGCTTTAATAAAATAGTATGTATTAAAGATTTTAATAATGTTGTTCTGACAAACGAAAGCGCTAGAAATTTGGCGTTTTCAAACCGCCAGTGTATACTGAAGCGATCTGGAATATTTTACATAAACTGCTCTTTGAAGAGAATATTAAATGATCCACTGATGAAATTTAATATGTTTTCTTTTCATTTGAAGGAAACATGATACACAAAATTGTACAATTTTAATAAAAAAAAAAAATTGCAATTTTAAAATTTCCTTTGAGTTTGTTACTTGTCTGCCTCAATGTTTTTCCTCTAGTGATTTTCTTTTAACTAACATTTCTTTTGATTGATTGTAGCATTTTTAAAGCCAATATAGAAAGTAAGAATGTTGAAGGCATTTTAATTTGAAATTTATTTTGTTTACTTTTTTATTTTATTTAAGGAAAAAATAAGCTTTTATAGTTCGAACACAGTTTCGAAAAATAGCAAATCGTAGCTTTTTCAGAACATGACCAAATACGTTTTGCGTTTTTAAAATAGTATGCGATTTGAAAACGCTGCGTTTTTCAGAATATTGCCGCCAATCTCCCCTCCTTTTCTACTTCTCTTCCTACAGGTAATACAATGGGACCACATTAGAACCCAATTGCGCAGGAATCTAGTTTTCCCTTTCTCAGCAAATAGCGTATTTATCATATTTCAATATGTAACCGTCTTATTTATCAATATGAAGCAAAAAACGAAATTTAAGAAGAAAAAAAAAAACGATTTAAGAATGTTAGATACGCCTACGACAAGAATAATTGAAACCCCCAAATTTAAGAATGTGTTGACATACTTGTTTGAATTAGGTTTGCTGTGCAGACGACAGTTTAAAGAAAAAAATTTATCATAAGAAATATTATTAGATATTAAAAATCTTTCGAAACGAACTCTACATATGTATATTTTAAATTCAAGGCATATTAAAAAATGTCGAAGCAATGTCGTATTCAACTTAGCCGGTTCTCCTGTTGTCATCTAACTAAATTACATTAAAAATATATAAATTGCTTTATTATTTTTTGGAGTACATTGCACCTTTTCCTGCCTAATGATGCCAAAATCAGCTGTTAAGAGTGATGATTTAATTTTGTCATACAATTTTATTCCATAATATATGCAAGCAAAAAATATTTATGTGGTTTAACTCCTTCCTTCTGTCTGTGCGAAGTTAGAGATGATTTAGTCCCTGTGGATGGGTAGGAGTTTATACATTGGTTTATATATTGGTTGGATGATATAAAATAATGTACTCGTATAATCGAGAAGATATGTACGTATATCAGCAGTGCTATATTTGCGAAGGCTGAAGAACTTTGTTATCCATTAAATTCACAGCCCAACAAAAAAGCATTATTTTTAAGAGTTTTGCAAATATTTCGACAAGTGAATCGCCTAAGAGAAATACTTGCGGCTCCGTTCGTACAAATTTATTTTAATCTGCCCTGTTGTAATTCATTAACACATTAGTTAAGTTTCTGATTTAGTAGGCAAATAACTTTATTGAGAATAAAAAGTAACTTCCTAACGAACGGAAAGATAAAATTATTTTTTTAAATTCTTAAATTTTGATTTTTAATTGATCATTAATAACATAGAATAATTATTATAATTTCTTAGTTCGGTCGGATTATTATTTAATAATGTTTTTGCCAGTTTTGTTTCAATTTTTTGGATAGCAAAAATATTATGGTTATTTTAATTGAGGTTTTTTGCCATTAGTTTTTAAATTATGATTCAATCAAAAACTTAAGTAATTTCTATATTAAACTATATCTGTACGCACATTAGTACGTCAAACGTGTAAAAAAGTAATTTTTGAAATATAGTTTAAAATTTTCGTATTAAGAAATGTTATAAATAAGAAAAAAGCTTAAAAACCTGTTTGATATTGTTTAGATTCTAAGCGCTGCTGCAACATTTCCAACTGACGTTTAGCCTCGCATTGAGGGAAGTTATTCATATCATAGTATTGTGGAGAAAGAGTTAAAAGCCATTCAGCTAGAGAGATTAATTAAAAGTTTAATATTTTTTATTTATAAGTTTATGTTGTTTTCTATTAAACTTACGTTTAACATCTGTAACTGTGCGTATGTAGTTTTTTGTTGTTAATACAAATTCATTATATATAACCCAATCGGGTTTGTGATCCAAACAGGTTGATGGATGAAGTTGCACAATTTGATTATCCTTAATGGTAAGATAATGTCCAGTGCGTTCTAAATGTGCCACCTGCATAAAGAATCCTTGTACTAAGGCTTTGCGTATGTTGACATAGTAATCCTTGGAAGTGAATTCTGTACTGCTACGTTTCAAATTGAAACGATCCATAATGCGGGCCAACTGTTGGCGCACATTATCAGCTTGTTTTAAAGAACGGAAGTTGATGAAATTTTCATAGCACCAATTGGGATCTTCACTGCCTGTTATGTAAATATTTAGTATAATATTAGGAATAGGTTCTTTCCTTTGCTAAATAGTTAAAATGTAAACTCACTTTGTTTGAAAGCATGATAAACATTAAGTAGAGTCAAATGATCACCATCGATATGAGCAAATCTCATTTTAGCCTCATCTGCTGCCTTTTTAGTTTCGTTGGGCCTTACAAAGCATTGTGGTACTAAAGGGTCATCCAGCCATAAGTATCGTCATCATTATTATTATTGGTTTTATGTTTTTAAAAACAAAAGAAGAGCATTTTGTGTTTGGGGGTATTTGGTTTCGGTTGTCATTTTTTTTAAAACAAACCAAAAATATTTTACCATTTACCCGTTGACACAAGTTGTGTTTTGTTTAAGAGTTTTTTCATTGTCAAAACTAAAGAGTTTTTTCTATTTTTTTTTTTTATAAATAGTGATGATAAACAATAAAGTCAACTAAATTTACAATAAAAGGAAGAGGTGTTTTAAAGGTTTTTTTCAGCAAAGAGTTTCAAGAACGTTTTTTGCATTCAATTGAATTTTACACACAAGTGAATAGTTATTTCTAATCAAATAGCAAATAGCAGAGAAAAATTAATACTTATACGTATTATCTGTGTGTTTTTGAAACGCTATTGAAACTGAAAATTCAGTGGCGAATGCAAAAGACAAATGTTTCAGTTATTTTTCTTTTGCACTTAACTAAAACTAAATTTTTGAAAAAGTTCCTAGGCATGTTGCGTTTTTACAGAAAATTAGGAAGGCTTTACTAAAACATCGATTTAAATTTTAAAAAATCAAGTTGAAAATTAGTTATATAACATCTGTTTAACCCTATAGTGTAAAGATATATGATGTCTTACTACTATCCTAAACGTTTTCGGGTAAATTCTTTTAGTAAACCCGATGAAAAATATCTAAATCTCTTATCCTAAATCGCTTCTTGGTAATCAAGGCATATTTAATCAGTTGGCAGCTCTTTGCTAAATTACACCCAATTCAAACGATGATTTTTCCATTATTTTTAAATCACGATTTTTTGTGTATGTTGGCGAACGGGGTAGAGAAGCAAAACGGGTAAAGAAAAAAATCACATTTTCAGTTCTTTGTGATTTTTTCTTATATTTTTCTTTACACATATTCGTATTTTGTTATTTTGCTTTATTTAATTTTTCATTTTCATCTGACAATACACATTTTCGTTTGCACGTAAATAACAAATTGATGTACATACATACATACACACGTCACATTGTTTTTATACAAATAATAAAGTAAAGAAGAATAACCGATTACGGAGAAAAAAATCAACATTTAAAACATGGGAAAATATCATCGTATGAATCTGTGAATTTTTTGGAAAAAAAAACTTTTGAAGAAAATTGAAAATAAATCGTGATTTTTAAATCATGGTATGAATTGGGTGTTACTGTTATTTTTAATTGGGGGCATTATGGTTTTACCAGTGCTGCCAACTTGTAAATTAAATACAGCTTGTTTTCGACTAATCGATGGCTTAATATAAGAAGGCGGAGTAACTCAATTTTTTTTTCTTTAAGTTTGAACTACAAATCGCAATAAAATCCGTAAATTTTAAAGTACATATAAAAATGTTTTAGTGCAATTTTTATAAAAAAAAGTCAACAAATCTTATGCAATTTATTTTATTTTGAAAGCATTGTGTATTTGACATTTATCCAACAGAATAGGCAAAAACGCTTTTTAAAAAAAATCGAGTTACGCCTTTTTTATATTAAGCCATCGATATACATATACATTGATGGACAATTTAAAGTATTCAACTTAATACGGTATTATTCAAAAATCTCACCCGACAGCATTGCAGTTATTGACAAAATTTCATTGGAACAATTATGCTGACAACTGGCTATTAACATTTTTGCTAATTGTGGATCCAATGGAAACTCTGACATAACAGCACCCAAATCTGTTAAATTGCCATCATCGTCTAATGCAGCCAAATAATTGAGAAGTTCCAAAGCACGCATAAGTGTTTCGGGTGCTGGAGGATCCATAAAATCAAAATGTACCAAATCATCAATACCAAGTTTTTTGAGTTGTAAAACAACGGTGCCTGAAAAAGAAGACATAATAAATAATATTATGTTCGTCAATTTCAATATGTAAAAATGCTTTCAATATTGTATAAAGTTTCCACTTACATCAGCTATTTACTTGAAAGAAAAATTGAAAGATAACTTGAAAGCAAAATTGAAATCAAGTTAGTAATCAATTTCTTCTCTATGACTACCCAAAACCATCTACGACGGTGAGAGATTCTAGCCGAATTGAAAGATAAATTGAAAGATAAAAACTTGGGGGGTTCACACGATCAAGTTTTCATTCAATTTTCGTTTCAAGATTCAATCCTCTCTCATTTTTTTACCAATACACTCACACTTTTAAAATTTGCTTTCAAATTTTCGTTCAATTGAGTGTTTCAAATTGCTTTCAAGAAAGCAGATGATTGCCATTTTGATTATAAACTCTCGTTACTTGGGGTTCACACGATCAAGTTTTGTTTCAAATTTTATTACTCTCTCATCTTTTTACCAATACACTTAAGGGCTAACTATAATGTGCTTAAGCTAGCTTAAGCAAATGTGCGAATACACACAACCAAATGTTGACAACTATAATGTACTTAAGAACTTTTCGTCAAATTTCATTTGCTTAAGCAAACATCGAAACCAATCGTACCTTGCTTAAGCAAACAGCTGCTTATACGTTTATTTATTGAAAATAGTTGAAACTGTTGCATTTGTTGGTACTTTTTTATTTGTGAATGTTTTCATTTCATTTCTAACATAACAAAAATTTAAATAAATTGTTTGTTTATGGTTTTAGATTAATTAGACGTAGACTTAAAATCATTTTTTGGAAAAATAAGAAGAAAATAGTTTTTGAATAGTACATATATTTGCAACTCAGCGAAGAAGATCTTTAAGTCAAATAAGTACAATATAGCCAAACAAAAGTCGTCAATAATTTGCTTAAGCATTTGACATGCTTTTCGTTGATTTCTGACAGTAGCTTAAGCTAGCTTAAGCACATTATAGTTAGCCCTTTATACTTTTCAAATTTGATGGTAGCTTGCTTTCAAATTCTCTTTCAAATTATGCGTTTCAATTTGCTTTGAAGAAAGCAGCTGATTGCCATTTTGATTATAAACTCTCGTTTGTTTTCATATACATACATTAGTACATATGTATATTCTGCCGCCATAACTTTTTGTGTTCTTGAAAGCAATTTGCTTTGAAATTGCGTGCAGCCTACGTCACAGCTTTCAATTTTTGTGAATTTTGAGAAGCAATATCAGTGCTACCAACTTCAAAATAATTTTTTGAAATCTGCATAGTTCGTTAACAAATCAATCCAAGTACACTGTTCACACTGATACCTTTTTTGGTTCGTAAATGAAACTAGATTGGGATCAAAACTAACGAAAGACTGATTTGATTGTACTTTTCATTTTGCGTCTCGAGCATACTTGTTGTAGCTCGCTGGTACGTACATATATATAAATTTGTGTAGATAGATAGATGCGTTTATTCGTACAATACTCACCTAAATTAGATCTTAATATTTCCGGATACGTATTGTCTTGCATTTCATTCTTATACGCTTTTTCGGTATAAAGACGGAAACATTTGCCTGGCCGGGTACGACCTGCACGGCCAGCTCTCTGTTGTGCCGAAGCTTTAGAGATGGGAGACACCAATAAACTTTCAACACGTATACGGGGATTATATACTTTCTGTTTCGCAAATCCAGGATCAATCACAAAAACCACACCATCAATAGTCAAAGAAGTCTCAGCTATATTTGTAGAAACAACTACTTTGCGGCCAATGGCGCCACTAGAATTACGTCCTGGTGCTGGTTCAAAAATACGTTGCTGCAAAGCTGGTGGCAAGGTGGAATACAATGGTATACATTTGAGTTCACCGATTTCTGAACCCAAATTATCTATTTCGCGTTTAATACGCTTGCAAGCCTCTTCGATTTCCTCCTGGCCAGTCAGGAACATCAATATATCACCCTCGATTTCTTCACACATGTGTATCTGAATAACAGTACGTATGGCAGCTTCCAAGTAATCACGTTCTGGTTCCGGTGTATAAAAAATCTCGACAGGATGTGTTCTGCCGGGCACATTCATTAAAGGAGCATTATCAAAGTACTGTTGAAATTTACCAGCATCCAAAGTAGCAGACATCACCACTAATTTCAAGTCATTTCTTTGACGTATGACCTCTTTTAAAACACCCATTAGAATATCAGTAGCTAAAGTCCTTTCGTGAGCTTCATCCAATAAAATTACTTGATATTGTTCCAACATAGGATCGGACATGGCCTCACGCAACAACATACCGTCTGTCATGTATTTTAATAAAGTTTTGGGAGAAGAACAATCCTCAAAACGTATAGAGTACCCCACCTCTTCGCCTAAATTAACATCCATTTCCTCAGACACACGCTGAGCCACAGACATCGCAGCTACACGACGTGGTTGGGTACATGATACACCTTTCTTACCTTTAGATACCGCATATTCCACACACCACTGCGGTATTTGCGTGGTCTTACCAGACCCTGTTTCACCTACTAGTACTATACATTGATGATTATTTAACAAACGCATAAAATCAGATTGATATTCAAATACGGGCAAAGTAATACGTTTCTTATACAATTGGTGAAAACGTGTTGTATAGGGCTTCAAATTGAATGGATTTGTTGAGCCGGGTTGCTTTGTTAACGAGCCCATTAAACCATGATTCCCAATAAGGTTGACAGGAATGCCAGCCGATGACCCGGTTGAAGTTGTAGCCAAATCATCTCTGGAGAAAACATCAAATTCCTTTATTAGTCGCCATATTTGGAATTTGTACACAATTTTTTCATTGTTTCTTCCAATTATTTTGTACTTACTTTTTCACTTTATTTGTGTAGGTTTCACCAACCTCAATGCGCCTTTTGGACATATCTAGTTTATATGATCGGTTTTTTATCAAATATTAATTATTTCCGCCAAAAAGATCAGTTTTCACTAAATTTTCTTCCAATCAAACGTATAAATTCACTGAAAAACACGCGTTCCACTAGAGTTTGTGAAGAAATGAAATTTTTAACATGGTTGCATGCATGGTGGAATAATAAGGTGCGCGTATCAACGCAACAACAAAATCGACATCTATTTTGTTTGTGTAAAATTAATTCAACATTGTCAAAACAAAGCTGTATACAAAACAAAACAAAAGTTGTTTTGTATGTATTTATTGGTTATGCAAAAACAAAAAGCATAACGTAAACAATAATATTCATGATGGCGGCCAAAAATGTAAACAACTTTTGACAAGACCGAATTAACTTACCATATTATTGCAGATTATTTAACGGTCAAAACACAACCCTACAAAAAACCATATTCCTTCTTGCGCAGACCTGATTATTAGACCATGGTTGCATGGTGAAATTAATAAGGTGACTTATCAACGCAACAACAAAAAACGACATGCATTTTGTTTGTGTAAAAATTAGCCAATGTTGTCAAAAAAAGCTGTATACATAACATACATAGTGGTTATGCAAAAACAAAAAGCATAACGTAAACAAAAATATTCATGATGGCGGCCAAATATGTAAACAACTTTTGACTTGACCGAATTAACTTGCCATATTTTTGCAGATTATTTAACGGTCAAAAAACGACCCTACAAAAAACCATATTCCTTCTTGCGCGCACCTTATTATTCCACCATGCATGGTTGCAAAATTTAGTAGTTTTGAATAAGTTGCTTAGGGTGACCTAAGTACATTACTTGCCAGGTTGTCTATAGTAGCACAGCTGAATTCATATATTTTGCCTTCTCCTATCAAATTAGTACTAATTGTTCTTGTGAGAAAAGTATGCGAAAGCGCACTAAGAACACTAATATAATATTTTGACAGGAGCGAGGCGAATTCTCTTACCAGGTGTTGTTACAGTAAAAGGCGAATTCATTGCCAGGAGACCTTATTAGCCCAAGGCGAAATCAGCTGTGCAGCCCTGAGAGGTCGAAAATTGATTATGTTTTAAAGTTAGATTAGGTTTTGTTTATTGTTTAAAATACATATATCAAAGCTAAAACAGCTATAAATCGAGTGACTTTTTAAATTATATACATACATATATAAATTATTGAAATTTGTAGGAACGCAAACAAAATTAAATTACATCTGTAAAAACATTGTTGCGTTTGTTTTGATATATCAAAATTGAATTTTGTTGCGCATGTTGTATTTTTAGGGATAAGACTACGTGGTATGAATTCGCCTTGTTACAGTAGAGCTACCTTTTCTCTCATTGAATGGAAATTTTTACTATTTTTTATTAATTGGATTAAATGGATTAGTATTAAATAAAAGAGTGAATGGTGTTAATATTCATCTTTAACTTTTATTATCAAGGCTTTACATGATAAATGCTTTCACGCCTGAATACCCTAGCTGGAATATGTATCATAAAAATAATATAATATTAATAGCAACTGTGTCAAAACCATAAAAAATTGCATTCGCAAGAGGAAGCAGATGAAAAATTAGCAAATCAATTGAATACAAATGGAAGGAACAAATAACAACTACAAATCCAAATAAAATGGATATCAATTAAAAACATATTAAAAATTAAGTTAAATTAAGTTATTGATGGATAATTAAGCATTTCATAATGGAAATTCCAATACAAGTTGCTGTGCGTATATGCTCCAAGAGTTTACAAAAACAACAACCAACAAATTTGAAAAAGTCAGATTTTATAAAAAAGGACGAAAGACAAGATAACAATGGTAATTTGAAGGAAGAACACAGCGATGATAACTGCAATGATAATGAAAAGGACTTCAAATGTTATATACAGACTATTCCATTGGCGGCTACACACCCCGGCTATATGGCCACTAATGGTATAGCAACTAATGTTGGATTGTTAGATAATGGTGTTGGTATAGCTGCCGGGCTTATACAGGTTGGCCCTCACTCATTCCCTGTAACACATGCTCTACCACTGAATTGTGCACAAAATCAAGTATATCATCAAACAGTATTTCCATTGATAAGCCTGTTTATGGAAGGTTTTGATGCCTCAGTGGTTTCGTATGGACAAAAAGGATGTGGTAAAACCTATACATTATACGGGTATGGGTTTGAGTGTTCCTATGGGGAAGCTGATCAGGGTATTGTTCAACGCTGTGTCCGAGAAATATTCACTCATATGACAAACCATCCAGAACGTACGTATGCCGTTAACATTGGTTGGGTCGAAATATGTGGCGAGGTTATTCGCGATCTTCTTGGTGTAGGTAATGTTCACTGTATGAATTTCGCCGATGTTTTCCATTGGTTGCAAATAGGTTTGCAATCTTTATCAAACTCAAAAATGGAAATGGCTCATACACTTTTCACATTGACGCTGGAGCAGCAGTGGGTTTCAAAGGAAGGTCTTATACAACATCGTTTATCGACAGCTTCATTTTCCGATCTTTGTGCTACAGAACGTTTGTTTATGTTAAATGCTCTAGATCAGCCATCAAGTTTGCCAAAAGATTTGGGCTTGCAATCACTAGAGCATATAGTGAATACTTTAACAGATCCAGCTCTAATGTATAATGCAATCGGTAATATACCCTATAATCAAACAACACTTACAACTCTATTAAAAGATTCGTTCGGCGGTCGTGCTCAGACATTGGTTATATTGTGTGTCTCCCCTTTCGAAGATGATATTGATGAGACCCTGTGTAATCTACAGTTCGCATTTAAGGTGCAATGTGTGCGCAATTATGTGGTAATGAATACATTCTCCGATGACAACACGCCTTTATCGCCTGGAGGTATTCTACCAGAACTTGGTGGCGGTGGAGTGACATCAGCTGGTCTCACTCCTCCAGTTCATGATACAAATTTTGGTTTGCAATTTGCAGCAAGCCAATGGTTTAAACTAGTTTCTAATGCAGAAGGACTATTTTCAAAGTGAGTAATTTCTCTGCAGAAAATCGTTTAAATGTAAAAATAGTCACATTTGTGTATAACTTTTTTTTCCAGGCTTATATCTTCTAACGCCATAAGTGATGTCGAAAAGGAACAAATTGAAGAATGGTTATTTCTAAAACAAGAGTGCGAAGAATGCCTCAGTTCCAATGAGGTCATACGCAGTCAAAAGCAATTGGGGCCCATACAAGAAGCTGAAGAGCCCGAGGAAACCAACAGTGAAGCTGAAAACTCTTGTCACCAAAACTCTGACAACGAGTCTGATTCGGAATCGCAAAGGCCTGATTTAGAGGAGAAAATAGAATTACTTATGGAGGATTTGGGTATAAAAACTGATAATCTGGTAAAAACTAAACATGATGAATTTTTGGAAAATCATCCAAAAGCGGTTATGGAGTCACAAGAAAGCTTCCAACCAAAGCAAAAAGAATGCACGGAGGAGTTCAAGGGGTTGGAGGAAAAAAGGCAATCAGTAGGCCTAGGCGGTCGTAGAAGATCTATACAGCCTGGTGCTACTTTATCAAGTGCCGATATTGCTATGCTTAATAGAGTAGCAGACGTAAAACAGCAGCAACACCAATTGCAAATACCATGCGATGACTTTATAGACTCATCTACTGACATGACCAAAAACTTAAGAAAAAATCTCAACACACCAATGGATATGGTACAAAAGAAATTACGTAAATTGGATACAGATATAGAAGCACGCCAACGACAAATCAAAGAAGTTGAAGAAACCATGCAGCTGAAACAAAACATAATAACAGAATTAATTAAAAACAGCGACACACGTACTACAGCCAAACAAAGATTCCACAAAAAAAGAGCCAAGCTAGAGGCAGAATATGAAAAGACTAAGAAATCATTGGCCAAGGCTGTAGTTCAACAAAAGGAAAAACAAGAAGTAGAACGCATAAAGGCGGTTATCACCCATTTGGAACAGAGACTTAATGACTTGACCTCCATAAAACATATTGCTGGGGAAAGTGGACAGAAAGTTAAGAAACTGCAACAATCTTTACATGAATCCAAAAAGGTCATCGATGATTTGCAAAAGAAAATAAAAAAAGAGCGTAAACTTAAGGAAGCCTTAGAAAACGAATTGAAATCGTTAAAGGAAAAAGAAAATTCCAAAGCCTTGATTAAAATAGAACATCAACAGCCATTGGTGGAAGAAAAGGGCAAACATTTGAAAGAGGTACAGGCACGCATCTCCCACTTGGATCATGTTTTAAAAGAAAAATCAGACAATTTAGATCTTTATCGAGATGATGAGCAAAGAGAGGGTTTGCGTCATGAAATACGTAACTTGCGAAGAACCAGAGATCATCTTTTAGAGCAGAGATGCTCTTTGGATCGTAAATTGAAACGAGATAAAACGTTGAGTCATAAAGAAGAACGGAAACTGTTAGAATGTGATGAAGCCATAGAGGCTATCGATGCTGCTATTGAATTTAAAAATGAGTTAATATGTGGCCACAAGTCCATTGACACCAGTGAACGCATACAGAGAGAAAAGGGCGAGCAAATGTTAATGGCTCGCCTTAACAAATTATCCTCTGAGGAAATGCGCACTTTACTTTATAAATATTTTACCAAAGTTATAGACTTGAGAGACTCATCGCGTAAGTTGGAAGTTCAATTAATGCAGTTGGAACGAGAAAAGGATGCCTGGGAATGGAAAGAGCGCGTCTTATCAAATGCTGTACGCCAGGCTCGACTAGAGGGTGAACGCAATGCAGTGTTGCTGCAAAGACAACATGAAATGAAATTAACTTTAATGTTAAGACATCTAGCCGATGAAACATCCAATAGTTCAGCATCTTTTAGTGAACAGATCCTGAATAAAGCATCACCACATTACTACAAAACCAATCCCAATCATTTGGTTTTACAGTCAGCCAACTCATCTACAACTTGTTTTACAGATTCTGAATATGAATGGCCTTCTCCTCATAGTGCTCATGGTGGCAAAATGCTTAAACCTTCTGTCGCCAAACTTAACGATATGGAAATGTGTCCTCTAACCGATCCCTCTTCATTGGCCAAATACAAACCTTTGGATAAATTTAAAGATAAAGACCGCGAAACAAAAAATAAACTTTTTGCTAAATTTCAAGTTTTAACACGTTATGCGGCCAGTCATCATAATCATCCACATGATACCACTGGCCCGGCCTCAACATCTACACACTTAGCGAGTGGTGCTGCGGTTGGCGGAAGCGGTAAGCGTGTTAAAGACAAAGATCAAACGTTGGCCGTCATACCTCAAGAAAACCTTAAAAAATTATCTACAAACACGCCAAATACAAAAGTGACAAGACAAAAGAATAAAATTATCATACAGGATAATTCAAGGAAAAATTAAGGCTCATTTATGTCTTAGTTAAGCTGGTAAAAGGTATTTGCTTCTCTTAGTTTTATTTTTATAAGAACCTCTTTATTTTTAATGTGAAAGAAGAATTTTTGGCGATTACAGGTGAAACAAAGCGATTTTTTTTTACAAGGTGGCATCTCGGTAGCGTGGAATGTTTTCTAATCTATGCGAACTGTTAAACCCCATGAAGAAAAAAACATTTAAATTGACATTGATTTGGAAAATATGTAGTAGCTTTAGTGAAACCAAATATGGCTTTTAAGCTCGGTTTCGTAAATAAGAATGAATAAATTGAAATTAAATTAAAAATTAAAATATCAGGGTATATCAGATTGGTAGCAGTTCGCGTTGGAAAATATCTTCCTTGCCGATTGTCAAAATATCTAAAAAAAATGTGTTAAAAATACAAAATATGTATTAAAATTAAATTTAAATTTAAATTAATTTAAATTAAATTTAATTTAATTAAAATTAAATTTAAAATTTTTTATTGTTTTGTATTGTTTTACTTTTACTAACGATAAGAGTTTAACAAACAAGACACACATAAAGTCCACCAAGGCGAATTAAGTTCGAAAAAACTTTCACCTTATCAATACGTCTTAATGTAAAATTAATTTCCCTTTCGTACAAATCGAGGCAAATTCATACACTTGCCAACTTTCGCCGTTTGTATTTTCGATCTCCCTGCGATGTCAAAATACATTTTTTAGTAAATATTCCCAGTGAGGCATTTTTTAAAGTAAAGTTGGGGGCGAGACCACTTTGTATGAATTCGCCTTGGTACAAATATTTAAAACCAAGGCAAATTCGAATTGACACGAATCTAAATGCTATCCCCCCAATTCATGAAAATTTAAAATGGATTTGGAATTTATTTTAGAAAAAATGTTTATCGAAATTTTGTACTAAAACACATTTGAATTCTCTCTTATTTTTTATGAATACATACTACCATATGAATTTAACATGAATAAAATTTCAAAATTTTGTTTTTGTTGTATTTGTAAATATGTGAAAGAAAGATTTCTTTCGACTACTAATAAATCTATTTAAATATTTTTAAACAAACTTCTTTCTTTCTTTGTGTTTTCCTTTTATAAACAATATTTTTCTTTCTTTTTTTCAGTTAATATTACAATAAATATTCTTATATTTTTATATACTTATCAAGGCATATTGATGCAAGATATTCTCGCCCTAATTTGCTGTAAAAAATTCTCCCTGGAATGTGTAAAAAATGTACTGAAAATTGAGTTTTGACATCTGAGCGAGATCGAAAATAAAAGCGGTGAAAATAGGCGAATATTATCTGGTATAACTTCACCTCGTATATTTATAAAACAAGACTCGAAATTCCTATTAATTTTAAATTTTTATTTGTTTGTAAGTTTTACATTAATTGTTAATGTATTTTGTGTTTTTTAAATACCGATCTTCCTAACAAAGGAACGAACGTTTCGACAAAATAAGGCACTTTATTTAGTATTAAAAATCGGTTACTGGATTTTCTATAAATTTGTCTGAAAGTTACTCACTCCTTCGTTTTCAGACAAAATGCTTTAAGTATTTGTATTGATGTTTTAAAAAATAAGTTACAAATTAAACTAGAAATTTAAGTTTTTTTTATACATATTTGTTGTAAAATATTTCACTTAAGTTCTAACAAATAAGTTAAAAAAATTTCTCAAGAATTTTCTATAAAAAAAGGCATTTCTCAAGAATTTTCTATAAAAAAAAAGCATTTATATTAAAAGAACTAAATACTTACATACTCGTGCATATGTATTAAAAAAACAAAAAGAATTTACAAATTAATTTTTCAAAAATTCATAATTCATCATAATTTTAATTCTTTAAAAAAAAAGATTTATGGCTAATGCGCATCCTTAGTGAAATAACATTTATTTATATTCTTAAGTGCAGTCAGTAGTGGCCGTATTGGGCTGTAAATGTATTAATCAAGCAAACAAATTATATAGACCCACAATAATTTGCATTTACGAATGTGACGTTTATTGACGTTTATTTTCTTAAAATCCAATAAAATTAGAATGAATTTTTCTTTTATTAGTAATTCATTCCACTCTTTCATTTTATTACATTTGTTCATTTAAATGCAACTGATTTTTACCCATCGAGTAAGTTTTATAAAAATATAAATAACAATTTTTTTTTATATGTTGTTTTAATATCGATCTCCAATATTTAAAAAAAAAATTACATACAAACAAATACAAATTGTAACATTCAATACTCATTTAATATTTCGTTTAAGTTAATTGTTTTAAAATTTTGTGTGGGAATTTTATGTTAATTTCTCTTTTAACAAAAAAATATATTTTTAAAGCTTAAAAAAAGTACTTGTACTTTTTGGAAATTTCTTAATTTTGTATTATGTGTCTTATCAAACGATTAGTTTTAGGAGTATTCTGTTAAGTATTTATGTACTTTGAATTTGTGTTTAATAAACATATTGTACTCATTTTTTTTATTATATTAATAATTTGAAATTGGTTTTTGTTTTATTTTCAATTTATTTTAAATTATTCATTTAAATTTGTTGTAACATTCTACATAATTGGCTTCACTACAAGTGTCGTTCACGCAGTCGATCTTTAACGGTTCCAAGTGTAAAACATATACGGAACGTTGACAAATTTTACAGATTTCGTCACGACAACGACACTTGCAATAAGTTCGAATATTGCCGATTTAACAGTTTTTCCTACCCCGACAACGCAAATTAAATTGATTTCAGATGGAATTTTTTTACAACTGATTTTATCCTTGAAGTTTGAGGTGGGGGTGGTTATCATGTATTTCGATTCGAATCCCATAATTTACAAACTCGTAGAAGAGGAATTATTTAATACGATTTTCGGATATTTATTTCCGAACGTTTGTAAGTTATGGGAATTATTTAAACCCTTTCAGAAAGAAAGAAAGTCCCTTTCGAAAGCATACATATGTCAAAAGTTTTAAGTTTAATTTTTTCGAATGCAATTTTGGTTGCGAAAATCTTATAGTTACTGTTTTTAACTACTTGAAAAAAAAAAAAACAAAAATACACACGGTGTTACTAACTGTCTATTTCACAATGTCGAAAGAATTTTTAAATAAATTTATTTCGTTAATTACAATTAAATGTGTTTTAGTATCAAATGAAATTATTGTACTTAATTTTTGAACATGATTAGTTCGGTTCAAGTTTTGTTTTTTTTATTCTTATTTTCCAAAAAACATGCATAAATATATATGAATATCCTTAAGTATATACATACATACATACATATAATTAATAAATACAATTTTATATACTCAATGTTATAGAGAAATAAAAAATATATATCTATATTAAATAAAGAACTTATTTAAACAGTCAAATTTCTAGATTTAATTAAAGGATGGGGTGGGGAGTGAGGGGTAACGAAAATAAAGACTACTAATTCGCATTAAAGTTTGTGTTGTTATTTTCAGAAGAAAACTAAAAAATTTTCCCAAAAATATTTCCATTGAAAACATAAATAAATAATTTTTGCGGCCATTTTTCCTATTTTGGGGCCATGATTTAGTTTAAGGACATTTTTATTTGTCAATTTGGGGCCATTTTACATGCATTTTTCATTTTTCAAAATATCAAAAATCATAATCGTTTCTCGATTTTGAAAAAAAATTCGAAATTAATAATATTTTCTTCACGCATATTCTGTAGTTTGTAATAAGTTTTCGCATCGAGAAAAATATTGATGAAACAGAGAATTAGAAATTTGTTAATATTTCAAGGAACAAGAGCAAAATCATTAACAATTTAAATTTCAACATTCACAACGCTATTTTCGAAACACAAACATCGTCAGGGCTCATGTGTATTACCGTGTTTATCTCTGCTTATAAGCTAGCTTACACATACAAATGTACAAATATACAAACTTTTTCTGAAATGTTAATACGAGAATTACTTCACTAATAAATTGATGTTGATCTGCTTATTTATCACAACTACTGTCAATGGTGTTTACTGTTATTTTTTACAATGAAACACAACTAATACATATACATATTTGTTTTTTGCCCCAACGATTAATATATGTACCTATAAGAATAACAAATTTATTTAGCAAAAAAATTTTAAATTAAACGGACCCATTGTGCATTTGTTCATATTTTCCTACAACAATTTCATACTATATGACCCCGTCTGCTCAGGTTAGATATTATTATCGGCCCTTGTTTTTTATGTTTATGGTATTCAACTATTTCCAGTAGCCGTGTTATTTACGGCATGATCAAACATGTCAAAGGTCGTTCATATATTTCAGAACCTTATTTTCAGCAAAACGCTTTTTAAAAAATACATACATATAACGGATATGGGATCTTAAATGGAAAACCAAAATCTGTGTATGTTATTTTTTAACAATAAATTATTAAGAGTATATACCTCCAAACGAATCACCCTTTAACATACATGCATATGGACGTATGTAGGTATCTATGCAATTTATTATTAGTAAACAGCTAGCAAAGTTCTAAAATATTTAAAAAACTTCATAAAATGTAAAAAATTTCCTATTGTAAATTTGTCCCTTTATCTTCTTTCATATCAATTATTTTTAATTAAATTTAAACATCTTTTAGTTCGCCCACAATCAACAGGTGTTTTGAAGCAAACAAATTTAAATCCCTTCTACTTAGAAGAGCAATAATCAAAACAAAACACACGCTAAGTCACTAGAATCAAAACAAAATGCACAATAACAACCAAAATATCCCAGTTTTCCCCTCAAAATGTACCACTTGCAAGAAACGGGGAAATTTAAGGTCTGCTAAGCTTCTAATAAGACGCTAGTAGTCAGTCATCGTTTAGACGTTGTGCGGTACGTTTGCTTTTTATCAAAGGCAGAATTCACGTCGCTAGTGTCAGCGTTAAGCAAAGTGTATAAAAAATATATTTGCCATAGTTAAACCAAATAAACCGGTCGGTTAAACGTGGGTGCTTAAAGTCCCAAATAAAAAACGAGTGCTTTAATTAGTTCAGCTTCTTTTACTAAAAGAAATCTAAAGCTGTATTTAAGCAGACTTTAGTTTAAAAAAAGAAGAAAAGGTGATACATAATTTCAGTAAAGAAAAAGCCAAAGAAATTCTGCAAAATAATTAAAGAAAATTCTAGCCACCCCCAGGATTAGTGGCAGCATTTTTCTTTATGTTTTGCAAAATTTCCAGTGTTTGTGGCTGTGTGTGTATGTATCTGTGTTAATAAATGTATATATAATTTTTATGTTTTCAACAAAATGAAATATTTGTGTTCAAGTTAATCCAAACTTGTGTAAAGTTTATTGAAAATTTTCATTGTAGCAAAGTTGAGAAAAAAAAGGTAAGCCAGACGACATTTTAAAATTCATCATCTTTGTTGTAATTTGTTGTATATTTTTCTCATTCTTCCTCTTGTTTTATCTTTTTCAACATCATTTCCTTTTGTGTTGTTGTTGTTACTATGCTAGTTGTATCATTGTTGCTGTTCTTTCGTGTAGCTAAACTTCATTTAAGGGTGGCAGGGATGAATTATTTAGGATTTAGTATTATTTTTGTAAATAAAGTACTTTTGCAAAAGAAAAATATGCAACATACAAATATTTTGATGTTACAAAAAAGAGAAATATTTGCATAAAGGATATTTTCAATTGAAGAAATTTATAATTAATTATAGATGGGAAAGCCCACTAATATTTTAAATGTGAAACTGAGTATTATTGGATATTTTTCAATCATAACTCAAAAGGCGCTTAATGGTTTTGGATGTAATTTGATAGACGGATATCATATGACCCACATTAAATTATAGGGCACTTTTTAAAAGGTAACAATGTGGCAAATTGGTACATACCTATTTTATCTGAGGGTTGCTTTTTGTTTTTTCGACAAATACTGCCTGTATAGATATATTATGCATGTAGCGTGAAGGAAGTCACCAGTATGAGGGTTTGCAAAATCGCACAGTCTTAAAATATAAACAAGGGTTCCAATACGATCTTCCAGGTATGACTATCATTGAACTAAGATAAAGTCAGATTACTACAGGTCGTTACAGAAATATTAAAATCGCCTGCACTTATCGTAATCAGTGTCAGTTCTGCTAGTTTGGTCTGGTCAGGTATATTTCATTCGTATGTGAAACATTTATGGTGTTTTATTTTCTACAAAAAATGGTACATCTCCATGTAAAAAGTGTACTTTGGTGTTCGTTTCTTAATAATGTTTTGCTCTGCAAAAGGTTGCGTTGTTTTATTCTAAAAAAATTACCCTCACTAGCTGTTAAAAGCAGGGGGTTCTACTTTTTCATAAATTGTTTTTGTTCTAGTGAAACAAGAAGTTGCATTATTACAGGGTGGGCTCTACATTTTATGCATGTACCTTTTACCAGGGTGTGCAGAAAAGAAAACACCATTAGTAAATGGTTGGAGGGTTAACTTATATGAAGTTCTTAAATTATACGAATCTATACGCTTCATCGGTACATAGTTCTTTAAGATCTACGTTTGCCAGGCCATCAAAGGTCGATGATTAACAAATTCTATTGGCCTGAATATACTGGTTATACTGATGCTGCTTCTTTTGCTTACTAGAGGAGCAAGAAGAGTTTTCACTTAAGATGTCCATTCACTAGCACTGGTCAAGCATCAATCATTTAATCACCACCTCTCTTACCGATTTGGATAAAAAACACAATCGCCAAATGTACTCACGGATGAAACCTCAACAATGACAATATGCCACCAACTCCGTTTTTATTATCGAGAAGAAATTCATCTGAGCGGCTTACCAGCTTCCGTGGCATCAGTTCAGAGATACTAGTCGAACCTGGAAATAGAACCCCAAGAGATTGACATTCTATTGATTTTGGTCTTGCGCAAATTCCTTAGGTTACGTTACTTCAATTCCTTTTATATCCCACATGCATGTCTCTTGCTCCTTTATTTCAGATTTTGTGTATTAACTGTTACGTTGTATGCATAATAGGCCAATGTTTACGTCTGGAAAAAAGTCACTTACCGGATTTTTCAGAAAGCACAGCACTAAGGTTTGCTTTATCACCAAGATACTAAACCGTAAATAACTTTGTTTTCGTTATTTTCTTTCAATTTAACTTTGAAAGAATTTTCAAGTTTATAATGAAAATAAGCACGACACGAAACTTTAGTTTAGTCGGATAGTATCGCGTTTTTCTTTTTTTTTTAACTGTCAACTGCGTACACTGACGAGTAGTTTTAAGTGATTTAATGCAAACATTTAAAATTTCAAAATAAAACATTATTAAAGTTATTGCGGCGTTAATGTACGAATTTTGTATGGGAAAACTATTGAATGAATCGTTTATGAATTACAAGGTAAATATTAAGGGTGATAATCACCCATATCGTGAATAACAAGTGGAATTTTTGTTTCCGTAAAATTTTTTCCCCCCAAAGTGAAAAATGCTATCATGAATCTCATGTGAAAAATTATTCCCGCTATCCGTTAACAGTGAATGTAAAAAAGAAAGAAGATTAAAAAAACAAAAAATCAAAGAAATTTTTGTTAAAAAATATACACGGGCATAAATACATACATACATATATATTATAAAGAAAACTTGCAAAAGCAAAGTGATATATTCAGTGTTGAAGCGTTTGTTTATTGCATTCTAACTTTTATGTGGTAAAAAAATTCGGCTACTTTTTGGAAAGCCAACAAAACGAAAGAATTACAGAAAATTAAGGCTTCACAAATTTGCAGGGAATTGACTTGTTGTTTTGCATTTTGTTGACCAATATATCAGTTTGTGCCGTATTATCAGATCTTTTTCTTAAAATAAACTATGTATCTAAGCTTTAATACTCGAATTATAAGAAGAACTAGATACACTTTCTGTTCTATTCCCCATCAAAAATAAAGTGAATAAATTAAAGGGAAAAATTAAAAAACTCGTGGAAAAAAATTGTTCACGATAAGAGGAATTTTTTGAAGTGAAAATTTTTTCACGTTATTAATCTTGATGCGTGAAAAGGGAAAAAATTTCATGTTGAAAATTATTCACGATATAAATTTTAATAAATACCTACCAGCATTAAAAAAAATTATATGTAACTTCTGCGCTTTGCATAGTTCTTCTAACCAATTGAACTAAAAGCTATGAAATTCAATAATTTGATAGTCTCAAACTTGGATACTCTTGCAAGTACCTTTTTATAGGAAAAAAAGTACTTGTTCTACTCCCTTTTTATTTTCGTACAAATTGATGCACAAAATTTCATTCAGCAACATCTAATTTTATTGGGTGGTGTTTTCCCGTTAGTTTTGTTTGTCTTTTTAACCAAAACTATTAATTTTCCTATTGTTGTTGTTGTGTGGTGGTTCATTAATTTGTATGTATTGCATTTATTGTTTCTGTCTCTATCAGTTTATCAGCATACAATTTATGGCTGTGTTAGTTATGTATGTATGTTTGTATGCATGTGATTCATTTATAACTTTCTTTATTTCAATAAACAAACAAATTTTTTAGCAAATTCTTTAATTAAACTAGAATTTCCTTAAGAATTTCTCTTTAATATCAACGTATTTTCTATTGATTTTTCCGTGTTTTCTTTACTCTTTTTCTTGGCATTTTATACATACTTAAGTATGTTTGTATAAATTCGTGATGAAACTTGCGTTTGGGGATGTGTGTACAACATATCCACCACCTCTGTGCAAAAAGGGTGTGTACTGGGTGAAATTGTTTTACACATATTGTTTTGATTATTTCATGTTTTTGTTTTTGTTGGTGTTTTATTTGTGTTTCACTGCGCGAGAGCCAACCATATTTACTAATAATTTTGTCTGTGTTAATTTTTTGTATATTCCACTCTTGTTATTTTTATTATTGTATACCTACTTACATTCATTAAATTGGTTCTATTCAAACAAGGAAACTGTAAAATTTATACAATTTTTTGTATGATTCATGTCCATGCCATGAAGTACGACCGTAGGGAGAAAACTTTAGTAGAAAGTTAGGAATTTATTATTTAAAGTTATTAAGACACAACATGAATTCTATATATGTACATATTATGTACATACATACATACATACATACATACATACATACATACATACATACATATATACATATGTACAGATGTGTTACATATTTAGTTGGGTACCTGCCATGACGGCCTCACTCACAAACACCCCAGAGTCACCCCCTCGGAAACAACCTGAAGTTATCCCCTTAGGGTCAACATCAGGTAGCAATTTCTCAGACATGGCCAAAGCCCACCATGCCCGAACCCTTGGGTTTAATTTCCCATTGGTCCAAATGAGTGACAAACAAAAATGTACCCACAAATGGCCAAATTCCCGTAGGGATCATACAAAGTTATCATAGATAAGATACATTTATATCAACTAGCAAAGATGTAAACCAAAAAGTTCAATCGAGCTATGTTGACAATGTCCCGACTAAACATCTTTAACTTTTAAGTTAAACATATTTAACTTTTAAGTTAAACATATTTAACTTTTAAGTTAAACATATTTAACTTTTAAGTTAAATATGTCATGACGTAAGCTCTTACGTAAAACATATACAACTCGGCATATTTATCTTCACGCACATCCCCCGATAGACAATCTTCCATGAGAGCTTACCGGTCCCCGTGGCACCAGTTTAGGTTAATGGTATAGCCTCGAAAGAAAACCCCGAAGGATTAACTTTCTATTGACAATGGTCTTGGGAAGACCTTAGGTGCCCTTTCACCTTCTTAGCAGACTTGCGTGGAGGAACCACTTTATAAATAAAATATATGCACAAATAAAAAATAAAGTAAAATATGCTTTGTTTACTCTTTGTCTTAAATTCGATATAGGTCGTGAATGAATAACCCCCCCCCCTTCCCCCATCATTTTTAACGCTAAACACTCTGGGCTATTTAAAGTTTTGGGTTGTCTTATGAGAAAGTCAAATATTCGTCAATTTACACGAAAAATTTCGTAAATTTACCCAAAAAAAAACGATAAAATTAAAAAATGAACGAAAGCGCCCTCTGGTGGTGCTCAAAAATAAAAATAGATCTCAAAAATGGATTCCTCGATCCAAAAACCCCCACATACACATTTGGCTAGAGAAAATAGCATTTTTTTTACATCTATTCTTGAGTATTTGGGGAAAAAACCTATTTTGAAAAATCCGGGGGCTCGAAAATCATTTTAGAGCTATGGTTTCTTTGGAAAAGTATCTTCAAATGACCCGTAGAACAAGAATCTCGATGAGCCCCTTAACATTTTTTCGGCCCCCTACAATTTGACCCACCCTAATGCACATCCGTTGCTCTGTTATTTCAGAGATTAGGCGGTGACATATAAGTTTTTATGAGTAATTGACAAAATGTTATGTCTGTAAAAGTCAACTATCCTTTTCCCCAGAAGGCACAGCATCACGGTGTTAAAGTCAACATAATGGAAAAATGTGCCCCCGGAGGAAATACATTCATACATACATATGTACATAATAATGTACTATGTACACTAAAATAAATTAACTAAAATTTTTGAATTTTTACTTAATTTGAGTTCAAATTGGTTGTCGTATGGCACCAATGTCGTTTTTTTACAGAAACTCAGTAAAGTTTTCCTTGATGTCAGGAAATATAAATTTCGTCTTTAACAGGGAATAATTTACTAAAAACTAGAAAATTATTTTCTAAAAACAAGTTCAGTGGTTATCCTAAATTTAGTAAAAATTTCGTCATGTGCGCCACATCTGCCATCTTGCTTCGCATTTTGTATTTCCGAACCGGCCATCTGCTACATAGAAGCTTTTGATGTTATCAGAGCGCTAGAACGTCTGGAATGGTTATTTCAAACAAGTTGTTGTATTATAGGGAATGAGAGGTGATGAAAACATTTTTATACAACTTACGTCTTTTGGGACTCGAACCAAGGAACTTCGGTTTAGTAGATAGGCACTCTAACCACCTCACTACTACACCTTGATATCTTTCAACAGCCAGTCCCCAGCTAGCATTGGCTGTGTGTTAGATGACGTTTGTCCAAAAGAAAAGGTGAATTTTTCATTTTCGCGGACTGTGTACATTCGATTATCGGAATATTTTTTTGTTTTGTTGGTACACGTGTTAGTCATATGTTGGCATTATCAGCCCATTTGGATTAGAAGTTTGTTGTTGACAACGAAAAACGTTAGTAACGTTTGTGTGTGTTCTTCGATTTTTGCTAAATTATGAGTAAAAGCAACGTCGCATTATTATCGCCTCAGCAGTTGTTGAATGACGTCAACGACGATCCAGGTTTGCTAAAAAGGGTCCTAACTGGTGATGAAACGTCGGCTCATAGTTATGACGTCGAAACCAAGGCCCAATCATCCCAATGGAATCGGCCAGATGAGCCAAGACTGAAAGCAGCTCGCCAAGATTGATCAAATATGAAGGTTTTACTCATTGTTTTCTTCGATTACAATGGTGTGGTACATCATGAGTTCTTGCCAACAGGTCGTTCGGTTAATAAGGAAGACTACAAGGAAGTTATGCAGCGTTTCATGGATTCTGAATCACGATAATGCACCAGGTCACACATCAATGCTTGTTCGTGATTTTCTCGCCAAAAACAACACCCTAATCATTCCTTAACCACCTTATTCACCAGATTTGGCTCCCTGCGACTTTTTAGTAAATAATAGCATTTTATTTTTTTCGATCAAACTCACTTTTCGTTCAGGAAAATGAGAAATTTTGGTTCAGAATATGCAATGAAAAATGGAAAAATATATCAAATATGTAGTATAATTGTATTAGAGTATTAGAGCTAATCTTATTTTGACTAAACACTAATGGAAGTATTCTTAAAAAATAAAACTGTTTTAAAATGTATTTTACTACAAAATTTCAATACAAATTTTTCTTAAAATAAATTTCAAATCATTTTAAATTTTTTATGAATTGGGGGGTAAAAATTTCCAAGTAAGAAGTTTTGTAAATTTTGTAAAACGTTAAGTATGAAGACAAAAAAATTTATTCATTGGTCCACCTTCATCATAATGAATTTTAATTTTTCTGTGTAGCAACGAAAATGATTGTTTGAAACGATTGAAACGTTGAAAATGATTGAAACGTCATTTCAGTACTTCGCAGGATGCTATTAATACATCATACATTTTAATACAGCGCAACACTTTCACCAGCGGCTTATGGAAATAATGATTAAGTCATTCAATAAGTTTTACTTTTTTCACTAGACTATCAAACGAATGTAAATATTTAAATGAATAAAGAACTTTATTAAAATTTGAACTTTATCTTTAAAATTAAACATTTAATTTAACGAACTACTATTGCTGCTCTTAAAACTGTATCTGTCCCTAAAATTACTCCGGAATATTTATTTATTTTTTTATTTTATACAATGACTTGGGTAGCCAGTCTGTGGTCATTGATCTCTGTATAATTATTTGTGATATAAAAATTTTTTTGAAAAAATAGCAGCACAACAACAAAAGCAATTCAGCAATTTTCCTTTGCCAAATAAACTAAAGTTTTTCTATAAATATTTTTTGAAAAACAAAGAAATTCTATAAAAAAATGTGCCAAATAATATTTTTGTAATTCTCTATATCAAAGAATTTCTTTAAATTTCTTTCATACGTTATTTTTCCATATCTCTTATCGTCAATGTTGCTGTGGTTATTTATTTTCATTTCACTATATTTTTAATGTATCAATTATTTAATGCGCATGTCATGGCATATATAAAGCTGTCAAATTTCATTGTAACAACTGTCAAACTAAGAAGAATACGAGGATAATTGTGGCAACCAAAAAAGAACATAGAAAATCTGCTAGAAATAATATTTTTTTGTTGAGTACTTGCTGTTGTTGTTTTCTATCATTTTAGTTGTCCTTCTTTATTAGATATCAAATTACCTTCACACTTGCCATTCGGTGGGGAGCAAAACACTATCGTTATTCTCTTAGCTACAAACGTACAAATGTCTGCAAACACACATGTCCGCAAACACGCACACACACACTCTATATCTCTCTTTCTCTGTAGTACAATATTTAAGGATTCTGGGATTTAAGGATAAATTAAATATTGTTCACATGCTTTAGTTTTTCTATGAATTTCTTAAGCAGGCACCTACTTTGGTTTGGTTTCTGCAACACAGTTTCTTAAATTTCTTCTTTATGTCTCTCTTGCATTGTCAAGATGAACGTGTCTTATTTTGTTTCATGAAAACATGTGCATTTTTACTCTCTTTTTACTAACATCATCACAAATAAAAAAAAATACTTCAGGGTGTTTTGAAAACATCCTGTTTATTTTTAAATATGTTTGTTGTTGTTTTTGGAAAAATTTACTTCTGCACAGGCTCCATATAGTTTCATTATTGTCCTTACTGTGAAATTCTCCTTATCATTTTTCATACTTTTTCTCTTCGTCTTCGTTGCCCTTCTTCGTCCTTACACACTTTGTGTTAGGATATTAACCTCTCGCTATAATGTGCATTTAGTACATCTCCATAAATAATAGTTGTTGCCATATTAAATGGTTGTTGGTGTTTTATTACTTTGTTTTTATTTTTTTGACTGCAGTTGTTTTTCATGCTCATGTGTTGATACTAAACTTTTTTGTTGCCTTTAAGCATGCAACAAAATTACAATGGATGACTAAAATTTTACTGTTTTTATTAGACTTTTTAAAAAAAAGTGTCGTTTTGTTTTTATAGAAAAATTTTGTCTTTTTAGGAGATTTAGGAGTCGGCGTAGCTAGCGAATGACTAGCTATTTCGCTAACAACCGGTCGTTATCACTACCCTACAAAAATTATTATGTATGTATGTATAAATTTTTACCGGAGTACCCCTGTGAGTAGTAGAGTAGTTTTTGGGTTACGTGGTCCAGCCCTAGGACATCGCAATATAATTGGACCATGTTTTTCCCATACATTTGAATTAGTTTTGGAGTAGTCCTACTCCATTGTGGAGTAGTCCATACATGCGTGTATTCTTTGTAGGGTAACTACCAGACTAGATACTAGCAATGCACTCGTCTGACGATTTTAACATGGGGATGACACGATTTTTTTTTTGATTTTTGTTTAGTTATCAAATTTCTTTTTCAATATTTATAAAATTTTCAATGAATTGTTATTTTTCCTTTTTCTATGCAACGTTTTAGTTGACTTCTGCTGCTCATTTTACCTCTCTAAAAATAAACACTTTTTTTATTAAAAATAAAATTTAACATTCACTGACCACGAACTTCCAATTGTACGCCAACACAAAATCATAACACTTTCATAAAATCTTTTTTATTTTTTTGTTGATTTTCTTTGGAATAAGGGCACAGTTTTTTTTCAACTCGTAAAAAAAATTATGTTGAAGGCATTAACATTTATGCATGTAATGAGTGCGTGTACATGTACATGAGTGAGAGAGTCAAAAGGCGAACTCTTGCATTACTTGTAGCTAGTGAAGTAGTTAGTCCATTTTTCGTTAGCTAAATACCTAATGATTTCGAGTCAATTTCTACTTTTAAAACTGGAGGGTATTTACAAAATGCATCTGTGTTTGTACGTTTCTTATAGAAAGCCAAACGGTAAGACCGATCGTTTTGAAATTTTGGAACGGGCGAAGGGTACCACACAAACATAAAGTAAATATTAATAGTCACATATCTGCGCAACTAAAACAAGGAATGTTTACAATTTTGCTTTGGTTTTGTCCCAGAAAAAAAAAAGACGTGTTGCACTCGGGGACTGCGCGGAAAAGCTATTGCATAGCATTTTTTATCAACTTATGCAATTTCAATTTTCTAGCTATACTGGAAGTGCCCCATACAAAGAAGGGCATCTAGTCCACCCAGGTAAAAAGTGCCTTACCTTAGTATCCTATGTCCTTTTCCTGGTTCTAAGCTACCTGCCCACCAAGTTTCAGCCAAATCTATTCAGCCGTTCTTGAGTTATAAATAGTGCAACTAACACGACTTTCTTTTATATGCATATATAAAAATCCCCTCAAAAACCCAGAAATCCCGGAAAATTTGCCGGGAAAGGTGGCAACGCTGGATGAGAATTCCCAAGAACTTGAGAAAAATTTCCTCAAAATCCCGGAAAATTTGCCGGGAAAAGTGGCAACACTGAAAATTTAAAAAAATTCCAAAGCGGCTACACTGTATAGTCATCATACATAGACTATAAAAAAAAGAAGTTTTCACTTAAAAAAACAAAACACTTAAGAAACAAACCTAGTGTCAGGTTTTTTCGTTTCAAAAACAAATGACAGATTTTTTTCAGGTTTTTTTCGTTTCATAAACAAAAGACTTAAGAAACAAACTTTTCAAAATTTCTTGATTCGTTCGCCTCAAAGCCCGCGATATAAGCTATGCAAGAGCTTAATACAGCAAAATACAAAGAAAGTATTAATATTAAAATATCTGAAACTGTAAAATAGGGAATGGCTTAAAATTCGATGTGGGTTTACTTCCAGAATAAAATACATTTTTCTGGTAAAATCATGAAGTGATAGAAGTTGGAAATTGGTGACCTCATACAAACAAAGAAATTAAAAAAAATATAACATTTTATTTAGGAATTTTTGTTTTCAAAATTTATTTTTTTTATTTACGTATGTATGTATGTACGTTTTGTACATTATTTCTTTTCAATTTATATTTATTCTAAAGAAAATTCGTTTTTATGATTTATTTTTTCTCTGTTTTACACCTCACTGTATTTTAAAATCTCATTTTTCAATTTCTAATTTTCGTTTCTGTAAGCACTGCTTGTTAATAGTTTTGACATATCCAAATATACGTATAAAAGTCTTTTAGATTTGTTGCCAAGTGCAAAAATATTTTTTTCTTGGGGTTAAATGAAAACAAATCGATGGTTTCAAATTAAAATTATTTACATATTCGTATAGGTGTCAAATTAAAGACTGCGAAATACAAAATCAAAAAACATGAAAAAATTTGATGAGAAATATTACAGTGCTTTAATGTATTAAAATTATCGACCAATGTGGTATAGAAAACATGGCCAGTTTTTTATTTCATATTTAATTAGTTAGTTTTTATTTAAATTTATGTTGTGAGTAATTAAAGTTCTTATTTAATTACGATGCAAATATGGTAGCACTACGTAAAATAAAAAATTTCCCACAAATTTTGACTAAAGAAAAGCTTTAAACGTATTTAAAAAGGTGCGTAATTATCTAACTTTAAATTTAGTTGGGTTTCAAACAGACGGCATAAAGCAACGTAATTTTTACATTAATGAAAACCTAACAAATGGTAACTTCAAAATTCTCAGAGAAGCAAATAAACTGAAGAAGAGAAAAATACTACAGGCTGCATATTCGTTCAGGGGACTAATATATGTGACGCGTGTGAACACTGATGACCCTTTATGTATTGTAAGCCTTGATGAACTAAATAAACTTTTTCGCAAAGATGAATCATTACCTTCTAATTCATTACACTTTAATAATATATCTTCATAATTCAATGTTTCAGGACAATTTGCTTTTTTATCTTATTATATTAGCAATTTTTATAACTTTTAAAGGCATTGTTATTTCCTTTTATTTGTTATTACCAAATCATCATTTATTTGATACTCTTAATTTTATAATTTATTGCGTTCCGTTTAGATATAGATATTTTCTCAATATTAATTTAACATTTTATCTTGATGAGTAGTGAGAGATACGAAGGGAGTTCCAATTACGTAACATGCAGCATGGTGAACGTTCTTGCCAAACAGGTAAGAGGCCTTCAAATATGCCACTTAAATGCCCAGAGTTTAAGGCCTAAAATCGATGAATTCAGATGGATATTTGAAAATTCTAATGTTGACATTATTTGTGTTTCAGAAACGTGGCTAGATAACACAATTCCAAACGGGCTTGTATCCTTATCTGGCTATAAAATATTTAGATCAGACAGAGTATATGAACGAGGTGGAGGTGTTGCCATATATGTATGTTAAAAATCACATAACCTGCAAGCTATGTACAAAAAATAGTGAAAATGATAAAATTGAGTGCATTCTCATTGTAGTTTCATCTTTTGGTAGGAAAATGTTGGTAGGATGTGTATATAGGCCCAACAATTCTGTTCACTACAGTAATTTCATGATTAATATTGAAACTTATGTTACAGCGTACAATGACATTTTAATTGCTGGGGATTTTAATTCTAATCATTTTGTTGAATCAACTTTCAAGGATGAAATGTCTACTATTGGACTCATTCCGGTAAATAATACTTTCCCTACACACTTTACAGATAATAATAGCACCCTTCTAGATCTAATTTTTGTGAGTGATATTGCAAAGATATTACTTTATGATCAAATTTCCGCTTCATGTTTTTCAAAACATGACATAGTCTTTGCAGCATACGATTTTCAGCTTGGAGGTAGGGATCAAACTTTCTCATTTCGAGATTTCAGAAATATAAACTTTGAAATTCTTAATGAAAGCTTTCTACAAGTGAATTGGAACTGTATTTATAATATGATTTCTGTTGATGATCAGCTTTCGTTTCTTGAAGCTATATGATGATGCAGTACCCATTAGAACGAAAACTATTACCGCAACAAAAAAACCATGGTTCAATTCGTATATACGAGAGTCTATAAGGCGTAGGGATTTAGCGTATTCGCGGTGGAAGCGTTTCCGGACGCATGATCTAATGGTTCTTTTCCGTTCTGCTAGAAGGGAGACGAACAAGCTGATAAAAATTTCTAAATATGACAATTATTCCAAAACATTTGGTTCTGCTCTTGAATCCAGGCGCACTTGGGAAACTATTAACGATATTGGGATTGGCGGAAAAAATACAGGTGTAGATTGCTCCATTGATGTTGATCAGCTCAACAATATGTTTGTGATTGATATACCGGCAGTGGATGTTACAGAGGATTCTGACGGTATCTCAGTTGTTAATTACCCTAATATGTTTGGGTTGAACATGTTCGGCTTCACGTGCGTCAGTCAGCTTGATGTTCTCTCAAGTTTTGCGCAAATAAAGTCAAACGCGATAGGATTAGACAATATGCATCCCAAGTTTATAAAAATAATGTTACCTTCTCTTCTGCCATATATAACATAATTCTTTAACACCATCATTACCACAAGCTGTTTTCCACTGAAATGGAAACATGCAAAAATAATTCCAGTTCCTAAACCAAACAATGAATATCGTCCAATAGCTATATTAAGCGGCTCCATGAAAAATGGCCTCAATGAAAAATGGCCCCAAACCCAAAATGAAAAATGGCCCCAAACTTTTGTATTGAAAACAACAACACGAACTTTGGGGCCATTTTTCCTATTTTTTGGGGCCATTTTTCATTTTTTATTTTTAAGTTTGGGGCCATTTTTCCTAAAGTTTGGGGCCATTTTTCATTTTCGAGTTTGGGGCCATTTTTCATTTTTCGTTAATTGAAAAATGGCCCCAAACTCGAAAATGAAAAATGGCCCCAAACAGAAAAATGAAAAATGGCCCCAAACTTTTTACATTGAAAACAACAATAATTATTTTTGGGGCCATTTTTCCTATTTTGGGGCCATTTTTCATGTTTGGTTTGGGGCCATTTTTCAGTTTGGGGCCATTTTTCATTTTTTAGTTTGGGGCCATTTTTCATTGGGGCCATTTTTCATTGGGGCCATTTTTCATGGAGCCATATTAAGCTTCCTTTCGAAAGCATTAGAAAAAATTTTGCACCACCAAATAAGCAATTACATATATAATAATAAATTTATTATCTGATAAACAATCAGGTTTCCGACCTAATCACAGTTGTGTAACTGCTTTAGTGGACGTCACGGAGAATATTAGGCGTGATCTGGATGATGGGAAAATTAGTTTTTTAGTGCTTCTCGATCATTCGAAAGCATTTGATACAGTTAACCATGAAATATTATATAGCAAACTTAGAACTTTCTTTAAATTTTCTTCGACTGCAGCACAACTAATGTCGTCGTATCTAACAGATCGTACACAATCAGTGTGTGTGCACAATACAGTGTCCAATCCTGTTAAACGAACAAGAGGTGTTCCCCAAGGGTCAATTTTGGGACCGCTTCTCTTTTCGATTTATGCCAATGATTTGCCACGTAAACTATCTCACTGCAATGTCCGTATGTATGCAGATGATGTGCAATTATGGCTCAGCAGCCCAACTCAATCAATCGTGGACAATATAACCAAACTAAATCATGATTTAAATAGCATATGTATATGTGTGGGCATCTGCAAATCGTCTACACTTAAACAATTAATCAACAAAAAATTGAGTTAGTGGATGCTGCGAAAAATCTAGGAGTTGTATTTAACAACAATTTGACATGGTCAAGCCATATCAATGCACTGGTTGCTAAATTATATGTTAAACTTAGAACATTATGGACTGTTCAACACTGCACACCTCTGAGAATAAGAATGCTACTTGCTAAAGCATATTTGGTTCCAAGTCTTATATATGGCTGTGAATTGTTTTCTAGTTGCGATAGTGTTAGTAAGAAGAAACTCGAAGTATTATATAATAATATAGTAAGATATGGTTATAATCTCAAGAGGCGCGATCATGTTTCATTGCATGTCAAAACATTATATGGTGTATTATTTGAAAATCTCCTAAAGATAAGAACATTAATTTTACTCCACAAAATTATATACACCCAAAAGCCTGAATATCTATTTCAGAAGATTAGATTTGCCAGATCTTTAAGAGGCAAAAATATTATAATCCCTAGATATCATTACCATGTTTCTGAATGGCAGTTCTTTTTACATGCTGTTCGTCTTTGGAATTCTCTTCCACATTATCAACAAATTAATAGCAACCCAACAAATTTTAAAAAATTTCTTTTTAATTATTTTGATTAGATTAAATATTTTCTACATACTTATGTACGTACAAACATATGCCCTTACTTTGTAAAACTTTTATTTAATATTATTATTATTTTATATGCAATTTTAAATTATTTGTATACATTTCTTTTTTTTTTTGTCTTAAATTTAATTATGGCGAACCTATTACACAAAAAAATAATCCTGCATTGTAATTATAAGACTAAGTCTTGTTATGCAAGGAATTTAATAAATAAATAAATAAATAAATAAATAAATTACATGAACAGCTGACTAGAACAAAAAAAGTAAACCCCAAAAATATATATTTTTATTTTAGCTAAAAATAAGAATAATGAAGAACTGCTGAAATGTTTTAAAAGAATAAAAGCAACTTTCCAAATGAATAAAAGGTTAATAGCGACAAAACAAAACAAAATTTTATGCAATTTGCCAGTAGTCACAAATATTTTATTGGCTTTATTTTATATAAGATGAACAAGCAATTTCGTAAATCTTAATTATTATTTAAATACACAAGGTTGTTTATTTAATTATTAATTAAGTACGTTTTTAAATATGCAGTCAAAAACACATTTTGGTATTTAATTACAACATAAAAATAATTATAACTTAAATCAAGTTACAAATTGGCCCTAAGCCGTAACACAAGTGCTAATATTGTACCGTTATTACCAAGATTTAAAAGTTTCTCTTCTACAAAAAACTCAAGTTTATTCCGTGACACATAATAAAAAGACTCTATAAAATAAGATCTGACAACATGAATAATTATGACAATAGTAGTCACAGAATTGCATCTCTGATCGACTTGCAGTTTGAAAAACTAAAAAAAGGCGTATTAAACCAGGTGGCATCAACAAAGCCATGTGATAATTTTTTGCTTCACACATTTGAAATAAATCAAAATGTCATAAGCAATTTTTGTTTTAAAGGGCACTATACACTGTCAAAATGCTTGACATCAAGCATACCCAATATCTAAATTTTTTGAGTTTCCATTAAGAGTCGTCGGTGTCATAGATACTAACAAATTTTCACTGATACAACTTTAAATGCTTGATGTGATTTTCATGAATGTATGGTGCCCTTAAAAAAAATGTTTTTGTCAGATAGACTTATTTTGGCTTTACTTTTCCTCGTGCTGCCACCTTGTTAATTACATCTTATCATGTCAGGTTTTCATTTAACATAAAAGTATTAACACGTATATTTTACACTGCGTTTACAACTGACAATGCTGTCTGTCATGACAATAAACAATACATATCCGTTGTCCTGAAAATTATGAAGATCAGAATATCTTTCATTATTTATGTATAAGTTTTTCCTATTTGCAATTTTCTTCTTTTATGTAAAATCTTCAAATTATAGTCGACATACATACATACATACATACATACATTATCATTGGTCTCCAGAAGAATAATTTTAACTTTCCAGGAGAAGGTAAAAACATAATAGAAACTGTAACAATCTCAACACAACTAAGATTCTACAATTGCTTGTAAAATCGTTATTTTTTACACTATTGCAATAATTTTTGTGACGGTGTATTTGAGTGAAATATATTCGATTCACTGAAAAACTTAATTTCGTAAAAAATATAAGTTAGGGCCTTTTTACTTGAGACCATCGATATTTTCGTCAAATCCCTATCTGCTTCTCCCTCTTCATATATTCAAGACAGTCATAAATGTAATGAAAAAAGACGAGTGGCACTCGGGGACTGCCGCGGTAAAGCTATTGCATAGCATTTTTTATCAACTTATGCAATTTCAATTTCAGCTTTCTAGCTATACTGGAAGTGCCCCATACAAAGAAGGGGCACCCTAGTCCCCCCAGCCAAAAAGTGCCTTACCTTAGTATCCCATGTCCTTCTCCTGGTTCTAAGCTACCTGCCCACCAATTTTCAGCCAAATCTGTTTAGCCGTTCTTGAGTTATAAATAGTGTAACTAACACCTCTTTCTTTTATATACATATATAAAAATCCCCTCAAAATCCCAGAAATCCCGGAAAATTTCCCTGGCAAAGGTGGCAACGCTGGACGGGAACTCCAAAAAACTTGGACAAAAATACTCTCAAAATCACAGAATCCCGGAAAATTTTCCGGGAAAAGTGGCAACACTGGAAATTTAAAAAATTTCTAAAGCGGCAACACTGTATAGTCATCATACATAAGCTAGGATCCCACTATCGGCGCACAGCACAATCTGCGACAATTTTTATCGTGCTATATCGGCACACATGTAAAAACATTGCACAATTAATTTTTGGGCGGTCCCATTATCGTCGCATATTGCGACAATATTTTTCGGCTCATATCGGACAAATCTCAATTGCGACAATAATCGGTACAATGCGATTACACTATCGTGCATTATTGGGCAAATTAAATCATGTATGTATTGTATGTACGAGTATGTATGTACGTATATGTATATGCGTTTGTTTATTTGCTTGTTGGCAGATACAGTTTAATTTTCGGCATTTATTACAATGAAAAAGAGAAAACTGCTTTGGCCGTATATATTGTGTATATAATTAATATAGGAGTATTAATATGTATATAATAATAAAAAATTAATGAATTTTAATTGAATTTACTTCTACGCAGCACGTATTTTTATTCTTGTTATTTTGTAAACAGATGTTTTCAGGGATGGTAAAATCGTTTTTTTTTTGTTCAAAAGTACAAATGTTATATTAAATGTTTTAATATATATACATATATATATATATATATATATATATATGTATATATATATTAATTTATATATATATATATATATATATATATATATATATATATTAATTTATATATAATATAACATTTTATTCGCACAAATACTTAGGAATATATGTTTTTAAAATATTATAACTTGTTATGGGTTAGCTAATTTACATGTGTGCATTTCGTTGGTAGTTAAATATCAACTCATCAGTTCATCTTTACTAAAAACATAAATACTTGAGTAAAAGGTTATATTTTGTAAAAGGGAAGTTTGTTTTTATTTTGCCTTATAAATACTTTTATTGCCAACAAAAGGTTGTGTAACTGTATAAAAGTTATAAGAGAAGTAAACAGATTTATATCGAATGAAAAAAAATTATTTGTGTGATATTTTTAAAGTTTTTTAAAAGCAATTTTGCGTATGCTTTAGTAATTCGCAAACTTATTATTGCAAGTTTATGTATGAGAAGATGAGTTTTGGAACTTTTTAAACATGAATGGTAAATATCTACTGATGAGTTGGTATTAAGCTAACAACGAAATGCATATACATAGATTACCTAACCCATAACAATTTTTTAAAAATATATGAATCTATATATATAAAAATGAATGTTTGTTGGTTGGTTGGTTGGTAAGCGATAAACTCCTACATTGCTCATCCGATCGTGTTGAAACTTGGCATGTATAAGTAATTTTTCATAGAATAAATTTTTGGACTATCAATTTTTCCGTAACTCTCCGCTAGGTGGCGCTGTAGATAAACTTCTACACACTGAAAACTGCTTGACTTAGAAACTTTTTTTTTTCGCCAATCTATTATAAATATCGGTCATGTGTTTGCTATTGAAATTCAGCAATATCGGTTCACGGGTAGCGGAGATATATCCAAAAAACCGGTTTTTTGGGGTCAAAATTATGCATTTTTTTGATAAATTTTTTTTTGCGCCAAAGTTGGTAATATCACTTCTTATGGAGATTTGAAGGCAAAAAAAAAAATTTTCCCGATATCGGTCCATATATAGCCGAGATATAGCCAAAACCGATTTTCGATATAATTGGCCCTGGAAGCAAAGTAAAACAATTTTTGGGAATACAGAGTAAATCTTTTTTTTTTTTTTTTTTTTTTTTTTTTTTTTTTTTGATAATTTTATTATTTATTGAATCTTTAATTATTTATATTAAATTATCAATAAGTTTTTCAAATCTTAAATCTAAAAAATATTAAATATAAGTTTAGCCAATGCTAAACAAAATTTTTAATTTCAACGGTTAATTTTGGTTGTTTTACATCTCTCGTGAACGGCTGAGAAAAAGAGTATCCCTTCTTTTCAGCCGGGTATGGCCTCTATAATGAAGAATATTGCGCGCAAGTGGATTTGGGTGCAACTCAAGTTTTTTTATATATTTTTTCGCGTGTTTTGAAAATACTGTCTTCACCAACGGAACGTCTAGGTCTTTATGAATTCGATGGTTTCTGACATACCAGGGGGCTGCTGTTATTGTACGTAGAATTTTATTCTGTCGCCTTTGAATTCTTTCGACATTCGATGCTGAGGCAGTGCCCCATAACTGGATTCCATAGGACCATATTGGTTTCAGGATCGCGTTGTATAGTAGAAGTTTACAGTCTAGGCTCAGTATAGAATTTCTTCCCATAAGCCAATTAATTTGGGCAGTTTTTAATTTCATTTGCATCAACTTTGCGTCTATATGCGATTTCCATGTTAAACGGCGATCAAGGTGAACGCCTAGATATTTGACTACAGTATGCTGCGGAATAGTCTCAGTGTTGATTTGTATAGGCGGGCATGTTTCCCTTCGCAACGTAAAAGTGACGTGTACACATTTCTGTTCGTTAACTTTTATACGCCATTGTTTAAGCCATTTTTCCAATTTGGATATATACCCTTGTAAGTTGATGGAAGCTTCTACTGGATTTTCATGGACGTTTAAAAAAGCTGTATCATCAGCAAATGTTGATGTATGAATGTTATTGCTTAACGGTAAGTCAGAGGCATAAATTAAATAAAGTAAGGGACCGAAGATGCTGCCTTGGGGAACTCCGGCTTCGATCGACTGCGGAGGGCTTAAAAAATTACCTTCCCTAACTACAAATTTTCGTTCCTCTAAATAGCTTTTTAAAAGCTTGACTATGTTTGCGGGGAGATTGCGTGTTAATTTGTGGATAAGACCTTCGTGCCATACTTTATCGAAAGCTTGCGAAACATCTATAAAGAGCGCAGAGCAAAATTTCTTTTTTTCAAAGGTGTCTCTAACTACGTTCACAAGTCTGTGAGTTTGTTCAATAGTGTTATGTTGTCTGCGAAAACCGAATTGATGATTTGGAATGCATCCACTTCTAGTCACTATAGGCATCAGCTTGCTCATATACAGCTTTTCAAATAGTTTTGAAATGTTGGGCAATAAACTAATAGGCCGATAGGATTCAACCTTCGTATGATCCTTGCCGGGCTTTGGTATCATAATAATCATCGAAACCTTCCATTCTGCAGGATAGTATTGCAGCCGTAGAATACTGTTAAAAATGAAGAGTATAACTCTTTTTGCAATATAAGGCAGTTGTTGAAGCATTTTGTTGCTTATTTTGTCGACACCTGGGGCTTTTCTGGTGTTAAGACTAGTAATAGTATTTTCAATCTCCGTCATGTTAAATCTCATCGGTATTTCTGGTAAAGAGACGACTGGTGGCAGTTCAACAATATCAGCAGAAATATTCGGGGTAAATACTTTTTCTAGGTGCTTAACAAATAGATCACCTTTTTCAGCATCAGTTCTTGCCCAGTCACCATTTGATGCTCGTAATGGTGGTTTACAAATCACTGGCCTTTTAAGTCCTCTGGCTGCACGCCACAGCGAATAATCTGTTGACGGTGTTGCATCGAGTTCTTGCAGAAATTTTTGCAGCGAAGCTGTTTTTTGTGATTGTAAAACTTTTCTTAGCTGTTTGGTACACTCCTTAAGCCTTAATTTTAGCTGAGGCGATCTGTAACGTTGCCATTCTCGTCGAGCTCTCCGTTTTTCAGTCAATAGCCTTTCTACATCTGCACAAAAAATATTGTTAAATCTCGCTTGTTGATTTGGTTGAATTGAAGAAGCATTAAGAGCAGCTTGTTTAGCATGTGCTTCAAACAACCTAATAGAATTTTCTATGTCAGCAGGTGTTCTCAATGGCATATTTTCCGTGCAATGAGCACTCAAATATTTTTTGTATTTCAGCCAGTTAATACGTGCAGGTGTCAGCGGTAAATCACATGTTGGTGTTGTAGTTGTGTGTGAGTAAATAGTGATAATAGTAGGCGAGTGATCTGAAGACAAATCCAGAGATGCTTCTACTTCAATCATTTCGCTGGGCACGCCTTTCATAATCCCAAAGTCGATAACATCAGGAATTTTTTGACGATCCGTTGGCCAGTATGTTGGCTGACCACTTGAAACTACATTCAAGCCCATTTTTGAAATTGTGTCAAATGTGTCAAAAAGAGTAAATCTGATGATAAAAAAAGTTAGAAAAAAATGAGAATTGGGAAATCGGTCCATATATCGCCAAAACCAATTTCGAAGAAATCGATTCTGGAAGCGAAGTAAAACAATTTTATCTTTTTACTCAATCCGATGGAAAAAATATTTGCTAATTTTTGAGCAAATATTTTGCGAAAATGAGCACTAAATTAAGTTAGTTGCAAGATTTTGTGAGTTTTTGCCTTTATTGAGCTAATTTTAAGTGTAGAATATGCTTTTCTTCCATATTTTTGAAATTCGTTAATAAGACTAAAAAAACCTTTAAACAAACTTCAGCTGACTGGACCGATTTGCATAAATTTTTTTGTAGGCGTTTGGGTGGCGCCCGGGTGGTTTAGATTTACAATTCGGTCCGATTGGACAAAGGGGCGTGGTACCTCCCATACAAACCACATATTAAAAATCTATTATTTCTGCTCCTAAATACGGTATTTGAACAAAATTTGGTACGTCGGTTTGGTGTGCATTTTTTTAATGGTGCTGCAAATATGGGCGGGATTGGACAAAGGGGCGTGGTACCTCTCATACAATTCACAAATTAAAAATCTATTATTTCTGCTCCTGATAACGGTATTTGAACAACATTTGGTATGTCAGTTTGGTGTGCATTTCTTAAGTGCTGCTGCAAATATGGGCGGGATTCGACAAAGGGGCGTGGTACCTCTCATACAAACCACAAATTAAAAATCTATTATTTCTGTTCCTGATAACGGTATTTGAACAAAATTTGGTATGTCGGTTTGGTGTGCATTTCTTAAGTGCTGCTACAAATATGGGCGGGATTGGACAAAGGGGCGTGGTTCCTCTCATACAAACCACAAATTAAAAATCTATTATTTCTGTTCCTGATAACGGTGTTTGAACAAAATTTAGTACGTCGGTTTGGTGTGCATTTTTTAAGTGCTGCTGCAAATATGGGCGTGATTGGACAAAGGGGCGTGGTACCTCTCATACAATTCACAAATTAAAAATCTATTATTTCTGCTCCTGATAACGGTATTTGAACAACATTTGGTATGTCAGTTTGGTGTGCATTTCTTAAGTGCTGCTGCAAATATGGGCGGGATTCGACAAAGGGGCGTGGTACCTCTCATACAAACCACAAATTAAAAATCTATTATTTCTGTTCCTGATAACGGTATTTGAACAAAATTTGGTATGTCGGTTTGGTGTGCATTTCTTAAGTGTTGCTACAAATATGGGCAGGATTGGACAAAGGGGCGTGGTTCCTCTCATACAAACCACAAATTAAAAATCTATTATTTCTGTTCCTGATAACGGTGTTTGAACAAAATTTAGTACGTCGGTTTGGTGTGCATTTTTTAAGTGCTGCTGTAAATATGGGCGTGATTGGACAAAGGGGCGTGGTACCTCTCATACAAACCACAAATTAAAAATCTATTATTTCTGCTCCTGATAACGGTATTTGAACAAAATTTGGTAAGTCGGTTTGGTATGCATTTTTTTAGTGCTGCTGCAAATATGGGCGGGATTGGATAAAGGGGCGTGGTACCTCTCATACAAACCACAAATTAAAAATCTATTATTTCTGCTCCTGATAACGGTATTTGAACAAAATTTGGTACGTCGGTTCAGTGAGCATTTTTTTAGTGCTGTTGCAAATATGGGCGTGATTGGACAAAGGGGCGTGGTACCTCTCATACAAACCACAAATTAAAAATCTATTATTTCTGCTCCTGATAACGGTATTTGAACAAAATTTGGTAAGTCGGTTTGGTATGCATTTTTTTAGTGCTGCTGCAAATATGGGCGGGATTGGATAAAGGGGCGTGGTACCACCCATATAACCCAAAAATTTAAATCGCCATATTTTGGGCATTTTTTGACCTACGTAGATGATATTTGGTACATATGGTATTGGCATAATTTGGAATACGTACCGGGAGAAAAGTGGATGGGACCACGCTCCTTTTTAGGAAAATTAAAAATCGTAATATAGTCTTAACTACTGGACCGATCGTAACAATAGGATATATAAATACTTTTAATTTTATTTTATAACGAGGGGGGTAGCGAAGTACACCGGGATCAGCTAGTAAAATATAACATTTATGCGAGCAAATACTCAAGAATATTGTTTTTTTTAAATTTTATTAATTTTTTGCATATATGTATGTAGATTTGCTAACCCACAACAAATAAATAAAATTTAAATGCATAAAAGCTAATAAAATATTAATTTTGGTACAACTAAGCTTTAAAAAAAAATTTTTTACAAGGTGGTGCAATTTCAAAATTCGGTTTTCCAGCCCGTGTATCGGCACTGATTGTCGACTGTGATCGGCGCACGAGTGGCCGACAAAAATCGGCGCATTTTTTACAAATTGATTGCTTAACATTGTGCAATATGGGTTCACATTATCGGCGCATCAAGGTTGATTTTGATCGTCCATACTCAGCACAATTTCGGCGCAGATTGTCGCATTTTGAAAAATTGTGTGCGGTCACACTATCGGCACATGAATTGCGACGAAAATTGGTGCATTGCGCCGATAGTGGGATCTTAGCTATAGACTAAACAAAAAAGAAGTGTTCACTTCAAAAAACAAAAGACTTAAGAAACAAACTTAGTGTCAGGTTTTTTCGTTTCAAAAACAACATCACAAATTTCTCTAATGTACTCGTACATTAGTGTGACATTGTATTCATTGTTGTTGGACTGGTTAAGTGATGAAGGCATAAGAGTGGTCACTAAAAACTGAACCGCCAGCGATTGATACAGTTCCCACCTAAAGTAAACCAGTCTTCCCTCCTTCGTCGGTTAGTAAAATCGTCAGTGAAGTAAAACAAATAATAAAATTACTGTTCAAACTGGTTTCTCCCTAGATCTGGCACAATGCATTCAATAAGTGAGGGCCATCCTCTGAGAGCTGGTCTTAAAATAAAAAAAAATAAGTGCTTAACAAACAAATTTTCAAAATAATTTAATTAATACTCGTAGTTCAAACAATTTCTTTGTGTTAACATAGAACACAAAAAAAAAAACGTCATGAAAAGTTACTTTAGTCACGCGCCTGCAACGTGTCATGACAACAGCCCTTCAAATTTAAATAATAAAATTTTATTCTAAACATTACGGCAGTTTTAAACAAATTAGAATGGCTATTTTTTGTGTTGTTGTTTTAAACAAATTTGAAAGGGTTGTCTGCGTGTGTGTTTATTTCTTACTGAAAAAAAGATCATTGATCTTTTTTATGGCCATAAATTTTAATACTCCCATCCACTGCTGCATCCATATGACGACCAATTATAATGTTTCAATAAATATTTGTTATTTATTATTAGCATTCCCCTTCTTCTATGTTTCTATTTGTTTTCGCTGTATATTTCATTATTTGACGTGACTTCCTACGAAATCAAATGAAAACAAAAAACAATCTGTTTAACAACTCGATAAATTGTGAAGAAAAATGCCATTAAGAAATATCATCTTGCAAAAGAGCAAAGATTTCGTAAATATGAAACTAATTTTCTCTGAAGACCATAAATTTTCAGAAATTTATTTCATAAAGATTTTGAAAACTTATTTTCTGTTTAAATATACATACATACATAGACTTACTGGCAAGTCAAACATCTTTAGGGAAAATTTTGAAATGAGGATAATAAAATATTAAATTTGCAGTTAAAGAAAATAATTTGTTAACATTTTAGGACTTGCAAACTCCCCTTAGCAAAAAGTAAATGAATTAAACAAATAAACCACGCTCTGAAAAGCTTAAATTTCTGTCTCGATAAATCTGTTTTCAGAAATCCTTTTAACGAATTTTATGTAATTTAATTATTAGTCCTTCTTGCGATTAGTTTCAAATATCATATATTCCATAAAACGGCAGCCAATAATGGCTGACGACAGGCAATCTTCCGTCGTTTATTTACTCAGTTCGTTCATTCATTCATTCATTTATTGTTCATTTCTTTTTTTTAAATGCCCTTAATTTTCCACTTTATTAGAGTCTCAAAAATCCTTTAACAACATCATGTCATTTTAAACAAAACTTTTGTTTGTCGTTCTGTCTCTGCCTCAATTTTGTATTGTTTTTAGCAAAATATTTGTTAACGGAAACCCGAAGCATATTTTTAATGGATTTATTTTACTTCAAGTGACAACAATTTGCACTTGACAGAGCAAAAACAACAATTATGAAAAAAAAAACATTTGAGTCCTTTCATATTATGAAGGAAGAAAGAGTTTTAGCTGAATTTATGAAGATTTTTAAGGGAGGAAGTTTGGTATTTTCTGCCTGAAGTTGTGATAAAGTAGTAAAGTTTTACAAAACTTTTGGTTGAATACGAGTGTTGCATTTTGTGTATGTGTGTCTGGTGGCAGAGGAAGGGGATTTAGGAAAGAGCATATAATAGTTCTCCGTTTTATGTGTTTTGAATTGCTGAAGGAAATTTTTAAAAATTATTTATTTTATTACAATTAGATGGAGAATATGTTTATGTTTATGTCTATGTCTATATCAATGTTTATTCATATGGCGTTGTCTATATCTATGTATGTCAGTGTTTTTTTTTTTTTTTTGAATTACCAAACGTCTCTGCCCATGGGGAAGTTACCAGACTAGAATATATCATTTAACCTGTATAGGTTAGGTTACAAGGACCGCCACAGTTTAGAAAGTTACGCACTTGGGTCCGTCAAATTCGGTCCCTTTATGATACTCTATAGCAGACAAGACTATTAGATATTGAATTTTCATTAGGTGCTCTGCCACCGAGCCAAACCATACTGATGGCATCAAAAGGGAGGATAGTCTGTCTGAAGTCTAAGGGCTTAAACACAGTGGCAACACCCTCCATATAACCCATATCTGACCTGAATTTTTATTAGGTGCTCTGCCACCGAGCCAAACCATCCTGATGGCTTCAAAAGGGAGGATAGTCTGGCTTAAGTCTAAGGGCTTAAACACAGTGGAAACACCCTCCATATAACCCATATCTGACCAGAGTTTAATAAAAAAAAAACCAAAAATACAATTCAGAAAAACTGATTCCCTGAATGCTCAAAGTGTTTGGAAACAGTTGACATATTTGTACAATATAAAGGTTGGGCAAATTTGAGGTTAGGAAGTACATTGGCTGTAATATGATGAAATGTCAAGAATTGAGCTGTCATCCTTTGACATTTATTTAATAAAAAGTTGGAAAATTTTAATCATGCAACGCTACACACTGGAACAAAGAATTTTAATTGTGAAAATTTTCAATCAAATTGGCAATGATATTTTCCGGTCGCGGACGCGTAATTTCTCGATTTGGCGATGTCAATTATCCGCCTCGTTCTTGTGATTTAACGCCGCTGGATTATTTTCTATAGGGCCATTTGAATGACCGGGCTTACGTGAACAAACCACAAACAACTGACGCTCTGAAAGATGAAATTCTGCGGGCGCTACATTGACAAGATAATCGAAGCTTTGTTGCAAAATGCGGTTAAAAATTTGTGAAAAGAGCGGACGTCTGCCGACGTGCTAGAGGTGGACATTTGCCCGACATCATATTCCATTATTTATTCCCATATATCTGCTTGGTATCAAACTAATTTTTTGGACAATTTACTCCTTAAATTCAAATTTGCCCGCCGTTTATATAGAAAAAATTTTGCACTCCATATTTTTAAAAAAACGTATTTAACTCCGTGATTTTATCTTTAAACACATAATTTTATGTCATCCAAAAAATGAACTCTCAGCTTAAATTAACTTAATTTATTATAAGCAAATTAATACAAATATGCACCTTGAAAATTAATGAACCATTTAATTTAATTTTTTTTATAACTAGAAACTAATTTATATTTTTTACTTTCTCTCTCTTTTTAGTACTCAGCTTTTCTCACTTCCCCCCTCAAAAGTGTTACTTACGTGTCACGTTTGGTCAACAAAAAAAAAAAAAACGGTTAACGTTCTACAATCTTTAATATACAGGGTGATCTAAAAACCGACACCAAATCATTTGGTGTATGAATAGCAAAAAAAAAAAAGTAAAGAAACATCAATCGATATTATTGTGTAAAACGTGTTAAATATTTCAATTAACGTGAAATTCATTTACATAAATCCAATTACACTAGATTCTGTCGCAAACAGATTAAAGAAGAGAAAAAAGAAGCAACTGAGAAACAAATCTCAACCTTCGTGCCATTTTAACAAGTGAATTTGTACTTCTCAACCGCACACAACAAACAGCGCATGATACAATCCAACATGGGACTGATTACAAATATTATTAAATGGCTGACGTTGTTAGCTGTGGTAACAGCTTATTGTAAGTATTATTATATAAACAATTAAATATCTATTACAGACACCACTTTACGAGGATTGTAGAATACATTATAATTGAATAAATAATTTAATAATTTAATAAATATTCTTCGAGATGTGTTTGTGTGACATTGAATTTTTGAAAAGTAAACTGCGAGTATAATTGAATTAATGTGAATGTTATTCACATCACACGGTTGTAAGTTGTGGTCAAAGTCAAATAAAAGTTTGAACGAATATTTGTTTAACAAATATGAAATTTACAATGTTGAAGAGAGTAGACATAAATCAGTCATAGACCTGATTTAGACTGGAGAATATAAACAGAATAGACATATTCCAGTTACAAAATGAATTGACAGTGTTTTTTTTCATATACATATTCATTAAAATAAGGAAAAATATCATTAATTCAATGAAAAATATCATTAACACTCATCCAATGTCATGCTCCGTTGGATAAATGAAAAAAGCTGTCTTAAAACTATTTTAATGAAAATTTCAAACATTTTCGTTATTTTAAAAAAATCAATTGGATAATTTTCATTAAATCTATCTAATCATTATAATGTAGATCTTTCGTAATTTCACAACTTTAAATGGTTATACATATAAAGGTACGGTCACATCTGGCAAACATTTGCCCACAAAAGCGTAACCACTAAATACGAATGAAAAACTTTTTGATTTATGTATTTATTTATTAAGTTAAACAGCATCTAATAAGATAAGATTGTATTACATTTTCTATAAATTATGTAGGAAACTGTTTAACGTAATAAACTGGTATCTAAATCAAAAGTGTTTACATTCGTATTTAGTGGTTACGCCTTTTTAGGCAAATGTTTGCCAGATGTGACCGTACCTTTAATATCATAATTTCATTGATACTGTTTTACAAATATTTCACTGCTTTAAATGTAGATTTTTCATAATTTTAATAAATGTGTTTTATTATATTAATAAAAATTTCATAATTTTAATGAATCTATTTCATAATTGTAATGGATCTACATATTTAATAATTTTAACAAATATGAGTCATAATTTTAATGAAACTATTTCATAATTTTAAATAATTATACATCATATTTTTATTGAAACTATGGGCGCGTTAAGCAGAAAAACCTGCTATTAAACAGTTAGATGTGGCAGCTTTTGATTTCATTAATTTTTCTGAACGATCTGATCACTCTTTTGTCAAAAATATCAAAAAATTTGAATTTTCAATTAAAATTATTGAATTTAAATGAATTAAAATTTAAAAATATATTATGAAATTTGATTCAAATGTCAAACTGAACTGAAATATCGTAATTTGATGAAATGTATCATACTTTTTCTTTGCTACCCAAAACAGTGAGCATGTTTGTTCATCGCTCAGTAATCAAAGCGTTCAGCAGATTGTATATGTAGAAAACTGTGTCTGATGAACTCACCCTATGTATTTTATAATTATGTATGTATATCAAAGCTTTAATAATTTATTTCATTATTTTAATTTTTTTTTTTTTTTTTTTGTGGTAGTTTTATTATTTATTGAATCTTCAATTATATGTATATTGAAACATCAATAAGTTTTTCAAATCTTAAATCTAAAAATACATTAATATATGTTTTGCCAGTGCTAAACAAAATTTTTAATTCCAACTGTTGATTTTTGATGTTTTACATCTCTCGTGTACGGCTGAGAGAAAGCGTATCCCTCCTTCTCAACCGGGTGTGGCCTCTATAATTTAGAATGTTGCGCGCAAGTGGATTTGGGTGCCATACTAGTTTTTCAATATATTTTTTTGCGTGTTTTGAAAATACTGTCTTCACCAACGGAACATCAAGATCTTTGTGAATTCGCTGATTTCGGATATATCAAGGGGCTGCAGTAATTGTACGTAGAATTTTGTTTTGTCGCCTTTGAATTTTTTCTACACTTGATGCTGAGGCAGTGCCCCATAACTGGATTCCATAGGCCCATATTGGTTTCAGGATCGCGTTGTATAACAAAAGTTTACAGTCAAGACTTAATATAGAATTTCTTCCAATAAGCCAATTCATTTGGGCTGCTTTTAATTTCATTTGTGTCAACTTTGCGTCTATATGCGATTTCCATGTTAAACGACGATCAAGATGAACGCCTAGATATTTTACTACAGTGTGTTGCGGTATAGTCTCGGTGTTGATATGTATAGGCGGGCATGTTTCCCTGCGTAAAGTAAAAGTAACGTGTACACATTTCTGCTCATTCAGTTTTATCCGCCATTGTTTTAGCCATGTTTCCAATTTTGAGATGTACCCTTGTAGATTCCGGGAAGCTTCTACAGGATTTTCATGAACGCTTAGAAAAGCCGTATCATCAGCAAATGTTGACGTGTGAATGATACTGCTTAACGGTAAGTCAGAGGCATATATTAAATAAAGTAAAGGACCGAAGATACTGCCTTGAGGGACTCCGGCTTCAATCGACTGGGGGGGGCTTGTAAAATTGCCTTCCTTAACTACAAATTTTCGTTCCTCTAGATAGCTTTTTAAGAGCCTGACGATGTTTGCGGGTAGATTTTGTGTTAATTTGTGGACAAGACCTTCGTGCCATACTTTATCAAAGGCCTGTGCGACATCAATAAAAAGCGCTGAACAATATTTCTTTTTTTCAAAAGTTTCTCTAATGACATTCACAAGTCTGTGAGTTTGTTCGATAGTGTTATGCTGACTGCGAAAACCGAATTGATGATCTGGAATATATGCACTGCTAGTTACTATAGGAGTCAGCTCGCTCATATTATTTTAAATGAAATTATTTCACTATCTATTGTGTTCATATCATATCGTTATTCGAATGAAGTTATTAAATATTTTAATGTAAATTTTTTTTAATGAAAATAAGTCTTTGGATTAACGAAAACATTTTTTCATTGTTTTAATGAATATTTTCATTACTGTAATATAATGTGTTGTATGTAGTAATTAAAATCCACAAAAATTATTTTTGCCAGGTATTTAAATACGATTTTTTTTTGGAACAAAAGTTTCTTACAAAAAATTCTCTAATGTAAACTTTAAACTTTATATTTTACCTAAATTTTTAAATTTAATAAAAACAAAATTGACTGCCGATTTCACGGTGAATTTTGATTTTTTTTTCTTTCGTACAAATACATTTGATACAAAAACAAAATTTTCGAATTTGCTTTTGCTTCAAATGTAATTATACGACTGAAAACATATGGAAAAATTCCTTCGACATCGTGCAATAGGCAGTAAGTCTGATTAAAAAATAATACAAGAAATACAATTTTTTTAATGATTGTAAAGTCCTTCACTATATTTGATAAATTTCGCATAAGGTGTGAAATATTTCACTGAAATTGTGAAAAAAAATCTACCGAAATTATTTCATTGATGAAGCGAAAGTCTTTCGATGTTTTTAAAAGGCAAAAATTGATAACGAATATTTTAATGCTGCGAACCAAAATAACAGCGTTAAATTTCAAATTGATAAAATAGAAACGAAACTTTCGGAAATGTTCTACAAATATTGACCATTTTTTATTAAATTGCTGGTGATCACTTAAAAAAAAGCCGCTTTAGTTGAGTTCAAAGTCACGTTAATTTTGTACTGAAAATTTCATAACAACACTTACAATGGCCAGGAGTGTATAAAAAAAATTCTTAAAATATCGTTACGTGATTGATTTCTATTGATCGTGTTAAATTGTTTGCCAGTTATGAGGGTGTGTATGTGTGTGTGTCAATAAATAAATTAAGTGTTACAGAATTTGTTTATTTAAAAGAACTCGTGTTTCTTGAAGAAAAACCGTTTTTATTAAAAAAAAGAAATAATATTACAAAAAGATCACAACAACATTACAATAGTTAAAAATACCTTTTTAATTCTATGAAAAATTTGCTTGATTGTTCACAATTTGCTCGGTTGTTGTTGTTTATTTTTTTTTATTATTATTACAATCATTTATTGAGGGGGGTCATCATTCAATTAAATTTGATTAAAATAATAAATGATTTGGAGCTTATAGGCATACACACATCAATACATATGTATGTAATCGTATGTGTGTATGTGGCAATAAACTATTGACATTTTATACGTTTTGATGGCAATGAAAAGTCTTTGTGGAAATCTTGTGGAAAAGAGGAGAAAAATATAAATTTTCTTTTCCAAAAATATACCTCCTTAGATTCATTGTTCCGCATGGAAGGTTTAGGGGAAGCACGGAAATGAGAAGCGCTTAGCAAGATCAAAAACCACTTAGCAAGGAAATGTACCAATATACAATTATATGAAAACATTGTTTCTAAACACGTTGCCAAATTTTATTAATTTTTAGATAAACACTGAACTATCTTTTCGTAAATATTTTGTTTTAATTATGAAAACTTTCCTTTGAAGGACGAAACTTGCATTTCTTAATATCAAGGAAAATTTTAGAGAATTTCTGTTAAAAACGGCAAATTTTAGTAAATTTTATTTTCATTTCCTCTTTTAATTTCAATTATATTTCATAGTGCCCCGAAGAACCTGGATTTAGATCAATTTTTTCTCAATTCTCGATTTCAACCACTGTAGTTTTTTCTGAATATAAATTTTATCAATCGGATCCATAATTAAAATGTTTGGCAAAGTCATTTCGTTCTTGGTGAGATTTTTTATACGTTTTTCCACCTTTTTGATAATTTTAGCGAAAATTTTTTAAAAATTCAAGGTCAGCAAACAAATTAAATCTAAAAAATGGGCTGAACTTTCTCTCAGTGTTGTCTCCATAAGCAGGCCCATACATGATGACGCATGTTTTACGGAAAAAACATTCCCTTAATTTTCAAACATATTTGCACATGGTTGGTGTATTCTCGTACTTAATGACAAGATAAAGACAATTGTAAATTTTTAAATAAAAAACTTAAAGACTTTTTCTCAATTGCATGCATTAAACTTGAACTCACAGATGAAAATTCAAACAAAAAACACGTGATTTTAATTCAAATTCTTCTTTAAAGTAATTTATTTTTTCTTCTTCTTTTTTCCACTTGAGCTGCATTTGTATTTATAAAAGACACTAATCCATTTTTGTTTAATTAAAAAAAATGCTTTACAATATCAAAAAAAAAAAAATAAAAATAAAAAAAATAAAACTAAACGTGTTAGACTTGTTTTTATTTTTCTACTTAAAAATTCAAATAATGTCTCAACTATTATCGTTAAAAAGAACACGAAAAAAGCGACTACACAGTTTATTATTTTTTTTTTTCATTATTACTATGTTGCTTTTATTTTAAAGTTTTAAATGCTACAAAAAGAATTTTAATTAGAAAAATATCGTAATGAAGAAAAGAAAAACATATAGAATTTACAGACAGAGAGGAAGTTGGACTTAAAAGGTAATGAAACGATGATAGTTTGCTTGAGTTTAGCGCACAAGGACGGATTTATTTATTAAGAAATTTCAAAAAATTAAAACGTTTAAATTAATTTGAATGATCAACAATTGAGTTAATAAAAAAAATATAGAAAAATAATAAAAACATAAACACATTCTTAATTGAATTCTCTTGATTTTGCAAAAAAAAAAAAAAATAAAAATAACTGTTCGTATGTGGTGGACTTCTGGGAGGGTGGGGAAAAGAACGAATTGTCCACGATTGATTTAAATACAAGAAATACATGTATATAATATGTGACGTGTTACCTAATTTGAGTTCAAAATGGTTTTCGTATGGAAGCGCAAATGCATTTTTCTTACAAAAATTCTCTAAAATTTTCCTTGATGTTAGGAAATACAAATTTCGTGTTTAACACTAAATTTTTCATAACTATTAGAGAGAAAAAAAAATTAATTTGTTATGGATTAGCTAATCTATATGCTGCATTTCAGAAATTGCTAAATATCAACTCATCAGTAAAATCTCTGCCACCATGCTTGAAAAGTTTTCAAACTCATTTAATTTTATACACAAACTCTCAAGTATAAAATGAGAACTACTAAGGCACAAGCATAATAGCTTAAGAAAATGTACAGACAACACAACAAAAAAAGTTTTATTCGATATGGATCTGTTTATTTAAACGATATAAGCAGAAAAAAAATCGATTTAAAAAAATAAGTTAGGTCCTTTCTTTATTAAGGTAGCGATATATAATTTATTTTTACATAACAGCGTTGTTTTCGTAGAACGCAATTTTTCCTCGCTGTATTCATGTGCATTTCTTGGAATGCCGAATGCAGAAACTCTACACAGAGAAAACAGTGCCTAATAAATACAAGGAATCTTATGGTTTTTATTAGGTATTCTTATTGTTTTTTTCAATAAGGTTTTCTTCTTTATTTTATTAGGTATTCTTATTGTTTCTTTCAAAAAGGTTTTCCTTATTAAAATAATATGACTTGTTTCTTGAAAAAAAAAAAACCATTGAGATATCTTATTAATTTTGTTCTATTTTATTAGGTATTTATTAGGCACTGTTTTCTCTGTTATGATGTTAGGAAATACAAATTTGATGTCATCAGAACGTCATGGTACGTCCCGAATGCCTATTTACAACATGTATTTGTATTATCTGGATGGAGGGGTGATGAAAACATTTTTATAAAACTTACGTATTCTGGGAGTTGAACCAAGGAACTTCGGTTTAGTAGATTGGCACTCTAACCACCTCACTACTACACCTTACTATAGTATACATGTTAGCAGCCAGTTTAAGAAGATGATTTATTGTAGCACAAAAAAATTATGAAAAAATTGTTTCTTTGTTGATTTATATGTATGAAATAACAAGCAAGCTAATGATCTCAAGAAGATATTCTTATTAAAAAAATTAAGAAGATGATTTACACATGATCATACGGGAACCTAATAAAATCAAGAAGAAAACCTTATTGAAAAAAACAATAAGATGGCCTAATAAAATCAAGAAGAAAACATTATTGAAAAAAACAATAAAATGGCCTAATAAAATCAAGAAGAAAACCTTATTGAAAAAAAACAATAAGAATACCTAATGATCTCAAGAAGATATTCTTATTAAAAAAATTAAGAAGATGATTTACACATGATCATACGGGAACCTAATAAAATAAGAAGAAAACCTTATTGAAAAAAACAATAAGATGGCCTAATAAAATCAAGAAGAAAACATTATTGAAAAAAACAATAAAATGGCCTAATAAAATCAAGAAGAAAACCTTATTGAAAAAAACAATAAGAATACCTAATAAAATCAAGAAGATATTCTTATTAAAAAAATTAAGAAGATGATTTACACATGATCATACAGGAACCTAATAAAATCAAGAAGAAAACCTTATTGAAAAAACAATAAGACGACCTAATGAAATCAAGAAGAAAACCTTATTGAAAAAAACAATAAGACGACCTAATGAAATCAAGAAGAAATCCATTTTATTTACAATACATATGAAAACCTAATAGAATCAAGAAGTTTTTCTCTATGGATTGTTTTTTTGGTGCCAAAAATAACGGAAATTGGGTAAAAAAATTGTAAATAACAAGTTTTCTTCTTGATTTTATGTGGTTTCCTTATTGAAAAAATTAATAAGATTTACCACATAAAAACAATAAGGAGTCTCTTCGAAAAAATCTTCGCTTCTTTCTGCTGGGATACCCCTTAGCCTAAAAGCGTTTCATAGAGAAAATCTTATATATATATTTTTTTTTTTAATTAGGACCAGCACTCAGGGGATGACCCCTACGTATGCAGTGCATTGTGCCGGAACTCAGAGAGAGGGATAGAGTAGAGAAGATGTTGAAAATGTAGAAGGCTTAACTCTTTTACAACTCTGCTTTGCGCGTTATGTTAATTTTTATAGCAGGGTTGAGGCGCCTCCGGTGTTAGGTAGACGCATTAACTTTTTTAAGCTGTATTGGCAGGCATTTTATTAATTGTTTTACTTCGCCGATATTTCTGCTAGAAATAAAAACGGCGAACAGCGAATTCATGCAATAATATTGTTTAGTTCAAAAATAAGCATTCGATTGTGGATCGGTGGGTGGAGATATTTATTCATCTCAATAACGCCGATTGCGAATTCAAAGAAATGGCTACGATCGTTGAATATATTTTATGTTTGCCAGGAACTTCAGCATCAGTGGAACGAATCTTCTCTGCAGTGAACAAAACTTGGACGTCAGACAAAACCCGATTAGATGTGCAATCATTGACGGCGATTCTGACCGTCAAATGTAATTTGAAGTACAAATGCGTTGATTTCTACAATTACCTCAAAACGAAGCCGGTATTGCTTATGCAAATTGCTTCAAACGACAAATACAAAACAAAAACAAAAGCTGATTTTGATGGAAATGATTCAGATGATGTAAATGATTGTTAATTATTTTTATTTATTGAATAAAATATATACTGCGAAAAGTACTGTTTTTCCAAATTTATTTACTGCTTTTTTAAAAAATTTCACTGAAATGTACTGTTTTTATACGAGCGTTATGCATACTGGATAATTTTTATACTTTTTGGGCCTTAAATCTACTATTTTTTGTTATGACGAAATGACGAAAAGCCAGAGTGAAATTTGTTTTGTAACTTTTTGTATGATATGGAGTAACATTAATGCTCATTTGATATATAAAGTTGATATCTTTAAATTAATAGACAGGACACGATGGAATAAACTCTATTTAATTCTCGAATTCTATTTTATTAAAGGGTCCAAGTATGAGCAATTAAAATTTTTTTTTGACTAGAAAAACGATTATGGTTTTAAAATTATTTTCGCACAACAGCGAATTGATGTCCTCACAAAGAAGTTAAATTTATTTTCTTCATCTCTAACATTTATCAATATGTCAATATGCGGTTGTACAAATACTGCTAATGGCATTCATTTTCTTTTGTTTAAATTAAAACTATAAATTTATTTCACAACATATCATCATCATTAGAATCAGCAGCATCATCATCATCATCGTCAACAGCATGAGCATCATCATCTGCATCTATATCCATTACACAAGTCTTAAGATTTATGTATTTTATCTTCGAAGGGGTTAGAAATTCAAAACTCTCGAGGAGTTATTGAAAAAAAAAAATATAATAATTTTTCATATTCCATCACCAGTTTGTGGATTAAGAAATTGAAGTACAGACTTTAGTAGCAACGAGGGTTGCCTGTGATAAAACAAAAATGTTTGTTGCTGAATATTTCTTTCAAATGACAGAAAATGCAGGCAGAAATGCTTCCAAACATGTGACAGTAATTGAGGGACTTTGAAAATGTATATGAAGTATTTCTGCAGGCATTGCAAAAGTGGTGTTCATCTCCTCAGGGCTGCTCCTTAATAAAATAATTTGACATCGGAAACATAATTTGTCGCATAATATATTCTCATGCGTGTGATGTTAAAGCTAACTAGCAAATATTCAAACCAATAATTTTAGTCGATCTAATCTTTCAGTTAACAGATCGGTGTTATACACTTAGAGTGAGTTTTTAGGTGGCACATCAGAGATTAACACAAATTTAACTACATTTACTTGAAAGTTTAAGCGGCCAATTTTGGTGGGTTAAACTTGCTGAAATATGGTAAATACAAAAAACATAAATAAAATATTTTTTTTAATTTTATTACTGGTTTTCAATCTTTTCTATGCACTCAATTTTCTTTTCAGATATTAACTTAATAAAATTCAAAATTTTCTTCTTCTTTTGCATAAAATGCAGTGTTGCTGGAATAAAAAACATTGCCATTTGAAGTACTCGTATAGTGCTGCCATATTTTATCCTTCAGTATGGCCATTTTACACAGCTTAATCTATCACTTAAAAACAGCAAACACGATTAAATTTATATTCAGATTAACTGAAACGTAATTTGAAACTACGTTTTAACACTTTCCTAAAAACGCACTCTAAACAGTCTTCTTAAAAGTTAATAAATCTTTTTTAGGATGAAGTTTCAGATATCCCTCGTACAATTTTTCTGTATACTACTGTTGCAAGTTAGAAACTGATGTGGAAATGTCTATTAGATTTTTTAGTATTTATTTTTAAATAAAACATATTTCTCTTTACAAATTATACGAGTTTTCTAGTGCGCATTAAAACTAAAAAAGTTGAAATCATATTCAGTTAGGACTTCTTTGAAATGCATACATCACAAAAAAAAAAATAATGAAATTTATTTTCTTTTGTTCTTAATATTCTTTGGAAAAAAGTGAAACTAAAATTTATTAAATAGAATTCAAAATGACATTTTTCTGTCGTACTTTAGATGCGAGTACATGAAGCATAATAACTTATAGTAGCAGTATTGAAAATGTAGCGGAAATATTAGAATGAAATAATCTCTATCGAACCTACTCTTTCCTGCACCATCCACCCCACACCTCACTCAACATTCTTAGTGGTTGACTGTGCTTCCTGTCAAGCACACAGAAATGATGCACATGAATGGACTATTTTATATTTTTAAATACAAACTCGTCCATACGATTACAAACGTTCTGGCATTCTTTTAATGCGGTCGAAAGTGCGTGACATGCGTGCTTGTAAAAGTTGACGGGCAAAGAATTATTTAAAACATTAATGAGAGAGCAAACTAACTGACAGTCAGTATGAAAACATTTATCAAAAAACTCTCGTTTACATTAACGAAATAGTAACACCACTACTGACTGCCATGAAATTTGTTTTGATGCCAAATGTTAAAATTTTAAATGTGTAATTAAATATTTGTTTTTATTAATTCGTTTGATCATATCATATCATATTTTAACATATTTCTAGCACATGTATGAATGTGTTTTTTTTCTAGTTTTAGATCGCATATTTTGGAAACAATTTTTTTAGCTTTTAATGATTATGTTTGTTTGTTAGGACAACCATATGTTTTAACATATTTATGTCTTACATATGCATTAAGTTATTTAGGGAGTGAAGCATTCACACGATTTCGAAAATATTCATTACACATTTCCATATATGGAATGGCTAACAGCCATAAATTAAAAAATTATTACAGCAGGCTGTTTGAGAGAAGAGCTGTCCAACAGAGGGGGCCAATTTAATTTAGATAGGAAGCTCTCATATGTAACGAGTACATTTTAGCAGGCTATTACTCCAATTTTGATGTCCAGTGAACAACTTACATCTAATAAATATACTACTCATAAAATTCTGTAAACTCCCTTCTCTAGGAACCGAACCGAACTTTTCTCAAAGCCATTCAAAGAGTCAGTTTTTGACTTCATATTTAAATATGTAATTAGTTTATTTTTATTTAAAATTTGTGTTAAATTTAAATAAGATTTCATTATTTCAGTGAATACGTTTACCCCATTCTCATTCTGTTCACCACGAGATGATGAGGAAGTTAATAATTTTTTAGACGTTGCATGTCAAATGAGTAAACCAATAAAGCCTTTTAAGTATCGAGAACTTGAAGACGAAATTTGTAAGCTCAATTCAAAAAAATCGCCCAGTTATGACAACATAGACGCCAAAGCACTTAAAAAATTACCTAAAATGGCTGTGATTTTTTTGACAGTTGTCTTTAATGCAATTTTGCGACTCTCACACTTTCCAACGCAATGGAAGCATGCCAAAATTATAATGATCCTAAAGCCAAACAAAGAAGAAAACTCAATTGAATCATACAGACCAATCAGCTTGCTACCAGAAATTATTCGAAAGACTTTTTCAAAAGAGATTACTGCCGGTGTTGGAATCTCTAAAAATAATACCAGATCATCAATTTGGGTTTCGAAGCAAACATGGGACTCCTAAACAATGCCATAGAATTGTAAAAACTATAAGAGACTCTCTTGAAAATAAATACTACTGTTCATCAGTATTTCTTGATGTTAAGCAAGCATTTGACAGAGTATGGCATAACGGCCTATTATACAAATTAAAACATTTGCTGCAAGCTCCATTTTATCTTTTGCTCAAGTCCTTTTTATGTCAACATCAACGACGAAAATTCTGAAATCGGAGTCATAAAAGCTGGTGTACTACAAGGAAGCGTACTAGGTCCAACTCTTTACACATTATTTACCTCTGATATGCCAACAAATGAAGATGTTTTAGTAGCAACGTACGCTGATGATACCGCTATACTAGCAGCCAACGAATCCGCAAACATGGCGTCGAATGCTATTCAAACGCAACTTAACTTAATTGGTAATTGGTTAAAAAAGTGGAACATTAAAGTGAATGCAAAAAAATCTACCCACGTTACATTTACACTTAGAAAAGGCGACTGCCCTGCTGTAAACCTAAATGGAGATGAAATACCGAAATCTAACTACGTCAAATATTTAGGTCTCAACATTGATCGTCGCTTAACGTGGAAAACACACATAAAACTGAAAAGAAAACAACTGAAAATAAAAACAAATAAAATGTACTGGCTTCTTGGTCCAAGATCAGAATTAAGTATAAACAAATTACTTTTGTATAAAGCGGTGTTAAAACCTATATGGACCTATGGAATACAATTATGGGGAACTGCCTCCTACTCCAACATTGATATAATTCAAAAATATCAGTCGAAAATCCTTAGGCTTATAATAAATGCTCCATGGTATATACGAAATACCATAATTCACAACGATCTCAATATTCCTTATATAAGAGATGAAATTAAGAAATACAGCACAAATTATTTGCAGAGACTTAGCGACCATCAAAACGTTCTAGCAATAATGCTCTTAGACGACAGAGGCGAAGTTAGACGATTAAAAAGACTGCACATAAAAGATCTCCCGTACAAATCTTAAATTATATATGTTATATATTAATAGTAAACTTCTCTAAAATTGTTTAGTTTTTATTGTTAAATTTAATGGAATTTAACGCTACTGTTATATTTTTTTTGTAAATGTATCTATTGAATTTGCTTATTATTTTAATTTTAAATAGATTCCAAATTAAAATATAATAAAAAAAAATTATTTCAGTGAGCAATTAAAGGTCTTATTTAATTACGATGAAAATATGGTAACACTACGTAATATAAAAAAAAATTCCCACAAATTTCTCTGACAGCTGACTAGAACAAATAAAGAAAACACCAAAAATATATAAGTGTTTATAATTTAGCAAAAAATAAAAATAATTACGAACTGCTGAAATGATTTAAAAGAATAAAAGCAACTTTCAAAATGATTAAAAAGTTAATAGCGACAAAACAAGACAAAATTTTATGCAATTTGCCAGGAGGTACAATTTTTTTTGGCTTTGTTTTAAATAAGAAGAACTAGCAGTCAAAAACATATGGAAGTTCGTAAAACTTAATTATTATTTAAATACACAAAGTTGTTCATTTAATTATTAATGAAGTACTTATTTTAAATATTCATCAAAAATACCATTTGGTATTTAATTACAACTTAAAAATAATTATAACCTAAATATCAAGTCAAAAACTGGCCATATTAGTTACTTAATTAGTCTTATATATTTGCAAAAAAATTGTGGCCCGGAGAAAGACAAGAAAGAAAAAAAAAATCCCATTATTGGGATTTTTCAAATATTTTTAGGAATGCACGGAATTTTCAGACGTATTCTTAGTAGCTTTTATTTTCTTCGTATTAACTACATTTATTTCTATATGAGTGCGAAATACTCCTTAATCTCGTTAAACTCATCACAGGGAATTGATAATCGCCAAATTCCCCACAGCGAAAGGACTAAACAGGATCTAGCAATCGCAGATATATTATAGAACTCCTCCTCATCCGTAATCTTCGAATTAGCTGCTTAGTGTTTATTATGTGGAAACCTAGACGTTCGTTCACAAATATACAAATATTTTTCCAAAGGTCGTTCTTGCTGCTGCCGTTCTTTAAGGCCGGAGTCATTTTATTCGTTCATTTTCGGTATTTCGAATCATAAATTTTTGTCGAAATTCACGTTTCCTCCGAAATGCTCCTCTACGTTTCTTTCAATTATGACGAGGTCAATACACTAATGCCATAAGTACTATGACAAGAATATGTATTCCTATAATTTAGCGCTGAAAAGAAAAATAGTTCGAAATTATGGAAAAGTTGTCACAGTATGTAATTTTCTCATTTCCAATCTAATAGCGCCTGAACGGCAAACCAATTCCAGTTGTTCCAACCAGATTGTAGTTGCCAGAATTCATGAGACTGCAACTTTATCTGATGGTGCCCTGTGTGTGTTACGTGCTCTTCAGCATTAAGTATCCCAAATTGGCAATTATTTACCCCAGTTCGACATGGGTTTCATGTTCACCTTCAGAGATCAGCGGCAAGATCGTGTGATGAAAAAGCGTTACTGCTAGGGTTCCCACCTTTTTTTTGCAATTAAAGTACATTGGTGATTAAAGGTTAGGAAAAAAAAGTACACAGTATTAAAATAAAGTAAAATTTATTTTTCTTTATTGTTATATTTGAAAACGTATTTTTTATTGCTTTTCGCAAGTTTTATCAAATAATTATCATATTTAAATTAAAGTAAATAATTAATTCATTTTTTATCAGATTCAGAGACGCTTTGTTTCTTTCGTCTCGCCATTTGCTCTTCATTACAGAAAAATCTCTCTCTGTGAATGCTGACGTGGCAGGAATAGAAATTAAAAATGAAATTACTTTATACAAATTTGATAAATCATCATCAGTCTTATTAAATAATAGCTGCCATTTACTTGCTGTAGATAATTCCGCAAAACCTTCAGAACTGTATATCTGATCATAAATTTTGTTTAATGACGCAATTTCTCCATAAAGATCATCCATATTTACATATATTAAGTTTTTGCAGATTTAAATTTTCATTTATGCTAACAATATTATCAAATTCAACTTTGCTCTTTAAATTTTTATTGCTAATTGTAAATAACCAGTTTGTATTTTTAAAATCAAACCATTTATTCAGGTACTCTAAGGCTTTATCGATAAATAATAAAAAATTCATGTGAATTTACCTGGTCAGTTCCGGTGCAGACAAAAGGTTAATATTTTTGCTTGTTTCATATCCAAATATCCAAATTGCCATGACATAGTCTTAAGAAAGAATCGCCACTGTAAAAAAAAGCCAACAAATGACTAATATAACCCGAATCTATTTTGAATTGTAGATAAATCAAATCATGCGAAATAAAGTATTTTGATGTACTTTATTGTTTCTATAAAGTATAGAGTACAATTAATCAAAAAAAAACGTACAATACTTTATTATAAAGTACGGGTGGCAAGCCTAGTTACTGCTAATATATATTTTTTTTCTGTTGGTCCTTTAATTTCAAATCGAGATATACTCCATTATAAAATTACTTTGACAGATAACGATTTTTTTAAACACCACCACCGGAGCTTACACCCTCCCTGTAATTGTATAAAAGTAAGTGCATAGAATAAAGAATTCCGGGCGCCTTATCCCCCTCCAGACCCCCTCTATATCCACCAGTTTACACCACTGTAATAATTGTCTCATTTAATTTGTTTTTCCAAAGTGTAACATTTTAACTTTCATCCTAATTTTGTGAATTCAATTGAACTAAATGTGCAGACATTTGTTGGAAATTAAACAAGAACAACAACTGCAACAAAGAAAAAAATAATACCGATGCTTCACTAAACAAAATTGCTGCACTCTCATAAAAAATATATAATATGTATCTGAATGTCTGCACACATTTTTTAATTCACTAGATAATCGGGATATGGGAAAGGGGGAAGGGGGCTACTAAAAAAAATACATTTTAAACGGATGAGGGGTTATGCCTAAATGCAGAAATGAATTAATGGTTGTGTATGTGTTAGCTGCTTGCAATGTGTGATTAATTTTAATGATCGACATCAGAGACAAACAAAAAAATCAGACAGACAGTGGCAAAACTAACAAAAAAAAATTGCTCCGTTCATTTGCAACTAAACAGGAAAGAAACAATTTAAATGCGTGCGAATATGGAAAGTGAAATAATAAAATTATCGGGCATTATTTTGTAGATAATGAAACCAAAAAGAAGTGAACATGAAAATTTATGTTAAAAAATTTCAATTTAAAATTATTTATGACTAAAAGCACACTTGAAAACGTTTCGACCAACATTTTCCTGGGAAAACATTTAAGTTTTTTTTTTTAGGTTAGTCATGTAATTTTTTAATATTTTGCATATAAAAGAAGCATGCAATGAAAGCATGTGATGGCGCTGAAATACTGAAATTCTGAGTACATGTTTTCTTGGCTATAAATCCATTACGGTATTCCATCACGATTGTACCAGAAAGAGAGAATCCTCAATCGACTAATACTACCTAGAGTTCACTAATGGATTGAGCTGCTCATCGTCTACCATGTATTGTTGAGTAGCTCAGATTCATGATCTGGTGACAAATTACGGCACTCAATATCAACCGAAATTTCCATATAATTTAAATTTGAATTTTGATCGATATCGATGGTCCTTGTTTATTCATCCCCAAAAAATTTTTAAACCAAGGAGGAGGAACCTATTTTCATATATCACAACGCGGTGGCAAAAATGTGCCATGAGACTAAAGTCGGTACTTGCCTTGGTTACACAATCTGACCACATTTTTAACACCCAGTGATGTTTAGTGTTCACCATCAATCAGAGTTTCCCCGAAGATACCTGTGTGATTTGCACGGAACACGCATAATCACTTTGCTAGAATACTTGAGCATATAACGCGATACAGCCGAGATGATAGATGCCCCATCGGAGATAGCTACTCGTATGCTATCATTCCCCAGTACTCTACCAAAGACTAGTACCGATTCAGCTTCTTTTGACTTGCTAACATTATAAAGCTGTTTATATTGGTTGCCCGATTTCCAACCACCCAACGATAATGGACGAGCGTTCGTCTTCTAACAAATAACTCTTCCAGTGGATTTGATAGCAATCGCGTAAATTCTCGCAGTAGACCTCTACAATAACTGGTCACAGAACCATCCATTATGTTGAGCGTAGGATTAAGTCTACCATTATATTCATCAGCATGGCGAGCACCATCCTTCAAACTGTCTAGAAAGCTGATCATATGTGGGTCTATCGACTGACCTAGTACGACTAGACCTTGACTTACTAACGACTTTGAAGTGTGCGGACCACAGGTGCCAGCAAACCTTCGAACATTGATCTTTGCATAGACTAATCCACTTCCTTTTAATATTTATATGGACTACTGTTCCTTTGCTGGTGAAATGTAATGACTGGAAAAGTCAAATGGCAGCCAATTTCTGCCTCCTTTAATAACTCAATAATACTCAATGTACTTTTTTTCCAATAGTTTTAACATTTAGTATTTTATACAGAGTTCTCTATCAAACAATAAATTTTCATATTGGGCTCTATAAAATGCGACTCTTAAAGTTTTGAGTAACTGCTTTTGAGTGTTGAGTACCCGAAAAAATAGTAAATACTTAAAACTCGGTACCCACTACTTTGTCAGCAGAAAAATTACATTTTTCTCAGAGAGCACTGCTCGGAGGTGTGTATAGTTCAAAAGATGCTGTGCTGTGCCTTGCCGAGGACGAACGGGGTGCTATAGACCACAATGCTGGCTTTGCATCCATTTCCAAACTGTAATCCTATGAACCTCATGTTCAAAAGCATTATAATGAGTATCAGCCAGCTGACAACTTTAAATAAAAAGAAAATTTGAAATTTCTGTTTAACCTTACAATCGCATTTAGATCTTCTTCTTCGACATTTTTTTAAATTTTTAAAGATTTATCAGAGTCTTAACTTCATCAGTTATTAGTTATTCAGTGCAGGTCTCGACTTCCATCTCTGATAACACTTTTAAGTTTGCTTTTTATTTACATTTTTGTTAAAGCTTTTTTTTTTATTCCGAAACTAGTTATACCCGGTAAGCTTCGTTAGAAGAACTTTTTTTTTAATATTCTGTTAACAATTTATAGTTCTAGGAAAGGAAAAAAAGATTTTTCCGAAATGCGAATTAAGCAGAATAAAAGGTAACTAACTGGCAGCAAAGCCTTTCAAACAAAAAATTAAATTGAAAGTCGGCCCAGTTATGAGGGAGTTTCCTACGCGATCATCAGTAGTTTTTCCCCTATCCTATCACCTCAAGATTTTGCTGTAAGTTATATTTTGTTCTTGGAGTAACCCACAGCAAATTCCGAACTTTAGTTGCGCAAATAAGTGAATACTTTGCATTGTGGGTGCCCCTTCCCCAATCGAAGAGGATCGTTCTTACCGTTTGGCTTCCTATAAAAAACATACAAACATAGAAATATTCAATCACAGGTATATAAAAGATAAGTTGATAGATGTAACTTACATACATACATATTTATGTGTTGTTTAGATTCCAAGAATTATTATACCACATTTTTCTAACAAAATTACATACCTGACTTCAAAACTAAACCAAACCTCTAAATTTATTTAATATTTATGCACCATACCACAAACACACACTTAACATGAATCTTTAATTTCTTCGTCTCTCCAGACTTTGAAGCACTTACTAAAAATAAATCCATTTTAATAAAATATGACAACAAATCTCACCCATGTTGACTGACTGCATGACTGACTGAATGACAGTCACAACTAAGGTAGAAAAAAAAAAACAATTACAAACACACCTATAAAAAACAAACACCAGTACCAAATGCCCAACTAAATGACAGCAAGACTGTCAACAACACCAACATGTGTCACACGGTGCAGCAAAAGAAAAGAAAAATCTTAAATATGATAAACAAACATGAGGCAGAAAAAAAAAAAAACAGATGGGTAAATAAATCATGGTTAGGAAGGAGATGATAAGAGAGCTCAGAAAAACCTCAGAACCCAACAGATACAACAACAATAAAAAAGTGTATCATCAAGAAAGAAGTAAGAGGAGTAGCTAAGCAGTAGTTGCATGCAACACTCATGCATTTACTATCTACACACTCTTCTTCTAGTAAATGTTCTTCCTCGTTATGGGCCAACATGTAAACAAATATTCTAGCACAAATTTGTGGTTTAAACAAAATGTTGTGATCCCTTTTCTCAATGCAACAAGGAAAAAAAAAGAAACAAAACAAAAAATTATTTACAAAAAAAAAAAAACCTTAAACAATTTGTTTTACTCATTAAGAGTGAAAAGTGATTGGTAGGAGCGACTGGTAAATGAACTCTGTGTCTGGAGATGGAACTGAAACTGAATTTAAATTAGATGAAGTGGCAAATAATTAGCAATCTGCAAGTGACCACATACTGATGGGTCTCTAGAAATTCTGCCAGCGATTTGCATGGTCAAATTGGTTTCATTTTGATTGGAAGGTAGATCGGGTCGAGCAAAAAAAATAGCTGGTGTTGGCTGAAGCGGTTAGCGCGACTTACGACCTGCGTTCGATCCCTGGTCAGAGGAAGTAAATCAACATCATACAGTTCTCTAATGTACAATGTAATTCGTCTACTTAACATCAGAGACGCTTCAACACTACTATAATAACTAACAAAAACGCGCAATAGCAGAGTTGTAAAAGAACTAAACCTTCTTCTACATTTTTACCATCTAACCTCTCTACCCTATCCCTGGACCTACAAACAAAAAAAAAACGTTAAAATGGCGTAGACTAGAATAATGCCTGGCTCACGATGTCGATCGCTTGATTTTTAGGCGTAAAAAATCTATCTTGCGTTCCGATTTTATTTAACTTATTAATTGTTAATTGTTTACTGGAAGAAAAGCGAAACAAATAAATAAAATGGATGGTTTTAAGGTCACAAATCATTTGTTTTTCGTTTACAATTTCAGCATTATCGATCGGTGGACATCGTGAGCCAGGCAGATAGATTTTAATTTAACTAGCAAAGGTTCAAACCTAAGTCGATCCAATTTTGCAGATAACAGAGAGAGAGAGAGAGCACTGCTAAACACTTAACAGCCGTGGTTAAGTTGACGAAATTCATTTAAGCTGAAGATTATTGTTTATTTATAGAAAAAGGTAAAGTGTGAGAATATCCCACTACACACAAATGCTGGAGCAGGTAGTGAACTAGCGTTCAGAAAAAATTCGAATATCTGAAGTAGTTTTGGAATTTTGGAAAAATGTGTTGATTTTCAGTATTTTCCCGTAAAAATTTCTTCCAATTTCCATATTTTCAAATTTTGTAAGTATATCTTGAAATTTTTTATGTAGATTTTTGGAAAATTCTATTTTAAGGGTGTGAAAATGGATAAAATTCGGTATCTCATTTGATATTTTTTTTTTTAATGTTTGAACCTTCATAAGACTTTCATTTATGAACCGATTTTTCAAAATTCTTTGGAATATCTGTGGAACTACACCTGCTTTCATAGACCGATTTTCGTAATATAGTTTGATAGCACAATTTTACTTGCAGGTTGATCCAAAAAAATTTTTTTTTTGGAAAAAGAACACGTTATAAAATCTTCCTTCATTAATAAAAACATTTTTAATTTTTCTACAAGGGGACAAATATGTACATATGTATATGCCAAAAAGGCTTAACCACTAATAGTGAAATATAATGGTTCCTGGAGCAATTTTCCTTGCTAATTCGAAAAGGGAATTTTTTAGTGTAAGTTGTAGCATACTCCGATTGTTTTAAAATAATTTTGTAAACTTACATGAGTTTAAAGTATTCCTTTTTTCTAATTCCTGACATGTGACTTTGAAAATCTTTTTTAATCATTGAAAATAAAATTTTTCTTATATTTAAAAGAGACAGCGACAAACAAAAGTTTTATGCAAATAATGTTGCGTGCTTGTTTTACTAAAATAAGATTTTTTTTTCACAAAGGAATTGCTTATGTACTTCTTTTTCAAAATTTTAAACCCTCATAAATAACTCTTGCTATTCAGCGCCTTTTTTTTTGCATATTCCTCCTAAAATAGTGAACACATTCTTTGTTTATAATTTATTTCATACATAAGAATTCCTTATATTCAAAATTATATGAATATTTGTCTTAAAATTTTTTAGAAACACAAATAATTTCTTAAATTCCAAAAAGCTGTATGCTTAACAATTTTTATAAAACGTGTGGTGTCATGTCATGAGTCACAATCTATATTTTTTATTCTTCTTATCGGAAAATCTCAATTAAAAGAAACTTTAATTAGGAATAAATTGTTGTAGTTATGTATGTATGTATGTATAAAAGCCCTTATAATAATAATTTTTAAGATCATTGAAAAATGTATCCGAATTAATTTAAAGTTGTAATAATATGTTTGGTGAAATGTGACAACAATGTATTGTGTTTTGAGTGAACAGTTGATTTAAATTCATTTTATGGGTTAAATAAAAAAAAAAAAAAAAAATAGAAACCTCTCACAATTCCTTTTTCTGTCGCCCGTACTATTTTACAGCAGCTCTGTAACCTTATTTTGTATTAAATAAAAAAAAAAAACGACTCACAACGCACCCAAACAAATATATGTATATCTAAACTTTAGATTCTAAAGGAAATGTTGCTCTTTGAGGAAAAGTACCCTCAGTGTGTAAAGCTGTTTTATGTACTATTTGAAAATGTTAATTATTCTTTTTGTAGTATACAAACTTTCTTAAGTAATAAATACGAGGCTCACTTCAGATTTAACCGACCTAGACAGGAAGAGTTATAAAGTAGACATTTGACAAAATCTTAGATAATTCTGGCAAAAAAATAGGTAGTGGAAAGGGAGAGGGTGGGGGAAAATAAACTTGCCCCGTTTTTCAAAAATATTATGGGGCCAAGCTGCAAGCACTCTAGTTCAAAAAAAAAAAAAGGAATTATAAAAATCGGACTATGAGTTGAGGAGTTTTTTAAAAAACACTAATTTAGTTGAACAAATTCCGCACGATTACAAAAAATAAATATTTAATAAAGCGAAATACCGAATTTATACGATAAACAATATTTTGGACCGATTAAAAAAAAAAAAAAAAAAAAAAAATAAAAAATAATTTTGAAAATCAGTGTTGAGTTATAATAAGGGGGGAAATTCCGCCCCCCTCATGGGGCCAAACTAACTTTAGAGGCCACCATGGTACAATTATAACAGGTACACGCATCAGCAGATTTGCTTGTCAGCTGGTTTCAGTTTGTGTGTGTGTGTTTGAACGCTTGAGTGCTTTATTTTGACATCTGGCATGAAAACATACTTGTTTGTGTGTTGATTTTTTGACAAGTCAAAAGAATAAAGTCGCAGTCAGCAGAATAAAAAGGCAGAGAAACGCAGAGTTGCATTGATGCGTGTACCTGTTATTATTGTACTATGGAGACCACATTCGGCTGAGAAGAAGCAACACAAATGGTACCAAACTGTACGGAAACCCGTTTAAACATTAAAAGAATTTTGAAAATCGGTCCATAAACATAAACAACTTACCGCCCCTGATTTTTACAAAAAATTATGCACCCAACTGGGCTTCCTTACTCCTTTCAAACACCAAAAAAGATTTTTGAAAATCGGTCCATAAATGGTAGTGTTGGTAAAAAAACTGGGAGGTGAGCATAATTCTTTAGGGTTTTTAATTTGAAGCCTCTCATGATTAACTTCATTAGATATATGGCCTTCATCTAAAATCGATTTCGAATATTTTACTTGATTAAAGAATCAACACACAAATAGTTTCTTTAATTTAGTACAAAAGCTATAGTCCTAAAGAGAACCATCATAAGGATCATTATAAAACTCTCAGGTAAATAATATGCCTACAACGAGTTTCTTTCGTTGATGTATGTGGGGTTAGTATTAATACAAAGGAAATATATGGTTGTGGCATGGATAGTTTAATATTTTCCAATATATTTTATGTTTGTAGGAAAGAAGTTGTTATTGTTTTAGTGATGATGAATAAACTTTATAATAATCATGTTATGTTTGGTATTTAATTTATGATGTTATTTAAAACGTAAAATTTTCAAGTTTGCTGCTAAATTCTTTATACTAAATTATGGTTAATTAAGCAACATTATATGTTTACTCACAACCATGCTATTTTTATATGCAAATATACTAAGATTAATATAAAAAAAATTTTATTTACATTTAATTCAACATATAAACAATTATATACAAAAGATTATTTTCTTGATAGTACGATTTGACATCAATCATATTATTTTGCTTTGAGATTGTATTGGTCTCAAGCCTGTTTTGTGCTTTGGATGTACTGTGAAGTATTATACCCATATTATTAAAAAATTAAATGACATCTTTATCGTGCTGTCATGCAAAATCAAAATTCAACATTTTCAATTATGAAAATGAATTTTTGCAATTAATAAGTCACTGTTAAATGCTTAAAGGGCACTGTAAAAGTTGATGAAAGTCATTTAGAATGAAGAATTTCTGATTATTATGGAAAAATTGTAATGTATAGTAATATCCCACTTTCCAGAGTACCAATAATATTTCAGATATCTCACCTTTTCTGCACGCCAGTGTGCTCCAGTTGTATGTAGTGGATTAGTGCTTTGCATCATAATTTTTCCACAATAAGAACAAATCTTAATACTAAATGAGCTTTGTAAACTTTAACACTACGACTGTTAAGTAGTCAACAGTGATCTGTTAATTTGCCAGAACTAAATTTTTTGGTTTGTATCCCTGCTAGTTAAGTCTTCACACACATATTAATGTGTCGTTTTATTACATATATCTTTTTAGACTTTTAAGTGATAAAGGCATAAAATCAAAACCAAATACAACAATTAATAAAATTGCTGCACACACACACACACAGATTAAGAAAACTAATGTGTCTACTTAACACTAGAGGCGCTGTAACAGTGCTCTAAATATTTTTAACTTAATTGTGTAATTTCCACAATATTTATATTATGTCCATATAGTATATATATTCTGAATAGGGAATATAGGGAAGTTGAATGAGCCATGTCCGTCTGTCTGTCTATCCGTCTGTCCGTCTGTCTGTACGTGAAATCGATTTTCCGAAGACACTAGAAGAGCTAGAGACTTGGGTCTTGGACTGACATGTAAGGATTTTTTTAAGATGATTCGTATTGAAAATCAGCAAAAATAAAATATCAGTTCTGACATTGGATTATATACAAATAAATGAAGATATATACATATGTACATATGTATATTAGGGTGGGTCAATTTTTTTGCCTACTAAGCGTATAGCAAAATCGTAATCTACGGGAAATTCTAAGAACTTTTTGATTTTAGAACCATGGTTTCTTTGGGAAAAGTTCTTAAAATTTTCCGTAGATTACGACCTTGCTATACGCTTTGTCATGTTTTTCTGTCCCGAACAAATTGACCCACCCTAATGTATATATAACCCTTTCAAAAATAAATTTATAAATACATGAGGTGCCCCAGTATTGAATATAGAATCTTTCGATAATAATTAAACGCCCGAACCATCGTGCTACTGAGGCTTGTTAGTGTTGTTTGTGTATTAATTTAATAACAACTTTATGTATTTTTTCGTCCAAACCCCCTTTTTGTTCAGTGAAGGATGGAAAATTGTAAAATATTTTAAACAGTCTGTAACTTTTTTTCAATGAATTATACATTTACGGTTTGGTGAAGTGTATATAAGATCCGGCACAGCCGAATATAGCACTCTTACTTGTTATAAAAAAAATTAGTTCCTTAAAAATTATTTTTTTTTATTTCTGGGGATAATACTCGTAATAGTACACAGTGTGAAAATTTACTTACTTTCTAAAGCCAACCTCGTGCATGTGTAAATGTACCCTGACCTGTTACACATACACACACAGACTCACACACACACACACACACACAGAGCTATAGACATATGTATACATACTTGTAAAAATTATTCTTTATAAAAGAAACTCTCTAGCCAAATGTTGCTGGAATCTGTGTATTTTTTTACTCGCAGTACATATTTTCTTTAATCTCCCTTGTTTGGTTCTGCTGAATAATAGAAATTATTTTAGGAAAAAAAATCCCTTGGCTTTCAATTCTATTGTTTATTAAAAGAATCTCTTTGGGATTTTCATTTAATATGTTGTTTATATGTTGTTGGCTTGAATAATTAAATACTTGTCCAAACTACTAATACATGCATACACAAAAAAAAAAACACAATTCCAAGTATACACGTTTCCTGGGTAAGAAGTATAAAAATAGCCCTTAGAAAAATATCTACTTATGTACGTACTGCATGCATTTTTTTAATCTACTTTTTATTGTTTGATAATCCTTCAAACACACTCACGTGTTATCCTTCCCTTGCAATCACAATTGAGATGCATTTAATTTTATTTGTTTGAATAAAAATATTAAAATAAAACGATTTACAAAAAACGAATTGTGTTTAAGTTAAATATCGAAGGCTTTTTTTATATAAATAAAATTGTTATGAGAAAAAAAAAATATTCAAGATATTTAGATAAATTTTATTGATTTGTTTTTGACACAAAAGAGTTCCGATACATGAATTGTTTTGTTTTTTTTTTTTTTTTTCATTGGAAATATAGTTCACATAAAAAAAATGTTCCCTCGTAGCAGAAAAACCTGCTACTATCAGTAGCAGCTTTTTATTTAATTAATTTTTTTGAATGATAAGCTCACTTTTTTAAGAAAAATATTTAAAAATTTGAATTTTCAATAAAAATTATAAAATTTTATTTTGTAAAAAAATTTCATTAATTTTCTTTGTGAATTAAAATGAAATAAAATTTGAAAATAGATGTATTATGAAATTTGATTCAAAAGTGAAACTGAATTGGAATCTCGCAATCCGCACAAAAACATAAATGTGAAAATGAGGCCAAGTTCCTATCCAAAAAATTTCGGCCGTAAAAAGTACTGAGATCAAAATAAGGACCAAGTTCTTGATAGGTAAAATACCATCTCATTTCTAGGCAACCTATTATTCATATTAGAAAGGCAAAAAGCTGTTTTTGTATAAATATTTATATGTATTGCTTATCAGGGCCTACCTGAGTACGAAATTTCAGCTTTCTCGCTATAGTGGATATGCCCCATACAAATGAGGGGCACCCTAGTCCCCCAGGTAAAAAGTGCCCTTTAAAAAATTTTTTGGTAATTTCTCAGCAGGACCTACCTGTGTACCAAATTTCAGTTTTCTAGCTATACTGGAAGTGCCCCATACAAAAAAGGGGCACCCTAGTCCCCCCGGATGGAAAGTGCCTGTTTTCAGATTTTTCTGGTTAATTTCTTACGAAGACCTACCTGTGTACCGAGTTTCAGCTTTCTAGCTATACTGGAAGTGCCCAATAATATTGATGAGTCAATGAATATGTACTAAAATATGGACTTTTCACACTTTCATATCTTGGGAAGCATTTACGGTAGAACTTTTAAATTTAACTTGTTGAGGTCACCTCTGTGGGGAGACCTTATGTTTCAAGTTTCATTATATTACGATCATGAGGAGCAAAGTTATGAGGAGAGTAAAAACAGCTCGAATGGTTTCGTGTAAATATACACACTGTGTGGCCGAACTTGGCCTGGCGCACTACCGTGCGCCTAGATGTAATGAAATGGATCGTACTTTTTTCTTTGCTAGCAAAAATATTGAGGTCTCACTCAACATGTTTGCTCATCGCTCAGAAATCAAAGCGTTCAGCTGATTGTTGAGCAAAAATTGTGTAGCAAACTGTGTCTGCTGAACGCACCCATTAATTCATTTCGTTGGACTCTTATTTCCTTTGAAATTTTTTGGAAAATTATTTCATATATTTTTAGGGTTTATTTCCATATCGCGCTAAATTAATAATTCATATACTTTTAAATATTAAAAAATTTAACTGTCGTAAAATAAGAAAAATAAAATCGAAAAAACACTAAAAAATTCCAATTATTTTTTTTTTTTAATTTCGTTTTCTAAAAATTTTATTTATTTGTTGTGGGTTAGCAAATCTATATGCATTTCATTATTTGCTATACCAACTCATCAATAGATTTTTACCATTTATGTTTGAAATGTTCCAAAACTCATTTACTCATACATAAACTCCCAAATACAATTTGCGAATTACAAAGCACAAGCAACATAGCTTTTCAAAAACTTTAAAAACATTACAGCAAACAATTTTCTTCATTCACTATGAATAAATGTAAAATTTTTTTTTAATTTCTTTGGGAATATGTGTGATTTTTAGATGCGAATTTTATTAATTTTTATTTATTTCGCAATAACGTACAGGCAGGAACAAAAGCTTGGTCATCTATGCAATCGATTACCGTAGGTGCCGTAGATTGTCTTACAACTTTACCACTGCCAGGCTCATTAATAATTGATGAAAATAGTGCTGTATGCTTTTCACGAGCTGGAGTTCCAATGTTTCGTATTAATGCAGTCTTCTGAGTATGACAGTGGTCCTCATAGCCTCCGACTGTACTCGCTAGTGTGCTGGCTTGCCTTCTAAAATAATCATAACCTCTTTGACACCCTATATAATTTCTAGCTAGTCAACTTTTCTGGCTTAAAATGTATTGTCCTTTTTAGCTTTTTTATACATAACATTTTTAAAACTATTTTGGTGAACCAAAACCCTTAAGTAACAAATACACTGGTGCTTAAGTGTCCACCCCTTTACTAAACATGTAACTAATCAATCAGGCATATATTTTATTTATACATGACCTGTTTACAACTTTTAGAAAATTAGCCACAATATTCCGCCTCCTCCTCCTCCTTCAATAAGGGATTATTTGTTTTATGGTTTTCAGGAAATAAACAAATTACAAACACTACTTAAACAACTTAATTGTTTTCAAACTTTTATTTACTTTTGTTATTTTTTTGTTCGTTAAAGTTGCGTGTCAAAAATTTTTAAACAAAAAAAAAAAAAATTACAGGTGATTCATAGAAAATATTTTCAATAAATATCGAATAACATGCGTTTGGTTTTCGGACGCCTTCCGCTCACATGCCATTTCAGGTGTTAGAGCATAAAATATTTAAAATTCTAGACTTTTTAAATAAACAACTTCCTCCCATGATCACTTGAAGTTTTTAATTATTTTCGTTTTTTTTTTGTCCAAATTGAAGAATTGTTAGGGCATTAAAATTTAAAGAAAAAAATGTTTTAGTTTCATTTCGATCAAACAAAATTATATACATACTTGGAAAACTAAAAAAAAAAATTATTATTTAACATTTAAAAGCAAAAATAAAACAAGAATGACCGATCGACCGGTTTATGGCATCTGCTTTTTTTTCCTCTCTCAAACATGAAGTCATTCAAGTCAAGCATGACATACAAAACAACAACGACAAGGAAAAAACAAAACTCAAAATGTATTCAAACTTGTATTAAATCAAATGTAAAATAATAATTTGCTATTTTAATAACATGTAGTTAGTACAGCCTTAAACAATACTAAAGTGCACAAATTTATGAGCAATGAAATGTTTTTCGTTCTTAGGAATAAAAGTTTATATTCATTTGCATGATTTTTGCTTTAATTTATTTATTTTGTTTTTAGACTGATGTAAATTTTTTCATTTTAAATAATGAATCATAATAAGACTCAAGCTGGCTAAAATCTATGATTAGCTCAAGTCGAGTTAGGACAACGAAAGAGAGTGTCTTCAGCGATCGTACTCTTACGTTTATAATTCTCGTTGCTATCGGTTATTTTTGTCTAAAACTTTTTTAATGAAGTAAATTATTTGCAAAAATTATAACGAAAAATAAACGCACTCCAAATAGAAAGCGACTTTTTGAGACTATAAAATGGTTTGTGAAAACTTGTCGAACGACTAAAGCTACGTTCACATTTATCAAATATTTGTCCAAAAAAACGTAACCACTAATTTTGCTTACGGATAATGTCATTTAACTTGGTTTTTATGTTACAAAATAAAATTAATTATTCCACAAAAAAAAAAAAATTTTAAACAGTTTAAAAAAATGCGAACCCATAATTCAAAAAATATTGGAATTAAAAGAAATAAATTTTTAGTTTCTTTTTTGGTTACGTTTTGTTCGACAAATATTTAATAAATGTGGACGTAGCTTAAAGCTTGGATCCATTGTATGCATTGTGTATGCAAAAACAAAAAGAACCAAAGGCAAAAAGTACCTAAAGTACCATTTTAGCGCGCAAAAATTAAGCTGCATGTTAATGTATTAAAAAGTTGTAGAAAACTAAAAAGTACTAATTTGTCCCGTTTATACCCTTTATTTTAATCTGGGTCATATGCTATCCATCTAACAGATTTCATACAAATAGATTAAGAGGTTTTTGAGTTATATTTTCACATTTATAATATAAGCAAGAGTTTAATTAAATTTTCAAAAAATTTTAGGACAAAAATATGAGAAACAAAACCTGCGAAAGTATTTGTATTCTAAAAAAATATGCAATTACAAAAAATATTTTTTTTATTTAAATACCGTTAAAATTAGTGTCTTTATTTACACAGTCCGAGAAATATCGTGAACGAAAAAATAGTCCGAGAAATATGGCGAGCTAAAAATTAGAATACATATATGACAAAAATATGTAAAAATGTATACAACTAATATTGGCGTCTGAGAAATATTTGTAACCACAGAAACCACATACTTATATGGAGTTGCTTGGTATTTTTCTTTCCGTCGAATGTAGTGCCAACAAAAAACAAAGAATATTTATGCAGTTCAGATGAACTTGGGCAACACTGCGTCAGAGCATACTTTTGCTTATTTTACTCTTTACAGCATAATTTTGCATATATACGACTAAAACGCATAGCGAGGGCATAGTTTTTAGTTTTTATGGCATATTTGCTTGTTTTTCCTACATATTTTGACTTATTTCAAATTGTTAATTTCTACTTTAATAAAAAGTAATTAAAGAATTCAGAATTTTTCATTTAAATTTTTATTTTTATAAAATACATACATTTGCAATTTGCATAATTTAATTTGGCTTTACTTACGTATTTCCACTGCATATTTTTTACAAACTGAAACATCGATTTTGTGTTTTTAACATAGAACTTTTGAAAATAAGCTTGTAATACGTATGCTTATAAAAAGTTGTATTATGATAAGCTTATGTGACAATTTACTTATGTATATGTTTTGCTTATGGAACGGTTTATTGGGTATAACTTATTTATGTATTTTATCTAATCACATAATTTTCTTCTTTAATAATTTTATTTTTGTAAAGAAGAACATATTTAACGTTTTTTTTTAACGAACAAATCAACAGCATCAACTCACACATTTTACGCAAAAGTGTTTTATATGATTATTATTTTCAATTTATTTAAATTAATATAATTGAAATCATAACAGACGTATACATGCAAGTATACATATTTGATAGCATTTTTATATGATTTTATATTCCTCTACAAACAGCATTCGCAGTTCAGGGGATTTCAGTAAAAACTGGGAATTTATGTTTTGATGACTGGGGATTACAATTTTAATTTGGGAATCAGGGCATTTTTGACGATAATATGCCAATTGCTGTAAATTGTATTACGATTGGCAACTGCCAACTGCCAACTGAAAGCTGATAGTTTCAGTTGCTATTTATTGGTTTTCTGGCAACCACAACATTTCAGTTGCCGACTTTTCTTATTTTTATATATTTCTGTAAGCAAAATCTCAATAAATCAGATAACTATTGTGGATTTGTGATGATGCAAAATTGGAAATTGGTTCGAAGTAAAATTGAGAACCCTGCTCAACATCTTGTAAGAATATTTATAAGAAAATTCTTATAAATTCGATGATAAGGTCACACACATATGTACATATTTACATACATTTGTTTTACAAATTGCAAAATAAAAAACCAAGATGATATATTTTTAACATTTTAGTCATTTGATCTTTACAAATGGCAAAATTTATAGTTTTAATTTAATGTTATTGTTGTGCACAATAAGATAATCTGGGAAAATTTTTCTGATTTAATCTGAGGTTTTCTGCAAGCAGTGTTGCCAAATTTCGAAGTTGTGAGATATCATAACAAACTACTTATATGTATGTATATAATACAGATCAGGGGAAACTTATTTGTATGTGTTCGCGAAAATAATATACATGTAAAAATTCATAAATTAATTAATGAAACATACTTTAGAAGAATTTGAAATGCAGTGGAATAATTAACAACATTGTACATACATACATACATATATTTATTTGTCAGTGTAACGCTGTCGGCTAGCACGTATTAAAACTGAATAACAAAATTTTTTCATAAAAATGGATTTATCCTAATCTAATCCTGTCTCTTTTGTAGATTAAAAAGTTATAATTTTTTCAGAAAACTAAAAAAATTCCATTGTGTATTGAACGTTACTATTTTTATTATGCTTCATTACTAATTTGAATTGCTGAAAATGAATTATCAAGTGCTGAACGTTACCCAATAGTTTTTTTTTAATCTTAATGGAAAAAGCTGTATTAACAACAAATGCAAAAACAACTTAATATTGAAAACTATAGCGAATTTGTAATGTTCAGCCATGTCACAGAAAAAATTCCAAAAATGAGTCAACACGAAACGAAAAAAATTATAAAAATGGGAGAAAATCGCTAAAACAAAAGCTTTGAAGAAATATGGTAAGTAGAAAAAAATCGCTTAAACAAAAAAAAACGTTAAACCAGAAAAAAATTCAATAAAATACAAAAAAGGGAGAAAAAAGGAAATATACTTATCAAAAATTTGAAAAAAAGCTAAAACAAAAATTTGGTGAAAAAACAATTTTTTGTGTACGTTTTTATTTATTGAATCTTCAAATGAATTTTCAATAAGTATTCAAATCTCTAATCTATATAAAGGAAATTTTTGAATGAAAAAAGTGCTTACACGAAAAAATCATTAAAACACCGCTACAGCGGAAAAAATCGCTTAAAAGAAAAAAGTGTAAAATCTCGAAAAATTTTCAACTAACAACTCCTGAAAACCGAAAAAATTTATAAAATAAAAACGGAGTGAAAACCAAAAAATAGTTAGAAACCATGGTCACCATGTTGCACATCAGTGGGGCTTCAACATTGTATAATTCATACACTATTGAAATTTGGCAACCTAGACAAAAGTCCTAGTTTGTAAAATCATATTTGCATTTTGCCCATATTTTCTACCTCCTGTCACACTCATCCACCCCGTCCACACGTTTAATATAATTTTCATTAATTCTAATCATTTGTGCAGTTTTGTTTTTAGAAATTAAAAAAGGAGAGTAAAAATAAATTCTTGTTGTAATAAATATTTATATATGTACATATGTACGTGTGTTTGTACGTGTATCTATAAAGAATTACAAAAAGTAAAACATGTGCCCTAATAAAACAGCAAACGCACATTCGGTTGCATAAAAAAAATAATAAATAAAAAAATTTAAAAATAAACATAAAATACAATAACAAGGCGGCAAACAATAATTAAAAAAAAGGAAAGAAAAATGTGCAAAATACTAAAGAAGCAAAATAAAAAGATAATCTTAAAATTAATGCTGGGGCACGTTTCACTGGATACAAACGATCATGTTGCCACTGGATTGTTCTCAAGAGACACACACACATGCAGGAAGCATGTAAAGTTTTTGTTTATTGGTTTTGTGAACATTTGTAGGCGGCATGAGTGTAACTGATTGTTGCTAACTGTCAGATGTCATATTTGAAGAATATATGCGTCTGCTACTGTATTTAAGTCTTGAGTTAGTGCCCCATAGTCATAGTCGCGCACGCTAAAGGAGGTTTGTTTAACAATAAACTTTCAATGAAGAAATATATAAGATTTTACAACACTGTTAAAGAAGCGCAATGCGCATCTCTCAATGCTGCGCTTGCCCCGCGCCATTAGACCCGATTTAGACACACAAACTTTACTTTGCAAAGTCTTGAGTTTATAGGCTACAGAGGTAAAAAGAGTGTCGGGAAGTACATACAGACTTTGCATTCACATAGTTGTATTTATATATGGTTGTATGTATACAAAAATCATAAAACATCAAATGCAAAACGTCAAAAAACTAAAAACGAACAATCAGAAAGAAATAAAATTTTTAAAACTAAACCATTTGTGTGTTAACACCAAACAAAGTTTAAAAGAAAATTAAAAAAAAAAAACTGTGCCAAAATGAACTTTGCGTGTCTAAATCGGGCCTAATGGCGCGGAGCAAGCGCAGTAACAAATTATCACAGCTCTTTGTGAAAAGTTCCAAAAGAGCCGAAAAGAGCGGAACTGCACTGCTTTTTTTCGTACTCTATTATATGATGAAGTTGGCTGCAGTTCATTTAAGCCAATTAAACTTTTTTTAAAATTAGTGTCAACTTGTCGTAAAACAAAGACAACTATTATTTTAATTTTGTTTTAAATTTCCTAATACGAAATAAAGTACATATGTACATACATTATTCTTGTTGACATATGACATATTTTTGAGATTTGTTTTTTTTATTATTTTTTAAGTCCATATACTCTGCACAACTTAATAATTATCTTGTACTCCACATGTTGAGCAAACAAACCAATAATACATATATTTTTATGTATTTTTGGAAAACATAAAAACATTTAAAATCACTTAATATTGTTGCGGGTGATTACTCACAAGACGTACGTAAACAAAAAAAATTAAACAAAAGAAGAAATAAACAAAACGACTCAGTAAACAACAAAAAAAAAAAAAAAAAAAAACGCTCATTTGAACATACAATAAACCGCTACTGTTTAATTTTAAAACGACAATTTTGTGCTAGAAGTGTTTATTTAAATTAAAAAAAAACACACACAAAAAATAATAAGAAAAAATTTAACTGATAAAAAGCGAGAGTCAACAATTAATTTTAACATTTTTACAATTCCACCCGCATAATGAAAACATAGAACACATTTCTAGCAAAAGCTAATTAAAATCATTTAAAAATAGATGAAAAAAAAAAACTAGATCGACGACCAAAGACCGGCCTTCTTTTAATAATTTTTTCCTTTAGTAAAAAAAAAAAACATTAATTGAATGTTTCACTTTAAAATTCATGTTGAACATACAAAATAATGGACGAAGAATAAATTCGTAAACTGTTTATGACATAATTCATACACTACATAATTGCCACATGTTGTTAGAAATATACTTATATTTTAAGCAAATAAGCAGCTGTAAAATATGTTTGAAATGGAAACGAATATTTTCAGGGCTGGTTGCTACATGACCGAATTAGAGATCATCAGCAACTTAATAAGACGAAATGGCCAACTGGCCACTAGGACTGCTCGATTTAATCATGTTCAACTTCTCTCACTGTGGTTCCATCCGCAGGAGCTAAATATTCATTATTTGGTGCTGCGTGCTAAACTGAGAATTACAAAAGTAAATGCGCTATAATTTAAAAAACTGCTAAAACAACACAGCAAAAAATTTGTTATTCGCTATGAATGTGTTCATATACATATTTTGAAAACTTTTTAAGTATCTCGTTAAAGATCTACGGATGAGTTGGTATTAGAAACTAACGAAATGCAGATTAACTACTCCACAACAAATAAATAAAATAAAAATTAAAAAAAAAAAAATATTTGTGATGCAAAAAGCATCACTGTTTTCCCTGCTTGTGTGTTCGCTATTTACAACTTCGTGTCAGCTTTGTGCAAGCTGTGATCACCCCTAATTAATTTTTACTCAATTACTCAGCATCGCATTTTATATTCATTTACAATTGTAAACAAAAAAAAAAAAGGAAAAACTGGTAACAACAGCAGGCAACTTGAACATTTTTCTATTAAATCAGGTCTTGTTTTAAATTGAATGAATACTTTATACTCGTTTTATATTTTCTGTTACATTCAATAATAATTATGGTAATACATATTGTTTAACATTTTATGCTTTTATAAAATAAATTTATTTGCCTTTTGTTGGACACAAATTGTTGATGATTTATTAGTACAAGCCTTTCGATCAAAAGACCAACTCGCAGTAATTATGATAATTTCTTTTTTTTTGTTTGGTATTTTTTTTTAACAAATTAATTAATATATATATAAACAAGTGTATATACATATGTATGAATGAATGTGTTCATATAAACAATTTATAATTTTTTTATAGTCATGTGTTGTGCATTGTTGAGCAACGGAAACGTTCTAAATATTTTTGAAATTCACGCACACACACATTGGCATTAGTGTGTTTTGTTGTTTAAGCTTTCAATTAATAAAATTATGCGATTTTCTAAATATGGCAACTATGTCATTGTAAATGAGTAGTTATGATCGTGATCATTTGTTTTATAATTCTGGGGAAAAAATTACGACTTCATTACAAAAAGTCAATTGAGCAGATTACAAAATCGACACGACTATAGGAAATATTAAGGTCCAACATAGTCCACTTCTATTTAATATTTCATTTACGATAATCAATATTTTCGGGGGTTACTCGGCCGCAAAAAAAATTTATAGAACAAATTTGAAAAAAAAAATGGGTTTAAACCAAGAAAAATCGGACTATGAATGGAGAAGTAATATAATAATCAATACTACAGAGGGGTACAACTTGCCATCAGATTTTTGGCAAAAAAAAAAAAAAAAAATTTATGACATCAAACTGCAAACAACAAAAAAGGAATTTTTAAAATAGGTCAATGATAATAAATTTGTTTTTTTTTGGAAGGGGGTGGGGGGAACACTAAGGTTATCACGTTAGTTTTTATATGAAAATCATCCTCAGGGGCTATGCACATATTACGTAACGCTCCAGGGGGGAGGGGGGATTAAAGATTTGTTACGCATTGGAAATTTTGCACTGAAAAATTAGTAAAAAGCGTTACGAAGGGGTGGGGGGGGGGGGGGGGGCTAAAAAATCTCTGAAAACAGCGTTACGTAATATGTGCACAGCCCCTCATGCCATTGTGATATTTTTGATCTACTAAAAAAATCGTGCCAGCAGATTTGCCTTCCCAAAAGGTAAAAATAAACTTGCTGACGTTTATGGGTTTCCGTTGCCAGTTCAGGAGATAATCGGCTAAATAACACCTCTTGTTTTTACTTTTATTTCGGAATTAAAAAAATATATGCAAAAATGCCTATCCAATATTTATGCATTTATTTTTTGAAAGATGGTAAAATTTTTTCTTAAAAATTTGCGTTATCAAACATATATACCATTTTTTTTTTCAAAAAAAGACCATTTATTTTTATAAAAATAAATTTTACGGCTTGTTTTTCTGAAATCGCAATAAATTTATCGCGTTAGCTTAAAGCGTAATACACACTTAAATAATAAAATTTATTCCCGCGGTAAGAAAAAAAACTCCCAGTTTGGGGATTTTTAAATATATTTTTGGAATTGCGGGGATTAAAAATACAATTATCTGTCTGTTTTTTTTCACATTTACCCACCTTACCGACAATTTCTAGCTAAATATATTGATAAATTTTAAAAAGACGTGTGGCACTCGGGGACTGCCGCGGTAAAGCATAGCATTTTTTATCAACTTATGCAATTTAAATTTTAGCTTTCTACCTATACTGGAAGTGCCCCCAGGTCAAAAGTGCTTCACCTTAGTATCCTATGTCCTTCTCCTGGTTCTAAGCTACCTGCCCACCAATTTTAAGCCAAATCAGTTCAGCCGTTCTTGAGTTATAAATAGTGTAACTAACACGACTTTCTTTTATATACATATATAAAAATTCCCTCAAAAACCCAGAAATCCCGGAAAATTTCCCGGGAAAAGGTGACAACACTGGCAATATAAAAAATTTCCAAAGTGGCAACACTTAAGTTTTCACTTCAAAAAACAAAAGACTTAAGAAACAAACTTAGTGTCAGCATTTTCCGTTTCATAAACAAATTCCAGGTTTTTTCGTTTCATACTTAAGAAACAAACTTTTAAAAATTTCTTGATTCGGTCGCCTCAAAGCCCGCGATAGAAGGTATGCAATAGCTTAATAATATTAATTTATGAGAAAACAACGAAACTAAAAACTAAATTTGATAAAAACAACAATTGTTTGTTCATTTTTTTTTTTCTAAATATGCCTATCAAAAAATTAAAAAAACGGCGAAAACACTAAAGAAAATCTTCTTATTGGAATTTTTTAAAATTTCTGTGGGATTTGTCGAGGTTTCCAGATGAAAATTTTATTAGTTTTTACTGTCATCCGCTTCTAAAAATATATGCAGCCGTAGCTGATAGGATCGCAATGCTAGGCTAGCAGTCCGGAGTTTGTCGGTTCGATTCCGGCCAAACAACCTGTTTGTTTTCTACAGATAAGCTAATCGCTTCGTGGGTTGCGTTTTAAAAAAACGCAAAAATACAATATATTGTTTGTCTCAATAATAATGTGCCTACACTTCAAACTATTAAAACACACAAATCGTATAAAAACTGGTTTCGTTAAGCCAAACTTGACACAATAAATTCATACCAAAAAACGTTAGAAACGTGCTACTTCTTTATTTTTTTTATTTAAAATACTTTGTCTTTGATTATTTGTATTCCTTTCGTTCTTCCTCATCAAATGTTGTTTTTTGTTGTTGCTTTTTTGAAGATTTAAAGCCTTTACAAAACAAGAAATATAATTTTGTCTACCTGTATTTCACTCAATGAAGCAAAGAAACATACACCTGCCACTCAAATATACAAAAAAAAATCTCCAAAAGGTAAAAAGACTTGAATTACGGATGAAAAGAAAACAAAATAGGAATTTAAAAAAAAACTCAAACCAACCACAAAAATATTGCTGAGAACTGTCCTGAGTTAAGAACAAAGTTCATCTCAAACGAGCCCTAGATTAAAATCTTTAAATCTTAAAACTCTGAAACCTTAAAACCTTAGAAATTTTCTAAAGTATTTTTGAAATCAATATTTTGTTAGCTGCCTTAAGGGTATTCAAATCACTCTTATTTTGGTTGGAAAAAATAGAAAACTGAAAAAAATTTTATTTATTTTACAATAAACTAATGAAAACATATTAAAAAAATTATATATTAACACTTTTCAATTTTTCCAAGCAAAAAATATGAAAATGTGTGTGTGAAATGAATACCCTTATTTATTTATTTCGTTTTGTAAAATTATTTGATTGCAGATTGTGTTTTTTTTTTTTTGTTTCCATAAACTAAAAATTAAATTCACCGGCAGATGTTTAACAGCTGCAAAATAACAAATGTTTAAAAATATTTGTATTTTTGTTTTTGTATTTTTAAACATCGGCGTACAGTGTTTTTTCATTTTATTGGTTGCAACCACCATTGTTTTCCTTTTTTTTCGCTTGTTTCATTTGATTTTGTGGAAGAAAACGACAGCAAGAAATATGACTTTGACTGATATAAAAATCGCGTTATGTTGTCCCCTTTCGAAAAACGTACATTAGGGTGGGTAAATTTTTTTGTCTACTAAGCGTATAGCAAAATCGTAATCTACGGGAAATTCTAAGAACTTTTCCCAAAGAAACCATGGTTCTAAAATCAAAATCGAGCTTCCGGTTTTTTAAGAGAAAATTTGGTGCTCAGGACTATTGTTATTTTAACATAAACCTCCAAAACTATTATTTGGGTAAATAATTTTCTATAAATGAGGACAGATATAGAAAGCTGAGAAAATTTCCTTTAAAATAAGCCCTCTTCCAGCGTTACAGGTCAACTATTCACCAATTGCAATGAATTGCAATGAATATTTCCAAAAAAATAGCATTAATTTCTGCCGTGCATATGTGAGTTTCATGGCCTTCTTCAATGGCAAGGACTAATCAAGATTAAGTGAAGCTTAACACTCCTTGTTTGAAATTTTATGTAGACCATCGTTGACCTTTAAGCGTCGTTTAATTTGCAACTTGCCACTATTTCTTTAAACATACAGCGCTTAATTTATTATATATTTGTACCTGATTTACAATTATCCAAAGTTAAATCTGTGAAATATAAAACCCTAGACACAAACCGCACCACAATTTAACAGAGCTCTGTTAAAACTGCTCTGTTAACAAATAAAAAAAAATACAGGGAATACAATAAAAATGATTTTTTCTTCGGAAAGAGTGAAAGTGGACATACAAAATTGTGGGAATCTGTGGGTAGTCTTCTACAAGAGCTTTTAACGAGGTTTTCTAACAGTTTTAGCTTTACCGAAATATATTCGATTTATAAAACTGTTAGAAATATAGATGCTCTTCGGGATCACCTAATTTTGTTTGGGAAGGAGTCAACGGAGGCATACAAAAAAGGATGGGAATTTGTGGACGATAGTAGAAGTCTTTCCTGCCGCAGTAATTGGCGTAGTTCCAGCACAATGTATGATGGTTCAAAAGAAAAATAAAAAAAAATTAATATCGAAAAGTTGGGTTGAGATATGGAGCAATAAAACGTATAGTACCATTAGATGGAGCGTCGGTACCTCAAAATTGAATATAAAAGAATGGATTGATTTTCGATCTAACTAAATTCAAGTCAATTAGTTCCGCCTTCTATGATCACATCTGAAAATTTTATTATGAATATTTGGAGGTGAGAAAGCCTTGAATGATGTGAAGTGGAAGGATTCCTTGAAAATGTTTTTGCTTTTTGAAATGATGTGTGTAAAGATACATTTATATATAATTAGCAAAGATTCAAACCAAAAATTTTAGTAGATCCAATTTTGCAGTTAACAAAAGCACTGTTAAACACTTTACATTTGTAGTTTAACTTTCATTAAACTCATTTGTGACGAAGATTAGTGTTTATTAAGGAAAAATAAGAAAAATGGTGATGTTCAGCGATATCCAGTACATACAAATTGTCATCTAGTTTGTGCGTTTTTTTTTTTAACGTGAACGACAAAATTAAAGCTTTCAGTCAGCATGAAAACCAAGAGTGCCTCAAACTTCATTATCATTTACAGCTCCCTAACTCTCCGTTGTTGTCAATCCTTTTTCTTAATCTCTTAAATTATGCTCTATTCATTACATTATTGTAGTTTTTTTTTGCAATTTTCTACAAGTATTTACCCTGAGGTGGCCATAATGAAAATTATTATAAAGAAATAAGAAAATGCGCTCCTTGCTGCAAGTGACATCACACAAACTGTTATGTTTTTATTTTTCTTATTTCTGCAAATAGTTGAATGGTTGCCTTGTGAACGTTTGCCTTCGGAGCAATAAAGTGTTGTATCAAAGGGAAAGTGTTAAAGAATATGTATGAAACGATGCATTAAAATGATAAAAAAAAGGAGGAGAGAAAAAAAAACAGAAAGAATGAAGCAAGAATGTAATTGCAGATGACAAAAAGTGCACCCTACAAGATGTACATCATGAATTTTAGTCGTTGGACTAGAAATAATGTTGGAAAAAGTTATTCGTTGTCTCAATTAATTGAGACTGTGCTGATCTGGATGCGGGTGAAAAATATAAGAATAAAGAGGGAGAGAATTAAAAAAGTTAGTTAGCCGATAGCCAAAACCTGATGATCATTAAGCTGCTTCTGTATTTATTGGACTATGGCAATGATAATGGTGAATGAACTAGCTAAGAAATCATCAGTTACTCCTATTACGGACTTAAATTATGTTTTGAGATATTAATCTGTCGTCGCAACTCGATGGTGATCATTTAACTCATGAAATGTTGCGTTAAATATTCATTAGCAGCCGTAGCATTTGCGGTCGTTGGATTAGATCGATTCGATTTAATAAAGGCCTGCCGTGCAGCTATCAAATAAACTCGAGATATTCGTCCCAGAGGACATAATCTTGAAAGATCAAGGTGTAATAAAAAAGCTTATAGACGAAAGCTGTACATCCATTTCAACCGTCCCATTTGCTAAAACATAAAAAGTAATTTTTCTATAACTTTGGCACATGAAAAGGTCAAAAATGGGATCTAAGGACAACAAATCAACAGCATTTGAACGGGAGAGCATACTACGTTTGTACGCTTTGCGGTCATTGGGTTTATGGACGAAGTGGCCCACCCACCCCTCATTGGATGAAGGGGCTAAACATTTCGTGATGGGTTGGCGTACCCCCAAAGGACTGGCCTATCCACACCAGTGATGCCAACATATAATAATCTCAGCAGTTGATAATTACACAGAAATTGCAGTAAACTAGTTAAAATTTAGTTCATGTTTGGACTCCAACGAGATCCATTTTAAGCAACTGAAAATAAGCAACTGAATAATTTATGTTTTAACGGTAAATAATGTAAAATTTATTGCAGTATAGTCTCCATTGCCTAGTGTAGAGGCTACCACCAACAACTTGGATGGAAGAAAATATAGACACTTTAAAGTGTCATCGACACCTTTTCGCCATTGAATGTTTATGCTGTTGCTGCTTCTCTTTCACTATTCCTCCCTTCCTGTTTGCGTCACTTATTAGGTGCAGTATTTTCAAAAAGGAGTAGATGTTTGGAAGTTTTTCTAATTTGAAATGAAAAAGCTACGAAGAGGGGGAGTATTTGGTAAAATATAATAAAAAAGAAACTAAATAAATGCATACATGTGTCTCTTTGTCTTTCCATTCCATTATTTTTTATTTAAATTTAAGTTTAAACGAAAAGGTATTGAAATCAACAACAACAAAAACAACGTAAATTGTATGACAAATATATTTAAAGTCACTGATACATGGTAGCAAAAGTTGTATAATGAAAAATGTCTCGCTGTGTATGATGGCATGGTCTGGCTGAATAGGCGGGTGACACTCGCACACTCGCCGTATTGCCGTTGAATTTCATATAAATTTAAGTAGAATTGTTCAAAGGGAATAAATGAAATAAACAATAAATAAATAAGTTTTAAGTATATGCTGTCTCTTATTGTCTCCGTATTTAGCAGCATGAGGGAAATGTGAGCGCAGCAACTATTATTTACAATAAACCATAAAAATCATACATGGCTGCTTCATTTGTGGATTTGTGTTCCTTTGTTTTTTCGAAATTCTTTGTAGCGTTAATGAATGAACAAAAAAAAAAACATAAAAAAAATTTAATGGACTTTGGTGTGTCGTGTATGAATTACACGATAAATGATACCAACATCCGTTTTGGTGCCTCAAAAACAAACAAAACAAAAAAGATTTTTAAAAGTTCGAAGAATTATTTCCATAAATTGCAGCTTTTTGTTAAATATCTCTTTCTTTTTCTTTCTCTTTACAGCTTCCGCTAAGGCTTTAGCTGCTAATCCTCCTGATGCCGACCAAAAAGGACCCGTCTTTCTTAAAGAACCCACCAATCGTATTGACTTTTCCAACTCTACTGGTGCCGAAATTGAATGCAAATCTAGCGGTAATCCTATGCCTGAAATAATTTGGATTCGCAGCGATGGTACTGCTGTTGGTGATGTTCCCGGTCTAAGACAAATCTCTTCGGATGGTAAACTTGTATTCCCTCCATTCCGTGCCGAAGATTATCGTCAAGAAGTTCATGCACAAGTTTATGCCTGTTTGGCTCGCAATCAATTTGGTTCGATTATATCGCGCGATGTTCATGTTAGAGCCGGTAAGTTGTTTTAGGTTTAATAGAAAAATTAATTTACATAAAAAAACGAGAGAGAGAGATAGAGAATGTAAGATGTTCTTATTTGGTGACATTCCAAAAGTAAATTTTGCGGAAATTTTGTAATTATTTATAGAGTACGAAGGGAACTCTTCACGCTGTCATCCGGATTTCCGAAACACATTTTCGTGTTTTTTTCCCTCAGTAGAATGGGTGTGTAATAAAGAACTCCAAAGTGTTATAAAGGAACTCCAACTAACTGTTGATCCTTCTCAGTAATGCAAACATCTTCTACTTTTATGATATTTAGAGCGATGGTGCCTTTTTTCACGTCCTAAGTGGATAATAATCAGACCGGCGTCGGCTGTGTGCACACTGCAATGTTTTTTCCAAGTCCAAGGGGGTGTCGTAGAATGAAAAATTAAAAAATTATGATGTTTTTAGATTCAGTTCAGCGCCACAAACTTTCCATTTGCTGAGCAGTTCCTTCACGCTTAAAAGTGAATCAGGCCTCAAACGGTGTGATTATAATTATAAAACAAATTTGATGTTGGATGACCGAAAAATCATTAAAAAATCATCGAAAGAAGAAATAATAAATTTATAGTATTCAGACGATCAGAATTCTTGCCCACACACGCAAATACTAAGTAATTCCTCAACACTTAATCGATGTGATTATAAAACAAATTTGATGTTGGGTGGTGTAAAATCTTTCCAAATTCAAACAAATCTCGTTGAAAGAAAAAGTAATAAATTTATGATATTCCAAAATACACCGTACTGAAATGATCCTCTTTTGGAATTCTTAACCACATTCACAATTATTGAGTAGTTCCTTAACACTGAATCGATGTAATTATTGTACAAATTTAATGTAGCATGGTGTAATATCTTCTCAAGTCTAAGGGTGCGTACAGAGTGGCCGCTTGTTGCCGAGCCGAGCTGGCTGACGCACCCTAAGCAAACCACGCGAGAAACCACCAAGTGATCTGATTGACTCTGACCTTCTCAGCACAATAAAGTTCCTGCCCAATCATAAAATTAAAATACTTTATGAGGAACTCAAACAATTGATTTTTTTCCTTTAATATCTTAAATAGTTCTATCCCAATGGTACTTCCTAAGGTTTCGCTGCAGGAACTTTTATGTATCAGAAAGCAATTTTCTCCAGAACGTTTTAAAAATTTTAAGAAATGGCGACATGTTTCTTAGCCGATACCAGATATTGTAAACTTAACCGGCATGGTCAGCTTCCGCCGAATAATCAAGTGGCACACTTAGACTTGTCCATACGTCCGCCAGTACCTTAACTTACTTCCACTCTCTCTCTCTCGTTTTATACACTTTTTAAATTTTCTAAAAATTTTCAGCATCTTATCCGAACATCGTAGGTAATTTGCTCTTCAACGCCGTTGGTTTTTTTTTTAAACATTCCCTCTGCGCTTCACAAACCACATCTAAGAGTTTTCAATTAGGCAAAAGAATTGTTCATTTCACTTAGTTTTAAATCAAAAATGTTGATGTCTTTATAAATATAGAAGAAATTTATAGACAAAACCAAATATGTATGACTAAACAAGGCAAGTAAAAATGTTGCGTCGAATTGGCGAGACTTATCGAAAGCTGCCACTTTCGTTGCAACTCAATTTTAATTATATTTTAAACTTAATTTTTTTAGCAGCAAACAGCCTAGAGAAAATTATATTCCTACAACGACAACGTCACTTCGTAACATAATTGCAATTGTGTTAATATTACAAAACAAATTGTAGTGTGTAATTAAAAAAGAAAAGAAAACAACAAAAAACAATAAACAATAAACCGTGAGTTCCAGAAAATCATAATAATAAACTACTTACACTCTTACGCTTATTTAATTTTCTGCTTCTTACAATAATTCAGAGATTTTTATGAATGAACTTTTAACATCTTTCGCTGTACGTGTTATAATCTGCTGTAAGAAGATGATTGTATTGTGTAGTTTTCGAAAAACTTTGACACAACAATTAACTGCAACATAATGAGATTTATGTTGAAAACTTATGAATAATAGAAATTTGGAAAGACAAAAAGTTTAAAATTATTGCATAAATAAGTCATTGTATAGGCAACACTCTGTGTGTAATATAGATAATTGTTAAATAGGACAGGTTCAACAAAAAAGTTAAAAAGTTGACAAATGTTATAGAAATTGTTAAGTGCGATGTATTACATCTAAAACGATATGAGAATGAAACGAAACAAAATGGACTCGAAACTTAATTAGTAATTCAGCACTAAATAATAAGGAAGATCACTTGAAATATTTTAAAAAATTTATTTTGATATGGTAGTTAATGTATACATTGCAACTGCTTAAGGAACAAAGTGAAAGTGAAAAACATTTGAAATTAGAAACAAAGATTGTAAAATTTTCACTTTTTCGACGCGTTTTCTACAATAGACATCAATATGACAATTTTCCAAATCTTTCTCAAACTTAGTCCACCTGATTTGATCCTCTGTGGAACAAGGGTTTGTTTGTCTACTTTGAAGTCTAAAATTTAGTCCGATTTGCTGCTTACAATGAATAAAACAGAAAACACATCTCATATGAGATATTTTTCAAAAACATGTTTAAGTAGACGAATTTATCTTCTATTTTTTTAACATTTCAGTTTAACATTTCTTTTCTTTAATACAAAATCGTGGCTTACAAAATAAATTTATTATATCTTTCATTACTTTATTATTATCGTTAATCATTAAATTAAATGTTTAATTACCTTGTAGTTTTTTGTGAACACTTAATTCCCCTGGGAATTAACATTTATAGCATCAAAATGATGTAATAAATTCGTCAGTTGTTATCTCAGCTCTGCTGTTCTTTCAAACAACTACACATTGAAATACAAAAGTATTAATCATTAATTAAATTAAATTAAAATTTGAAAAAGACATGCTGAAATTTTGGTCAAGTAAACGTGCGCCCTTTAAAAACAGCTAAGCAACAAATAATCTAATTAAATTGTCAAATTAGCAATAGAATTTAATGAATGAAAATGAAACTCAAAACGCACCTTATTATCATAAACAAGCCCTTGAGCAAATTGAAGTTCTCTTTTTGTTAAAGAACAAAGTTTTGTTATTTCTTTTATTTTAGTTTTCGCGTAATTTCATTTCATCAAAAATTATTCATATAAAAAAGATCGTACAAACACATTTAGAGACAGATACACATGTTCGGCACAGTGGGACTTGGTAATGATTGTGAATATTAATTTTAGAGAAAAAAAACTACTGCAATACAAAAATGTAATCGAACAGATAACGAAATCGATGCAACTTTTCCCAGATTAAAAAAAATTATTTTACCAAACTGCTAGCAAATCTCCAAAACAAATAAAGAATTTTAAAAACTAGAGCATAAATTGTGGACTATGCGATAAAATTATATATTGGGAGGGGGACAACTTGCCAACCCATTTAAAAAAGCGTATGGGATCAATCTGCAATCAAGGCCGATGAAATAAAGAATTCTAAAAATCAGAGCATAATTTAAGGAGCTTTGCAATAAAAACCATATTTTTTGGAAGGGCGAGCGTGACAACCTATCCCCCGATTTAAACCAAATATAAAGTGAACAAAAACCATATGTCACCAGATCAATAATATGGTGCTGGCGGACTTGGTTCCGTAGGGTATCTTTGTGTAACCTAAGGCGCCGAGTGTGATCATAAGTCTTATTATTCAATTGAAGTTTTTGGTTGTCTCTTTCATTATCAATTTCTTAACTGATTAGAATTTTTAATTGAAAATTTTATAAATATTATACATGTGAAAGGGATTTCTCAAATTTTAAGCAGCAGATAGAGACTCAAAATGAAAAACAAAATACTTTACAGAGGTTTCAAACCCACAGTTCGGCAACACATAATCGTACACACAAGAAAGGTGTAACCAGAAAGAAAAAAAAATTATCATAAAACCACTAAAAGATAAATTATTACAATAACAGGCCTACTTTAGATGTTAACAATTTTTCCGTCGCTTAGTTTTAATTTCCTGTCTAATAATTTTCGCCCGAAATTTGCTGAAAAAAAAACAGGTAAAAACTAAAGTGACATTTTAAGATGGAATAAAAACAAATAAGAGTGCTATATTCGGTTGTGCCGAATCATATATACCCTTCACCAAGCTTTATGTATATCAAGTTCTTTAAATATATGTACTCGTATTATGGGGACGCGTAAAAAATAATGAACTGCAAATTTTAGGTGACTGGTGTTTGGGCTGGCCGCCATTTTGAATTTAGAATGATAACACGTTTTATTATCAGATCTTCTTCTTAGAAACATCGTTCTTAAAATAAGGTGTACATTTTAAAGGGTAAAAAACAGAAAAAAAGTTTTGGTACCTTTTATTTTTATACTAATATTTTATAAATTTTATATAAATTAACATACTTTCTGGCGGCTGAAACGAAAAAAAAAACTGGTACTTTTGGTACTATTTTATAAATGGTACTTTTTTACTTGTCATACTTTTTCTCCTGAGAACACTTTGTGGGAGTTACAATAAGGAAAATTTTGTACTTTTCATACCTCTGGTTCTTCGATAAATTGTGTATACAGACAATTTATGCCATGCAACGTGAAAAAGCAAATATGTATTGTAAATTAATAAATTCCGGAATGGTTATGCATATACATACATATCGGATTCGATATATTATATTTTTCTGAATTGCAATACGAATCGTTTTAAGAAAATTCCTTTTAAATCAGTCCAATCTACAAGTCTCCAACTCTTCTGTTGTTTACGGAAATGCTATTTCACGTCCAGATATAAGGATTGACGTATAGACACGGTCACGGTCACGGTTCATTCAACATCCCTACTTATAAGAAAGACCTCGAGCTTGAAACAAAATTTTGTAGTTTTAATTAAAGAATTTAGAATATATATTTCTTATGGGTCTGATATGATTATTGTAGCAATTACAAACGGAATGACAAACCTATAAATACCCCTACCATTTTTGGTGAAGGGTGTAAAAACAAACGTGTTGCTTCTTTGCTGTCGACGTTGTTAATGCCATCAAAAATGTTTTGGCCTGTTTGTTTTGTTTTTTTACTGTTTGGCAGGTTTAGTGTTTAATCGAAACTTTGCCTGAGAAAATGTTGAAAATATTAAATAAAGATATGAAAATAAAAGACCTAAAAAGCTAATAGTGTCAAGTCACGTCATCGTGTCTTCATCATCATCATCGTAATCATCGTCATCATTATCATCCTCAGTAGACTAGAATAGAGTATGGGAATGTGTATGTGGTGACTAAGCTTTTATGACATGTCACTTCTAATGATTTTCGAAATGTAAAAAGAAAACAGCAACACCAAAAAGATACATTTAATAAAGCTCAAAGGAGATCATTCATATCACAACGTCTTATCAACTGCTGCTGTTGTACAAATACGAGTATACACGTTTCTGTATAAATATTGGAGACACAAGAAGTAAAAAAAATAATTTGTAGCAACCTTTTAAAGTAAAATGTAATTTTAAAGGGGACACAAGTATATGGAAGAATGCCTGTACAAGAAGTACTTTTCTCAAAGTATTAACTATAGGGAGCGGGACGGAGAGGTGATTGGAGCAAATGGAAGACAACGTAAAATAAAGAAAATTTGAATTTTATGGTTGTCGTTTAATTAGATAAAATTTTATACAGCTTATAGAATTTAACGCTTTTTCTAACTTAAACGAAAGTTTATTTAATTAAAAGTATTTGCAGGCTGTTTTTTGTTGCTGTCAATTCTTAGAAATTAATTAAAAATTGGATTGTTTTTACGTACACAAGAATAGTACAGGAGATTAAGAAAAAAGTGTGTTCAACACAAATGCCAAGAGATAAAATGTCCCGTAATAATTTTCGGAGGAGAAACTTGGAACCTCAGTATTCTGTGACCCGTTAACAAAAGACGAGATTGTTAAAGTTTCCTTAGACCTGGCAAATCCACCACTAAGCAGTGGTCACACTACGTTAAGTTTTGGAGCAACCCATGAAAAACAGATAGACAGGTAGGAGCTATCAGTGAAATCAAAAGTAGGGATTTTTTTCGTAAAATATCTTACATCTTATTTTCCATTAATATTTTAATTTGATAAGATAAGGTGGGTATGTAGGCTGGCAAGGCCGTAGACTTGTTTCACTACCACTTAGTTTCTTTACAAATAACAGTGTTATTTAATTATAATGATGGTCTGGTAAATAGAAGAAAATCACTAAAAGCTTAATCATCCTGTTTCATGTTTAGAACAATTTCAATTCCACTTTGTTCCGTTACGAAAAAGGTAGAATATTTTAATTATAACATAAGAAATCCATCCCAGTGATGGAAAATGTGGCACAATTGGGCCATTTGTGGCACTTTTGAATGTTTGATGGCCCTGTGGTACTTTCTAATCTATTATGGCCCTTTCAGCGTTCAGTACATTTTCAATGTAATTTTTCTCCCTCTTTCGAACCCTACTTTTGTTTACAACATTGTTTTGTTTGTCAAGAAAGAACTCCTTACTTTTATTTGCAAACCTGTCTTGTGCTAGTACCCAAGGCGAATTCATTACAGGTGAACTTGCAAGTACATCATCATTGTCGGATGTCAAAATACACTATTTGCTTCTTGAGTTTGACATTATGCAATGATTTTACAAAAACAAAATGCTTGTGGTTTTGTTACATGTTGTACTTGTTTTATTAGTGCGATCACATGTTATGAAATCGCCTTGGCTAGTACCAATATCAAGTAAACACAAACAAAAGCTAAGTAAACTGTCTAACGGTAAAAAAATTCTTGATGAATAAAATTTGTATTGAAAAATAAAATTTCGTGTTGCTTTTGAGTAATGGTATTTGTTTATATGGTACATATTACTATTGTTTTTATTTAAAGCTTGTTATCAAATTTACTCCAAAAAAGTTTTGTTGGTCCTCTCGAAGCTATTTTGGCCCTTTTAAATTTTCAATTTGGCCCAAAACAAAAAAACACAAAAGCCATTACTGATCCATCCTATTTTATATATTCTACAGTTTCAATTCCATTTCGTTGCGTTGCGAGAGCAATTTTTTACTCGTTATTCTTTTTAATAAGTTCTTAAAATAGTATATTTTAGAAAATTTTTAAATTAACTCAGAAAAATGGTTTTCTTTAATTTTTTTAAAATAATTTCTGAAGCCTTTGTCATACATATTTGGTAAATAATTTAAGCAGTCGTATGCGGATTTATTTAATTTACTGAAAAACTTTTGGAAATACGATAAACTTTATAACTTATTTATCTTTTACCCCTGATTTGTTTTTTTTTTGTTTATCTTACGCTCAGTGGTTGCGCAGTACTATGAAGCCGATGTTAATAAAGAACATGTTATACGCGGTAATTCGGCGGTTATTAAATGTTTAATACCCTCCTTTGTTGCTGATTTTGTTGAAGTCGTATCCTGGCATACAGATAGTGAGGAAAATTTCTATCCAGGATCTGAATATGGTGCGAATCACACTCACAATGTCTACATTAGCGTTTGTCTTGCAAAGTCTTTATGTAGCCGATTAATTTCTGTTTACTGTTTCGTACTACTAAAAGCACGTTAATTAAGGTTCAGCAAATTAGATCGATCACCCAATTAAAAATAGTAATCACCGCAAACAAAAAAAAAAAGATCCTCCAAAACATTTCACTTCATATTTTCTTTATGATCATCAGCCATTTCATCATTTATCCTTATTTTACATTCATTTTCATTTCCAAATATTCTTTAACTATTCTTTTTTGTGTTTTTTTTTCATCTTTAAATTTATGAAAAAACCACATCCAGTTGTTTCCCAACATTATGAAGAGGATATTCATAAGGCTTTTGTTATACGCGGCAATTCGGCCATTTTAAAATGTGATATACCCTCATTCGTGGCCGATTTTGTTAGTGTTATATCGTGGCACACAGATCAAGAAGAAAACTTTTTTCCAGGCACTGAATATGGTGTGTGTTGAGTTGCATAATGCAACATTCGTACTCGTATTTATAACATAGTAATCACTCGTTAACGTATTGTAAAATCGTATTTAAATTGTTAATTCTTTTTATTTTATCTCTACGAACTCCTTAATCCTTTAACACTTATATATAATATATATTCTTAAAGTATACACTTTACACACAAACGCACATGCAAAAACTTTGACAAACACCGCTAAATACTTTCAATGTAAGTGTATTCGTGTGTGTGTGTCCATACAATAAACTTTGACAGTTATGAATGTCATATAATATTCCAATCAAACTTATAGTATGGCTAATAATAATACTTATGTAAATACATGTACCGAGATATTATAACAATTTACTTACTTATGAATATAACAGATTGACAAGACACTGAAATTTATTATGTATAACAATGCCGGAAATTTCTTAACTTTTAACAGAAAGTGTATATACATACATATATTATATCACTCGTTTGAATTATTATAAAATTATAACCAAATAAAAGTTAAACATTCTAAACACCAAATTTAAAAACTAAACAAAAAGGCTATTTTTATAATAAAGTATTTTAAATTTTCAACAAATTAACTTAACAGTTTGACACTCACTTGCAATAACAAATTATGACTGTTATACAACTCTTTCGAAACTATAATAAAAACGTATGTAAATAAAAAATATAAAACAAAAATTATAACAGTTACTAAACTAAACAACACGAAATATTTTACATTTTTGCAATCGTATGTATGAGTTAAATATAAAACTGAACATTTTCATGTATTTGGAAAAAATTGCCCTTTTCGGGAAGAAATTTCCCTTTAAGGGAATTTTTTTATTTTCGTTCTTGTGAACTTTGTGAATTCTATTAATTAATATTTGTTTAAAAAAAAATAAATTCTATAGATTTTTATGGGAAATTCCTTATTTTATAACATTTCCCTTCTAAGAAAAACTAATTGATTTCGTTCCTTTTATTTCATATAAAAGTTTTTGTATAAATTTCACTTTTTTAAAACATTTCGTAGTGTAAAAATTAAATGTTACATAAATGTTTAATGAAATTCTGTTTTTTGACAATTGCAATTGAATTGATATCGATAAATAAGGGAGATATTTCTTAACTAAAATTTAAGAATTTTTTTATTCACAATAACTACCATTGGCGAGCTTTGTTAGAACCAAATTCACTGTATTTACTTAACCACAGATTAGTTAACTAAAAACTGATAGTTGGCTGTTTAGAATTTAATTTTAAAGAAATTTGATGGATATTTAAATTCAGCCGATAATTCTGGATTAGTTTCATTGATATTTCCGTAATAGAATATTTCTGCTGAATTAATCATATATAAAGATCATATTCGTTGTTTTCTTTAAATTTCATTTTTACTAAAATTTTCCTTAATGACAAATTTTTACTGTCGGAAATTTTTTTAGTATTTTCTTAAATTGCTTTTAAAACCCTTTATAATTATTTTTTGGATTATTGCCAATTTCCCCATTTTTCTAAAATTTCCGTCAATGGAATATTTAAATTTTAAAGATTAAAAATATGGGGCTTACGGAATTTTTATCATGTTTAAATTATATTGCATAAATAATGTAAAAATATTGGAATAAGTAGGATAGTTTTCATTAAGTTTTTGGAAAATTTCCCTTTTTTCACCAAAAATTTCCTTCTTGAAAAATTTTGGGAAATCAAAGTTTTCTAGAAATTTATTACCTAATTTCCCTTGAATATTCGCAATAATCTATTAGGCTAAAATTTCCTTTAATAAAAGTTGCCTCAATGACAACTTAGAAAAAAAAAGAAGCTCGTAACAATTGAATAGACTAAAAGATAATTTTGATTGCGAAGTATGAAAGAAAAAATAAAAAGCTCAATTGAAAAATAGCCAGGAAAATAGTGAATTTCCAAACCATTAATATGAAAAAATCTGATGATAAAATTTCAAGTGATTTAAGCGGACAAAAAAACTCTGATGATTAGGCCGTGATTGTTCTCGAAACATCATGATCAATCAATCCTTGCAGTCTAAATCTTCTTTGTCTGTTCAATTATTACGAGCTTCTGGAAACACCATTCAGGTCAACTAAAAATTCATAACTTAAATGTTTGTTTACATTTTTTCCACCCTTGGTGGAAGTTTTATAACTCTGATAAATAAATAATACCCACTTAACGATTCTACAAGACAAGACACTTACAAAACATTTTGAGAGTCACAACAGACACTAAACATAAATAGACACTGCGGTCAAAGCACCTATAAAACCTGCTTAAGTGCCTTTTTTGAGTCCAACGCTACAATTTTATTTGAATTAAAAGTTTCTGTTTTTCGTTATTCGAACCAAGTTTCAATTTTTCAATTCAGGAGAAGCGCTGATATTCTTTCTATTATTTTCAATCCAGCAAAATATTTAATTTTCTATTCTAAGAATATTATTTTCAAAATTATTCCCTTTTATTTTGATCATAGTGGTCGCCCAATATTATGATACCGATGTTAATAAGGTGTATGTGATACGTGGTAATGCAGCAGTTTTAAAATGCGAAATTCCATCATTTGTGGCCGATTTTGTCAGTGTGGTATCATGGCATACAGATCAAAATGAAGATTTTATGCCCGGCACTGAATATGGTTTGTGTTACTGAGAGACGGTTTCTTTTTTTGCAAGTATTTAAGTAGTTTTTTTTTGACGTAGTAAAAATGAAGAGAGTGTTGAATATCGAACTGTAAAAATAATCCTGAAAAAAAAATCCTTAATATTTTCTTTTTATTTAAAATTTTTATTTTGTTTTTCATTTTTTTTAGTTCATCAAAATATATATTTTTCTTTTTTTTTGCATAAAATTATTTCAAAATTTGCTACGAGGAAACCTTCCCCAGCATTGAAACCTTCTTTCTTTGTGCTAAAAGTAATTCTCAGAATCCCCTCCTGTTGCATCTCAATTTAATTAATTATTTCTAGTAGAATTTTCTCAAAAAAAAATTTTCTAACATATTTCCACACTTTTTCTCCTGCCATAAAGTTAAAAGTTCACTGATCTTTTATTTACTTCTTGTCTGCTAGAAATTTTATTAATTACACTATTATACTTGGAAACTCACATTGCAAGTTAATGATCTTAATAAAATTTGTTTATAAATTCCTTTTGCGTGTTAAGTTTGAACACAATGTTAAATAATTACTTTTGCTTAAACATTAATGGCTCCTGCTTTTATATTCTTTAGAATAAATTAAATTCAAAAGAATTTTCCACTTTTCCTCTTCGAAGTTCAGAAGTAGAAATTACAAAGAGAAATTAAAATTTTCCCATAGTGGTTACATAAGAAGTTTAAATGAAAAAGGTGAGAAAATTTTGTACAATTAAACATTACAAGTTAAAATAAATAACATAGTGCAGTGTTTCTCTACAACAATTAGAGAAAAACATTCTCTAGAGTCTTCAGGAGAAGATTAGTGGTTCTTTTAAATGAAAATTTATAACGAATCAACTTTTACTAGGGTCGTTAACTGTTTAACAGCGTTCTGTTATTTGCAAAATTGTCTTGACTAAATTTTTTAGGTTTCTATCTTTGCTAGATAAATTTAAAGTGATCTTCACTCACACATTTAAATTCTTGAGTATTACTCAAATAAAATATTACATTTTTTAAAATAAATTTTAGTCAATTGCAGGGTAGAAATTAAACAAAAAAAAAAAATTCAAAAATTCAAAAATTCATATACATTGTGTGTGTTTTGAAAAATTTCCCCAATGGGAAATTTTATTTTTCAAATATTTTTCTACATATAAATTTAAATTAAGTTTTTTTTTAACGAAATATCATTTACAATTTTAAAATATTTCAATAGTTGAAAATTTCCCTTTCGGGGAAATTTTTATTTGTAGCTTAAATAATACAATTAATTATGTATGTATATGTTTTGACATATGTTAACTACTAAATTAACGATTTTTTTAAAATTTCATTATTTAAAAATTTCCCCTTAAACGAAATTTTTGTGACTTGACACATCCATACAATTATTCGTTTTTGACAAAATTGCGGCCATGGTAATTTTTCTTCTGATCGTATACATAAATTGAACATTGTTATAAATCGTCATTAGTATATTTTCTAAAAAAAAAAACGAATATTAAATCAACCTAAATTCTGTATTGATTTTACCGTCCTCTTTATTGCTTTAATTTAAATGTTAATTCTTTCATCAAATTTAATCTCCTCTTTTCCACCCAAAAAAAAAAAAAAAAAAACAAATCTTGTTTATTGTAGTTGTCCAACAATTTTATGAATCTGAGGTTAATAATGAGTATGTCATTAGAGGTAATGCGGCGGTGTTAAAGTGTTCCATACCCTCATTTGTGGCTGATTTTGTACAAGTCGTATCGTGGCAAGATGAAAGCGGTGAATTGTATGCCACATTAGATGAACAAAAAACAATTGGTACATGTTGAGCTTTAAGAAAAACTGTTTTTTTTTGGATTATTAGATTTCTAAATTCATAGAAACAAATGAAGAGGCATTATCCTATATTTCCTTTTGTCCGTCCTTTCGTTTTTTATCTAAAAAAGTCATTGTAGTGTTTCTTCTTCTTTTTCTTTCTTTTAATTTAATACATTTTCCAGTGGTTAATCAGTATTATGAGGCTGAAGTGGTTTCAGAGTACGTTATCAAGGGTAATACGGCCGTTTTAAAATGTACCATACCCTCATTTGTTTCCGATTTTGTTAAAGTTGAGGCCTGGCTATCGAGTGAGGGTACCGAATATTTACCCTCTGAAGATTTTGGTTAGATGATCAAACAATTAATTATTTAAATATTTTAGAGAATAAGTTTTTATCTGAATAAAATTCCTTTAAATATCCCCCTTTTAATTTCCTTGAAAGTTTGTTATAATTTTTATGACCTTATTTTTATCTATTAGTGGTTAATCAATATTATGGTGCCGATATCTTAATGGAGTACGTTATTAAGGGCAATGCGGCCGTTTTAAAATGTTCTATACCCTCTTTTGTGGCCGATTTTGTACGCGTCGAATCTTGGATAGATGAGGAGGGTACCGAGTTGAGACCTTCCGATAATTATGGTGCGCCTTTTTTAAAATATGCTTTCTTTAAGTTAGAAGCTGTAAAATGAAGGGGAATTTTCCCAAGAAAATTAAATGAAATATTTCCCTTATAAATTTTAGTTTATTATTATTTTATTTTATTGCTAACATGTATTTTTTTTATTTATCAATATTATTTATTAGTTTATAACTTTTAAATGTCAAGAAAGTCCAAAAGATTCTTAAGTTGGATTTAGATGAAACTTAAAACGGATTTAGAGGATTGTGATTAAACAATCGTCTGCATTAACTCTGGTCTTCTCTCTGAACTAGGAGTCTATGCTCTAGAACTCTGAGACTGATGACGAATAGAGAAGAAGGTTGTCTTCGATGTTCAGAACATCAATTATTTTTAATGAATATAAGACCGCAGTCCACTTACTCCTGCGGCCCATTAGGAAACAAGGGATAGTATTATATATTTTCTTATCTTCGACCGAGCTAAGTTTAAGCATTTCTACAGGAGCATATGATCGTTTGTCTTCTCTATGCTCAGTTTCGCACTAGGGAACAAAGAGTATAAAAATGTAAAACATCAATTCTAGCAGAGATTTTAAAGTGAAATATCGGCTCTTCAAAACGCATGTTGATGTGAAACGACTCCATTTGTTTTCTATGTCTATGTTTTTGTAAGGGGCTGTGCACATATTACGTAACGTTGTTTTCAGAGATTTTATACCCCTCCCCCCACCCCCCTTCGTAACGCTTTTTACTAATTTTACAGTGCAAAATTTTTAATCCGTAACAAATCTTTAACCCCCCCTCCCCCTGGAGCGTTATAATAACCGAGTCCTAAACCGAACATCTCAATGTTCAAGGTATTTGAATAACCCTGGCAAATGCCGTAGGCGTTTGTGATCTATTTACTTCAAACAATATATTTTTAGTGTTTAAATTCATCTTAGCTCAATGCTGTGACCCTTAATTTTTTATTTGGGAAATTTTGAACTCTATTTTTGAAAGTTCCTTTTTTTAAATATTTCCAGCAGATCTCTAATTTCTTTTATTTTTCGTAAATATTTAAACCTTTTTAGTGGTAAATCAATTCTATGAAGCTGAAATAATGACCGAATATGTTATAAAAGGCAATGCGGCCGTTTTGAAATGTTCCATACCCTCGTTTGTGGCCGATTTTGTGCGCGTTGAGTCGTGGATTGATGAAGAGGGCAATGTTTTGACATTTTCCGATAATTACGGTTGGCTTTTAATTTACTAAAAAAAAAAAATGTACATAAAATAAAACAAAAGAAAAATACCCTTCAGATCTTCCTCCATTTGAAAAAAAATCCTGATTTTAATTTTAACCAAAATTTCCTTTTAATTTCATCCATAATTTTTATTTTCATCTTCATTTCATTGAAAACTCTAGTTGTTTCGCAATTCTATATAACTGAGGCCGAAAACGAATATGTCATAAAGGGTAATGCGGCGGTTTTAAAATGTAAAATACCCTCTTTTGTGGCCGATTTTGTACAAATTGAGGCCTGGATTGATGAGGAGGGCATAGAGTTGTGGCGTAATAACTCCACTCAGGCATATGGTACTTTTTTTTCTGTTTTAATAAAAAGAAAATTATATTACTTGTGTTTAGACTCCTTTAAATCCTGCAGAAAATGTTATCCTTTCGATTTTTTTTTTTCAAATTTCAAATTAATTTCGATTAGAATGTTTTCTTAATAATTTTTCATTTGTATTTTAGTCGTCATCCAATCTTATGAATCGGAGGCCGATAATGAATATGTCATACGTGGCAATTCGGTGGTTATGAAATGTGAAATACCCTCGTATGTGGCCGATTTTGTTTTTGTTGATTTATGGATGGATTCGGAGGGTCAAAATTATTATCCAAATAGTGAAGAAATCGGTTAGAGTTGTTTTTGACAAATATTTTCTTCTCAATGGTTACTTCTTCTTTTTTTTTAAAGTAGTTTTTAGATTTTGTTTTACATAAAAGTTTTTCCAAATTTTTTGGAATTTTTTGCAGCCGACTAAACTATAGTTAACGTTTTAAAGAAAGTTTAAGAAAATTGATTTTATTACATTGCAAAAGTACATTGTTTTAAAGAAATTTATAGCAAAAGTACGTTTTGAAAGTAGTTTTTTATGCGGCAAGTTTTCGCAAAAGTCCAATTTGGGGCAGAGCTTAACTGTTTTAAAGGTACTTTTAACATCGTACATTTTTTGCAATGGGACTTTTCCACTACTTAGCTTTAATAAAGAACTTTATAAAAAAGGTACCTTTTATGATGTTAGTTCTTGATATAGAGAGTTTTGCTAAAAAGGGCCCTTTTTATTATAAAATGTAATTTTTTATTATAAAATGTAATTTTTTATTATAAAATGTAATTTTTTATTATAAAAGGTACTTTTTCATTATAAAAGGTACTTTTACATTGTAAAAAGTTCCTTTTTATTAGTAAAAAGGTACTTTTTTATCTTCAAAAAGTACTTTTGTAAAAATATACTTTTATGAAAAGGGTAATTAAAAGGTATTTTTTTAAAAATATTATTTTATTCAAAGAAAGTTTTGGTAAAATGTGCTTTTATTCAAAGGAATTTTTTTAAAAGGAGCTTATTTGCGAATGTTATATTTTAGCAAAGTATTTTTTTTTTTAAGTAATTTCTTTAAAAATACTTTTCCTAAAAAAGTTATTTTACATTAATTTTACTTTAACACAGACAGTTTTTTAGAAAAAAAGCACTTGTTTTAAAAATGTATATTTTTTTAAAAGGTACTTTTTTGCATAGGTACTTTTTTACAAAGGTTCTCTTTGAAAAAGACAAATTAAAAGACAATTTCTTATCATGTACTTTTATTAAAAAGGTACTTTTAAAAAAAAGTTTATTTTTGCCCTTTTTGGCGGCATATTTTTCTATTAAGATATTTTTTTTTCTTAACTAATCCTTTAGAAAGCTGCAAGTACTATTGTAAAATTGCATATTTTCTTGTATAACGAACGTACTTCTTTAGAAAATGTTTCCTTTAAAGTTTATTTTCTAAACTTTCTTTTCAAAAAACACAACTTTGACCCAGCTGCTCTGTCACAAAAACTCCTCTTTATTCCCTGCATTAAAGATTTAAGTTCTTTTTTTATGAATTCATTTGTTTTATTTAATATCTTTTACATTCAGTTGTCCATCAATTCTATCAGACGCGTGTTATTGATGAATTTGTTTTAAGAGGCAATTCGGCCACTTTAAAGTGTTTAGTGCCCTCTTTTGTGGCCGATTTTATATTGATTGAATCCTGGGTGGATGAAGAGGGCAAGGAGATATTTAGGTCGCAAACAAATGAAGAGATGGGTAAAAAGAAAAGAAAATAAATACAAAGAAATAATATTTATTGTAAATTGTAAAGTAAAAATCCTTATTTATCCAAAGAACTCCCCGAATTTTGAAACAAATTTTGTGGGTTTATAGTTTCGTAACAGCTTTTTGAAGAAAATGTGTGTGTGTGTGTTTATTTTTTTTTTTTTGCTTATTTATGTTTTATTGCAGTTGTTAAACAATTTTTCGAATCCCAGGTCTACGATGAGTATGTTATTAAGGGCAATGCAGCCATATTTAAGTGTCAAACTCCCTCCTTTGTAGCCGATCACTTAGAAATTATCGATTGGCTTGACACCGAGGGCGGTGTTTATACTAAAAATGAAACGGGTATAAGAATTTCAACATTTCCTGTTTATTAGTTTATCCTTGTTGGCACTCGTAGTTAAAATGAAGGGGATTTTAAGTACCTTTGAAGTATTATTTTTTTTTATTAAATAACAAATCCTTTATTTCGTTTTTAATATTTTTTTATGTATTTATTTTTTATGTAAAAATTTCAGTTGTTCCCCAATCTTATACAGTTAATGTCATGGATGAGGCGGTTTTGAGAGGCAATAGTGCCATTTTAAAGTGTCACATACCCTCCTTTGTGGCCGATTTTATACATGTTGCCTCCTGGCTAGAAGATGAAGAAAGAGAAATTTTTGCTACTTCCGCTACGGACATACAAAGTGGTAAATTTTCGTTTTTTGGCTTTTTCTTGATGAATCTTTATTTTTTTGGCCTTTTGGCTGTTAAATATTGTTTTTACAATCCTGCTTCCTTTACAAATCAATCCATGAACTATTTTCACAAAAAAAAAAAAAAAATTCCCTTATATGATTTTTGGTCCTGAGTATTTTAGGTCGGTTCTGGTTTTTGTTGTTGTTCTTCTTTGTAATCGTTAGTTTAGGTTTGTGTAGTTGTTTTGTTGAGGCTTAGGTTCAATTCTTATTTGGTTTCTTTAATTTCTGTAATTTTTTATTTTATGTTCATTGATTTTAAAATTTTATTTATTTTTTGATCCTCTCCCTTAAAATTCCATGCTCCCAAAATAGCCATAAGCCATTCCCGGCTTACCCAAATCCTTAATAAATCCCCCTTCATTTTTAAGTAGTTCGTAGTGTAGATTTGTTTATTTTTTCTGTTTTTTTTTTTGTAATAATTTTGCCTATATTTTTAGGTTTAAGGAAAATATTCAATATAGTTTCTTTAAACTTAATATCTTTGCGAAATTTTATTTTGTATATAAATTTGTATAAAAAGAAAACAAAAATGCTTTAAAATTTAATAAAATTAGAAATCTTAAAATTGATTTTAAATATCCACATTTTTTTTAATAAATGTTATTAGAGCACAATCGAAATGTGAGCGTCTCCTTCTTGTGAAAAGCATGTTTTCAAGAAGAGTTAACAAGTAGGTGTGTTGTCGTGGCACCTGTATGTCAATGATTACAATACTAAGGGCCAATAATTGACTTCCTATTTAAATACTCATTCAGCTAATTTTCATTTAAATTTATGTTGCATTTAAATAAGATTCCATTTTTTCAGTGAGTAATTATAGTTCTTATTTAATTACGATGAAAATATGGTAGCACTGCGTAAAATAAAAAAATTCCCACAAATTTCCCTAAAGAACAGCTGACTAGAACAAATAAAGAATAATCCAAAAAAATATATTATTATTTAAGCTAAAAACAAGAATAATTAAGAACTGCTGAAATATTTTTAAAGAATAAAAGCAACTTTCAATACGATTAAAAGGTTAATAGCGACAAAACAAGACAAAATTTTATGCAGTTTGCCAGCAGCCACAAATATTTTATTGGCTTTATTTTATATAAGAAGAACAAGCAGTCAAAAACATATGGAAATTCGTAAAACTTATGTAGTATTTAAATGCACAATGTTGGCTATTTAATGTTGACTTAATTTTGCAGTGAAAAACTTAATTTTGTATATAAATAGCATTTAAAAATAAATGACATATAAATCAGTACTGAATTATTGGCCCTAAGAGTGATTTCCCCAATTGTAATCTATTTTTATTACGGAATTCAATATGCGGTCAAAGGGAACCGACTGGGCCTAATTGAATTCACCACAGACACCACATTGTTGTGAATTCGCCTTATCCATGCTTATGTATGACTTCTCAGCACACAGTTGATGCTCTCGCTCTACTTAAAAATGCAACTGAGTAATAAATATTTATATGTTGGCAGCATTGTGTATTTCAGCTCTTAATTATTTGCAATTTACGGCATTGAATATTTTTAAATTTTTATTAAATATTAAAGCATTTTGGTTATTATTTAATTGCCTGCTTATATTAAATTGTAAATATTGCACTTTGTTTTAAGGATTTTATTTAAATATAAATTAACTAAAGAAAAGCTGGCTTAAAAGTAAAAAAAAAAAATCCTTAAAATATAAGTATGAAGAAAAATCTACAAAATTTTTTTTCGAAAATAACGAATCGTAGAAATACTTATTAATTGAAATTTTTATTACCAAAAACTTGCAATTTTATACAGTTTTTGTCATTAAAATTAAAAAATCAATGGCAAACGTTTGTAGCGTTATATTCAGAAAGAACTAGAAATGATGAATATATTAAGGAACAAAGAAAGATTAACATTTTTTCAATTTTTAATACACACTGCAGAACTAAACAACGTTGTTAATGGTCAATGTATATATTCAATAATCACTTCTCGGTAAATGGATCGATTAAATCTGATCATAGTTTTAATTTTACACAAATCTTATTATGAGTTTGCATACGAGAATTCCAGCACTAATAAATTTATCTAACCAGCGTACACTTTTCAGTGTTACCATTTGTTTGTTTTGATACAAATTTTTTCTTTCAATTAGAAAAAAAATGTTAATTCTATTTTTGAATTGTCTGGAATAGTCAGTTAAGTACTGATTTAATTCTCATCTAAAAAAAATTTATAAATAAGAAATTCTGTAACATTAAACATATATATACATCAGCACTAATTCGATAGCCAATTTTGTTGCTCTTTTCTGCCTTGTATAATGAACATTAAATTATTGGTAATTTTATCTCGTTCTTGAGAATATTGATCATATCTTTAGTCTATATAATTAAAACTTTGTGAGTTTAACCAAATGTAATTTCTTCGGATAAAATAAAAATTATATGTGATAGAACTCGGTGGAAATCCCTGAAACTTCGCCCACGTACCAAATCAAGTTTATTTGGTATCAGAATCATTTGAAGAATAACAAAATTAACGAAATGCTTTCAATTATCTGAAATCCAATCAACAAACCGGTCATGATTAAATTTACGGCATTTAGCGTGGTTTTAAAATAAAAAAAAAAATGGCCGAAAGTAGTAAATGAAGCGTTGTTTCGTAAAATTTTGGCTGTGTGAATATCTGTCGACCGATTAAAACGACTTTTATAAAATTTGCTGTATTCAGAGCAGATTGCAGAGAGTCTAGAAAATATATTCGGCAGAAATTTCTAGAGTAAATTAAAAAACAACTACTTTCTTTGCAGAAATATTTGAAAACAGCTTGTAGTTCACACAATATGATTGCGATTAACTAACTGACAATGTCGTCTATATTGTCTTTAATGATTTCATAAGATCTCAAAATTTTCTGTCTATATTTCCGATGTTGCCTGATTTCTGCAATTTTTTAAATTGATTGAGACACGCTCGGGTACGGGTCAACAAATTTCATAAAAAGTTTTTGTCGAAATTTTCTTTATTCGGTCATGTTTTAGGACTTTAGAAATTGCCGAAATACAATAAATTATGTTTAAATCGGTTAATTTATTTGACTGATAATGTTTCGGAAAAAAAACAGTTTTGTTTTCAATGGAAATTTTCATTGGCGTAAATGTTGAAATTAGTGAAAAGTTCCAGGGGTGGTCAAACGTTTATCATATATTTTTCTAAACATTTATTTTTGAAATAAATCATTAGCAAAATATTATTCTTTATGAAAAAAAATTTAGTAGACTTTTCTAAATCTTGTAAATAGTAATTAAATTAATCTTTGCATGCTATATTTTTTTTAAATATTTCATATAAATTTAACAAAAAACACTTTAATAATAACTTTAACAATCAAATTTCAAAAACTAAAACAGAATTGTAAATAAATATTAAGATAAAGTAAATTAATTGAAATTTTTATGGAAAAACCAACACTGTATATAAACATAAAAGAATGCAAGGAAACTAGCTAACTATTTTGAAATTTTTACAATATGTGTTCTAGTGTTTTTTGTTAAAACAACAAAAATATTAAGAAAGTAATTTTATAAATGGAAATTCTTGAAAATGCAATTTTTTCAAAATTTTAAATATGTCAGGTTTTAACAGAGAAAAAAAAATGTTTCTCCAACTTCGAAGAGTGTATTTTGGTTCTGCATTGGAATTCTACTTTTTTTCTAAATTAATATTGTAAAATAAAATTGTACATTTACTTAAAAAATATAAAAAAAAAACTTTTAATTGATTTGCAAAAGAAAAACAGTTTGTAAAAGAAAAACATAGCAAAAGTATTTAAATAACTCAATAATCGAATTGAATAAAAACTCCTTCAGAAATAATATTTAGATCAAATAAAATTTTAATCAATAAAAAAAAATTTCAAGTTGAAACTTCTTAATCTTTTATTCTGTATTAAAAAAATTCTAAATAATTCTCTCTATACTTTTGTAATTTCAATTGATTTCAATAAATAAATAATTCAATCAATTAAAATTTTAATCAAAATCTTGCGAAAAAATATACATAACAAAAAAAATTCATTACATTCGACGCACATTAATCTCTAGCTTGGAATTTAATTCTGATTAAATTCTTTTATCGATTGAAATTATTGTTTTGATATTGTTTTTGTTCAAATTAAATAAAAAAATCATTTATTATACATTTTAGCAAAACTAGTTAAGGAGTTGTTTTAAAGTTTTAAAGTTTAAAAAGTTTGACCTGACGCTATATTTATATTCAACTGATTTGTTGAGCATTTTAAATAAAACTTACATCAATATGAATATTTCAATCAATCAAAATTTTCATCGCATTTCAAGCAGAAGCAAACAACACATTTTAAGCAAAAAACTTTGTTCTATATAAACTTTATTTCAAGAATTTTCATAAACTTTCTTAATATGTACATACATATATACTTTATTGTTTTATTGGTGGTAGTAGTTTGTTTGTTTTCTGTTTTAAATTTAAATGGAATATTCCGAAATTTTAACTAATATTTAATTTTTCTATTTTCTCTTTTAACATTTTTTCTTAATTGCCATCATAAAAAAATCCAAACAGATGGCAAATATTTGGTTTTACCTTCGGGAGAACTACACATACGCGAAGTTGGCCCCGAAGATGGCTACAAGTCATATCAGTGCCGCACTAAACACAGACTAACCGGTGAAACTAGATTAAGCGCTACTAAGGGACGTTTGGTAATTACAGGTAAGTTGAATTTATCCTTTTTAAAAAGTTTATATTAACTTTTTTTTTAAATAAAAACAAAAGAAAAATATCCAACATTAACTTTGATAAAAAAATGCACAGATAATAAGTTAAGGCGAATTTATTGCGCCATAGTCATTTTTTCAATTTTAAATCCTTCTAAAACTTATTTATTTGGCGTTTGATATGCATAACGTGTGATTAATCAGCTGTTGTAGAAATGCCACCTGGTTGTCATATTGTTTTACGCAGCAAAACGTTGTTGATAATCAATAGAATGTTGAATATTTTTTCATATTAAAAAAAAAAAAAAACAAACCATAATTTGAGTTGTCGCTGGTATTGAAATAAAATTAATAAAATAGTTTAAAAATGTTCTGAACAATGACATTGCTGTGAAAAGTTGGGAATACTGGCAATCAGCTGGTAATTTTACTGCAACATGAACGTTCACAATTCCAATGAGGTTTGAAGGACCATAATTTTGTTTTAGAACCACATTTAAATAAATTGTTTAAAACAATCGCTAAATTGGATAAAAGCAACCATTTACATATTTTTGTAGTTTATCGCTGCATAATTTTTAAAAGGTGACTGTTCTGTCCCCCTTTTTAAGAAAAATACTAAAATAGAAGTTAAAAGGCTAAAATGGGCCACAAAAAATATTCGCCGTAATGTGCTACATAAAAGTGCTGAACAAATTTTATAAATAAAGTAGAAAATCTTTTTCCTGTAACTTTTCCCTATTAAAAAGCGCCAAAATCGGGGTAGCTTTAATTCCCCCTATTATTTATAGCCCAAGTGCTAACTATTAAAACGGCAAAATATGAATGCATATTTATTTTAGATGTCTTTTACTAGCAGCCGATTTTGTTGAACACTGTACTTTACAATAAAGTAAGAAAAAAAAAATAAAAAAAATCTAGAAATCTAGTTTGCAATATGACACAGGAAAAATATGGTTTGTTTTTTTAAGATTATTAATTATAAAAAAAGAGAGCAAAATATTTCAAAAGGTTTAAAATTAAAAGTAAATACAAATATTTAAAACAAAAAAAGTATCGCAGAACATAACAACGAATTGCAAAAGCGGAAAATACTCACAAATAGTGATTGAAACGATAACAACTTTCAGGAAAGTCATTGCATGCTCGTTGAAGAGAAGTTTGGATGGACTCCGAAAACCACCTGTTATTCCATGTTGATAAAACTGTAAATTTTAAAAACTTGTTGGAAAAAACTCACGATTTTTTGTCGTTTTTTTACAATTAAAAGAACTTTTGAAATATTTTTCTCTCTACAAAGAAAAGTGTTTAGAAGCTAAAAACCTGCATCCAATTCTGAAAGCATTAATTGTGAAGATCACTAACTTTATTATTATTAAATTCAACACTTTTCTTTTCTAGTTAATAAGTTATATGAAATAACAATAAAGCAACAATATTTTGATTAAAATATAATTATTTAAAAAATGGGAAATCAATCAAAAAGGTTTTCAAAAGAAAAATCTTTTTCTTTGTCGCTTCAAAAAAAAATTAATATAAAATTTATTTAAAAAATGTCAAATCTTAAATAAAAACTAACGCGTTTGTCAAAAAATTGTTGCTTCTTTAGCCTTTTATCTATTGAAAACTGCCTGAATGTTGGGATAGGGTAACAGCCTAAATATGCGCACTTGCAATATTTTTTCAAAAACATTGTGAAAAATGCTAATAAAAGTTCATTGGAAAAATTAAAGAAAAATGCAAACATTTTTGTATTAAAATCTTCAATTTTAATAAAATGTTTAATTGCAAAAAAAAAAAAGTGCTTGACTTGAGCTTGAGTAAATGGTGCGCGCTTGTTTACAAATTGTTTTCATTAAATTTCCAAATTTTTTCCATATAAATGTTAGAATTTCAATAGAAACCCCTTATCCTTGAGAAGGTAAGTTTTACAACTTTTATTCTAAGAAAAATAAAATCCTTTTGATAAAGTTTTTTTTTAGCCTAAGAAAAAATTTACCAAAACATATTATTATTAAAAAAAAAAAAATAAAATTTTACAGAACCAGTTGGTAGGGTCTCACCCAAATTTCCCTCCCAACAAACAAGCAGTAGTTTTACCGCAGGCGCCACCCAAGGCTTAACATTATTATGTCCAGCCCAGGCCTATCCAGCGCCTGTGTTTAGGTGGGTTAAATGCAAGATCTTTTCAAAATATTATAGAAAATATTTGCCTAAATTTACAAGTTGTTGTTGTAAGTGTTGTAGGTCCCATAATTGTTTCCTTAAATCATAACTTAAGCTTCTTGATACTTAAAAAAATAATGGATTGAAGCCTAAATCAGCGTTAATAATTTTAATCATGGATCAAATCTAAGTTAATATTTTTAAGTGCATTAAAAAATAAAATCTAATTTTAATTAAAAATTTATTTTTTCCCATTGCGAGAATTGAACATAGGCAATTTGGACAAGTCAGCTGTATCACCATATAAATGAGACATCTTATAGCCAAGATACACACACAAATACATGAAATTAGTCTAAGAGATACAGAGGGAATACTGAGACCGACTAAAATGTTCATACTTGATTGAAGCTTGTTTTTCATTATTGATTTAATACTTAATTTTTTTCATTTTGAGAAATCCCGGGATCTATATTCTTAAGTTATCACGTTTCAGCTTTAATCGCAAGCGCTTCAGAATTATTCCTACTTCAGTTTTTTTTTTTCTTAAGTAAGATTCGTTTTCTTAAATTTAGTATGTTTGTGTTGTTTCCTTTAACAGAATCAGGCAGTTCTTCAAATCCTATAAAAAAGTAAAACATCAGCTTACAGGCAAGGATCGAAAATAACTGTCATGCACGATTTTTTAATTTAGGATTCTTATAATAAGAATGATATGAGTGTTAGCCAGGAAATAATTGTAATAACATAAAATATGCCCAAAAACATCACTAAAGTTTTAACTGATACTTAAATTTTAACTTGATCGCAAAAATTTTGTTCAAAATTTTGGTTTTATTTTTGTCCCAAAAAGATTTTTTTCTCAACGGCTCAAATAGTTTAAATATTAACAGTTGTTTTTGATGCAAAAAAAAAAAATTATCGCGAAAAATAACTAAACAAATATTTACTTGTTTATAGAACCAGTGGGCAGTGTGGCTCCCCGTCTTATAAGCGGCAACGATATAAAAGTCATAGATGTAGCTGCCACATTCACTATAACATTATTATGTCCAGCTCAAGCCTATCCGGTACCATATTTTAGGTAAATTAATAATATAATTAAAACACTTTAAAACTTTTTTAAGAAAAACCTATCCCAACATTTTCGTAAAAAATTCAATATGAATTTTTCTACATCAATCGTAGAACCAGTTGCTAGTGTAGCACCGAAATTAACATCTGGCGATGAGTCGCGTATAGTTAAAGTTTATTTGGCTAAGAAAGCCACACTATTGTGTCCAGCCCAAGCTTATTCAGTGCCATTCTTTAGGTAAAACTTTTCTTAGCAACATTCAAAATGTTTTCACAATTTCTTTATCAAGCTTTTATTAAATTCAGCTGAGAGAAAGAGACAGAGAAATTCTGCGTGTTTCTCTCTCAGCTAAATTAAAACTTGATCAAGAAAATTTGGCGTTTGAAAACCAGACGTTATTTTATTTAAACTAAAAATAAATTAGATTTTTAAATTAATTTTGAATTTCAGAACCTTTGGGGTCGGTTAGTCCTAAAATAACTGGGGGAGATGATAATATAAAAACGCCTAAAGTTATGCAACAGCAAAAGGCAACGCTATTGTGTCCAGCTCAAGCTTATCCGATGCCATATTTTAGGTATGAAGAATTAAAAGAGTGTATCGAACTTGTTGCAAAAGTTCAGTTTAAAATTTAAATACACATCTTTGAACAAATCCTTGTAATAAATAGGCTTGCTTACAGGTTTTTGTCTATACTAAGCTTTTAAACGAGCTTAGCACAATTCGAGGGTTTTACAAATAAACCCACTAAATCAGGCAGTTTTGAAATTTTCTCTCAAATATAATATTTTTTAATTACAAATTTTTCTGCTTTTCCTTCCATTTCTTAACAAGAACCCATTGCTAGCGTAGCTCCACGTTTAACTTCGGGTGATGACTCTCGCACCGTTAAGGTTTATCGTAATAAAAGTGTTACTTTATTGTGCCCTTTTCAAGCTTATCCGGTTTTAATATTTAGGTAATTGTTCGATACTAATTTTTCCCTATCAAAAAAAGGCAGTTTTCAATCTTCAGTTTAGTACAGTTCGTTTAAAAAACTTATCTGGTTTTTCAATTATTAAATAGAACCCATGGGCAGTGTTAGTCCCAAGGTTTCCACAGGCGAAGATGTTAAACATACTAAAGTTAAAGAGGCGGAAAGTCTTAGTTTAATATGTCCAGCTCAGGCCTATCCAACGCCATATTTTAGGTAAGATTAATAAAGTTTTTCTATACACTGAAAATGAAAAGTAATCGGATGGATACAAGGAATCAAGCGATCAAGTTTGTTATAATATTATAAATTAGCAGAGCTTTTCCTAATCATCTTTGGGCAGTTTTTATTTTGTTTGTTATTAATTCTTGCAAGAAATATTTCTGTATAAATTTTTAAAAATATTTTAGAACCGATGGGCAGTGTTAGTCCTAAAATTACAACTGGTGAAGACTTTAAGCATATCAAAAGTAAATCGAAACAAAGTTTAAGTTTATTGTGTCCCGCCCAAGCTTATCCGACGCCATTTTTCAGGTAAAGCTTTAAGTTTGTATATGATTTTTTTCTTAAGACACAATAAAACTTATCAAACTTATTAGATCAATAATTCAAAAACGCCGAGGCGAATCAAAAATTTTTTTAAATGCTCATTTGAAGCTAATAAGGATTATAACGCTTTAAAGATTGATTCATATAAGCAGCTTTGTTACCTTTTTTGTACCTACTTACAAAAGAAAGCTCCTTATTGATATAATAATTTTTGATTAGTAAAAAGTTTATGAGAGCAATTTTGCATGGAAATTTGTACTAAAAGTTGTTAATCAGCCAAAGTAGCTTTAAGTCCAACGGTTGAGTCTTTAGAACACGAAAACCAAACATTTTGTTTGTAACTAATCCATTTTTAAAATTTCAAATTGAAATGGCAATAAATTTCTCTAGTAACTTTATTTGCACCAAAAAATAAAAAAAATTGCATAGTCTTAGGAGCGTCAGAAAAAATATGCTTTTCATGTTAGTGAAAAAGCTTAATGTGAGCTTTTGCTAACAAATAAGAACACTAACATATACTTGAGAAACTTCCGATTGGATTATTGATTTCCAAATGACTTCATTGCAATACAAACTGATGGATGTAAATTTAAAAGTCAAGAAAGGCAGCAGACACAAGTTTTCCCACAATGATTACTCTGCCCAACAGCTCATTTGTTTTTCATTATAATTTGTTTTTCAAAATCATAATTCAAAATCTTAATTTTAATCGATTTTCTAGAACCTTTGGGTAGTGTAGGACCAAAGGTAAATGTCCAGGATAAACATCAATTTATCGATGTAAATGTGGAACAGAATTATGCTCTCTTATGTTTGGCACAATCGTATCCAATGCCGCTATTTAGGTAAATATTTTTTGATTAATTAAAAAAATATATTGTACAAATTATTAGGGATACTTTTAAGAATTTTTGGTTTAAAAAATTTCATTTATTTTTTGTGGGTTAAGTAATCTCATCAGTAGATCTTTAACATGGTTAAAGAAGTTACTCCCGTATTATGTTCATCATTTTAGCTTAGCACTTGTGATGCTGCACCCATATACTCCCGTACTTTTTGCCTTTTTCTCTTAAATAGAAGTAAAAATATCCAGGCAGTTTATTATCTTGTTTTTTTTGGTTTAATTTTACAATTAAAACAACTTTTCTGTAAACAATTTTTCTGCAGAACCTTTGGGAAGTGTTAAACCCAAAATAAATGTTCAAGATAAGCTGCAGACTCGAGAAATATCCATAAACATAGATTTCGCTCTACTATGTCCAGCTCAATCATATCTAATGCCAGCTTATAGGTAAAATAATAAAAAATTAAAAAAAATCCCTAAATACCAAAAAAAAAAACATTTAGTCAGTTTCTTACAAAAAAAGGGGAAAAAATGCAAAAGCAGAATAAAGCCAAAACTTACAAAGCTTTTGGTAAAATCTTTCATAATTTGCATTGTTTTAATATACGGCTTGATTCAGTCTATGTATGCGTTATAAGCAGAGTTGTATTTTTGCATTAGTCTCCTAGCGGGAACAATTCTCCTTCCTGGGTTATGTTGTTTTTAGTAACAAATAAACAGTTTAATTTATAAATGAGAATAAACTTAGCATCTTTTTTATGCTCTTTTAATAAGCAAAAATGCAACTCTGACATATTTCAAAGACGTTAAAAAACGGCGAATTCATAGCAGCTGAACTTACTAGTGCAACATCTACTAACTCTGTTGACTTTTGGTTTTTAAAATCATTGTGCAATGCAAAAACATAAAGAAAAGTAGAAATTTTTGACATCCCGCTATTATAGAAGTATAAAAAAAAACTCAATTGTCAGCTGTTATGAATTCGCTTTGCGTTAGGTACACAATACAGAGCTGTATTTTTAAATGTAGAAAAGAGTGGCCAACTTATTTTTTCGTACATTTTTAGAACCCATTGGCAGTGTACCACCCAAAGTGAGCTTAGAAGATGAAATAGCCAATGCCAGAGCCAATCAAAATCAAAGTCTAAGTCTTAAATGTCCAGCTCAATCGTATCCCATACCGGTTTATAGGTAAATAAATTTCTAATCCCAACATTCAGTTTTTATATTTTGTAAAAATGTTTTTTGAACCAACAAAATATTCACCAACATTTGCAGAACCTATTGGAAGTGTGCCACCCAAAGTTAGCATTGATGATGAGTTTAAAAATGCTCGAGTTTACTTAAGCGAGAGTTTAAGCCTTAAATGTCCAGGTCAAGCATATCCCATACCAGTTTATAGGTAAATTTTGAAAGTTTATTTCAACTTGCTTTTATTTCTAAAAGACAACAACAAGAACAACATTCAGTCAGGTTTTCAGATTAATTTACAAATTCAGGGATTTATGTCTTGAAATCATATCGGAACGATATACGAGTACATATTTTTTTTTTTTTTTTGGTTTTACTAGAACCTCTAGGCAGTGTACCTCCCAAAATGAATTTGTTGGAAAAAGTTCGTACCATGCAAGTCCAAAAAAGTGAAGAATATGCCATGCAGTGTCCTGGCCAAGCCTTTCCCGTACCCAGAGTTAGGTAAGAGAATTTTTGCTCTCCGCGATATCTTAAGCTTTAAAAAATGTAATCGAAAGTATATCTGCACTTGATTGCAAATTGAAATTATATTTTTATTATATGGGCGTGGCAATGTCCCATATTGTTGAAGTAATTCGAATTGTGTCCAGTGTCTCAAAGGTGCAGTCGTTTCAATGCTCACTTCTCTAATTATAAAATTTTAACAGGAAGGAATCTGATGTTTAAAAATTTACTAAATAGAATTATTTAAAAAAAAATCTTTATTTTGTATAGGCGTGGCGTTTCCCACTTTTCGTATTCATTGAAAAATTATTTAACATAATTGGAAGTTACCTTCTTATGAAGTTGATAGATTGAAAGCTTAATATTATATATTTTTGTTAACATTCAGGCAGTTGAATTTAAAAATAGTGAATATAGATTTTATTTTATTCAACACTTTTAGAACCTCTTGGTGCGGTGGCTCCGAAAATTCCCAATTTAAACGACAAATCACAAATTATTATTGTATCGAAAAATTCTCAATATGCCATGCAGTGTCCCGGTCAAGCTTATCCAGTGCCGGTAGTAAGGTAAAAAATATATTAAAAATTGGTCACATTTCAAGTACATTTAAGTCTTTAGGTTCCAACCCAACATTCAGTTGAATTTAAAAAGAAATTTCTCTTTTCTCTTATTGATCTTTCTCGTAATTTTTTAGAACCTCTAGGCTCGGTACCTCCTAAAATTAACAGTCTTCATGACAAATATCAAGTGTTGCAAGTTAATCGCAATGAAAGTTATAGCATGAAATGTCCAGGTCAAGCATTTCCAGTGCCCATTGTAAGGTAAGAATGAAATCTTTAAAGAACCAACATTTAGATACGAGTTTCAGTTCATTTTCATGCCTGTGGAAAAATTTATTAAAAAGATTTTTCGAAATTTAGAACCTTTAGGATCCGTACCACAGTACCATCAGTTATTTCCATGATAAATTTCAAGCTTTGCAAGTGACATTAAATGAAGATTATTTCATAAAATGACCCGGCCAGTCGTATCCGGTGCGGGTTGTTTTGTAATTCAATAAATTATTGTTTAAACCAGGTATCGGCAAAGTTTGTTGCTCTCTTTCCCTACATTTCATCTGTCTCTGGTGGTAAAACCAAGGTATATGTAAGCGTTACTTGTTATTTTTTTTTATTCTCTCTCTCTCTCATTTATACATGCACAAGTACAGATATTTGCCTCTCTCAGCTTTAGACCTAACATTCAGTTCAAGGCAAATTCATAACAGGTAAAGTTGAAAACACAGCTGATCTACTTTTTTCTTGCATAATGGAGGCTGGCATGTCAAATTTTGTACTTGCTGTAGTATTAACTTTACCTGTTTTGAATTTGCCTTGATTCAGTTTTCAGTTTTTTTTCTCTAAATTTTTTTAACAGTAAAATAATACAATTATGTATATTTTTCTTCTATTTAGAACCTTTGGGCTCTGTTCCGCCTAAAATTACCAGCTTTAATGATAAATTTCAAGCTTTACAAGTTAAGTTAGATGAAGACTATGTCATGATTTGTCCCGGTCAAGCCTATCCTGTGCCTATTGTTAGGTGGGTAAAAAGACGTTTAAATAATTAAAAAAAAAACGATTTATTTTTGATGACTATGAGATACTATCGGTTGTTGGCAAGGAATGTATTATAACTCAAAAGACTGGGTGCCTGGCCATGAAGACTATACTGAATAGGAACGATGTGACTTTCTGGGCAATAGAGGCGTCCAACTTAGGTTTGTAAGATCGGACCGTTTTTTTTTGACATATCACAGGTACTTTTCAAAGAGTGGAGTCATTCCCTGGTGTTAAATGAAATTCTGCACCATTGGGATACTCTTCATGACCGAAGAAAATTAAAACGATTTATTACATTATTCCAAAAAAAGTCACAAATGTTACTGCTACTGGACAGATATGACCTATCGGACATTGCTGTCTTAAACGACACCACTTTATGGTGATATCAAACCGTGTTAAATGAGCGAAAAGCAGCAAAAGATAGCGGAGTAGTGATAAAAATTATATAAAGACAATTCCGTAGCATAAACTACTGCAGTTTCGATCATTACTAACAAATTCCCTGAAGATCGCTTTTTTAGATCTCATTAAGTTCATTCGATATTCGTAGTGCGTTTCAGTCAGTGCTTTGCAACTTAATAGAAGTTGTGAAAATTTATAGTGGGGGACTTGTCTTAGTGATCATATTATTGTTGAAATTAAAAATTAACACTGTGTGATCAAACATATGTTCGAAGTTGTAAATACTCTTTGTAGTGGAAAGAAAGAGGCAGCTGAACACTTTTGCTTAGATTGCCTGGATAAAATCAGTAAATGTCTAACCATTAGTACGAATCGTTAAGAGTTGATTTCTGCAGCGTGCTTCCTTCCATCCATTATTATAATCAAAGACAAATTATTTCGAATGTGTTGCCCTCAAATTCCTACCAGCTTTCAGACAGTTTTATTTATAATAAATTAAATTTTTACCGGAATTTGGTATTTTCTTAGAACCCATGGGAAGTGTAGCACCCAAAGTGGATACACGTGATGAGTTCACCTTTGCCCGAGTACGTCTGGGCCACGACAAGGCTCTCATATGTCCCGCACAATCATATCCAGTGCCAATATTTAGGTGAGAGTTGAAAAAATATGTAAATATATTTTGTATATTTTGGCGTTACCATATACCAAATTCACGTCTAATATTAACTTTCAAATATGTTTGTATATGCATCTCTTTTATCTTAACTAACTCTTTTAAATGACTTGTTTTTCCTTAGAACCCATGGGTTCCGTGGCACCAAAAGTCAATATAAAAGATGAAATAACAAATGCCCGAACCGATATTCAGCAAAGTTTGGCATTACAGTGCCCTGTGCAAGCTTATCCGGTGCCATATTTTAGGTAATCTAAGAAACTTTTCCGAAAACTTATGAAATACCCGAACCAACATTCAGCATTACAAAAATATTGTATTATTTCGAAAAATACGAGTATGTATGTACATATGTATGTATTTTCTACGATAGCTTGCTTTCATTTATTTTTTCTTAGAACCCATGGGCAGTGTGGCTCCACGTGTAGATGTAAAAGATCGTATTACTTGGTTAGATAAGCCACAGGAAAACGATATTAATTTATTATGTCCAGCACAATCATATCCCATGCCATTTTATAGGTAAATTAAATTTGAAAAAAAAATTCTTTGTAATGCTCAGTTGTTGCTTGAGAGTTTTTGTTTAAGCAAATGAGTTAAAAAACTTAAAACATGGTTTCACTGGCATTAGCAGCCAAGGAATTGCAGCATATATATTAGCAAACCCCATAACAAATAAATTAAATTTTTTGTTATAGAAAAATCTAAACCCATTCAGTTTGAGTGAAAATTCAAGCAGTTTTTAATAGAATTTTATAATAATTAAAAAGCCTAGTAAAATCAGACCGTGTGCCCTCAGAAAGAAAGGATGCCAAAAGGACGCTGCAAATTACCGGGTATATCTTCCCAAGTACGTTTTTTTACCGCTCTTTAAAGCCAGATATTATCGTGTCACAACGAACCGATGACGATCAAGAAACACGAACTGACGCCTTCACTTCCGTAGATTTGTACCAATTCAGTTGGTTCTACTCGGAGGACTTACAATTCTTACATGGTTTCACAATGGTTCCGTTCTTTTCCTCATCAGATTTCTGAGAGATCTGCCTTACTCCGAGGCACTGATGTGACATTTTTCGTTTTTGATGTGAACTTGCAAATTAGCTTCTTCTATTGCGCACCACGTTTGACTTTGCCTTCGTGCGAATGCTATCCTTACAGTTATTCCACCTTTGCGTGATCCTTATCGACTCTTTAAGTTATTTTTTATTCTTAAATAAAATATATTTACTGGGTTTTTTAAATTATTTTATCTAAATTTAACAAGATCTTCTTGAGCATTAATACGGTTCCTTATTTTCTCAGAAGCTTTCTGATCCGTAGCACCCAAAATTGATGTAGACGACAAACTGAAATTTGTTTCCCGTAAATTAAATGCAGCTTTAAGTATTACCTGCCCCGGTCAGGCATATCCCAAGCCGATTTTTAGGTAAATTGTGACCAACTTTGCGAAAAGATTCAGGCAGTTTTTACAAAATTAGAATTTAAAATTTAATCACATTTTTCCCAAACTCAGTGAATTTTCTTTATTCTATTTCTAAGAACCTCTCGGCTCAGTTGGTCCAAAAGTTGATCTAGCTGATAAAGTCAAAATATCGGTTAATTCCTTGGCATCCTCATTAAGTTTGGTTTGTCCCGCCCAAGGTTATCCAATGCCAACTTTTAGGTAATTCGCAGAAAAACGAATATTTAAGCAAACATATTTTTTTAAATTGATTTTCGGATGAAATTTATAGATGAGATATTCGGGCAGTTTTAGGTTCAAATTATAGTTACTAATATTTCTAAGATTGAACATATGTATGTATATATTTTCATTTATTTATTTCTAGAGCCTTTGGGTTCAGTGGCCCCTAAAGTGGATCTTAATGATAAATTAAAAATGTCTACTAATGAAAGGAGATCTTTTTTAAGTTTAATATGCCCCGCTCAAAGTTATCCAATGCCAGCTTTTAGGTAAATCAAGTTAAGAGCAATTTAGAATATAGTCGATGGGTAGAAGAAATTTAAGGCTTTAGTTTTTTTCGCGTTTTCCAAATACTTTTAGAAATATTTTATAAATTAAATTATAGTGCATTTACATTGTCTCGAAATCTAGTGGATTAGATTTTAAATCTCTCTCAAAATCTAGCTCGTTTACATTGCATGTTTTTGACATTAGTTAGATTTTATATTCTTAACAAAAACAGCTGACTAAAATGTAAAAGAAAAATTGTTATACATATGTATGTATATTCAAATTGTATTTGATAATAAACAACAATGAAAAATATAGAACATTTATTAGTATTTTGTTCATCCAGAGCGAAAAAATCCAATCGGAAATTATGTTGTTGCGTAAAAAGAAGCGCCAGCATCTGTTAAATATAAAATTTCAGAAAACAATTCAAAAGTATGTATTGCTACACACAATTGTTAAACAGCAGAATGAAATGGGTACATGTAATTACATATTGACAATAACATACAGTTTTTTCTTTCTTTTTTTGTACAGTGTAGTATTTTTTGGTACAATTTGGAAAGAAACCATAGTTGCATCACTAATTACTACTAGATTTAGGTAGATTTCGTCGAAATCAAGTAACATAGTAGATTTCATTTTGTATGGGAAATCTAGTAAAAAAAACTAGATTTAGCTCGAAATCTCGTAAGTACTAGATTTCGAGACAATGTAAATGCACTATTAAAAGAAAATCATCAGTTAGTTCGATTTTAGCAAAGCTTAGCACCACAACAATGTGGTTCATATCCACGATAAGATTTGACGAGTGATTATTGAAGAAATTTTGCTGTAGGCTGGTGGCTGAACTAACGTAGTTACTTGTGTCTACTTATTTGTACAAAAAACAAACTTGGGAATCCCTGGGTTTGAAACGTACTCAAAACCAATTTAACAGTACGAAGATTTTTTTTTAATTGTTCCTGCCGTGTCACATAAATATACACAATTATTCATATCAATTTAACTTGAGGCACATTTTCTTTATTTTACTTCTCTAAAATATTTTTAATTTTCAATTTAAATGAATTTAAGAACCCGTCGGCTCAGTGGGTCCCAAAGTTGAAATTAAAGATAAAGTGGGTATATCTTGGTCTAGCTCAAATAACTCCTTGGCTTTATTATGTCCAGCACAATCTTTTCCGGTGCCAATGTTTAGGTAAAGATATTAACTACTAAGATATTTATTTTTTCCATTTCTGACCAAAGAAAAAGTAAATTTTTTCAATGTACAAAGATACCCTTAGAACTGTGCCATTTGTAGAGCGATTTTCAAAATTTTCTTTATGTATCAAATATTATCTTCCTGAAAAATTAAGTTGAACATACTTCAGGCAGTTTTATGATAATTTTTTTTATTAAATTGTAAATATATAACTTGTTTTAATCTAACACAGAACCTGTAGGATCAGTAGCCCCTAAAGTAGAAGTGAAGGATAAACTTGGCATATTTTTAGCAAATTCAAACAGTTCCTTTGCACTACAATGTCCAGCTCAATCATATCCAATGCCTTTATTTAGGTAAAATTTTTTTAAAACAAATTAATCAATATACAAATCTCAACGTTCAGGCAATTAGAAAAAAAAAAGAATCAAGAATTATCTTCACAATCCTGACAATTGACCTGAGTACAACATTTTGTATAGAAATCATGCAAAAACTACGTTTCAAAAAGTAGTTTTCTACTATTTTCACTAGAAATATTTTCGATTTGATTTTAATTTTAATAGGCCGGAAACTAAAAATACTAAAGATACAAAACAACATTTTTCATAGCAATAAAAATAAAAAAATATTGCTGTAATGTGTATTTTGTAGCCATAAATTTCGTAGTTATCCATTTTTATTTTATATATATTCTTGTCATTGCAAAATATTATAAAAAGTAGCGAAAAATATTTTAACAAAAATATGAAAAATAGAAAAAAATTCAATGCAAGTTAATGTAGTTGCCTTTGTTCTGAGAAATATCCCGAAGGAAAGATACGAGCACATTAAATATTTGAGAAACAATATTGACGCAATATTGCAGGAAATATGTAAGATAAGATATATATAAGAAAAAAATAATATTTTTTATCTCAGTATAATGAGACATACAAAAATCCATTTACTCATATTTAATTAAAAATATTTTTTGTCATATTTGCATATTTATAGCATTTTAAAAAAATTTCTTAAATGCCAATATTTCTTTCATATACATTGTGTTCATATTTTTCTAATTCATTTAAAGTTTCACGTGTTTAGTTCAACATATTTCTTAAGCTGGAGTTACATACCACGCATCCTACGCGTCACGCGTTCTACGCTTTTTACCCGTTGTACGCGTTGTACACTTTTTTGAAATTCAAGTTACATGCAACGCGTTCTATGCGCCAAAATGTTCGTATTGATCAGCTGTTGTTCAAGTAAAGTGAACTTGTTTACATACATACCAGTTAAATAAAGTAAATTGTTTTGGCAAAAATGGACAGTGAAATCGATGTTTTAAAAGAATTAATAGAATTTATTAATTGCTCTTCCATTTCGCACACAATATTTTACACTTGTTTTTAATAAACATGCAATGGAGATGATACAAACAACTTAAAAGTTATCGATAATTAAATGCAAATTTTGTTGATTACATAATTGTAGTAAAATGTGCATTAAAATGCATTTTATTATTGTGTTCAATATTTACAAGCTTAATTACAAAAGATTTTTGTATATTCAGCACTTTTTATGAAAAAAAATTAAACAATTTATCCACGACACAAAAATATTTATCGATAACATTGGAAATTGAATATTATTTACCATCCATGACTAACAAATACAGCTGTGTTTATTTATATGACGCGTCTGACGCGTACAAAAGTAGAAAGTAGATCTACTTTTCGCGTCGCATGCGTCGCGTGCGTTCTACGCGTCGTGCTGTGTAACTTATCACATGCAAATGCACTGATTCTACTTTTCTGACAGACGCATGAAACGCGTCGACGCGTATAACGCGTGGTATGTAACTCCAGCTTTAATGTGGCGGAAGCGTATTAAAGTGGCTAATGAGTATTGTAATTTTCATATTTTTTGTTCACGCAAAGAAAAAACATGGTTGATGGAATCATAATCGCAAACTATCATTTCATGTTCAGATTAATGATTACAGCTACTATATATTGCATTTGTCATCTAAGGAACATAATATGTTCTTCATAAATCTCCCTCTGACAATACCATTGCTCTGCAAATGCTGAGAAATTTGAGCGCAATATAGTAACTATGTTATTTTCCTGGTAAACAATTTGCTTAGATAAAAGAAAAATGCACACACAAAAATATTTATCGAACAAACTAATCTGAACAAATTAAATTTAATAAAATTCAAAATAATTAACTTATTCATCGGCAAATTTATGTAAAATCCAATTGCCATCTTTTGCAGTTCCTTAAAATTTTTTTCGTGATGCTGCAATAAAACATACATTCGTATATTTAATTCACTCCATATATTATTATGTACTCGTATATTAGAACCGTTTATTTTGAAAGTGGCATAAGCCACTTTTAAAAAAAAATCGAGTAAATGGCAGCACTAAATACAATTGAACGGTATCTTTTCATTTGTAAAAAAATTGCAATAAAAAAAAGTGACTTGTGCCACTTTCAAAATAAACGGCTCACATGTAGAAGATTGCAGGTGCATTTTTATTTTGTTGTAAAATTTAATAACATTCATCATATAATTATAATTTAAACATTAATTTTTTCACTTCACATCTCCTCGTCTTATAAAATTCTATGAAGGACTGAAGTTACATACGATTGACAGCTATTTTGTTTCTTTTCACAACACCAAAAATAAGCTTTTAATTTAAATAAACTTTCATTATTCTCATTTGCAAAAGATTCTCTTGTAGCAGCAGAAAATACTTTTCTTGATACATTAAATTTTTACGGAACGAAACCCAGAATGTTATTTTAATAATTGAAGAATGTTTAATGCAACCATATTTGCTTCAATAATTAAATGTATTTTAAAATTCTCATTTTTTGTGGTTTTGCAATTACAAGGATATATCTGAAGTAAAATTGCAAGTCTAGACCATATTTTGCTACGAAATATTTTACAGAGAATTTATTTTTATTTTGTTTGCAATGAAAACTATTCTTATTTAAATATTTCAGTTTTACATATATGGTACGGAAAATATTAAAAAGTTTAAAAGTATAAAATATGTTTGCGAAACTGTTGATGTTTTTCTTATCGGGAATATATTTCTCTAGTTTTCATATAAAGTTTTTAAAAATGCAATTAGTTTTTAGTGAATATGTACACTCAACCATATTTCCTGGTTCAACGAATTATTCCAACTATTATTTTCAACCCAAGGAACAGGTTCTTTGATTCAACGTATGACAATTCATTGGCTTGTTGAATTAAACGTTCCAGGTTGTTGAAGTTAAGAAACCATACGTTGATTTTTAAGAATTAATTCCTTGATCCAACGTATACATACAACAAAATCAACGTATATTATGTACTTAAAATCAAGAAACACGTTCTTTGAATCAAACTATTTGTTCAGTTTGTGTTTAAATAAATGAACGAGTTTCTTAAATTCAACGAATTATACGTTAAATCAAAAAACTAGTTTATTGTTTAATTCAACGAAAAAAATCAAATAATGGTTTCAACGTTGAGTTCATAAATACATAAAATTTTACCTTTGAATTTCAAGGAATATTTTACTGAAATAACGTATAATACGTTGAATTTCAAAGAATTTAGTTCAAGGAACGTGTGTTCGTTGAATTTATGTAAAACTGTTTTTTCAGTGTATACAATTTTTTTTAAACCCATCCAAAAACAAAGTTCTTTTTTTTTTTAATTTGTGCTAAAACCGATTGTCTAGATTGTGGAAACCGCTTTTAAGTTAAGTTAAGTTTTCATAATTAAAATTATAAAAAAACATTCCTTATATACATATCTATTTTTACACGCACACACACACAGAACCCATTGGCAGTGTGGCACCTCGAGTTAATCGAAAAGATGAATTTAATCACGATCAAATAAAATTAAATGGCACCATTGCTATACAGTGCCCAGCTCAGGCGTATCCAGTACCAAATTATAGGTACGAATAATTTAAGCAAATATGTACAATTCAGGCAGTTTTAATATATCAGAAACATATTTTAAATATATAGTCTCATGTTAAAAATGTGTACCCTTAGAACCAATAGGCAGTGTGACTCCCCGCGTGAACCATAAGGATGAATTTAGTCATGAAAAAGTTAAAATTAAAGGCACCATGGCTCTACAATGTCCAGTTCAAGGATATCCAGTGCCAAATTATAGGTAACGAAGCTTTAACCCACAGCAGGCAGTTTTATTTTGTTTTACTAAAATTAAATTAAAATAATAGATATAATGGTTTGAAAATCATAAAAACTTTAGATTTTCCAACAAAGATATCGTCTCTGAAATTCTCGCAGTTTTCATACTGAAATTTCTATTTGTTCCCCTCTCTTCCAGAACCACTGGGCAGTGTGGGACCTAGAGTAAATAAAAAAGATAGTTTTGATTTCGATTCCATAGCTGCTGCTAGAAGTATAGCGCTTTTATGTCCAGCTCAAGCTTATCCGGTGCCAATATTTAGGTAATTTCTTTTTATAATAAATTTCCAAACATCTAAAATATTTTTTTGTAAAAAAAGGTTCAAAAACTATTTTTCATATCCCAACATTAAGTTTAAACATAAATTGTATATATGTATGTATAATCGCATAAAATATATTTCCATTTTTAGAACCGCTGGGTAGTGTAGGTCCTCGAGTCAATAAAAACGATAATTTAAATTCTGATACAATTCGCCAAGGAAAAGCATCCACACTACTTTGTCCAGCTCAAGCATATCCAGTGCCATTTTATAGGTAAATTTTTAAATGAAATTTTTTTTTAACAACTACAGTTCCCATAACCTATAAATTTGGTTGTAAATCTGCCTCAATAAATCCCTACATTCGGCATTTTTTTAAATTATTTGTGTTCATTTAAATGTTCTATTAAAAAAATTTGTTTAGAACCTCTGGGTAGTGTTGGTCCCAAGGTTAGTTTATCAGAACAATTGCAAAAATCGGCAGTAAATTTAAATGCCTGTGTAGCCCTACTTTGCCCAGCGCAATCATTTCCAGTGCCATCGTACAGGTGAGTTTTATTTCTTCCAAATAATATTTGCAAATGCTTAACAGCAATCGCACTATTTTATCTTGGCCGACAGTGTAGCAGGGTGGACCCACGATCTACACATATCCATTTTCGTTGACCAATTTTTGATTCAGCTGGAAAAATACAAATTTCTTTGCCTTTCTTCTATCTTATTCAAAAGTAGCATGTGTGAACCAGGGCTTAACACCATTTTTTTAGTAACGCAAAAAATCTGTCATAATTTTAATCTAGAAAATTTCTTTAAATATTTTTTTTTTCAAAATTTTTCCTATTCAAAGTCTCTCTCTCTCTTATTTACTGCTTTCTTTTCTTTAGTCTGAAAATTACCCTATGTTCAGTCTAGTAATCCTGCTTAAGCATGTTTGTTTCTATTGTTATAAAAACCATAAAAACTTAAGCTTTTCAAAAGAAAATCAAAAGGCAGCAAAGTTTTCAATAGATTTAAAGAAAGCTAAAACTATTTTTCCATAACTTTTAATCCCTTTTTAACATGCCTCTGCATGCTTTCGTTGTTTTCTCTTCTTGTTCTTCTTCAGAGCCTGTTGGTAGTTTGCCACCCAAAATAAGTGTGGGTGAGAGGCGTAAAGATGCTGAAGCTATTATAAATACAACGCTGTGTATTTTTTGTCCAGCACAATCTTATCCGGTGTCGATTTTTAGGTAGGAATTTAAATAATATACTGTTGATCATTTCTTTTAGGCAGAATCGTATATTTAGTAAAGCTTACTTCGTTAATGGACAGTTTGATAGAGCCTTTGGGAGTACAGTATTTTTTTTTTGCCAGCTTTTATGTGTAATTCAACCAGGGATGGGAAATGGTTTTTATACAAATTACATACATATAATAATTTAAATGTACTTTTTATACCAGGAAATGAAAGGATTCATTTCATAATTTAAGCATTACATTAAACTTAATTACAGCTGCCTTAAGCTTCACAGCTGTTAAGCCTCTTCATGCAATGTTGACTGGTCTCTTAATCTCGTAGTTATTGATTGTAAATTTTACTTAAAAAAAATTGATTTAAAGTTAATTATGAATTCCAACATTCTGGCATTTTTTTTTTAATTCTTAGCATTTCTGTTAAATACTGTCTTCCCATTAATATTTTGTTTAGAACCTGTGGGTCATGTTGGACCTAAAATTAGCATAGGAGAACGTTTAAGGGATGCATCGGCCACAGAAAAGTCTACTTTTACTATGTTCTGTCCAGCTCAAGCTTATCCAATGCCCAGTTACAGGTACGCAAATCGAAACGAATATAAAATTATTTAGGCAACCGTCCCCACTCAGGCAGATTTTTTTTTGTAATATATTTTTTTTTTTTGTAAATGTATTTAAAAAATTCTTTTTCGATTTTAGAGCCCTTGGGTAGTGTGTCTCCCAAAATATCGGTGGAAAATCGTTTAAAAAATGCTGAAGCTGGTCTTGGTAAAACTATAACGCTATTTTGTCCTGGCCAGTCCTATCCAGTGCCATTGTTTAGGTATTTATTTTAAGTAGACATATGGGAGAGAAAAATAAATATTTAAAACTTGTATCTGCTAGATGCTTCTTAAGATCAGAAATTGCCAAAACTTCATGGGAATTTTAAGGATACAAGTGTATACTTCTCTGGTTATTATAGGTTGACCCAAACTAGTTTTAAACAAAGTAAAATACTATCACTAACATTCAGGCTGGAATTTATTTTTTCAATACTTTTAAAGTTTAATAAAAATAATATTATTTTTTAAGAGCCTATGGGAAGTGTGGGTCCCAAAATAAGTGCCCAAGATGAACTTACAATGGTGCGTTCAAAAGAAAATCGTCATGTCACTTTATTATGTCCAGCTCAATCATATCCAGTGCCATATTTTAGGTAAGATTTTTCTGAAAAAATGATAACAAATAATTGAGAAAAACGAAGTATGAAGGAGAAGAAAAAAATATAACATTCAGGTGGTTTCTTAAGGACTTGAATTAAATAATTGGGTTTCTTTCAATATAAAAAAAATTATTTTACAGAACCTGTAGGCTCGGTGAGTCCAAGATTAACTTCTGGCGATAAGACACGTAATAACGATATACATTTCAATAAAAGTGCCACTTTACTGTGCCCAGCTCAAGCTTTTCCAGTGCCGTTTTTTAGGTAACAACTTCATAAAATATTATAAAAAAAAATTCAGAATAATATTTTTTACTAGTTTTCAATAATGTTTTCATGTATGTATGTATGTATGTATGTACTCCAAAATTCGGGCAATTTTATTCAAAATTTTCAATATAAGTATGTTTATTATTTGTTGTTTGAATTTATTCTATTTTTGGAATTTCAGAACCCATTAGCAGTACCGTGCCCAAGGTTATTTCCACAGCTAAATTTGATATGAAAACATTTGCATTACATTCTAAATTTGCTCTGTTGTGCCCAGCACAGGGATATCCAGTACCAATTTTTAGGTAAAACCAAATTGAAGGCTTAAGAGTTTAGCAGCAATTCACAATGACCATTTTATTCACAATAACATTGCATAAGCCACTATCGATTAAATTATAGTCAAATTCGGTTAAGCGAAATTGTAAAATAACTAATACTTTGGTCCGCTTATGCGAGATTTACGATAAAAAGGAGTTTTTATAAGTGAAAATCGTTTCAGTTACATGAACTCACTTCCAAATTGCTCTGTAAAATGAAAATATAGCATTAGAAGTAAAAGATTTGTGATTTGTTTTAAATCTCAGATTCATTTTAAAAATTATATATAAAAATTATATATTGCCACGACATTTGAAAATAATAAATAGTGAATTATATTTCATTGAAATAAGCAGTCACTAAAAAGTTTTTCTTCACCAATAAATTAATAATTTTTTCTTTTTATATAAAATAGCTTATTTCTAACGAAAATATGTGTCAATTAATAGGAGGGTTTTTTTTAAGCGGATCTTCTTCTAAGCGAATGTTATTGCTTTGAAATTTATCAAAAATAATAAATAAGAATTTTTATTTTCAATTAAGCGATTTTTTCTATTAAACAGCGTGCTCTTATCCGAATTCGACTGTATATTCAATATAGTCAGCCAAAATATATTCAGGTGTTTAGATTTGTTTTACTGGAAATTTTTTAAAGTGAAAACTATGTTTGTTTGTTAGTTAAATTATTTATACACCCAGTTTTGAAATTCTCGATTTAAAGTAAAGACGCAAGCATAAAAATCAAATTTTAATTTTGAATCATTTTCCCACATTCAAGCAGTCTGTAATAATATTAAAATTGTATTTTAAGAAAAAAAAATATCCCTGTTTCAGAACCCATCTCTAGCACAGCCCCTAAAGTGCCTCCTGTTAGCGCAAGACCTTTAACAATGAAACAAAGCTCAAGCGTTTCTATTTTATGTCCAGCTCAAGGGTATCCGGCACCTAATTTTCGGTAAGCTTTATAACATAACAGGCAGTTTTCAAGAAATTTAAATTAATTTTGGAAAAAATTAATTTATTTTGTGTAAATTTGTTCTTATTTAGAACCCATTTCCAGTAGCCCGCCAAAAATCAATTCGCTAACCTACAAACCCAATGTGGTGGATTTGCACGAAAGCTCAGCTATATTATGTCCGGCTCAGGGTTATCCTAAGCCTAATTTTAGGTAGAAAAATTAATCAAATAAAATTTAATATATTGAATTTTGTATACAACATTCTGGCAGTTTTCTTATATGTATTTCAATATGTATTCTATATGTACATACTTATGTATGTCTCTTCTCATAAATATTAAAGTTCATGTTTACAGTTTTGGGTTAAACAATGTCAATGTTTTAACTAATGATGGTTATTTAAAATGACGTTGGTTAAACTATTATTATTAGTTAACAAATTATTGTGAATTTAGCCATTAATAAAAATTAAATTTTTTAATTTAGAGCCCGTTTCTAGCACTGCTCCCCGTATACCCTCTATAATGAGCAAACCTTTCGAATTAAAACAAAACTACGATATTTCTCTACTATGTCCAGCTCAAGGTTATCCCGCTCCAATTTTTAGGTAAAGTTACATTTCCTGCAATAAAATAAATTTCAATTAGCGGTTACAATTGTATGTATTTACTAGAAAGGGCAACACTGTTTGTTGGCTTGTCTTTTCATTCAGAGATGGTAAACGTTTTCATTTTAATTGCTTTGTTGTTTATTTTAAAATTAAATATAAATTTGGTAATATCCTTTGGGCAAGTTTCTTGCAAGAAATTTCGTAGCAGAAGTCTCTATATATTCTAAAAATTTATTTTATTTTCAAACAAAATTTTCAATAAGCAATTTTTTCTCACTCAGCGATGGATGTGTACTAGAGTGTAAAAAAGTATGTGTGGCACTCGAGGACTGCCGCGGTAAAGCTATTGCATAGCATTTTTTTATCAACTTATGCAATTATATTATTACGTTTTGTTTAATAACTCGGTTTTACAGATTATGTAGCCATTTAAAGCTCGATCGAATTATTTTGTACACTTTTGCTAATGGATCGGGTGTATATACATACATACGTGTATTTCATTATGTCACTGATGGTTTTTTAATTGTATGTTGTATAATCCGGTCTTAAATATACTTGCTTGTTACTTCACTATCCTAATAGGAGTTCGGTTTTAGCTAAATATAACAAAAACTCATGTTAAACAATATTCCAACATTCGCAGTCTTTAAAATCTTTTTTAAAAGCTCTTCATAGAACTTGAGTTCTCTTGTTCATAATTAAACTTACCTTCCGTTTTAGAACCTATTTCAAGCAGTCCACCTAAAACTCCATCTCTGCAACAGAAGCCCTTAGAACTCAAGCAAAATTTTAACATATCTTTATTATGTCCGGCTCAAGGTTATCCCGCTCCAATTTTTAGGTAAAGTTACATTTCCTGCAATAAAATAAATTTCAATTAGCGGTTACAATTGTATGTATTTACTAGAAAGGGCAACACTGTTTGTTGGCTTGTCTTTTCATTCAGAGATGGTAAACGTTTTCATTTTAATTGCTTCGTTGTTTATTTTAAAATTAAATATAAATTTGGTAATATCCTTTGGGCAAGTTTCTTGCAAGAAATTTCGTAGCAGAAGTCTCTATATATTCTGAAAATTTATTTTATTTTCAAACAAAATTTTCAATAAGCAATTTTTTATCTTTTATTATGGATCGAGTGTATAGAGTGTATTTCATTATGTCACTGATGGTTTTTTAATTGTATGTTGTATAATCCGGTCTTAAATATACTTGCTTCAGAATCCTAATAGGAGTTCTATTAACTCCTTTCAAGATTAATTAAAGCTCTACTGACTGGTTTTAGCTAAATATAACAAAAACTCATGTTAAACAATATTCCAACATTCGCAGTCTTTAAAATCTTTTTTAAAAGCTCTTCATAGAACTTGAGTTCTCTTGTTCATAATTAAACTTACCTTCTGTCTTAGAACCTATTTCAAGCAGTCCACCTAAAACTCCATCTCTGCAACAGAAGCCCTTAGAACTCAAGCAAAATTTTAACATATCTTTATTATGTCCGGCTCAAGGTTATCCAGCACCTATATTTAGGTAAGATTTGAAACTAAATTAAATCCATCAAAATAGAAAAATTCAAGTAGTTTTTATAAAGTTTTTGTTATACTAAGAGGTTTAAAAAGGCTGAAACGTTGATTATAGTTCTTGTATTTTGTTTTCATGTCTTTAGAACCGGTCGGTGGTAAATCACCCACTTTGCTATCTCACGACATAAAACATTCATGGATTGAACGCATGCAATCGTATAATTTGGCATTATTTTGTCCAGCTCAAGCTTATCCAGTACCAACATTCAGGTTAATACAAAATTTATTTGATAATTTTACGGTATTAAATACATTTTAAGCTTATTAATGTGGATATACAAATAAATTTTGAATTTCATAGAACCTGTCAGCGCTAAAGCTCCCACTTTGTCCGGTGACGTTAAATGGTCTGGTATTGAACGTAAAGGTGGCATTAGTTTTGCTATACTTTGCCCAGCTCAGGCATATCCAGTGCCAGTGTTTAGGTAGAGTTTATTAATTTACTTCACACGACCTGCAGTGCTACTGCTGGTTTACTTTTTATATGTGCCATTTTTTTCTTTCTAATTACTAAAGTCTGCAACTGGATATGAAACAAGTGATAAATAATATTTAGTTTTAAGTATTAAAATTAAGACGAAATAATAATTTGCCATTTAACATCTTTAAGTTGCGTGTGTTGACTGAAAGCTGCTTAGCTTTTCCATAATCTTTATTTTTATGAGAGTCTACTGTAATAACATAAAATAAAGAAAAAAAATTATTTTGAAAATCGTTTCCTAAATGATAAGAGTTTATGGAGGTGCAACTATTAAAAAAAATAGTATCGTTTTTTTAACAGCAAAAATAATGCTAGTTTTCCATTCCTGGCATGTAGTCATAATTGTATGTATGCATATGTATGTTCTAGCATACACATTATTTGGGCGTTTTTATTTGTTGCAAACATTCAACTTTGCCTGAGATAAACGACATAACTGTCGTTATTTAAAAATTTTACAACCAATAAATAATAAACAAGTTCTCATTTGAATAGTCAATGATTTTATATTATTTACATACAATTTCGGACATTCATTCATTCATTCCTTTTGTTAATTTGTATTTCCTACGCAAACTCTACAATTTAATAGTAAAATACACACATGCGATTGACATAAAATCAAGAACTGGTCCGTGTCTTTAATAATCAAATAGTACATAATAAAAGTACAACATACACCCAGTCATATTAAACGAAAAGTTAAAAATAAAACACGTTCGTCTTGACAGCTCGCTCCATGTTGTGGCTTACACCGGCAAAAACATAATAAACACTCACATGCTCAATCTCATGTAAATCCAGTTTCCATATGTTGTAGTTGTTTGGTTTATTAAACCAAACAAACTAAATTACAACAACAACACGCAGCGCAAATTGGCAAAGAAACAAATGCTTACATTGTAGGTATTCTCCCCAAACAACACAGATAATGAAGTTTCTTGAAGTTAGTGTGCGTCTTTATGGTGGGCAAAGAATCCCCTCGTTAATAACTCTTAACCAGTTACCCGGTATTGCTTTTGTTGTGCCAATTTATGAAGTAAACAAAGCTAAAGGAAGCAAATAATAGCGGTTATACTTGTTAACAGCTGCTTAAAGTTTGCTAGCTATCTCTGTTCACTATATATCAGCCATTCCATTTACTCTTGCATTAAGGCGCATGACGAGTAAGAGATAATTTCCCATAACAAATACCCCTCAAAATTAAAGACAACAATTTTTAGTTGTTATTGACTATTTCTCATTTTAATTTCGTGGTGGTGTAGTGTGTTGTATTTGTTTAATGTTTAGAATAGAGCGAACAAAACAAAATGTTATAAAAATTACTCAAATCTAACTCTCTTTCGCATGCCAGAGAATCTGGTTTTATGAATGAACTAAGCACGTTTTTGGGTCATGTTTACCAGAGATAATTATTGTTTGTACTTGAATAACCTGTACAAAGATATGACGTTCTTGTTGTACTAGTGTTGGTTTTTGCTTTGTTGCTGTATACTATATCACGTTAAGACAATAAATGGAAAGAGTTGTGATGGCAATTGGCTTATTTTCTTTACACTTTCTGCCATTCTGTTTTGGTTATTGTTTTATTAATTCAACCTCAGTGACTTGTTGCAATAAAATGTATGGATGTGAATATTTGTTTGTGTTTCGGTTTTTGCTTTTTATTGGTATCTTTGATATTTTTGCTACAATTTCTCGTGTCCTTATCTATGTATAGTTAACATTGACCTTTAACCCAGTAAAGGTAAAGTTGAAGGTTATGCATTATGTTGTTAATAAATTTAAGCGCTTTAATGACTTGAAGATAAGAACTAAATAACTTTAAAAGTGTAACAGGACAACTTCAGGCAGTTCTAATAACGAATAAATATACATATTTTAAGATATTTGTGGCGAACGCAGCAATTTGGTATATCAGTGTATAGACTCCTTAATTTTCTTTGTATTTATCCTGGCAACGCTGAAGCATTAGCCAGAACTGAATATACGTTAACGTTAATTTAACACTACGTACCACCACGAACATAACATTTACAGGGTGGCATCATTAGTATCACCCTATTGGGGAGTGTTGCAAATTTTATTGTGAATAATAATGAATCAATATTCCAACACCTCAAGAGCGCGAATAATTTACAAAAGACTTCAAAAAGAGGTCTGAAGTCCTCTCAATACATATATATATATATATATATGTATGTATATATAGATATAATGATACTTTTGATTTGTTGTTGCTCAGCCACTGCAACTATGCCTACATTAAATATGAATTTGTCACTAACCACGTACAGTGACAAAACTTTTTGATCCACTACCAAAAAAAACCCAAATTAAATTTGGTGGAGATAATACAACTTGTAAATGCATATACATACATATACATATACATACATATATTATATATAGAACTCGTTCGGCCTACATACATATGTGAAATTATTGCTCGGATGGTGCTTTTTAAAGAAAACAATTTTCAAGAATACAAATTTTAAAAATAGTGAAGCCCCAGCCCAGCGCCTGGTTTCACAAATTTTCGAGGTAGGTATTATATATGTACATATGTAGATGTTTTTTTACTCCGTGTTTATTTACTCCGTGTAATTATAGCAAATTTAATTAATTATTCTGTGTGTTTATTAAAATTCCAAATTGCTGCGTTCCACATTGAAGAGTGAATTGTTACAATGTTATATATTTCTTAGAAATTTCAATTTCAAAAATTACACATTTTAGAACCAATTGGTGCAAAAGCTCCGACATTTTCTTTGGAATACACTTCGATAGAAGTAAAAAAAGTTCAAGGTTCAAGTTTTGCTCTACTGTGTCAAGCTCAAGCATATCCGGTGCCAATAGTAAGGTAAACTATAACTATTTACAGTAGTCCCTGCTTAACAGAGCATGTTAAATATATCGATGGCTTAATATAGAAAGGTCGTATCTCAACTTTTAGCTACTTTACAGGTGAAGGAAAAAAACTCAATCAAATCTGAAAAAATAACATGTAAAAAATGAGTAGGAGCTTTTTTTTTTTAATTACTGTAAATCTGTTATTCGTCAACATAGGAAACTGAATTTTTTAAGGGAGGTCTATTTGAGTTTTGTCTACCAGAACATGTAAAAAAACGACATACGAACTTTCTATATTAAGCCATCGATATGTATATTGAGGCATTTAACTGGGTAATCATTTAAGTGTAAATTTTATAAATGCGTAACTGGTGGTTTTTGAAATTATGAGGTAAAAACTCATATGATTCGTGTCTATTTTTTCAACGTTGCTTACTTCTTTCTGTGACAGGCAGTGTAGCCAGGTGTGGGGATTTCTCCCCAAATTGGGGATTTTAGCTGGTTTTTGGGGACAGATTATCGTGGGGAGGGATTTGGGGATTTTTCATTTTCAGTTTACCTATTATCAATTTTGCTTTTTTTTTACCATTTTCTTTCATACATATATTTACATACACATATGTTTATGTATCTTGGCGTTTTTTTTTCTCCATATTTCGATTATTTCAAGGCGATGGTATTGAGGATGTTGGTTTTTATAACAATTTGTTCAAAATTTTTAAAACCAGAATTTATTGAATTCAATATTGCCAAAATGGATGTACTAATTGACGATAAGGAAAGTAATTTGGTTGTTGGTAAAATTGATGTTGGCATAGAATTTTCAAAGGAATTAGAAGCAAAAGGAGTTCAAACAAATTTTTTTTAGATTATTTAACTGTACTAGCGAAATAAATGCTTAAAATATTTACTGAGAGTATGGAAAATTTTTAGTTATGTATAAATTTACAACTCAAAAGCATAGAAAAAAAATAAATTTGATTCCGTGTATGGAATTTTAAAATATTCTATGGATTCAAAAGTTCCATTGAGCACATACGAATGCATTAACTTAAATAGATGTATGTAATGAAAGTAATAAAAAAATAGTTTTTTCTGATGCTTAATATACATATCGCACTCGTTCAACAATACTGTATTAACTCAAAATTTTTAAAATTTCGTTTTTTGCAAGAAATCGATGAACAGTGGTCATATCTATCCACTGTAAAAATTTTACACCATTTTCTCCACTCTTTCACCCAAAAAAATACAGTTGTATCTCTCTTTGTGATAGACGAATAGTATAAAAAAAACAGTTTTTTGTCTCTCCTGAACACTTTGAAGTTTTTGAGTTAATACAGTATTGTTGAACGGGTGCGATATATTTATTGGGGACAAAATTGGGGATTTCAAGTTTTAAAATAGGGATTTTTTGGGACAACACTCTTTAATTTGGGGACATTAGACAATATTTACCTGGCTACTCTGGTGACAGGTTAAGTAATTTTGTTACGTTATTTCTACTTATATTAATTAAATATTAAAAATGGGAAAATTTAATGGAGCATCGTAAAAACTTACTTATATTAGAAAAAGTGTTTCCACAATTCTATAGCGTAAACCTACGTAAAGGACAATGCTTTAATTTACAATGCGAGAGCTTGTGAACCGATTTAAATAGTGTACGCTTGCACTTTGTTCTGATTGAAATATACATAAGTGACTGCTTGAAATGCTAATTTACGGACGGATTTAAAATGTAAATTCTTTAATCTGTCGTAAGTACAAAATATAAACTTAAAATAAACTACATCGCGATTTAAACAGCTATGCGCATAGCTGCGGCGATTTTGTAATCTGTGCAATTCTGTTCTTGTATTAAAGTCACTTTTTTGTAGTATGTATGTATGTACATATGTATTTCTTTTTTTACAAATTCCAACATTCATGGTATAGTTTTTACAATCCAAATTTTGTTAATTATTGTAAAATATAAATTGGTGTTGTATTTTTTATAGAGCCCTTGGGCTCGAAAAAGCCTGCCTTTTCCAGTGAAGTACAAACATTTTCACATCATGCCGGGATTAATACGACTTTAGCTCTTACCTGTGAAGCTCAAGCATTTCCTGTGCCATATTTTAGGTAAAGTTTTTGAAAAAAAAAAAAAATAAAAATATACATCTTAGTTAATCGAATAAGCTAAAGTACTCGTATATTTTAGGATTAAAGTCATTTTGAAAATTTCCTATTGTTTTTAAAACATTTTTATTGTCAGTTTTGCAAATGAAATGTGTACTTTGGTTTGATATTTTGTGATAGTTTTGAATTATAAATGCTGGCCTATTAGTCCGTAGATTGTCGTTTCGAATCCGGGGGAAAACCCAGGGTGTTTTCTGCAGACAATCCAATTGCTTTGTTTAAAAAAAATTTCCATAACTTTCATGCAGTTTTCAATTGTATAAGATTTTTAAGATCTTTTAAAATATATATATTTTAAGTAAGTGAATACAACTTTGCCGATATAAATATATTTTGACGTAACTCTTTACGTTGTTAAATATTTGGAAATATTTTTTCCAAATATATTTTTGCTTTCCAAATTTTTTAATTTTACGGCAACACCAGTTTTTTTTCTCTGACGGATCCTGTAAATTAAAGAAAAACGACGTAAGGACTTACGTCAAACATTAACCTTCACCTTCACTAACTTCATATTTTCATAAATTTATTTAAACATGTAGAGCCGATGGGATCTAAACAGCCTGCTTTTCCTGGTGGCGTAAAGACATTTTCTTATGAAACGGCCATTAATTCTACCTTAGCTCTAACTTGTCAAGCTCAAGCTTTTCCAGTACCCTTTTTTAGGTACAATTAAATTTATGTAAATATTTTCTAAAATTTTAGTTAATTGTGACACATATTGGAACATTTTCCGGTGTAGTTCCTAAACTTAGGACTTGCTACGACTTTGTAGAGCCCAGCTTTATTCTAAAAAGAAAATCCTAACAAAACCCAAACATTTATAATTAAAAACAAAAAAATTAAAATTCACATTTCTTTTGAACAAACCTCGTATTCATTTGGGATGAAATTCTGCCACAATATTATTTTGCAAAATATTAAAGATCAATCGGTAAAAGCAACTCAGTTACTCTTAATTTATTTTATTTATTCCTATTCAAAATCGAGCTATGGCTATTAACATTAATAACCGGTTACTTTTTAAAGTCATCGATTATTTTTTTTGCCATTTTTTATTACCGTCATACCATATACTCTCCCAACGTTCAGGTATAGTTTTTGTAATTTGCTTAGGTTTTTGGTACAAAAATAATTTGTTTACTTTCAGAACCTTTGGGCTTTAAAGCTCCCTCATTTCCTAGCATTGCTTCTAGATTTACTGCTTATGTAGCTAGGAATGCTACCATCGCGTTGACTTGTGAAGCTCAAGCTTATCCGGTGCCATTTTTTAGGTGAATTTGAAAAGAAACCATACGGCTACTCTAAGAAAAAGCATACAGGATTACTAAAAAAATTTAATCGGTTACTTTTAGAAAGTAATGGGTTATATGTAAAATTTTAGAAATTAATTTTAAGTTCAATCTTCTCAAGTATAGTTGTTTTTAGGCGAACAAAAATTTACGATTATTTTCAAAATGTAATCGGTTACTTTTAGCAAGCAAGAGATTATTTTTGACAATTTAAAATAAATTTTTGCTATATTTTTTTAACAATATAAACATTTTAATCACGAAAAACTTAGAAACAAATCGAAGGCATAGAATTTAATAAAATATACGATCAAGCTCAAGTTGCAAAAGTTTAATCTCAACATTCAAGAAAACAATTAAAATATTTCAATAAATAAATGTAAAAGTTTTCTAAAATAATGGAATATTTTTAGAACCTCTGGGTGCTAAAGGTCCCGCATTTCCCAGCGTGGCATCTACATTTACAATTTTGGCACCAGGAAATCATACTTTAGGTCTAACTTGTGAAGCTCAAGCTTATCCTGTACCATATTTTAGGTAAAAATTACATAAAACTTACTGAAGAGGCTGTACAGCTTTTAGAATTTCAGGTTTTATTAATAAGATGGTGATTACACTAATCAACTGGTTCTGTATGTTTTAATATATGTATGTAAATATATATATTTTTTTAATTAAATTAAATTCAACTTCGAAAAATTTGTAATACTTTTTAGAACCTGTAGGCGCCAAAGCACCCACATTTTCTAGTGATTCCAAAGTTAGTATGTTTGTGCGTTCCATTAACTCCAGTTTTGCCTTACTGTGTCAAGCGCAAGCGTTTCCAGTACCAATCATAAGGTAAAAAAATAACGAATTCAATACAATTTTGTACTAAAAAGCTTTAGGGTTTCTAAAGGCAGTTTTCTTATAAAAGTTTTCGAAGATTTCTTTAATAATTGTTTGTATTTTATTAGAACCTGTTGGGGCTAAAGCACCAACTTTCAACACAGATTCCAATTCATTTTCCTATGTGCGAAGTATTGATCAAAGTTTTGCTTTACTTTGTCAAGCTCAAGCTTTTCCGGTGCCTGTAATAAGGTAAATAACTTTACAATAACATTCAGGCAGGTGTATTATAAATTTTTTCTCTCTCTCACTAAAGCTAATGTTAAGTTTTTTTTTCTTTTAAATAGAACCTGTTGGTGCCAAAGCGCCCACTTTTAATACCGTATCTAAAATTAGCAGTTTGTTAGGCAAAAGCTCCACTGAAGTTGTTTTACTGTGTCAAGCACAAGCTTTTCCCGTGCCATTTTTTAGGTAAAATTCTTAAAAGTATAACGAAATTCTTAAGAAATCAAAAACAATATCATTAAAATTTTAAAAATATATACTTTTAGTAAAAGCTTTAAGCTTAAATTTAGTCAAAGCTTGTAAGTTAAAAAATAATTATATATCTTTCACGGTCTGACAGTCGATAAAGCTTCTTTGAAACAACGAAGCTCATAATCAAAGCTTTTTTCAAACTAAATTTTTTGAAATTTACTGAAAATATTTCGAAAGTTTAGGTAACTTTTGGACACATACCGACAGACATCTCATGTTTTCCCAACATAATGGCAAATATTTTGTATTTTACAATTAAAATTATTGTTTTATTCCTTTTAATTCACTTTCTTATTAATAATATTTTTTAAGAACCCTTGGGTGCTAAAGCTCCTGCCTTTGCCTCACTCTCAAAGGGAAGCATATTTTGGCAAGCTCAAGAACAAGATATAGTTTTGCTATGTCCAGCTCAAGCTTATCCAGTACCAATTTATAGGTAATTATATGAGAAAATTAATGTAACAACATACAGGCAGTTTGACGAAATAATTAAATTTTTCGAGTAATTAAACTTAAAGCTTTTACTTGCAGAACCCCTAGGAGCCAAAGCTCCTGGATTTTCTTCTACGTCCAAGACAAGTTCATTTATTGAACATCAAGGTCAAGATCTAGTATTATTGTGTCAAGCTCAAGCCTATCCGGTGCCCATATTTAGGTGAATAAAAGAAAAAATAATTTCTAAACTGGCAGTTTTCAATAGTATGAAATATATAAATTTCTATATAAAACATGCATGTTTGAATTTTTTTATAGAACCTTTGGGTGCCAAAGCTCCTAACTTTCCTTCTGCCATGAAAAGCAGTACATTTTGGGAAGAACAAGGCAAAGATTTGGTTTTACTCTGCCAGGCTCAAGCATATCCCGTACCATTTTTTAGGTAAATTTTATTTGGTGAAAAAAAAACGAGGGGTCTACACTACCTACTGGTTTTTACATTTGATTACTCCTGGTTTTATTGATAAATTTAATTAAAAATGTTTTTCATTATTTATAGAGCCTATGGGTGCAAAAGCTCCTACATTTTCTAGTGATGTGGCCAGTTCCACTATCATACGTTTATATAATCAAAGCTTTGCTCTATTATGTCAAGCTCAAGTTTATCCCGTGCCTATAATAAGGTGAAGCTTTATTCTGCAGAAAACTAAAGTTGTTGCTTTAAGCTTTTAAAATTATTGTGTAAAATACATATTCTTATTTTTTTTGCTTGATTAATTTTTTGCAAACTTTTGTATTTTTCTAGAACCTGTTGGTGCTAAAGCTCCTACATTTTCTGGTGAATCGAAAAGTTTTACATTTGTCAAAGAAATTGGCCAAAGTTTTGCACTCCTCTGTCAAGCTCAAGCATTTCCAGTGCCAATAATCAGGTTAGTTTGCAGAATGCAATCTTTAGGCAGTTTGTTTTATATATTTTTTAAAACACAAACGGTAATTTTTTGAACTTCACTTAGAACCAATGGGCAGTGTTGCTCCCAAAATTGCTGCAAGAGGTAACCAAAAAAGCTCAAGATAGTTTAGCTATTTTATGTTTAGGTCAGGCAGTTTTCAATCAAATTAACCTTTAAGAGAATTGTTTCTTACGAAATATTAAACATTTTTAGAACCTATTGGTAGTGTTGCTCCCCGCGTTTCTGGTGATCGTTTGCAGGAACATACAATGAGTTTTAACGATAGCTTTGCCATATTGTGTCAAGCTCAAGCTTATCCTATGCCAGTTTTTAGGTAAATAAGTTTTCTAATTTTAATTAAGGATTTTTTTTTAAACTTTATAAAGCAATCAGGCAGTTTTCGTTAATCAGATTTTTTCTTTTAGAATAGAAACAAAATTTGTATGATATATTTTTCAGAACCTATGGGCCATGTAAAACCAAAAGTGACCACAAAAAGCATTGAATTCTCGGATGTGCCTTGTGGTGAAACATATGTAGGACACTGTCCTGGTCAGGCATATCCGGTGCCAGTTTATAGGTATAAATTTTAATAGTTTTTAAATAGAGCTGAGTGGAAATATTATAACTCCCAATATCGATAGAGATCTAATCTGCTACGAGTAAATACTTGGTTTTTTTCAAATCAATTTTATTAGGTTTCGTAGACAAGGTTCTCTTAATTTATTAGATTAACATGACCCTCATCGGGAATAAGAGGAATTTAATTGTTTCTCAAGAAAGAGGCAGAGTGAGGTACATATGTAGAGAGAGTAATTATAAAAAATTAATTGAAGTCTATTTCTTTTCAACGTTGTGGAGAAGGCCATCAACTGATTCCTGGAACTGCTCTCTAACTTCTTTAGGACATGACCTCTTGAAACAGCTTTCTTTATTTTCTTAGGCTTTCACATTCTTTCAGAAAAATTAATTTAAAAATGATCTTGAAGTCAAAATGAAATGCTGTGAGAAAACGAAATTCTCGTGTTAAATCGTATATATTTCCAAAATCAACAGCAGCTTATGATGGATGTTCGATGTTGAATGATTTTTTCTAATATAAGAAAAATTTTTTGATTTAATGTTTCTCACAATTTAAATTCATTTCAATTTGGCTTATTTTTTTAGTGTATGATAAAGAAAAAAACAAGAAACTATAGCATTTCATTACAAACACTTTCAAGATCATTTAAAAAATTTTTTTTCTTCATCATTTTCCAAAAAGTACTTACCACTATCCTTTTGTTTTTTTTTTTTAATTTCTTTTGCAGATGGTATAAATTTATTGAAGGCACAACCCGCAAACAGGCTGTTGTTTTAAATGATCGTGTTAAACAAGTATCCGGTACTTTGATCATTAAAGATGCTGTTGTTGATGATTCGGGCAAATATTTGTGTGTCGTTAACAATTCTGTTGGTGGTGAATCTGTTGAAACTGTTTTAACGGTTACCGCACCATTGTCAGCGAAAATTGATCCTCCAACGCAAACTGTTGACTTTGGACGACCCGCTGTTTTCACCTGCCAATATACCGGAAATCCCATTAAGACTATTAGCTGGTTGAAAGATGGCAAAGCCATTGACCATAGTGATCCTGTCTTACGTATCGAATCGGTTAAAAAAGAAGACAAAGGCATGTATCAGTGTTTTGTGCGCAATGATCAGGAATCCGCAGAAGCTAGTGCTGAATTAAAGTTGGGTGGCCGTTTTGATCCTCCCGTCATTAGACAAGCTTTTCAAGAAGAAACCATGGAGCCTGGACCAAGTGTATTCTTGAAGTGTGTGGCTGGCGGTAATCCTACTCCGGAAATTTCTTGGGAATTAGATGGCAAGAAGATTGCAAACAATGATCGTTATCAAGTTGGCCAATATGTGACAGTGAACGGTGATGTTGTGTCGTATTTGAATATTACCTCGGTGCATGCTAACGATGGTGGTCTCTATAAATGTATTGCCAAGAGTAAAGTTGGTGTAGCTGAACATTCGGCCAAGTTAAATGTTTATGGCTTACCCTACATAAGGCAGATGGAAAAGAAAGCTATTGTTGCTGGTGAAACATTGATTGTTACATGCCCTGTCGCCGGGTATCCAATTGATTCGATTGTGTGGGAAAGAGGTGAGGAAAGAATGTTTTTTCCCTGGGGATCAAAACAGAAATTTAACATAAACATTTTTAAAGAAGAGCGCAACATATTTTGTTAAGAATTTTAATGAAAACCTTAAATTTCTTTCTCCCTTAGATAATCGTGCCTTGCCCATTAATCGGAAACAAAAAGTCTTCCCTAATGGCACCTTAATTATTGAAAATGTTGAACGTAACTCAGATCAAGCAACTTACACTTGTGTAGCCAAAAATGTTGAAGGTTTCTCTGCACGTGGTTCCTTGGAAGTACAAGTTATGGGTAAGTTTTTCAAGTTTCCTTTTAAAGATCAACATTGCACTGTCAGGACAAATGTTGATCATGAATTTGATGAACAGAAGAACAAAAGAGAAGAGAAACTGCTAAGAAATGGCAAAAAAAAATATTAAAAACTTGCCTGCATATTTAAGATAATTTTACTAAAAAATTATGTAAAACCCATTAAAAAAATTGGAATTAATTTTAAAGAAACTACATTTATAATAAAAGTGTTCTATTAGACCGCGATTTGTGCCAATTCTGGTGCCTTAATTTTGAATTTACTTCGTTTCTTTGAAAAGTCCTTTTTTAATGGGATTTATCTAAATTAAATGAGATTTGCTTAATATCCCGGTAAGGGCCTCTAAAGTCTGTCCGTTATCATGTCAGAATCAATCCGAAATTTCTTTAGCAGTTCTCTTCTTTCTATCAAAAACAAACTTAAAAATATCTATAGAGAGGGTTTTTAGAAAACAATCATCGTTGGTTGGTACATATGTTTTCACTCACCCGGTTTTCGTCGTGGTTTTTTTGTCTGCTATCAGATATATTTAATACTTTTCGAAACTGAATGATACAAATTCCTCTTGATAATGGAAATCAGATAGAAAAATCTGTTTAGTTTTTAATATTTTTTTATAGAAAATCTCTTTCCATAATCGCATGGAGATTGATATTTCAAATGTATTCGGAATTACGGGCCTGTAGAGAGATGTAAGAAACTTAAAATTTTCACTATCACTGCGTACAGATCATTACAATTTTCTATTAAATTTACTATTTGGGGATTTTTATACATGTTTAAATTAAACAAAAAAAAAATATTTTTTTTCATAAAAAGGTGGTACTAGAAGGGTTAAATATAATATTATTTTAAATGCTAACAACTTTTCTCACTCTTAAAAAGCTGATGAAAATTTAATCGAGGCGAGCTATTCTGTTCGGTAAAATTTTAAATTTATTTTTCTGATGTCATCTATCCTTTTTAACCCTTTTATTACCATCACTTTCAAAAATTAAAAAAAAATTTATTTATAATGCAATACAAAAATTACGTTAGTATTAATGCCAATTTTAATATAATTGTCAATTTTTTTTTGGTACTTTTGTGCTATTAGTACCGCCCCAAATAGTACCATTTGATTTTGGTTCCGATATTATTAACATGAACGATATGGTTTCGGCTACATGTACAATCAACAAGGGTGATACACCCTTGGATCTACATTGGACCACAGCTCCCGATCCAACATTGGGTGCAGGTCGTCTTATGACCAACGATGGTATACTTATAACAAAAACAACCCAGCGTATTAGTATGTTAAGCATAGAATCGGTACATGCCCGCCATCGGGCCAATTATACATGTGTGGCGCGTAATGCAGCAGGAGTGGCATATCATACGGCCGAGTTAAGGGTTAATGGTGATAATAAAAAACTTGAAAATTTCTTAGTCTAAAAAGAATTTTTAAATATTTTTGTAGATAATTTTAAGTTGGTATTTTCTGTATTAATTTCACCCCTTTTTTTTAAAAAAAGTATTGCCCCAAATCGTACCCTTTGACTTTGGTGAAGAAAGTATTAATGAATTGGACATGGTATCGGCTTCGTGTACCGTTAATAAGGGTGATTTGCCGGTTGATGTGGCCTGGCTGAAAAACGGCGGCCGTGTTTATACAAACGATGGTGTTGTAGTGGGAAAAATGAGTCAGCGCATGAGTGTTTTAAGCATCGAATCGGTAAGAGCCCGTCATGCTGGCAATTACACCTGTGTGGCCACCAATAATGCGGGTGTTACCAAACATTGGGCCATACTTAGAGTCAATGGTTAAGATTTAAACAATTTATTTCTTAAATGTTTTTTGTAAATTTTATTGCGAATTAAATTTTATTTGTGTTTATTTATTTATTGTATTTTCCTTGATTTGTTGATAACCTCCGTAGTTTTACCACAAATTGTGGCCTTTGATTTTGGTGAGGAGAGTGTTAATGAATTGGAAATGGTTTCTACATCGTGTACCGTTAATAAGGGCGATTTACCATTGGATATTTACTGGTTGAGAAATGACGGCCGCATCTATACCAACGATGGTTTGGTGGTCATGCGGAATAATCAACGTTTAAGTGTTTTGAGCATTGAATCGGTACGTGCTCGTCATGCTGGAAATTACACTTGTGTTGCTACAAACGGTGGCGGTGTTACAACATCTTCGGCTTTGTTAAGGGTTAATGGTTCGCAATGTATTTTCTTATCCATCTTTTTCTCTTTTTTTGTGTCTTAGATCCATTTTTTTTTAATTTTCTTAAATAATTTTGTCATTTCCTGGTATGTGAACATAATCCTCTACCCACTAGTTTTACCTCAAATTGTACCCTTTAACTTTGGTGAGGAAAGTATTAATGAGCTGGATATGGTTTCGGCCTATTGTACGGTGAACAAGGGCGACTTACCTATGGATATCTATTGGACTCGTAATGGCGGCCGTGTTTTCACCAATGATGGCATAATTGTTACCCGCAATAGCCAGCGCATAAGTGTTTTGAATATAGAATCGGTGCGTGCCCGCCATTCGGGAAATTATACTTGTGTGGCTACAAATAATGCTGGTGCCACTTTGCAGTGGGCCATGTTAGCAGTGAAGGGTTCGTCGCTGCTCAATTTGTTTACATGATTGTTTTAATAATTTGTTTTTCTTATTTTATTTCAAAATTAATTTTTATTATTGTTATATTCCAAAATTCCTAAAATCCTATGAAAATTCATTGTACACATAGTGAAAGAGGGCGTTTGCAAGAATTTGATTGTAAAAAAGAGTTATAGGAATAGACAGTAGTTCTATAATGTTTAAATTTTTTATAAAGAATACTTCAAATGTCACATTACTCAAGATTACTGTTAGTGCGGAAAAAAAAACAACTGCATGAAGGGTCAGGGTTTTCCCAAAATCTAGGATCACAAACTGATGGGAGCACCTAATCAAACGATGAGATCACCTACTCCCAAAGAAAGTGCATTTTATTCATAGCCAACTCAGTTTCGCGATTATATCGAGCTCCTCCTAAAACCATCACTGCAGAAGCATTTTCGATGCAATCATCATAGCGACATGACTGTAAGGTGGAATTGACGTATTCAATTCGCTTGCCGTTTCTTTATCAAATTAAAAATAAATGATAAGTGGCTGAAAGTAAGTTAGCAATGATGTTGTATTAGTCCAGATGTTAGCGGTTCGATTTCGGTGTTTTCTACGGTTACGCTAATTGCGTAACCATGTGGCACTGCCATATACCGATAGTTCACGATCCGCCATACCTGATAGGTACCAATGCTAAGCTATGAGTCTAGCCGTTTGTTGTTCGATCCCACTTAAAGAATATGAATGCTTTGCATAGGCACGCTAATCGCTTCGCGGATTGTGTTTGTTTAAAAAATTTTTAATTTTCCGTTGTTCTTATTCCTTCGCCAGAACAAGGTCCCACTATACAGCTGCGGATGTGGACCATGAGCAACTGACATATGCCGTACTCATATTTTTAGTCTCCTTGGTGCTAATAGTTCGCTTTCGATCAATTGGTCAAACCCGAAATAAGTAACATAACGTATCTATTTACCAGTTTCCAGGGTACCAGCTTTTGCAATTCCCTCTAACTGGTGGTACCGGTTAGTCCTGAGATATTAGGATAACAATAACATAGATGGTTTTAAATCATGGAAAAACCCATTTCCTGGAATATTTCGTGTCTAGAGATGAAAAATTAAGGGACATTATGATGCGTGGTAGATTAAACGGTTCTTCTGGTTTCATTTACAACACTTTTAGAGGAGGCCTACAAGGATAAACCACAAAACCTATCGTGCTGGTTTTGCTACAACCAACAAAATCTTTGCCGAGACGCTGTTTTTTTTTTTTTTTTTTTTTTTTTTTTTGAGTGAAAGTGAAGTTGAATTTCTGGATAGTATAGAACAGTAGACATTGTTAGTGGCTATACACGTTTCCTAAATTTTAATTCCGTTCCACTTCATCAATTTTACTTATCGTGAATGTTGTTGTTGTGAATCCACACATGTCCTGTGGAACTGTAAAACACACGGATCAAAAGTTTTTCGAATTGGTTAAGGAGTTGTCGTTTAAAGGATGGACTTTATCCTCTGGATTCAATGAAGTTTTTTTTGGACGGACATTTCTCTATAAGTATGTGTGCAAGAGAAAAAAGCAATACTTTCGATTACAAAGGTTCATGCTATTGGCATGAATTGCACATGGAATATTCTCATGTCTAAGCACTACAAAAGGTATTAATTTTTGGTTACCGATCTAAATCACTAATGTGCAGGACCCTTTTTAACAGCAACTGATTTAAATGTTTTTTTTTTTTTTTTTTTGAAAGAAAATTCGAAATAATAATTAATATTTCCTGAATTATTCATAATATTGGCTCAATATGTTTTTATATTCTCCCACAACGTCAGTACCACCGCAAATTGTGCCTTTTAGTTTTGGAGATGAGCCAGTAAATACTAGAGAAAGTGCCGGTGTTCAATGTATGATACAAAAAGGTGATACACCCATTAACATCAAATGGACTCTTAACGCTAGACCTCTAATTAACAATGAAGAAGGTATAACAATAATGAAATTGTCAGCGAAATCGAGTGTCCTAAATATTGCGAGTGTGGCAGAAAATCATAGAGGTCTCTTCAAATGTATAGCGGAAAACAAAGCCGGATCAGTTTTTTATGCTTCCGAATTAAATGTGAATGGTAGCGGAAAAAAAAACCAAATTACTTTTAATGTGATTTTTATATTAAAAATTTCTTTTTTATTTATTAAATTATTATTCCACATCCTAAATGTTTTATAAATTCTTAGTTCCTCCCCAGATAATGCCTTTCTTTTTTGCTGATGAGCCCATGAATGTGGGCGATATGTTTGGGGCCCAGTGTATGGTTAGTAAGGGTGATTTGCCTCTCAATATCTATTGGACTTTAAATTCTCAACCCATAGTAAATGATGAAGAAGGATTCACTTTAATGCGCATGAATCCTCGTACAAGTTCGTTGAATATAAATGCCTTAGAGGGCAAACATCGAGGTGTTTATCAGTGTATAGCAAATAATAAAGCTGGCTTTATTTCATATTCAGCTGAATTACATGTTAATGGTTAGAACGGGCTTAACGCGTCTGTTTTTATATCTTTTAGAATTATTAATATTTTGTAAAGATTTTGTAGTTTATTTTGATTTCCCAGTGATCCCTTCTATTTGTGTTAGTTTTTTATTTAACTTTCCTTTTATTATAACCTGTAGTTCCTCCCCAAGTTTTACCCTTTAATTTCGGCGAAGAAGTTTATAATATGGGTGATTTGTTAAGCGTTAATTGTGTTGTGCTTAAGGGCGATCTTCCCTTACGCATTCACTGGACTTTAAATGCGGAACCCATAACTACGCGTGAAGATGGTTTTACGGTGGTGCAAATGAATGCTCGCACCAGCTATTTAAGTATAGATCCTTTAGAGGACAAACATAGAGGCACTTATCGTTGTGTAGCAGTAAATTTGGCAGGCTTAGCTGAATATGCTGCTGAATTGCAGGTTAATGGTGGGTGTTTGAGGAAAAAATATTAAATTTAATTTGGTTGCTTTTAATCTAACTCAAGGTTGATCTTGACAAAAAAATTAAACTATTAATACGACTTAAGCTTTTAACTAAAACTAAACTTCTCATCTTGAATCTCTTTCTTATTAACCGTGTCACTAATAATAATTAAAGTTTTGGTGGGATTTTTAAATTGCGGAATGAATTTTATAATTATTAAAATTTTATACAAAATAAAACAAATTGGTAATATTGCGGGTTTTTAAGTGCGAGATAAGAGATTAAGCTAAGGTTAATATCTTAATTTCCTGTTTGAGCTGAGGAACGAGTGATGTTTCCTAATTAACTTGATCGATTATATATAGTGTGTTTACCTGTCGTTAATGTAGTGACATTCCTAACTAATAATTTTCTCATCATAATTAGTTCCTCCCCAGATTGTTCCATTTTCTTTCGGCGATGAGCCCATGAATGTGGGTGATTGGTTTGGTGCTCAGTGTATGGTAGGTAAAGGCGATTTGCCAGTTGATATATACTGGACATTAAATTCTCAACCGATTATAAATGGTGATGAGGGTTTCACATTAATCCGAATGAATCCGCGTACAAGTTCCTTAAATATGAATTATTTAGAGGCCAAACACCGTGGGCTCTATCAGTGCATAGCAAATAATAAAGCTGGTGCTGCAACATATTCGACAGAGTTACATGTTAATGGTTAGCAGAGCTGGATAATCTTATTTAAATAATTAATTTAAATTATTATTTTATAAAAGTTAATTTTTCTTATACGTTTTTTTGCTGAACTGTTTTTTTTTACCTTTCCTCGAACACTACCTCCTAAGTTACTGTAGCTAACTGACACCAGTTTCATATTTTACAACTTTTGCTGATCAGCTCTAGATTCAGCTGAAAGACAAAGAAAAATCTGCGTAAACCTGCTGTGAATTGTCGTAATTTCTATGGGAAATTAAAAAATATATTTTGATTGTGTCAGCCACTCCAGCTGAAGATAATTTTCCTTTATTTAAAAAACAATATATTTTATACTCACGAACAAATTCATTTTTTAGCTGAATTGACACCGTAAATACAATTCCCCCATTTTTACATTAAAATAAGACTAAAAAAAAAACTAAATTTTTGGTTAATTAACTTTTATTTGCGGCTTTAGCTAAATAAAAATTTTTTAAATTTCTAGATGGAAAACGCATTAGAAAATATATGGTATGATAAATAATGTCTATTAACAGTAGCTGAATTAATGCTGTTTATTAGTTTTTCCAATTTCTATATGAAATTAAGTTAGAAAACTAGAATTGACTAAACCATTCTTAATTTTTCGTAGCTGAATTCAATATCAGCACGAGTTTTTCCAATATTAATGAAACTAGCAAATATATTTTGAGTTCACTTCTGTTTGCTGTAGCTGAATTGCAGCTGAACATTCATCTTCCTAATTTATTTGCGAAAATAAAGCTATTACTTTATATATATATTGGGTTTATTAAAATTTATTTGCTGCGGCTGAATTGTAGCTGAATACAAGTTTTTTCAAATTTTACATGAAAATGATATTAGAAAACATAATTTGAGGTAACAAACGTTTATATGGAGCGGCTAAATATCAATTCTCTGCTGATTTCTGATTGCAAATGAAGTCAGAAAATCTGACTGCGATAATTAACATTTATTTGCTGCAGCTGAATATTCAAATATCTTATTTTTGTGTGAAATTAAAGGTGAATCGGATATTTTGGGTTTATTATTCTATATTTACTGTGCTGAACATAAAATTTTCAGCTTGAAAAATAGTCCTCTAATATGTATATTGATTTGTATTTAGAAGCTGAATAGCAATTTCTTAGGCTTTTTCCTAATCATTTTATTATAAACCTTTAACCTTTTGAAAAGTACTTTTTACTATTTAACTAAATTAGCTGATATCCAGCTGAATATAATCGTTACACCGATATTGATGTTGATAGCATAAGAAAATGCACAAGAAATAGTGATTAAATTTCTATATATGAAAGCTGAATATGTGTTAAAACAAAATTATTTAAAGTAATTATTTTTACCTGCAGTCGCTCCTCAAATAAGTCCCTTTGATTTTGGTGAAGAGGCTTTGAACCGCGGTGAAATCGCCAGCGTTACCTGTATGGTGCCCAAAGGTGATTTACCCCTGGATATTTATTGGACTCTTAATTCGGCATTAATCGTTAACGGCGAAAATGGTTTTAATCTTTTTAAAATGAACAAAAGAACCAGTTCACTGAACATAGACTCTTTGGAAGGTTTTCATCGTGGCACATACAAATGTATAGCGAACAATTCAGCTGGTTATGCTGAACACGTAACCGTACTGGATGTTAATGGTTATTAACGTTTTATTTCTTATTGTATTATTTTATTGTTGTAGATTAGTGGTTCTATTTTCATATTACTCGTATTATATTGTTCTGTTTTAATTCCCTTCCCTACATAAATTATTCCTCTACAGATTCCTCCTTCCACTCCTACTGAAAATGCGTTTGTAATTTCCTTTCTTTGTTGTTAAGGGTCTTTATCATTTTGATTTTATAGTATACTGTAAAAAGTATAGTTTTGGAAATTTTTGTGTTTTCAGATTCATATTGGCAGGGCAGAAAACTCATGAAATTTCGCTGAACTTTTGCTGAATGTAAAAGCCTTTTTAGATACACAAAGTTTGGTTTGCAAATACTTAAATCAGCTGGGAGAAAGACAGGGAGGAGAATATTTTGTTTCTGTCTTTCTCATAGCCGAATTAGACGTTGCAAAGTTTACTTTACATGTCTAAAAGAGGTCTAACTATTTGTAGCTAAATGATGAAATTTTCTTAACCCTGGAAGAACAATATAATAATTATATCTGAGCTCTCATGTTGTGTATTTGGAAAACTTATATCACTGAATTTAGTTTAATTTTACTTTTACTACCTGAATGATTTAAATTATTACTTTTCACATAACCTAACTTTAGTACCGCCTCAAATCAGTCCTTTTGATTTTGGTGAAGAGGCTTTAAACCGCGGTGAAGTGACAAGTATTCCTTGTATTGTCACTAAGGGAGATTTACCTTTGGATATATATTGGACTCTTAATTCAGCCTTAATAGTGAATGGTGAAAATGGCTTTAATCTATTTAAAATGAACAAAAGAACCAGTTCTCTAAACATAGATTCGTTAGAGGCTCATCATCGCGGCACATACAAGTGCATAGCGAACAATTCAGCTGGTTATGCTGAGCATGTTGCTGTTTTAGAAGTTAATGGTTAAGAAATTAGTACAAGTTTGTATTGTTTTTTTATTTTTAAATTTTACTTCTTTGGTTTTTTTTTTTTTGATATCCCTTTCCTAACTCAACTCTAGCAGTTTCGTATAAGCTGAAGAGAAATTATGCCATATTAAAAAAAAATTAAGGGAAGCAGTTGAAAAAATTTAAATAAATTTTATTTTAATGTAGAATTTTAAAATTTACAATTACTTTTATTCAATAACGAATTTTTATTCGTTTCATTGGTTAAAATCTTTCTGTGTTAGTTCCTCCTCAAATTAGTCCTTTTGATTTTGGCGAGGAGACCCTAAATCGTGGTGAGGTTACAAGTGTTAACTGCATTGTAACCAAGGGTGATTTACCCATGGACATTTATTGGACCCTAAACTCAGCGCTGATTGTCAATGGTGAAAACGGTTTTAATCTGTTTAAGATGAACAAAAGAACAAGTTCTTTAAGCATTGATTCTTTGGAAGCAAATCATCGTGGCACTTATAAATGTATTGCCAACAATTCGGCTGGATATGCAGAGCATGTGACTGTATTGGAAGTTAATGGTTAATTACGGTTATTAAATATTGATTTAATTTTTAAGTTTGATTGTAGTTGCTTTATAGTTTTTTTATATATTTCATGTTTTGTTTTCCTTTTGACCTTTAACCCTTTAACAAACAAATCTTTAAAGAAATATGAGCTGAGTGCATTATTATGTGCTGATGTATTATATGTTTGTAAAATGTGAAAAGTTCTTCAAGTAAATAAGTGATTTCTTTAATAAATTTGGTCTCAAAGAAAACTACATGTGCCATGAAATGTGATAAAAACAATTTAGGTGAATAGGTTATGCAAGTGTTTGGCAACATTTTTGTTGCCAGCTGCTTTTGCGCATTTAAATGGGAGCAGTTCTTTATTGCGTGCGCATTTAGAAGAAACTACTGTATAAAAAATATATGGATTTGTTTTGTATTGAACGTTACTCTTTTTTAGCTTAAATTTGTTTGCAATCTTGAATACTCGTACATTCAAATTGATTTAAAAATAATATCGTTCACTTTTATTATAATTTCGTTAAATATTTTAAATTAAAAATAAATAATATTTTGTGTATTGAACGTTACACTTTATTAGCAATAATTTAAACAAAGCTGAAAGAAAAATACGAAAAGATTTCAAATTGGAAAAAATATTATTAATTCCCTCAGGTTTTTTTTGTATTGAACATTACAAAATATCAATAAATTGATAAAAATTTCAAGTTGAGCAATCAGCTGCACGGTCAACAGACATTCTGACCTGCTAAAATATATTAAACGCGTAGCTGAATTGGTTTTGTAATCTGCTGAATGAAATTTATTTAGGTTGAACTATTTCTTAAATAGACAAATTTTAATTTTTATAAAAATTTTTTTTTTACAAAGATATTGTTTCGCAGTGAGTGATTTCCATAAAAATTTTACACTCAAATCATTAGTTCGTCTTAAGTAAACCGCGCCTCAAAATTTAAATTTTGCAGAATGGCGATTAATTTTTACACAACTTTTTGTTAACAAACTAAAAAATTAAAATTGTTTTATTAATAGTGCCTCCTCAAATAAGCCCCTTTGGCTTTGGTGAGGAACCCTTAAATCGCGGCGAAGTGGCCAGTGTTGTTTGTGTAGTACCCAAAGGTGATTTACCTTTAGACATCTATTGGACTCTAAATTCTGCTTTAATTGTTAACGGAGAACATGGATTTAATATTTTTAAAATGAATAAACGCACGAGTTCTTTAAATATTGATGCCTTGGAGGCATTTCATCGTGGCACATATAAATGCATTGCGAATAATTCAGCTGGGTATACTGAATATGTAACCGTTTTGGAAGTTAATGGTTAATATTATATTAATGTTATTAAATCTAGTGATTAAATTAGTTGCTGTTATATTCTTTAACCGCATTTAAGTTTTATAGTAAAACCCCGATTTTTTGGTTTTTTTTTTTTTTGGTTATCCCAAAGTACCTCCTCAAATACAAGCGTTTAATTTTGGTGATGATATTGCCAATACTGGTGAAATGGCTGGTGTATTATGTATGGTTACCAAAGGTGATTTACCTTTGGAAATACGTTGGACTCTAAATTCAGCTCCTGTCATAACAGGAGAACATGGATTTTCCTTATCGCGCATGAATGCTCGAACTAGTTCTTTAAATATCGATTCTTTGGCTGCTCATCATCGTGGCATATACAAATGTATAGCTTCGAATAAAGCTGGCTTTGATGAGTATATAGCTGAATTACAGGTCAATGGTTGGTCAACCATTATTAATTATTTAATTATTGTTAAGTGATATTTTCCCCCTCCCTTTTAAGTTTCTTTCATTATTTCTTATAATTTCTTTTTTGAAACCCTTTAGTGCCTCCCCAAGTGTTACCGTTTAGTTTTGGCGAGGTTGCTGCCGATGTGGGTGAAATTGCTAGTGCCAATTGTGTGGTGCCTAAAGGTGATTTACCTTTAGAAATTCGATGGTCTCTTAATTCAGCACCCATCATTAATGATGAAAATAATTTTAGCATTGTGCGCTTAAATAAACGTACCAGTTCTTTGAATATTGATTCCTTAACGGCATTTCATCGTGGTATTTATAAATGCATAGCTTCTAATAAGGCTGGCACTAGTGAATATATTGCTGAATTACAGGTTAATGGTTGGTCGGATTTTCTTTAAAACACATATTAATCATTTTATAAAACCAACTTTTGCTTGTATTCGATTCTTATTTGCCACAAATTTTAATTTTTTATTTCTGTGCACATTTATTGAATTATGCTGAAAATACATACAACTGGTGCTGAATTAGGCTGCTTTAAAGTGTGGCAATAATATGTTGAGTTGTTTTTTTTTTATTATAAATATTTTTCTATTTAATACCTGCACTAGCTGAGGGCATTAAACAATAGAAATTTTTTTGGAAAATTATATACTTTTAATAATAATTAAACGAAACTAATGTGCTGAATAAAACTTTAGGCAGCTGAATTGTGTGTACTCGTTAAAAACATGATAAAAACTTTTATAATAGATATATTCAGCTTAGCTGAATTCCAATATTACTTCATTTACATCGCATTTACATATTTTCATTTTTAAAGTACCTCCTCAAATACAAGCCTTTAGTTTTGGTGACGAAATATCTAAAACTAACGAAATAGCAGGTGCTTTTTGTATGGTTACCAAGGGTGATTTACCCTTAGAAATACGTTGGACTCTTAATTCAGCTCCTGTCATAACAGGAGAACATGGATTTTCCTTATCGCGCATGAATGCTCGAACTAGTTCTTTAAATATCGATTCTTTGGCAGCTCATCATCGTGGCATATACAAATGTATAGCTTCGAATAAAGCAGGATCTGACGAATATGTTGCTGAATTACAGGTTAATGGTTCGTTAGCTGATCGTACTATTAATTATTCACTAATTTTTAAAGGCAAAATTATCTTTAGATTTTATATTTCTTTCATTATTTTTTTTATAATTTTCTTGAACCTCTTTAGTGCCTCCCCAAGTGTTACCTTTTATTTTCGGCGAAGATGCTGCCGATGTAGGTGAAATCGCTAGCGCTACTTGTGTGGTTCCTAAAGGTGATTTACCTTTAGAAATTCGTTGGTCTCTTAATTCAGCACCCATCATTAATGATGAAAATAATTTTAGCGTTCTTCGCTTAAATAAACGTACCAGTTCTTTGAATATTGATTCCTTGACGGCCTTTCATCGTGGTATTTACAAATGTATAGCTTCGAATAAGGCTGGCACTAGTGAATATGTTGCTGAATTACAGGTTAATGGTTGGTGGAATTTCTTACAAAAAAAAAATCGCTTTGCTTGTATTGTATTTTTTATTTGCTAATATTATGTTTATAATTTGTGTGCACATTTATAAAACTCCGCTGAAAGTCTCTGGTGCTAAATTGTGTCTTTTTATCAAAGTGTGACAAATGTTGAGCTGTTTTCTGAGGAGTAGGCGCAAAAAAAAATTTTACTTTTGACAAAAATCTTTAGTTAGGTTATAAAAATGCAATACAACTTTGCTGAATAAGATGTTTTATTAGCTGAATAGACCCAATGTTTATATTTTTAGATATAATATAGAAAATTATATTGAATAAACCCATGCTGAATGATATTTTATATAGCTGAATTGCAAAAAAAATAATAATAGCTAAAAAATACCAACTGCTTGAATAAATGTTTGCTGAATACAATTTCGAGTAAATACACAGGGTAAATAGATAATCCAAAAAAGTCCAATATAATAATTTTCAGCATGCAAGAACTCACATGATTTTGGAAAGAAATATCAGTTATTCATATAAGAATTAATATTTTATAATTTTAAAAGTTTTTTATATATAAAAATATACGAATTCAGCTAAGCTGAATAATTATAATTCTCATACAATTATTTGATCTTAGTACCACCCCAAGTTATGCCATTTGTTTTTGGCGATGAGCCCTCTAATTATGGCGACAGTACTGCCGTTCAGTGTATGGTCTTTAAAGGTGATTTGCCACTACAATTACACTGGACTTTAAATGGTCAGCCGATAACAAATGAACATTCAGGCATAAGGATTATTAAAATGTCACCAAAATTAAGTTCTTTAAGTATTGATGCGATTAATGGTCAACACCGTGGCTTATTTAAATGTATTGCCACAAATGCAGCCGGAAGTGCGGAACATATGGCAGAATTAATTGTTAATGGTAAAGTGAGCGAAAGATAGAGAGACATATAGAGCGTAATCTGATTTTATACGTATAGTTTAGTATATTAAAATAATTTTATAAGATTTTGTTAATACATATATTTTTAATCCTTGAACCATTATCCTTATTAGACGAAAATTTTTTTTCGATAAATGACGGACAGACAGACGGTGTGCTGAATATGATTTATGTGTCTACAATTAAGTTGCCGCAAAGTTGAATGATAGACCTGGTTCATGCAGGTCAAATTTTCTTGATCCGGGCTGAATTCAGCTGGGAGAGAGACAGAGGCATTGTGTACTCCATTCTCTGCTTTTCTCCCACCTGAATTAAAGCTTGGCTTGTATAAACCTGTTGAGCTGGGGCTTGCTGAATTTTCAAAGGAATCACATTCATTAAAAACAGCTGAATATAAAATATGTAATATCCAAAACTCAGCTGGATAAGTAATTCAGCCAGCTGAATTAAAACGAATATACGATATGAGTGTTGTAAATTAAAAAAAAAAATATTTGTAAAAAAATATTTGCGGAAATTAAAAAAAAATCGGAATTATTCTCATGATTTTAGCTGAATAAAACTTGGAAAAGCTGAATATATGTATGCTGGTTAGGTGTAATAATATTCTTCTTTTATTTACTTTAAATCGACTGTAGTACCTCCTCAAATTAAGCCATTTTCTTTTGGTGATGAGGCCTCCAACTCCGGTGACTCGGTGGGTATACAATGTTCCGTTTCTAAGGGTGATTTGCCCATCACAATCGAATGGTCGCTTAACAATCAAATATTAAGCAGTGGTGATGCGGAGATAATAATCGGTCGTATGTCTTCTAAATCCAGCACTTTAAATATTGATTATATAACAGCGGATCATCGGGGCATGTACATTTGTAGGGCGAGAAATGTAGCGGGCGAAAGCTCTTATCAAGCAGAGCTTAAAGTTAATGGTTATAAAAATAATATATTTTATTTTTGGGAAAATTATTTTTCATTATGTATTTTGTTGGTGTATTCTTTTATCATCAAATATTGCTTTTTTTTTTCCTTCAATTCTCCTTAAAGTCCTGCCCTCCATACATCCCTTTAGCTTTGACAATGAAGCCAATGAAGGCGATAGCGTGCAATTAACGTGTCATGTGGCCAAAGGAGATTTGCCCTTAAAAATCCGTTGGCTTCACAATGATTTACCTTTGTTCTCGCATCTGGGTGTTTTAACAAGTAAAATTGGTGATCGCATAAGCTTACTGACCATTGAATCGGTAAAGGCTGCTAATGTTGGAAATTATATGTGTATGGCCAACAATAGAGCGGGCCAGAGTTCGTTTACCTCTGAATTGTTTATAAATGGTGATTAAGTTTAAGTTATAAAAAACAAAATATATGTATATATCTTCGTATCTTGTGTTTTTATTTCTTTCGCCCTTTCCGTTTTATTTTATTATCCTACACAAATACACTGAAAGAATTGTAAATTGAAAATTATGGATTTTGGCTGTATTAAAATAAAAGAATGAAAATTCTAAAAATATTTCAAGTTTTTAATGTAGATATTCTCAAACAATTTAGTTTTACCTCAAATTATACCCTTTTCCTATGATGACATCATTAATACTGGCGACTCGGTGGATTTGTTTTGTCAAATACAAAAGGGTGATCGTCCCATTACAATTCATTGGAGTTTTGAACGAAATTCTGATGATTTGCGTTTTGGCATCGAACAACCCGTTATGCGCACAAATCGCATCAGCAGTAAATCTAGCATACTCTCGATACCGAATGCTACTCCTGCTCATACCGGAACGTATACATGTACAGTCAGTAATAAAGCTGGTTATACCACCTACAGTACAAATTTAACAGTTAATGGTATACATATATGTAACACAACTACTATAATAGAAACAAACTGAATGAGAATTTTTACATGCTTAATACTATAACTAAGAAGCTTTGTGTTCTATTAATAGTGTGCGTTTTTTTTCTCTGTGCTAATCAAAACTAATCAAAACTCTCTCATTTACATTTATTACTCGTAATTAACAGTATCTGCTCTCATATTTTTTAACATTTCTTCTCTTCACACTCTATGTTATCATTTATCATTTGACATTTAATTTAGTACCGCCACGCATAACACCTTTTCAGTTTGGTGAAGAACCATTGAATTTCGGTGAACCAGCTTCTTTGCAATGTACCATATCGGGTGGTGATTGGCCCATAAGTGTTGAATGGTTTCTTAATGATTATCATATACCGGCCCATTTGGAAATCGCTACATCGAAATTTACACGCCACACTCATGTTTTGGGTATTGAAAGTGTTACGGGAAATCATGCAGGAAATTATACTTGTGTGGCAAAAAATGAAGCTGGAAAGGCGTCATATACAGCTGCTTTAATTGTGAATGGTGTGAAGAATATTTAAAAACAAAAAAAAATTATAATTTAGTTTTTAATTTTTATTTTATTTAAGTTCCACTTGCTCCTGCTGCACTCAAGCTTTATACACTCGATCAAATAAAAATTAATTTGAAAGTCTCTTATAGAATTTTTCGAAATTAGTTCAAGACATTCGATTTCAAGAATTGAATATTTGTGAAATATTTATTGGTTGCGATCTAATGGCAAGTTTGCTGAAGTAATTAGCACGTTGATTACAAAGCAATCTATGACTTAGGACACGGGTTATATCTTTGGTCATCTCAATTCAATCAACATCATAATTTTTTCGGCAAGACCACGTTTTGTGATAGATCTTATGATCACATTAATTAACCAATTTTAAAAAAACTTATACAAAATTAAAAATATATGTTCTTAGAAGGAAACGACATATTGTGAGTTAATGTCGGTTTAGTATTTCAGGAGCTAAAAGCGTTGCTACTAAAGCTATGTACAGACGATTGGCAGATCTTACAATATTGTAAGATATGTCAATATGCTGACAACGTACTGACAATGAAAAATTGTTACCAAAAGGTAAATTGTAAGCTCAGACGATTGTAAGAAAACCTTACAATTTCATTGTCACACAATTGTCAAACAATAAATTTATCTGCCAACAAAAATTGTCAGTTTACACGGTTGTCATCTTGTTGTGTGGAAAAATTGCCAGATGCGTTGTTAAGCTTTGTCAGAACTGTCAAATCCAATAGTATATATGGACAGCATTGCCAACAGAAAAATTATCTTACAATGGTGCCTTTGTCAGATGCATTAATTTAAACACATCTGCCAATAAAACAAGAGCTTACAATGTCTGACAATTATCTGATAATGGCAAAGTAGAGTGTTCTCGCGAATGTCAGATGTCTGACAATATTATTGTCTTACAATGAACTGACAATGCTTTTTCTTGCAACGTTGCAACACAAAAATTGTAAGTTTAGACGGTTGTGAGACATTTTCTGAACATTTTTCTGACAATATTGTAAGATCTGCCAATCGTCTGTACATAGCTTAATACATGTACACTTATTACTCATGCATAAGTTTTTCTTCAACTGGATTTGCAAAATGAGTAACAATAATAAGAACTATATTTTGTGAGGAAATTATAGGAATTATATGCGTAATTCATGCAAACTTACCAAATTATCTTTGTAGCTGTTGATGTTGTTATATAACATTTTTTTAGCGTTTGGATAATGTCTTTATGAACATTAAAAAATATTTACATCTAGAATATGGTCGATTATGTCGACCGTTTGTCATATTAGTTGTATTAAATCTTTAAATGGTCACTAAAAATTTTTGTTAAAAATGTGTGGTTTTTAAGAGGGATTTTGTTAATCTATATGCTGCATTTCGTTGCATGCTAATGTCAGCTCATCAAAAGTAAATTTTTGTAAATTTTTAAAAACTAAAATATGAAAAAAAGGACTTCTTAGAATTTTTTCAATTCTTCTGCAAACTGTTTACTGACATCTTCATTCTACTGATTTGTGTGTCTATAGTAAGGAAACTATTGATTTAAAGAGGGAATTCACCCAAAAAAATTTCTTTTTCAACATAATAATTTTTTTTAATAAATTTAATTTTTATGTATAAAGTTTCACCCAAAATCGCGCCGTTTGATTTTGGTGAAGAATCTTTAAACTATGGCGAACCAGCCTCGATACAATGCACCATCCTGGGTGGTGATTTACCCATAAATGTGACCTGGTTATTAAATGGCAAGGCCATAGACAGCTTCCATGATATATCATTGGCGCGTATTGGTAAAAGAGTTAATGTCTTGACCATAGAATCGGTGGCCGCACATCATGCTGGCAATTATTCGTGTCGCGCTCAAAACAAGGCAGGGCTTACTGAGCATTATGCTCGGTTAATTGTAAATGGTTTGTTTATAATTTAATATGAAAATTTTAATTTGTTTTTTCTTTTCTTTTCTCTTATTTTACTTTATTTCCTTGTGTCTTGCAACCAATCCCCCTTTTTGTTTTGTACATACATATGTATGTATGTTTTGTATGTATGTATGTATGTATATGTACAAAGTTCCTCCCAAAATTACCCCATTTTCATTTGGTGATGAGCCCTTAAATTTTGGTGAGCCCGTATCGGTACATTGTACAATATCTGGTGGTGATTTGCCAGTTTCGGTTATGTGGACTCTCAATAGACATCCTTTAATGCCGGACTTGGAAATTTTAACTGAAAAGCGTGGCAAACGTATAAATAGTTTAATGATTGATGCCATAGAAGCCAAACATGCTGGTATTTTTACATGTATTGCTAACAATGCAGCTGGAAAAAGTGAACATTCAGCTGAATTGGTGGTAAATGGTTAGTTATGAGTTGATTTCGAAGATACCTATTTTTTTTTTTTTTTTTTTTTGTTGTAAACTTTATATTATCTTGACCTATTTCCCCTTATTTAAATAACCTAAAATATCCTAATGCGCTTGATCGGTAATTCGAATTTATTATTGAACGGATTTTTCTTCTTCTTAAAGTGCTGAGGTGTGTTCTACGTATGCATATGTAAAAAAAATATGTATTTTCCTTTATTTTGCTGAATATATATCTGTAATGATGATCAGTTTGTTTGATTTTTAGTCCCGCCAAAAATTAATTATTTCTCCTTTGGCAACGATGAACCGATGAGTTACGGCGAATTCATCAATGTTCAATGTATTATATCGGGTGGAGATTTGCCCGTTAATATCTCATGGATTTTAAATGATAAACCATTCGAAGATTATTTAGAAATTTACACCACTAAACGGGGTAAACGTATCAATGAATTAACCATAGAATCGGTGGCAGGAAAACATGCTGGAAATTATTCTTGTATAGCGGAAAATAAGGCTGGTCGTGTTAATTATACAGCTGAATTGAAAGTTAATGGTGTGTGATGGTGTTCGTAGTTATAAATAAAATAAATCTTCATTTAGTTTCTGTTATGATTTTTGTTGCTTATGATTTTCAAAAATTTCCCAAATATCCCAATCTGTAAAAAAAATATTGAAACTAAATACGTACGATTGAATTTAAATATTTAGTGGAATTAAACCTGTTAAATATATTCTTTGAAGAATACCCTTTAGGCAAAAGAAATTTTTGTAATAAATTTTGTTTAAGAATACGTTTTCACAAAATTCGTTACAAGTACTTTAAAAAAAAAATTCATTTAAAGAAAATTTTTGTTGAAAAAAGTACCTATTGAGTTTAGTACCTCTACAAAAAACCAGTTTTATAAAATGTACCTGTGAAAGAAAGCATTTTTGATAATTTACGCATCTCTTAAAAATCTCTTATTTTTGAAATATTTTGAAAAGAAGATTAAATATCGAAAGCTGTACATTTCGAATAAATAATTTTTGAAAAGGTATCTTTAAATGAAAACTAAATTTAAAAAAATGTACATTTTAAAACAAATGCAAAGTTTTAAAAAAACCAAAAATTTGTATTTTTTTAATTTTAAACTAATGAAAATTTCAATAAATGGCAAAAATCACGTTTTTTCAATTTTCACTTGAAAAATAATTCAATTTTTCTAATATTTGGTGGGAACACTCCTTCCTACATCGATTACTAATTACAAGATTTAGAAAAACTAAAAATATTTTTTTGTTTAGTTTTGAGCAAAGGCTATGTATGGCCCAGTAAAAATTCCAAAAAATGTCAAAAATCACATTTCAAGAAGAATTAGTAGAAAAAAAAATGATTTTCGAAAGAGTACGTTTTTTACAAGAATTAGATATTATTTTGATGAAATATAAAATAAAACATAAATAACTTAATTGGATCTAAGGGCTGCCTGGTTTGGAGCTGCATTTTAATCTGTAATACATTTTAGAGCCGAAATAGCATCTTCTTAGTGTAGATTTTCTAATTTCAATTTTTCTAATTTTTGATTCCGTGGTTACTGTCCGAAATTGTTCTTTTTTAAGTTTTCACTACGAACATGTCGAATTTGAAAACAAAAACAAATTTTCCTTTTTTTTTTTTGACTAAGAGTGTAATAAAATATGTACAATGTTGCAAAACCAAAAAGACCCTGTTTATAATAGCCAGGGTTAACATATTTATTTATCTTCCTTAATTTTCTTTATATGCTACAAATAATTTGTGTTAAAAAAAAAAAACCTAAAAATATTTTAGTGCCTCCAAAAATGAATCAATTTACGTTTGGTGATGAGCCCATGAGTTATGGTGAATTTATTAATGTCGGTTGCATTATATCTGGCGGTGATATGCCTGTGAATATAACTTGGTTGCTAAACGATCAACCGTTTGAGGAATATTTAGAGATATATACCACCAAACGTGGTAAACGTATTTTAGAATTAACCATAGAATCGGTAGCTGCCAAGCATATGGGAAATTATTCTTGTGTAGCAGAAAATATAGCTGGTAGTGTTAATTACACAGCTGAATTGAAAGTTAATGGTGTGTTTAGTTTTAAGTTTAAATATTTTTAAAATTTCTTTTTCATATTCGTTCTGTTTTTGTTTTAAATGCCTTCCTACGAAAAAAAAAAACATTCCTATACTCGTAGTACCACCTAAATTAGCCCATTTTGATTTTGGTGATGAACCAGTTAATTTTGGTGAATCGGCTAGTGTTCAATGTTTGGTGACATCGGGTGATTTTCCGGTAACATTTGCTTGGTTATTTAATGGCCGTCAAATATCCGATGATGTTTATGATGTGTCTATGGTTAAATTGGGTAAAAAAATCAGTGCTCTTTCCATAGACATTGTTCGAGCTCATCATGCTGGCAATTATACTTGTGTAGCTTCCAATAAAGCTACATCGGTTAATCATTCAGCTGAATTGATAGTGAATGGTAGCGTTTATTTATCTCTCGTATTATAAAAATATTTAATGTATTTTTATTTTTGATAATATCTTTTTTGTTTCGTTACGAATAATTTTAATTTCCTAATATAAACTTTTATTTTAGTCCCTCCCAAAATAGCTCCTTTTGATTTTGGCGATCATGCGGTGAATTTTGAAGAATCCGTTTCCGTTAATTGTTTAATTTATTTGGGTGATTTACCCATGGATATTTATTGGCTATTTAATGGTGAACCCATTAATGCCTACACAGGTGTTTCTATAGTTAAGGGTGGCAAAAAGGCCAGCATTTTAACAATAGATTCGGTACATGGTGGCCATGCTGGCAATTATACGTGCAAGGTTCGCAATGATGCTGATGCTGCTGAATATACAGCTGAATTAGTTGTTAATGGTAGAGAGAGAGAGAGATGAATATATACATATTTTAAAATTTTTTATAATTTCTTTGTATAAACTTTTTTTCGTTGTTTAATTTTAATTTAAACTCCCAGCCTGCCACAATTCAAGATTTGTATATAATTAATGGGCTTAACAAAGTATATTCGCTTATGGTGACTGTTATAACAAATATTAAGAAGTAAAACATTGGGAGTATATTTGGATGCAAGAAAGGAATCTAAGTACATAGTTCTTCCTTGAGTCCGTTGCAGTTTGTTCCACATGTGTCGTCCAAATTAGGCCTTTGATCATATAAATTTTCTACAACTGTAGAAATTAGGGAAATGTTTAGGAATGTGATTAATAAATAACATCGACTGGCTCAGAATCTTTTCCCCAATCCGTTTTATTACGTCCGTACACAAAAATGCTCGTGCAATTATTTGAAGAATTATAGTGGGAATTGCTTATTATCCCCAACAGAATAGATTTTTGAAGCTCATAAATCTTCTAGAGCTTGAAAATGGTGCTAATAACAAGCACTTCCCTTCAAAATGGTTTTTGTAATTGAATTTATTTTTATTATATATAATTTTTTCCAGTATTTCTTATGGCTTTAAGAAGCTCTTTCCAAAGTGGAGCTTTTAAGCTCATAAGTTATCTAAAAACTGAAAACTGTGTTAATAACCAGCAGTTCCCTTCAAAATTCTCTTCTTTAATCGAAATTATTTTCATAATATTTTTTTACAATATTCTTTAAGTTAATTGTTTGATTTATTTGTAAGCGCAATAAATTCGTTACTTTTTGTTATTTTTAAATCCTTATGACCCTCTAAAGGTCTCCCAAAATCGGACATACATATCCAGGACCTTTGTCAGATGATATTTAATTTAATAGAATTATGAAAAGTAATATTATCAGGCTCAAGTTCAGATTTATTGAATTAATGAAAATTCAAAATTACTAAGAGTTTTCTTGTTCTTGTTCTACGTTCTGCTAAAAACTGATTGGATATAAATAATAATATTTTCCAACACAAGAAAACTCTTAGTAATTTTGAATTTTCATTAATTCAATAAAACTGAACTTGAGCCTGATAATATTACTTTTCATATGTAAATCAATATAAGTTCAAATAATAATTACGTTTATTCGTAATAATAATAATATAAAAATATTAATAGAATTATGTTTTTTAATTGTGATGAAAAACTATTTACTTAAACTGAAATTTTAATTATATACAAATTCTTATAATTGTGCAAAAAATTCTAGCTCCTCCCAAAATTGTACCTTTTCATTTTGGTGATATACCCGCCAATTTCGAAGATTCTGTATCAGTAAATTGCTTAATCTCTTCCGGTGATATGCCAATCGATATTGATTGGTTGTTTAATAGTGAACCGGTTAATATATTTGCCGGCATAACTGTAGTAAAAGGTGGCAAACGTACCAGTTTATTAACCATAGACTCCGTGCATGCCGGCCACGCAGGCAATTATACTTGTAAAGCTAAAAATCGTGCCGGTTTCGAGGAATATTCGGCGGCATTAATTGTTAATGGTGCTTAAGTTTAAGTTAATAAATAATTTAGAATAGTTTTAGTGATTTCTTTCGTTTTTTGTAGCATTTTGTTAAATAATTTTCTATTTCTATTTTCTTAACACACTTTAATTTAAGTTCCTCCCAAAATAACACCGTTTGACTTTGGCGAAGAACCGGCCAATGTTGAAGATTCGGTTTCCATAACTTGCCTAATATCTTCGGGTGATTTGCCCATAGATATAGAATGGCTATTTAATGATTATGGCATTAGTTCCTACTCGGGTATCCAGGTGATGAAGGGTGGCAAACGTACCAGCATGTTGACCATTGACAATGTCAAGGCCCATCATGCTGGCAAATATACGTGTAAAGCCAAAAATCAGGCTGCGCACAATAATTTCACCACCGAATTAATTGTTAATGGTATTTTTTGGTATTTGTTTTAAGATAAATTTTATTAAGAGTAGTGATCTCATATAAGCTTTTAAGTTTGTAGAAATTTATATTTAATTCGCAATTTTATTTTCAAGTTCCTCCCAAAATAACTCCCTTTGATTTTGGCGAAGAACCGGCCAATTTTGAAGAAACTGTATCGATCAGCTGTATTATATCGTCGGGTGATCAACCCATAGACATTGAATGGCTATTCAATGATCATGGCATTAGTTCGTATTCGGGTATAACAGTGGTTAAGGGTGGCAAACGTAGCAGTATGTTGACTATAGACAGTGTACAGGGACGTCATGCTGGTTTTTATACTTGCAAGGCTAAAAATAATGCTGCTGCCGTTAATCATACGGTTGAATTAATTGTTAATGGTATTTTTTTTATTTTTTTTCAATATTTTTATAAAATTTCTTTCTTTTGTTGTTCTCTTTTTAATTTATAATTTTTTGTTTGTTAAACAAGTCCCTCCTAAAATCAATCCTTTCGATTTCGGGGATGAACCGGCAAATTTTGAGGAGACAGTATCGGTGACTTGCATTATATCTCTGGGTGATCAGCCCATTGATATCGAATGGCTGTTTAATGATTATGGCATTAGCTCCTACTCTGGCATAAGTGTTATCAAGGGTGGCAAACGCACCAGTTTGCTGACCATAGAAAACGTTAAAGCCCATCATGCGGGCAATTATACCTGCAAGGCAAAAAATCATGCGGCAGCAGTTAATTATACCGCTGAATTAGTTGTGAAGGGTATTTTTCTTTTACAAATGAATTTTTTTTTTTAATTTTCGTAGCTATAATTTTTTTTAAATGAATTTCTTTTTATTAATATAATTTCACATCAAAACAAAGTTCCTCCCAAAATAACTCCCTTTGATTTTGGTGAAGAGCCTGCCAATTTTGAGGAGACAGTATCGGTGACTTGCATCATATCTCTGGGTGATCAGCCGATAGATATCGAATGGCTGTTTAATGATTATGGTATTAGTTCGTATTCGGGTATAAATGTTATAAAAGGTGGCAAGCGCACTAGTATTTTAACCATCGATAGCGTAAAGGCCCATCATGCGGGCTTTTTCACTTGAAAAGCTAAAAATTATGCGGCTGCTGTTAATTATACCGCTGAATTAGTGGTTAATGGTATTTTTTTTAAACATAACTGTAATATACAAATAAAAGAATTGTTTTTAGTTAAACTTTATGTATTTTCAAAATTTTATTTCACTCCCAGTACCTCCCAAAATTGTACCCTTTGATTTTGGCCAAGAACCGGCCAATGTTGAGGATTCGGTATCGATTACTTGTCTTATATCGTCCGGTGATCAGCCAATTGATCTCGAATGGCTGTTTAATGATTATGGCATTAGTTCATATTCGGGTATGACAGTGGTTAAGGGTGGCAAACGTACCAGCATTTTAACCATTGACAATGTTAGTGCCCGTCATGCGGGCCTATACAGTTGTAAAGCTAAAAATCATGCTGCCTCGGTTAATTATACCGCCGAATTAATTGTTAATGGTATTCGAAATTCTTTATATGTAATAAAACTTTTAGATTAAAAATAATTGATTTAAATTTACTTTTTTTTTATTTTTCAATAATTCAATTTCATCCGTTTTTTTTTTGAAGTTGCTCCCAAAATTGCCCATTTCGATTTTGGTCAAGTTGCTGCCAATTTTGAAGACTCCGTTTCCGTTAATTGTTTAGTATCTTCGGGTGATTTGCCTTTAGATATTGAATGGCTTTTTAACGATAGTCCCATTAATTCCTATTCGGGTATAACCATTTCGAAAATGGGCAAACGTTTAAGTGTTTTAATGATTGATGCTGTTAGTGCACGGCATGTCGGAAACTATACTTGTAAAGCTCGTAATTTATGGGCATCCTCCACTTATACCGCACAATTAGTAGTGAATGGTGATTATAAAGAAATAAAATTTTAAAAGTAAATTTATTTTTTTTTTTTTTGTTTTTAATTTAAAACTTTTAGTTTTTGTTTTTATAAGTTTATGTCCTATCGAAAAATTCCTGAATGTTAAACAATTAATACATTTGTTTTTCAACACTTTTTTAAAATAAATTTATTGAAAATAAATATGCATGATTGTATTCTAAAAAGCTTTAAATTATTAGTATTATATATGTTTTTTTTTAGAAAAGTCTGTTGAGTTTAAAGAATTTGAAGCAGATCAGTGCCTTCTGTAATTCGATTCAAAAAGTGTCTATTTTACGCACTACAAATAAAAAAAGTTTTTAAATGCTTTTACAGAGGACAAAGAGCGAGAATGTATATTTCTATATCAACACTCTCACTTAAAACGAAAATTGCAACAAAGTGCCATAATGATGAATTTGAAGTTACTTTTTCAAAAAGAAAATTAAAAATAACTTCTTAAACTGTCATCGTAGTTAATTACAAACTAACATTGCTCTAGTTAACTACCATTATTCTCTCTGCCTTAAAATTGACATAAAATATGTCGCGTAGGCCAGCTGACATGTTTTATTAAAAATGCCGCAGATGACAGTTCTTACTTGAATTTCATTGACACACGTAGCAGGCAAACTCGTACAGTTTAACGGAAATAGTAAAAAAGTTAAATGGAAAAATTATCAGGAATTTCAGCAAGATCCAAAAATGCTTAAAAAGAGCTTTATTAATTCTCTTGTAGTTGAGGTTTTAAAAAAGTATTGTATCTGGAATGCTTATTGAGAATTGTGTATAATTCTCTCTTGGCACGATCTCTTTTGGATATTTTAACACGTCCTTCGTTTTATTTCCCAAATAGTCGTTATTGGCAAAAATTAACTCAAATGAATAATTTTTCTTCCGTTTAAATTCATCATTTTACAGACTTTTCTTTATTGTATGTAATTTTCTTAGCTGATTTAATTTGCTTTGTTAATAATAATTAATAATTTCGCTTTTATTATGGAATGAGGTTATGGCAAAGATTGTGATAGAGCTTGATGGTAGAAATTATTTAGTTAAATTAAAAACACTTAGAGCAAGTCCGCAACAGTGTTTTAAAGCAGTTACGAAAACAATCATTTACATGATCTCAATTTAAATATGTGCTTCATGTATTACATATATCACATAGTATCAACTCAATTTGCGTATTACTAATTTGTATCATATTATGGTTGTCATTGTATGGTAATATTTTTTTTTTGCTACAAACAAACCATAAAATGCTTTAAAAATTACCTAATTAAAAATATCTTTATGTAGGTTATACATTTTTTCCCACATGATGGCGGCAACGATATTATGATATCGACAACATATGTACTATTGTAGATAACAACATATTTTTTTAACATTTAAAAGTACACTTTAATTATAATGTCCGCTGCCACCAAAGTTATTTTAATTATTTTGCGAAATGGTTGGACTATAATCCAAATTTTATTACTACATAAAACTTTTATATCACTTATATCACTTTATCAAAAAAAAAAAATTAACTAGCTTTGATCATAACAAGATAATTTTGAAACCATATTATGCTTATATTATATTTTAATAATTCAATTATAAATGATCTTTCATATCTAGAGATTCCATAACTTAAAGTTTCCTATAACTTGGAGCTAAATTTAGTGGCAATATTAACAATAAAATTTTTAAAATAGTTTCATAAGGTCATTTATCCGGATAAAAGCAGAGCAAGCAATGAAACCTTGACTAAATAAAATATTATTCTACAAATAGACGACAATATGAATCATGCACAGTGGTATTGTTTCCATAATAATATGATAAAACTAAAACCATATATGTAAATCAACCATAATATAAATTTCTTATACTAATGGCCAATAAATAAGTGGATATTTAATTATAATTTTAGTTAATTTTCATAAAAATTTAAAATTCGTTTAAACATACTTTCATTTTTTCAGTCAAACTTAAAGTTCTTATTTAATTACGATGAAAATATGGTAGCACTACGTAATATAAAAAATTTCCCACAAATTTCCCAAGAAAACAGCTGACTAGAGCAAATAAAGAAAAATCTAAAAAATATATATTATTATTTTAGCTATAAATAAGAATAATTAAGAACTTCTGAAATGTTTTAAAAGAATAAGAGCAACTTTCAGAATGATTAAAAGGGTAATAGCGAAAAAAGATGCCAAAATTTTATGCAACTTGTCAGCAGCCACAAATATTTTATTTGCTTTTTTTCAAACAAGAAGAACAAGCAGTCGAAAACATATGGAAATTCGTAAAACTTATGTAGGCTGACTTCCAAAACGTTCGTATACAAAGTTTGTATACAGTATTGCTACTGTATTTAAACCACTTACATATACAAAGTTCCGAAACAATGCATCAACTATAAAACCGATACCTTGTTTGCTTTCTTACTGCGTTAAAAAAACTTGGCGACGGCGTTTTGAAATGGAATACATTGTATAATTATTGTACTGCGGCGTTATGAAATGTGATGCTTTGTTTAAACACAAAGCAATTGACGTTTTGGAAGTCAGCCGTAGTGTTTAAATACACAACGTTGGCTATTTCATGTTGATTTAATATTGCAATGAAAAACAAAATTTTATATTTAAACGAGTTTTAAAAATAAATGAAACATTATCATCCACCAATTTATTGGCCCTAAATATGGTTACACATGATGTGAAGATGAACAATTAAATTTAATATAAATTTACTTTTAAGTTTGGAACAAAAATTAAATTCTAGGTGTTTTATACAAGTTTTTGTTTTTATTCAAAAAAGTAAATATTTCAAAGCGAATGCAACACTATTTGTTTGAAATTATTTCTTTACAATTTTTGAAAGTTCGGTTCAAAATAGCCATTTTGATTTTGAACAGATGATGGTGACGTAGACTAATAAAGCCACCCAGTATCGAAATATTAAACAAAGTGGCTGAAAGCCCTGAATATCTCATATATTCTTTTAACAAATTTTTCTGTCGCGTTAAGAAAAACTACTCTATTCTTATTATTACCTTTAAGTCTATTCCTATTTTGATTAGTACCACCTAAAGTTGTACCGTTTGATTTTGGTGAGGAGCCCACAAACTTTGAGGATTCTGTTTCGGTTAATTGTTTAATCTCTTCGGGTGATATGCCAGTCAATATAACTTGGCTGCATAATAATGTCCCCATGCAAACATTCGGTACCGGCATAACAATCTTAAAAAGTGGCAAACGTGCCAGTGTTTTAACCATAGACGCAGTACACGCTGGTCATATGGGTGAATATATTTGCATGGCTGAGAATAGAGCGGGCAAAGCTAACCATACGGCGGAATTGAATGTTAATGGTGCACAAATAAAATTACTTACACATTTTACTCGTATTTTTAATTAGTTTTAAATTTAAAAATTATTTATTTTATTTCTCTTTAATTCACTTTTATACCGAAACAAAAAACAAAGTTCCTCCCAAAATAACTCCTTTTGATTTTGGCAATGAACCGGCCAATTTTGGCGATTCGGTGACCGTACAGTGTACCATTTCGAAGGGTGATTTGCCAGTTGATATTAATTGGCTATTTAATGGTTATGCCTTAAATGATTATCTGGGTGCAACAACATCGAAAATTGGCAAAAAGGTCAATGTTATGACCATAGACACGGTGAATGGCCATAATGCGGGCAATTACACTTGCATTGCTCGAAATGTGGCCCAGACAACAGAGTATACAGCTGAACTAATCGTTAATGGTTATAAATTATTTATTTTAACATTTCAACACTTTATTTATTAAGTTTTATTTTTATGGCTTTTAACCCTTGCTTTACAACATTAACTAGAAAAAAAAAACTCCTTACCTTGTTTCATTATTCATTCTTGGAAAAGTTCCTCCCAAAATCTCACCCTTTTCTTCGGGCAGTTCGGAGGCTGTTCATTTAGATCAGTATATAACTTATCAGTGTACCATAACCGAGGGTGATTTACCTTTAAATATATTATGGACCTTTAATAAGCAACCTTTGATAAATGAAGATAATGAAGATATATTGATCTCGAAATTGGGTAGACGAAGTAGTGTTTTAACCATAGAAAGTGTCAAGGCTAAAAATGCGGGCAATTACACTTGTCAGGGTACAAATAAGGCTGGCAAGGCCAGTTTTACCACACTATTAAAAGTTATAGGTATTTAAGTAATTTATACAATAATTATAACTATTTTTATTAGTAACTATTTTTTTTTTGCTTTAATTTATTATGATATTATATTCTTTTAATTTCCTTTTTTTTTTTTAAATTTTTAATCCCAACATGTTCTTTAGTTTTACCCCGCATTCGACCTTTTACCTTTGATGAGGGTCCTGCTCAAACAGGCCAATATTTAACTCTTTACTGTTCCGTTTCTCTGGGTGATCTACCCTTGAATATATCTTGGCTTTTAAATGAACAAGATGTTGCAGGAGACAATTTGGGTATAACAACCACAATGGTTAACAAACGTACTAGTGTCTTGACTATAGATTCAGTAGATGATCATCATGCGGGCAATTATACTTGTCTGGCTCGCAATCGTGCTGGCTTACAAACCTTTACAACGGAATTAAATGTTTATGGTTAGCTTCTTAATTAAAAAAAAATAATATATAAAAATGACTTCAAACTTTTGTCTTAGTTCTTGTAGCTACTAAAAAAAATAACTTTTTCTTGTTTCTCTCTAATACGCAAAAAAAAAATCTATATACTGGACTGATTTTTATTCTGGCTGCAGCCTCTTAATGGGTTAATTATATAATCAAGTAGAAAACAATGAATTAGTTGATGCATGTTGAGAACGGGCCACAATTTATTATAATTAAGAATTTTGCATGGTTAAAGATTTTGAAAATGTCTTAAAAATAATAAATTAAAAACCTTTGAGTACTAATACTTCAACTCTACTTATAAATCAAATGTTGCATTTGAAAAAGGGCCTAAAAGTTCAGACTGTTCTATACAAACTTTAAAGTAAATTTTTTAGAAAATCCTTTCTTTTGGAATTTTTTTTTTAAAGATATTTGATCATCTCATACTTTCTGTCCTTATACTTTGTTCTATTTTTCATCTGTACTTATGCAGCGCAGTGCTATAATACTTATAGAAAAATCGCAGTGCTTTTAACTTATTATAAAATCATTCGCACTTGAAGTATTCGGGGAGCAGAGAATAAAATTTACATCAAACAAAGAGAGTGACTTGTCACAGATGTAAAAAAAATTGAATTAATCAGGCTTAAGTTCGCATAATTTAAATTTTAATTAAATTATTATTTCAGTCGAAAGGAAAATCCAGAAACTAGTAATAATGGATTAGACAAAGATAATTTTCATGTAGTGCACTGCAGATTGAACTCACTTCAGAGGGAAAAAACTACGAACGGGTGCTTACAAGGGTTAAATAGTGTTCAGTTGGCTGCTGAAAACCTTTCAGTCTTGCATGCCGAAAAAACTAGCCTCTTCCGACGGCCTACTACTATTACTGTAGTAATGGAGACTTAAATTAAGGTTAAAATACACCATTCACAGTAGTTTGCTAATGCTGGTTCTAGATCAGTTATTATTTATAAAAAATTTGATTCATGAATTAATTAATTTTTCTCACAAAAATCAACTCTTTAGTATCTGATACCAAATCATCTATTAGTTAGCTGATCTAATGACAGATCTTTCAGTCAAAACTACATGAAATCTTGAGCAAAATTTTGTATGAAAAAATTGCTCTGATCGCGGCTTTCGAAGAATAAATAACTTCATACCTGATAAATTTTTTGTAATACTAAATAAATCCAATTTAATATTTTTATTAAAAGTTTTGCCCAAAATTGCTCCATTTACCGCTGGAGCGGAGGCTTTCTATCCGGGCGATTATTTTACCCTACAATGTTCCATAATACATGGAGATCATCCTTTGCTAGTCTTTTGGTATTTTAATCAGCAAAAACTCAATGAGACCTCGGCCCATCAAATGGGTATACAAATATCTAAAATGGGATCACGAAGTTCGGTATTGACTATAGAATCAGTAAAAGGTCAACATGCCGGCAATTATACTTGTTATGGAAAAAATTTTGCAGGCTTAACCAATTATACAGCGGCATTGATTGTTAATGGTATTGATGAGTTGTTAAAATATATGTGTATATGAATACATACATATATTTAACTTTTGTTGTGCTTTATTATTATTTCTCGCTTAAGTTGTTATCTTTCTTTTATATTGTTTTCATTTTTTTTTTTTTTTGGTTTGTATTTAAGTTCCCCCCAAGTTGACTCCTTTACCATCTAGTGTGGACAATCCCTTATTTTTGGGTGATTATTTTCAATTAAACTGTGCAGTTTTACATGGCGATTCACCTTATAATATAACCTGGTATTATAATGATGAATCGGTTAATAATATGCCTGGGTTAAGTATACTAATGCATAGTAAACGTAGCAGTTCTTTGAGTATTGAGAGTGTTTTAGCAGAACATGTGGGCAAATATTCATGTATTGGCGCCAATCGAGCGGGTTATGCGGAAGTTTCGACCAATCTAACCATAAGGGGTTTGTGGTTTTTGTACTTCTTTGTTGTTGATTTGATTATTAATTCCCTGCAATGCATCATGTATTTTACACTTTTCATGCTTTTTACATTATCAAGGTAGAGGTGACTAGAGAGAATAATTTCTAAAGGTGTTGGCTTAACTAAAATTTTGAATGGCTTTTAAAGAAATCATTAAACTTGCAACATAAAAAAATCAATGTAAAATTTTAGCATTTTAACCAAAGAAAAACTAAAAAAAAAAATAAATTAAGATGTGAATAATATTTTAAAGCGCCCAAAAGTACACATCATTATAGCATTTTTTTGTCTATATTCATTTCTACGCACTTTATGTTTAATTTTAAGTATTTTTTATCTGTGTAATCTTTAGAATTGCCACAAATTGAACAGTTTCAATTTAATCCCAAGGGAGTTAATGGCGGCCAAGCGGTACGTGTTATGTGTATGGTCACCTCAGGTGATTTACCTATTGATATATACTGGCTTAAAGATGGCCAACCTTTGTTACGTTCAATTTATCATAAAATCGATGAATATACTTTGATATTATCACTGCGTCAAACTAATATAGGCGACACAGGCAATTATACTTGTGTGGCCAGCAATAAGGCTGGAGAGGCTAGAAAATGGTCAAATTTAAAGGTCAAGGGTAAAATAAGAAAAATATAAATAAAAATTATTTTCTTTCATAAGACAATATTTTTCGGTTTCATTACAGTTTTATTTTAAATTATTTTCTATTCAATTTTAATCCTTCAAAATACACAATAATTATGGGAGGGTGTCATTCGTAGGAAAGATTTCGAAACTCCTTTCACAGCCTGATAACTTTTTATTAAAGCAAACATGTAAGGCCAGAAATTTTGTGGGAACTTTTAAACGCAAAAATTTTTTAATAGGGAACGGTAGGATTTTTTTCGATTTTTTTTAAGAAAATGATTTATGGCTTTTCGAGGAAACTTTTCTTATTTCTTATAATAATTTGAAATTTCTAAAAATTTTCTATATTGGAAAATGTAGAAAATATCAAGCTTACCTTTAAAGACTTATTTGCTTCTCAGTACATTTGTCATATGTTACATTTTGGTTGCAACAGTAATTTTCTTTCAACATAATAAAGAAAGCCTACTGAAAAGAAATAAATCAGAGAAAACTGGTTAATTTGTAGAAAAATATATATCTAAACTTGGAAAAATTACTGAAATAGTTCAATTTTGTTTAATCGAAAAACTGATTTGTTTACTTTCTTACTTAAAATATGCAGAATAAAAATCAAATATGCCATAAAAACTTAAAAAAATGCCTTAAATATATGGTGTGGTCGGAAATATCCCATACCATGCTGTAAAGAATAAAATATGTAAAAAAATGAAGTGCGATTTTAATTCCAAATATTTTAAAAATAAAAAACAAAAATAAAATTCATAGTCTAAGTGAAATTTTTTTTAATTATTCCGAATCAGCTTGTGTACATTAGAGCGTCGCATCAGATAAAATTCAATAAAAATTGTCTGTAGCATTTTGTATTTTTAATAAGAAAAATTTTAATTTTGTGTAAAAAAATTTCGTCTATCAAATAATAATAGCAGAAGAAAAAGATTGTAAGTTTTAGAAGAAAGCTAATGGGACCATAAATAATCTTCAAATCGAACAGTTTAACCTCTATTAGTATTTGGGGTTAACTGATCTATGAGACATTTTCATTCTCTGTCTATCTGTTTGGTTTTTTTTATTTTTTTTTCTATTTTAATGGGTATTATTTTAATGCGAATTTTTCTTATCCGAATAATTTTACCCAAATAATTTATTCGAATATTTTTATTCGTAATTTATGTTTGAAAAACTTTAATCGATTGACCTTATTTTATAATACTTTCATGGTAATATTTCCCAATAACTTGCGAAACTATTTGTCAAGATAATATCCAAAAGATCCAATAGGTGTCGCAGTGCCGATCCTTGGACCAGATCTTTCCACTTATCTATATCCAAAATAGGTCACTTTCGTTTATGAAATTTCAGGAATTATTAATTCATGAATTTTTAATTCATATTTTACGAATTGCTTACGATATTTTCAAAAGTGTGTAGTGTTATATTCGCTAGTTGGAAACGTTTCTTGTATCAGTTTTATTTATCTACTGCAGAGATCTGCGTTGAGTATCACACTTTCAAATAGATGCGATAATGTACTCCCAGTTTTTGTGATGCAAACGTTTTTGATCAACAACAAGCCATGATTGTAAACGTAATAGCTCATCTCAAACACTCGTACTACTCGCAATGTAATTATCGGTGTGGTTGTAACCATAGCGGATTGAAACAATCATGCTATTTGCCTAATTCTTTAATAACACGTGATGCTCGAGCTATTTGTTTTGATTCGTGTATGAAACTTGAAAGGGCATTAAGCTTCCGAAAGCCTGGTTAGTTTGCACTGGTTACTTAATGGTAGTAAGCGAAACGGCTCTATCATACTTGATGCAGCTCTCTGATCTACACCATACACTTTGTTTGCCGCTTGCTTGCAACAGCCTTGATATTTTTATAGGGTGGAGTCAAAATACATTAAAGCCTTAGACTTTTTTCTTGCGTATCATAACTCCTTGTTACCTTCTTTGCTTGTTTTGAACAAACTCAAAAATTTTAAGATCGTCTATTTGTTAATTAGAATTTTAGTGTATTTTTTACTTCTCTGAAAAAATGAAATTTTCTCTCTTAACAATAATGAAATAGAAAGCCTTTTAAATTCATTGTATATTTATTATAAAGAAAGGTATCAAGTGTATATAGAACTAAAAACATTGTGTAAATTAGCTCACGAAAAAAAAATTATTGTATAAAGCAAAATCCCAGTATAAAAAAACAGCTCAACATATGCATACCGATATATCACTTGCCCTCAAGAAAAAGCACTTAAAGCACATGCATACACACACCAAAACAACACCAAGAACTTTTCCAAAGAAATTTGAAAATCACAAAATCCAGCACTTTGACACAATTTACTAGCAACACCAAAAAAACAAAACAACTAAAGCATTCAAAAAACAACCCACAAAAATACAGAAATATTTCTATAAAAAGTAAATATTTAAAAAAATATTGCATATTTGAAATTGAAATAAACTTTATGGCTTTCATTAAAAAGGCTTTTAAATTTTTTTTATTTTGATTTCTTTTCGTTTTATAAATTCTGTGGCTTTTTAAATATTTATGTATTAATTTTTTTATTCTTTTCTGTAATAAAATCTATTTATGTAAACAGAATTCAGCTTTTCTTAAACCAATAATATATGATGTCATTACATCTGTTTGTAATTTAAAAATATATAAATGTGCGCAGCAAATCTTATATAAAATACAAAACAAAATCACCCAGGACTAAACTAAACTAAATCTATAGAAAAAACTTTCTTACTTGTATGTACTCGTAAACTCAAAGACAAAAAAAAAAAAAAAATATGTAAACCCACCAACTTCATATATAAATATTTATATAATCATTTTATAAAATGCAGCTTTGAAAACTTACAACTGCGAATACATCAACTTGAATGAAGAAACTCCTCGAGAAAAATCCGCTCCCAAACTCATGTCTTCCTAACACAGTAACACAAAGTCCTTAAACCTTAATATCCATCCACCTCATCCTATTCATTTATATGTAATTTAAGTTTCTTTAAATTTTTAATTTTTGTATATAAAACAAAGCAAGTTTTCTTCAAACAATGTTTAAAAGTGTGTTGGCACTGAAAACAAATGCTCAATAAAGGAAAAAACAAACCCAAACACACTTTTGAACACTTTGTTTTCTGGCATGTTCTCAATAAAATTTTAACTTTTTTCATTTCCTTAAATTCTTAATTTCTTTTAACACACAATACCCACACATCTCCTAACACACACGCAAACATACACACTTATGTTGTCCTTTTATGCTTGAGTTAATTTAAAATTAAATTAGTTTATAAGCTTTTTTTCTTTTATGGTTTGGCATTTTAATTTCTATTAGTTTGTAAGTCGTATGTTTGTATGTTGCTCAATAGCATTAATATGAAAGACTTAAGACGCACACATACCCGCTGCTTTCCTTATGGTACAAAACGAAAGACTTAAGCACCAAACTTGTGGAATTTTTAATTTTATGTCTTAAAACTTAAAAAAAAGTTAATGCTATTTTGTAAAGAAAGAAAATAGAGGTGAAATAAAATGGTTTAAAATTATATTATTCAATTATTACTATTGTATACATATTACTTTTTTAAAAATAGATCATTTCAGCCAGGGACCGATCAATTTGTAATGGTTAGATTTTGTAATAACTCTTATTTGGGATTATATTACATATTTTGATTTAATTGATACATATTAATAAAATGTGGATTTTTTATCCTAATAATTTTATAGAAATAATTTTTATTCGAATGTTTTTTATTCGAATAATTTTATTCGAATATTTTTTATTCGAATAATTATATGGCCAAGTTTTCTAATGAGAATAAGTTGATTCGTAATTTTTTTTACAAAAATGCGAATTGTTTTAATCGAATAATTTTAATCAAATTATTTCTTCGAATATTTTTATTCGAATAATTTTACATCCAATATATTTTTTTTAATTTTATTCGTAATTTTTATTTAAAAAAGTTTAGTCGATTGACCTTAACTTAAAATACTTCCATATTAATATTTTAAAAATAAGAAATAAGTCAATACTGAACTTTTTTTGGGGAATTTTTCATACATATTGCGGCCCATTTCTCAGATTATTCCTGCGCTTTTAGTTTTTTATTTGTTTTAAATCGAAAAAATTTTTCCATTTTTTAAATTCAAAACAAATCAGACCATCTTTCATTTACAAAATCATCTAGAATTGAAAGTTTTCTATGGTATAATTTTTAACGAAAGAATATATTGCCCGATTTTTGATAATTTAAAATAAAATAAAAGTAAGAATGATGTCCTCTCATGATTAATAATTAGTTAATGATAAGGATATTTTGTGTTTTCAAATAATTAGTAATTAAACATTTACATTAAAAAGCATTATAATTGAACAAAATAATGGTAATGGCAAGCCATTGAGTTAGAATTATTTATAAATCAATGCCAATGAAATCGATAATTAATTAGTCAGTTTATTGAATTACTTTCATGTATACGTAAAACTTTTGAACAATTTTTTACTTTGGTCCCTGGTTTTAATGACAGCAAAAAAAACTGGAAAAAAATAATTTTCCACAAAATAAGAATGTAAGTAGATAAGCGTTTTACAATATTGATTCATCTATTCTGAAAGAAATATTTTCAATAACTACTTATAAATATTTAAATAACATTTATTTGTAATTTAAATTTGTGACATTTTGATAAAACATTTAACCATTTTATTAAGCCTTTTTATTTTCTTTTAGTCCTTATGTCCATCCGTAATATTATAAAAGAAACCGCATGCTTAAAGCAAAAAATTTAACAAACTTTAAAAACCTTGAATATTGTATTAACATATTTTTTTCTTTATCATCTTTCAACAAAAAAAAAAAAAAAAAACAACAAACTCAATAAAACTAAACAGTACCACCAAGATGGATTTTGGAACCCACCGATAAAGCCTTCGCTCAAGGATCTGACGCTAAAGTTGAATGCAAAGCTGATGGTTTCCCTAAGCCTCAAGTAACATGGAAAAAAGCTGTGGGTACGTCAAAAAGAAATTATGATTTTATTAATAACAAATTGAACACAAGACACACAAGCAAACGGTTAATGAAAAAATTCATTATATCAATGAATTTTTCATTGGTTTTGAAGTTATATAACCTAGAAATTTAAATCAATGAACTGGTTTATTAATATTGTGTAAGATTAACACAAACGAATAGTTTCAATAAACAATTTCACATTGAAGTTTAATGAATATTTTCGCATTTGCGCATTCAAATTAATGAAATCTCAAACAAATTTGTGTAAATTATAAGAATCTGTGGCAATAAGGTATAATTGCACATAATCATGAGTGTGAAGCTAAATTTTAATATGTAGAATCCTAGACACGAACCATAGTCCAAACACGTCGAATATCCTTGATCTATTGCTTTCTCTCTCTTTCCCCCAGCTGAATTGCAAGGTGTTTAAGGAAATTTGAAGTGTGTGAACAAGTAATCATAAAACTATAAAATATGACTGTGGCAAAAGATATTGCCACCAGCAAATAATTATGTTCTCTTGCTAAAAACAATACTCTCTGATTCATAATCTTTAACATATTTTTTTTTTAAATATTATTTAATTCCACTTTCCAGGTAACAGTCCCGGTGAATACAAAGACTTAAAGAAGAATGACAATATTCGCGTCGAAGAAGGCACTCTACACATCGATAATATTCAAAAGACCAACGAAGGTTATTATTTGTGCGAAGCTATTAATGGTATTGGTTCTGGTCTCTCGGCTGTCATAATGGTTAGTGTACAGGCTCCACCAGAATTTACAGAAAAATTACGCAATCAAACTGCTCGTCGTGGTGAACCAGCTGTCTTGCAATGCGAAGCTAAAGGTGAAAAACCAATTGGCATTTTATGGAACATGAACAATATGCGTTTGGATCCAAAGAACGACAATCGTTATACTATACGCGAAGAGATCCTGTCGACCGGTGTTATGTCTAGTCTATCAATAAAACGTACCGAACGTTCTGATTCCGCCCTGTTTACTTGCGTTGCCACAAATGCTTTTGGTTCTGATGATGCCAGTATTAATATGATTATCCAGGAAGTGCCAGAAATGCCATACGCCTTGAAAGTTTTAGATAAATCTGGTCGTTCGGTACAATTGAGTTGGGCTCAACCCTACGATGGCAATTCTCCCATAACCCGTTATATTATTGAATTCAAACGATCTCGTGCTTCATGGGATGAAATCGATCGTGTCATGGTGCCTGGTGATACCACGGAAGCTCAAGTCCAAAAATTGAATCCTGCTACAACATACAATATACGCATTGTTGCTGAAAATACAATCGGCACTTCACAGTCCTCGGAAGCTGTTACAATCATCACCGCCGAAGAAGCTCCCTCTGGCAAACCACAAAATATTAAAGTTGAGCCTGTTAATCAAACGACATTGCGTGTTACCTGGAAGCCACCAGCACGTACGGAATGGAATGGTGAAATTTTGGGTTATTATGTCGGCTACAAACTATCGAACACCAACTCATCGTATGTCTTTGAAACTGTAAATTTTGTTACCGAAGAAGGCAAAGAACATAATTTGGAATTGAACAACCTGCGCGTTTACACTCAATATTCGGTTGTTATACAAGCATTTAATAAGATCGGCGCTGGCCCACTGTCCGATGAAGAGAAACAATTTACCGCAGAAGGTACACCCAGCCAACCACCCAGTGATACTTCCTGTACTACCTTGACCTCACAAACGATACGCGTTAGCTGGGTTAGTCCACCATTGGAATCGGCAAATGGTGTTATTAAGACCTACAAAGTTGTCTATGCTCCCAGTGAAGAGTGGTATGGTGAGTATCTGAAAGTAAGAGAGGAGAAAATGTGGAGAGAAGAAAAATTGTGATTGGTCACTTTTTACTCTCGAAATATTGATAAGAAATTTAGTATTGTGAACTTAGTTTAAAAAAGGGCTAAGTCTCTCAAAAAAAATTAAAAATTTTTAATATGCACTGTTTTTTGTTTGTCAGTTATAAACTACTTTTGTAATTCTCATTTCTTTTTTGAGAGTTTTTGTATAAACATACAAGTTTTTTAACTTTTCAAACATGATGGTTAAGATCTACTGATAACTATTTTTCTTCTGTAGATGAAACCAAACGTCATTACAAAAAGACTGCCTCATCCGACACCGTTTTACATGGCTTGAAGAAATACACCAACTACACAATGCAAGTTTTAGCCACCACAGCCGGAGGTGATGGTGTACGAAGCGTTGCCATACACTGCCAAACAGAACCAGATGGTGAGATTTCTTAATTTCTTTGTACAAAAACAAAACAAAAAAAATATTTTCATTTTTACCACAAATAGTACCTGAAGCTCCCACCGATGTTAAGGCTCTCGTTATGGGTCATGCTGCCATATTGGTGTCATGGCGACCACCAGCACAGCCAAATGGCATTATACAACAATATACCGTTTACACTAAAGTCGAAGGTGCCGAAGGAGAACCCAAAAGCCAAAAAATACCACACTATCAAATGAGCTACGAAGCCACCGAATTGGAAAAGAACAAACCCTACGAATTCTGGGTTACCGCCAGTACTAATATTGGTGAAGGTCAACCCTCAAAAAGTATTATTGCCATGCCCAGCGATCAAGTTCCTGCTAAAATTGCCTCATTCGATGATACTTTCACTGCCACCTTTAAGGAAGATGCTAAAATGCCTTGTCTAGCTGTTGGTGCACCACAACCAGATATCACATGGAAAATTAAGGGTGTTGAATTTACCGGCAATGATCGTATGCGTGTTTTACCCGATGGTTCGCTATTGATTAAATCGGTAAATAGACAAGATGCTGGCGATTATACATGTCATGCTGAAAATTCAATTGCTAAAGACTCCATAACACATAAATTGATTGTTTTGGCTCCACCCATGTCACCACAAGTAACGCTGTCAGCCACAACTACCGATTCGTTGACTGTTAAATTGAAGCCACATGAAGGTGATACTGCTCCATTACATGGCTACACTTTGCACTACAAGCCAGGTGAGTAGGATTAAACAATATGAAATTAGACAAAAGATAGTGCACAGAAATATATGCAATAATTAGAGAGTCTGAATACAGCGTGTAAAAAGAGAGTATGTTATAAATGAATTTGTTTTTTTCCCTTTCAGAATTTGGTGAATGGGAGACTGCTGAAGTTTCTGTTGATGCTCAAAAATACACCATCGAAAATCTCTTATGTGGTTCACGCTATCAAGTTTATGCTACCGGATTCAACAAGTACGTAATTTTTAATTTGTAATTATTTGATGCAAATCATTTAATATTTTTTTATTATTTTTAAACAATAGCATTGGTGCTGGTGAAGCTTCTGATATCTTAAATACCCGTACCAAAGGTTACAAACCAAAACTGCCTGAAAAATCACGTTTCATTGAAGTCTCATCCAACTCGGTTTCATTGCATTTCAAGGCCTGGAAAGATGGCGGCTGCCCCATGTCTCATTTTGTTGTAGAAAATAAGAAACGGTTTGCTAAATTTTAAATTTCTCATGAATTAAATATAAATTTACTATCAAACTTTTCTTAAATCTCTTCAATCATGAACAGCGATCAAATTGAATGGAATCAAATTTCGAATAATGTCAAGCCCGATAATAATTATGTTGTTTTGGATTTGGAACCAGCCACCTGGTACAATTTACGTATTACGGCCCACAATTCGGCTGGCTTTACCGTAGCCGAATATGATTTTGCCACATTGACTGTAACAGGCGGTAAGTTAATTATGTTTGCCAATTAATTGATTTTGATTTGCAAATTAATCGATTTAATTAAAAACAAACATTGCTTTTGTACATATCACAAAAACAACTCTACGTACATTTAAGATTTTTATTAACAATTTCAAATGAAAAAGAAATAAGACAATACGAATTCTTAATGTTAATAAAAATCTTAATAAGATATACAAATAACAAAATATTTAGAAATAGTATTTTAAGCTACACTTGCTTAAATGTAAAAATTATGTATGAAAAAAAAAGAAAATATTTTTAAGTTTTTTAGCTTTTTTATTACAAAAACTTTGAGTTCTTTTTAAGTTCAACTTAAAAGCACTTTATAATTTTTTTTTTTTTGATAAAAGCTTGTGTTTTTTTATAATTTAAATTTATTTTGTATAAAAATTAGCTTTTTTGATTTCAAACTCTTCTTTTTCTTTTAAATTTTACAAACTAGCTGCTAGTTAAAAAAGAATGTAAACAAAAAAAGAAAAATTCTATTGCGTAAATGCAATTTGTTTTACCTCCCCTTGTTGTTCATAAAAAAAATTGTTTTTTTTTTTTTAGAAACAAATAAAAAATTGTGAAAATTTTTTGGTAGTGTAAATTTTGCTAAATATTGCATTCACAATTAAATGTTGTTTTTTTTTTTTTTTTTTTTAAACTCAACACCGTTCTGTTAGAATAAATTTAGAATATTTAGTAGACTTTTTGTTTTTTAGTTTTGTTTTTTTTTTCATTTTATTTTCAAACCATTTATGTAAATTGAAAATGTACTCGTTTATTTTTTATTTTTCGAGTAATTAGTTAATGTACGTTCTGAACGACGAGAGACTAGTTATAATTTTATTTGCAGAAATCCAATACAAAACTCTTCATGACAAGTAATAAAAGATTTTTGCAAATTATAATAGTAAAAGAAAAAAACAAAACTTACTAGTTGCGATGCACATTATCTACTTATGTAAAAAAATTTATTATTATTTCATTGTATCCAAATCCCCTGTGGCATGTAGCTAAATGTTGTATAAAAATTAAAAAAAAAATATTTTTAGCGATTGATGTAAATCGAATTGTAAAAAGAAGAAATTTTTTATTGCACGAATCGTAACTGAATACGATAATCTTGTTCATTTGGATATACAGAAAACTTTTTCAGCATGGTTAAAGATCTGTTGACGAGTTGCCATTAGCACCCAACGAAATGCAGCAGATAAATTAACTAATCCACAAAATAAATTATAACTATTGTCGTATAAAATAGAAAAGTTTATACATATGTATATATAATATTACTGCGTCTTCTTTAATTCACCCTGTAAAAACTAAAGTTGGATTTTTCTAAAATTGAAATTGAAAATTTAGTAAAGTGTGCTAACTGAAACATAGATATTCGAAAATTTCCAAACTTAAGAAGTTAGGTTAGCAAGCAACCTCTGTTACTCTGATAAAATGCATAGAGGCAAAATGGTGTGATATAAGGTTAGTTGAGATGAAGAGCAGTAAAAAGGTTATGACTAACGCATCAGAAAGAGATAGTTCAGGGCTGTAACGATCGAAATTAAGTATCGATCACTTCGCATCTACTATGAATTTTTATAATTTGTGCAATAAGTTGAGTAGTCTCATTTCTTTTTCATTATCGACAAATTCAAACTTAATACTAAAATTATTTTGAAAATTTTTATTCGTAAGTTTTCGTTGATCTGTATTTAATATGAAACATTGGAATCATAATCGCCAGCCGCTATACTAATTTGTATCTCTTTTTCTATGTGGGGTACCAACCACTTAGCCAATCCTCATTTGTGGTGCTTTTTATTAATTTGAATAATGTTTCGACAGCGATATACATATTTTAAACTATATAGGCAATTAATATCGAATTCACGGCAGCCGACATTTTTATGGTAAAAAAAAGAATTGGGAAAAAATTTTTCGAAATTTAGAAGTGATTTAATTTTAATTTCGAAAATTTTCAATAAAACGGTATATGTTTTTTTCAAAAGATGACGGTATCATTAATTCTAAAAACCAAACAATTCCCATCAGTACTTTCTGAGTCCAGTCAAAATCTTAATAAATGGTTACAATTTTTTTACTATCGATTCAGCCAAGCAAAATTTTTCGATGTATTCTCTTAAACACGCACGCATACGCACATACATGCAGTCATACAAAAATTATCCTAAAAATAGTCAGAATAGTTTTCTCATAACCTAAAAACATCGAAATCGAGTGAAAGCTCATTTTATGAAAATCGTTTTGAAATAGTTATCACAACGGTTCTTAAATGGGGGTCCGTGGCAACCATCGAAGGGATCCGCATGAAGAGCCCAAAAAACAGTACTATTTTCAAAAATAATACAAGTTTTTATTTTCGATATATTATTTTTCACTTTTTATATGTAGTCGTACATGTGTATGTAATTATGTTTTAAAATCTTCAAACACAAACAAAAAAATATTAGTGCAGCGATTGCACTCTTCACTTTTTAACTGTCTGTTATTGCCAGGTCTGTGAACAGGAATTTGGTGAGGACCCCTGAGTTAGCACTTTATTTTTTTTTTATTTTAACTGAGTACATTTCACATTTCATATTGGTTTGAAAATATCTCACTCATTTTATTTCACAATCGCTTTTAATTTTAATTATTAGTTAAATTTCATTTTTCATTGAAAATTTAAAATTTTAGTTTAAGCATATTTAAGTTTATTTTTAACTGTAATCAAATCATTTTTAGTTTTAAAGTAAAACTATTAAAAGAAATACAACAAAGTTCTTTTAAGTTTAATTGAACGACAAAAAAAAAAGAATACTCAAAGACTATCATTTCAATCAATGGGGTTTCAACAAAAATTAAACTAAACTCTCAACCTGCAACAACCAAAAATTAATCATCAAAAATCTTCATCATTAATTTTAAAAATAATAGAAAAAAAAACATGTACAACCTGAAATGAGAAAAATGCAGTTTATTTCGTTTTTTTTTCTTCTTCAAATACCAAATTCATTTATTAAATACAAAATAATTCAGTTTTACATAATTTACTTTGTTAAACAAATATTATAGTTTAATTTAATTAATTTCGATCAAATATATTTAAAATATTTAATATTTTTAAATTTCTTACTTTTAAATAATATTTTGTTTGTTAAAATTTTTAAGCAAGTTTGAAAAAAATAAAAAGGAAAATACAGTTTGAATGGCAAAGGATACTTTAAGGAGAAAGTCTAACTGCCATATTCATAAACGACTTGTAAAGTTAAAGTATATATGATTAAGACTAGTTTGAGCATAAAAAACTCGTATATTAAACCAAAAATAACTTTAAGAATTGTTTATAGATACGGAGGTAATGACAACATCCTTAAGGTATGCTATTGATTTTATGTTAAAGTGTAGCCACACTAATTAAGAACAATTCAAACTGTATTTTAAAACTTTTTACTATTTAAATAATATTACCATAAAAATTACTAGTGTTATGCTTAATTATCATCTTGTTCTTCTTCTTAGTTAAGCGGAATGTTGTTAACGTTTTTTAATGCCCAACTTTTTAGCTTAACAGATATTTCTAGTTACCAGTTAAGTTTAAATGAAATTTAAATTTAAAAAAAGAAAAAACAAATTGCATTTAAAAAACTTTTTTTGTTTGTTTTACAACAAAATACACAGCAATAGAATTTAAGAATTTTTAAAAACTAATTTAAATGTAAAAAGTCATCAAAATTTCTAAATTACTCGTACTATTTTCATAACAAAACTACTCAAATTACACAATTTTTACTAAAATTTTCATAAATTTTTTTCGTTGTGTTTATCATCATGTTACTTGTTCTTTAAATATAGATTTTTTTCAAAATATATTTTCTTAATCAAACTTTCTTTTAAAATTTAGAAATTTTTCAAAATTTTAAATATTTTTTGCCAATAAATGTTTGCGTATTTGTATATTATCGGTACAAAGGTAATGTTCGAAATAAGAAAATTTTATAGTTCGTAGTTCGTTAAATAGGAAACACAAGTCGAAAATAAAAAGAAAACGAAATAAACTTTGTTTTGTTTTTTTTTAACGAAACCAAAATTTCTTTTCTCTTTCTAACTCTTTCTCTACTTGTCTGTCTCAACTTTTTGTGTGTGTTTCTGTGTATTTGTGTCATGCTCCTCTTCTATACATGTATGATGTTTGGTTAATATTTGGTTGTTACAGGAACTATAGCCCCATCGCGCGATTTACCCGAATTAACGGCTGAGGATACAATTCGCATCATATTGTCGAACTTAAATTTAGTTGTACCCGTGGTAGCTGCTTTACTCGTCATAATTATTGCTATAATTGTTATTTGTATACTACGTAGCAAAGGCAATCATCATAAAGGTATATGACAAAGATAATCTAATCTTAAATTTTTCGTTTCTCTCTTTCTCTCTCTCTATTTCGTTTTTATTTTAATTTCCGTTCTGTTTAACTGTCCAAACAACAATTTGTTTTTGCAAATATTTTTGGTTCATAATTTGGTTTAAATATTATTTTTCGGAAAAAAAAATATTGAATTAAAAATTGCTTGCTTAATTGTTAAATGGTGTTCCAAAAAAAAAAAAAAAATGTGGCTTATATGTTAATTTTAATAATTTCGAATACTCGAATTTAAAATTCGAAAATAACTTCAAATGCATGCAAATAAACTTAATTATGTCCCAAAATCATTATGGTTTGTATAAAACAACAACCAAAAATACCATCCCAATAAAAAAAAGGCACTGTGGCTCCTTTGGATGATGGACGAGGTTCTGGCAATTTACATACACGCATACGTTTGCCCGCTTGGATGCCAGAATGGTTAGATTTGAACTTTATGGTGCCTCTTATTGCCACCGTTATTGTGGTATTTGTTGGTATATTGGTTGTATGTGTTGCTTTATCAAGACGTCGCTCTGATGATTTACGCGGTGGACAAAAGGATGTGTACTGTAGGTTGATTTATGAATGCCTTTTAAGTTATCTACAATAACAACAATTACAATTTTTAGTGAAATCATTCTATGATAATAACAATATTTTCTATAACTAACCAAAAGGGAACTTAAAAATTCTGCACTGACTTTTCGATAATTCAAAAATGTTTTAAATGTTAAACTTAAAAGAAATTTGTAAGTTTCTTTAATTTAGTAAAAAGTAACTAGTCGTCGGAACCACCGTAATAAGGCTCATTTAAAAAAATATTTTACGAATTCGAGAATTATTGAACTTGAAAAAATCATATTTCTTATATCGGACATATTCGCCTCATACTCGGTTAAATTCAGCTCAGTTCGTCTTGGCAAAACTATTTTGTAATGTCAAAAATGTACCGAAGAAGGTGGCAACAAAGAATTTCATATCACAACTGGAACACAAATAAAAGCGCTACAAATGAGCCAAAAATATTGATCTCAGCTGTCGAGACTACCAGTTATGAATTCGCCTTGAATTTTAGGTTTTTCAGTTCAAATAGGCCCTTTTCGATGTCAAGTTCCAGTTTTAAAATTACGTTCCGGATATATAAGAACCTAATTTTTAACTTTCTTGGCCAAATTTAGAATTTAAGAAATCAAATTTAGAAAATCAATCCGAAAACGGCATTCTAAGTAAGCACCGATTGTATTTTTTTTTTCAAATAAATTAAATACCAAAAAGTCTGATTTGGAGTTTTTAAATACCGCACTTGGTGTGAAAAATATTGAAGTAGATTTGGAAATAATTAAATTTGGTTTTTAAATACCAGCATTTTTTTATTAAGATTGGCTAAATTTTAAATAAAACCTCTTTCGTTAGATGTGATTTTATAATTGCAAATAATTTTCTAGTCAAATAAGTTTTCATATTGGTTTGGAAAATAGAAAATTCTCGTATATGCTTCCATATATGAAGTGCAAATTTTTAGTTCCCGCCTTAAAAAAAATGATACTTACAACTTAAATTTATTTTATATTTATTTTTATTTTATTTCTGTTTTATTGAAAAACGAAACAAAAAAATTTAACGTAATGGACTTACAGCGGAAGTTTTTCATTTCAAAGGTCACTCATTACAAATAAAATATTGAGTTTGTTTTCAAATTATTGTTCGTTACGTTCCTTAATTATTTTTTTTAGAATAAATTATTTTATAACATTAAAGCATGCCTAGAAAGTTAAATAAGTGTAAAAATTAAAAAAAAAAAAAAAAATACCTCAACAATTCAACTACACAAATATACCATACAAACACATGCTCAGAAAAAAATTTAGCATTTTAAAATTGAAGAGATCCGATTGTATTGTATTGTTACTATTTAGAAATTTTCTTCAAAATTACTGTGGTTTTGTTTGATAACGACACATTTAAAACTTTCATATGTCTACATACGCTGTTATCAAAGAAAACCACAGGTTTGTGCAACTCTTGCAATACGTTATAAATTGGATAGATCTTGGTATTATGTACGTTTAACATTTTTAATTAAATTTTTTGGGTAGCATATTATAATTTAAAAGCATACATTAACTGTTCATATTCATAAAAATCACCTCAATTCACAGCTTCAATTGGAAGGATACTAAAATCATTTATTCTTTAAATTCGAGCACCTTAAGGTATACTTTCCTAAATAAACCAATGAAGCTGTGAACATTTTCATTCCGATATTGCTAGTCATCACATAATAATCGTTAACTACATATTTATGTTAATCATATATCAATATTAAATAATCTATAATATCACTTGTCATTGAATTTTTTAAATTGGTAAAATTGTGAATAATTTTTGCGATATTCATAAATCTAAAATGCAAATATTCAAGGTACAAACTGTCTATTTAAGAATTCTTGGTTCCTACATAAATTTCTCACATATTCTCGATCGTAAAATGTCTTTCCCTAAACTATCCTTGTAGCTCCTTTCTTATATTTATATTTTCATTAGTACTGGGAATATTTGTAAAATGTAAATAAATTAAATATCCTTTGTATTATAAATGTTGTAGATCTATAATAATCAAAATAATTATATTCCCTGACAACGAAAAAATGGTTCCAAAAAAATCGATTTAAAACGAACAAACTTTGGTTGATTATATCTCTTTATAGAAGAAATCTTATTATCGATAACACGATTTTATTTAAAAATCAAAAATAAATTTTCTAGAAAAATACAGTTTTCTCGGTAACATTACAAGCGTTTCAGTGAATGATCGATCGAGATATTCCTTTAAAAATCGAGAAAACAATAAATCAGAACAATTTTGTACCGAATAGCTTTGAGGTTATCGATGTATGGCTTCGTTTTTATCACGAATTATTTATATAGCGATAAAATTATTATATACATTTATCGATATTATGATTTTCCTCTTATAAATAATATGTTTTTGTTAAAAAATGATGTTATCGTTATCAGTATTTGCGATGACAATCAAGTTTTCTGTTAAACATATTTTTATATCAAACTTTAGTTATCGATGATAATATTTTAGTTATAGGCAACATTGTGTCCCAGGCGTAACCGGCTGTCGGTATATAATTTGATGAAAAAATCAAGAAATCATTAATTTTTGCTATCGATTACACTAATTTATATGATTTTCTACGCATATATACCGTTATCGATAAGATGATTTTTCTATGGTCATTTGATTATTGATTATACGATTTTCGATCGAAAACTGGCCATCACGCAATATAGTTTTTTTCTATGAAAACCCTGTTATCAAATAAGTGACTTAAACGAGTGCTTCAACTCCTTATAAAGACAAAAAGCTTAAATGATTGCTGTAAACTAAGCTTTCCAACAAGGTACATCTACTGACAAGACAGAAGCTTTAATACATTTTAAAGAAAATGTATTGTTATTGGATGTCGCTGTAGAAAATCGTAGCTCACACTAAATATTAAAATTCTACGACTTTTTTACAGCTGATGCACGACAGCTTTCGAAAAACGGAAAGACATATTTAAAGATGGCGCACTAGAAGCGCAAAATTTTAAAAAATTCAAACTACATATATGTATATTGAAAATGTAATTTTAAATACCCACTACACTGTTCGTAAGCCAGTTCCTAATGAAGACAAAGAGCTTTAATATTTGGCATGAACTAACATATCAAGATTAAGTGAACCTACATGTGAGTCTTCTGCCGAAACCTTATGATCATAGAGATGAATTCGGAAAATAATTTTTAGAAAATTATAGAGTAAAATATTTTGGAATCATTTTTTCAAACAATTTAAAAATTTCCAGTGATTGCTTGATAGCAAACATTATTTAAAAAAAAGCTCAGCAGGCAATCATTGTAAATTCAAATTATAGCCGTTAAATATCTAGTAATCGAATCGATATTGTGTAAATATGTTGAATTGAATTCCAAAGAATATTTTTTAATTTTTTCAAAGCAGTATTTTTCCTTGTATTTAATTGAGTAATTTCTTCTTTTCCACCCTGTATGAGTTTTAAAAACAAAAATTTTTTCATAAATTTTTTCTTAAGTTGAACTTTGCTCCCATTTTTTCCACACTGTAAAATTAAAAACTAAGATGCTTTTCATAAAAAAATAACTTGAAAAAAAAAATCGCAAAAATTGAAAACTTTAAAACATCAAATCATTCATTTTCAAACATTATAAACTTTTTCATCTAACATGTTTTTCAAGTGGTTTGGTATATATTTGATAAACGTTTTGTATTTAATATAAAAACAAAAGAAAAAAATTTAATTTTTGTACAAAGTTTGCGTACGGCTGGATTGTGAGTGACTTGTTGAAAGTATTTTGAAAAAAAAAAACTAAACGATTTTTAAGAAAATGGCACAATTTTTTTATTGTTTCAATGCACCAATTAAAAGCAGAAGTATTGTAGACAACAACAAAAAAAGCTTCTAATCTAAGCAAAACAGAAATAAAGTAAGAAAGAATTTTAGAGTTTGTTTTTCCAAAAGAAATTCTTAAAAGTAAAAGAAAAATCGAGTGGCAAAAGCATCTTCAGTATTTAAAAATACACATTTTTGTTTTTCGGAACATCACGTATTAATTCTAGATGATGTAGTTTATAATCAGACAATGGGACCTGGCGCCACATTGGACAAAAGGCGACCCGACTTGCGTGATGAATTGGGCTATATTGCACCACCTAACCGTAAGCTGCCACCAGTACCCGGCTCCAACTACAACACCTGCGACCGGATTAAGCGAGGTACTGTCATAAGTAAGCATCTAAATTTTCCAAAACAACATTTATTAATGCATTGTTTTCTTTTCTTTGAATTTATTTTTGATGATTCGTTTTCCATAAAAACATTTTTACGTTTTGTTCTTGAGTTGCAAAATATTTAAGAGCATCTAAAGTAATATTATACTCTGTGAAGAGAGCACCAAAGAGAGTTTATGGCTATTATATTGAGGATTAGTTTGAGAGAAATCCTTAATAGTGAAAAAAAACAAAAATTTTATATATTTTAACAGCTTTAGCTTTTTTCTTATAAATTACTTATTTTTTGAACAACACCATCATTCATTAGTAGATTTGTTTTTTTTTTTTTATTTTTTTGGGAGAAAATATATGCTGTGAGTGATGTTTGAGGTGATACAAATCTAAACCGTTAAATATCCCATTATATCACTTGACTTGTGGTTGCTAATTTTACATCGCAACCTACAGTGCATATATTTTTTTCTTAATTTTTTCTATTTGCATGAATATGTTTATTATAAATGTTGTTGAAAATTTAGATCTTTTGGTAATTTTAAATGTAGAAAAATTTTAATTTACAAAAATAACTGGTTAAAATTAGTTTGAGTCTCTGCTAAGCAGAATCTTAAACCATAAATAGAGACAGTTTTGTTCTCATTGTTTTTCCCAAACAGTTTTTCCAGTTTTTTTTTTATATAACATCTACTAACTTCTTTCTTTTTAAATTATTTTATCCTAAAACTATATAAATCTTTTTATTTTTACATACAACTCTGGCTTCTCTGTCTGTGTACTCAACACATTCATACACAATTTTATGTTGCTACAAACAATTTGCTATTGATTTAAATAATTTGTTTTAATATAAATGTTGTAAATACAACTAAAACTACAAAAACAATCCACCAAAATTCACAAATTCCTCCTACAACACTTAAAAATCACCCAAATATTCGAAAATGATTTCGAATGTGTTTTGTAAAACAAAAAAAAAAAAAAAATCCCAAAATAATATGATTTTGAAAATAAACAATCAGCTCGTGGTGGCATGCGTTCAAATAACTCCACTTGGGATCCCAGAAGACCCAATTTATACGAAGAACTAAAACCGCCACCAATACCAGCTCATGGTAATCATTATGGTCATGCTCATGTGGTTAATGAATGTGCTTACAGACATCCAGGTGCGTTTATTAAAATCCGATTTTTGGTTTTTCTGTTTAATTTTAAGTTCATTGAAAACAATTTTCATTTTGTTTGGTGTTTTATTTTTTAATAAAAATTAATATATACTAATATTTGGTTTAAAATTAAATAAATCTAAGATGGTGTGATTAATAATATCGGTTATCGATAAATAAGATATGCCAATAAACATACGTATGTATATACGAGTATGTACTTATTTTTGTTACTAACAAACAAATTTTGTAATTTTTAACAAATTTTTAACAAAAAATAAATTTTGTTGGCGATAACTTATATATGTATATGTTTTTTTGTCAAAATTGTGTTTCTTATCGATAACTATAGTTAATGTGAGCTAAAAAGAAGATAATCTACAATCTTTTGCCACACGATATAATTTTCTTCAGTTCAGGTAACACCTTTTCTTGATGCCTTGATTTGTTATTGATAAACAATAAAATATAATTCAATAATTTATGGTATCGATCAGTTACTTACGATTCTAAATTCAAAGTGATTATATGAAGCTAAAATTTTCAGCAATGAATGCCGAAAGAGTTCGAAATGTACCGACGCTTTGCATTAGAATCTGAGGCCTTTAAGTCTTCGAATAAATTGCAAAAAGAAAAACGCTAAAAATTAGTACATAAATATAGTTTTTCCCAAATTTGTTTGAAATTTAAAGAATGTATGATGATTTAAAGGTATATCAGGTTCGGAATTAGCTCGTCGTAAGTGCGTGTGGTGAACAGATCTTACTTTTTGCCTTTAATTTACGTAAACAAAAGTCATCGATAACAATTTTTGTAATCACATTCGTTTAAAATAAAAAGTTTTTATCGGTCGGCTCAAATTCCACATACATATATAAAAATTCAGTTATAGATTACAAAATTTTTAATCGTTATATACATTTTTATCAGTTTATTACTAGTTAATAGAAATTTTTTTGTAACAAAACAACGTTATCGATAACATATTCTTAAGATAAGAATTTTTAATGAGATTAAAGGAAAACTTCTTGAATTGTTAATTTTTATAGAAAAACAAAATTTCTATTTATTTATTGACAATTTTTAGGATAATTTCTTAGTTTTGTTAACGATAGCAAAATGGTCATGTTATCGATTATTCAAAATTTAATTTATCGTTTAAATGTTTGTTAACTATATTAATTATTATTATTATTTATTTAATCAACTATTATTTCACTTAATTTTACTAAAATCTTAATCTAACGGTCGTTCCTAACATGTTTCTAACACATCAGTAATTGTAAGTAATAATTTTTAAAAAATGTTAATTAATTATTTGGAAATAGTTTAAATGAATGGCATGCTTGTTAATAATAAAAACGTTTCAATCGCTCACTTCTTTATACACTTCAAACATAAAATCGCTAGACACGCCACACCAACATTGATAGACACTTAAAGCCAAAATTATGCCAACACTGCTAATTATTTTTGTTGTAATGTTTTTTGTTTTTGTTCAACAAATTTACCAAACTAAGGTATGGAAGATGAAATTTGCCCCTATGCTACTTTCCATTTATTGGGATTCCGTGAAGAAATGGATCCCACCAAGGCCATGAACTTCCAAACATTCCCCCACCAAAATGGACATGCCCCACCCGGTCATGCCGGCACCATGGGACCACCCGGACACAATGGACATATGCACTCTCGTTCTGGTTCTCAGTCTATGCCCCGTGCCAATCGTTATGCTCGCAAGAACAGCCAAGGAGGACAATCATCGATTTATACTCCCGCTCCTGAATATGATGATCCCGCCAATTGTGCTGAAGAAGATCAATATGTGAGTAAATCATGAATGAAGGAGAATTTTATTTAATTTTTTGTTAAATTATTTCTAGCGCCGCTACACTCGTGTTAATTCTCAAGGAGGTAGTTTATATTCTGGTCCTGGACCCGAATACGATGATCCAGCTAATTGTGCTCCTGAAGAAGATCAATATGGCTCTCAATATGGCGGACCTTATGGTACACCTTACGAACATTACGGATCTCGTGGCTCCATGGGTAGACGTAGTGTTGGTGAGTAAAAACATAAATTATTTTCTAAATTAAAAGAAAACCATAAAAACTTGATTTTCGAATTAAAGGTTCTACACGCAATCCGGGCAATGGTTCTCCTGAACCACCACCACCTCCACCACGCAATCATGATATGAGCAATTCCTCTTTCAATGACTCGAAGGAAAGTAATGAAATTTCCGAAGCCGAATGTGATCGCGATCATGGACCACGTGGCAATTATGGCGGTAAGTTCAATTCCCTGTTCTCAAATAAAAATTACAAAAAAAGAAAAGAGAATAATTTAAAAGGAATTAAAAGTATTTATAAATATCATTGAACAGATCGATTGTCACTGAGTCATACATACATATGTATATGTTTAATGTGAAAACAATAATTATATATTTTTTTTTATAAATTCTAACAAATTATCTTATTATTCTATTTTTTCAAAATTTTCTTAATTTATAATATTTTTATGGCAAAAATTGTTTTATTTTCATTTTCGTTGTAAATTTATATACAAACATACATTCTAAACAGAAGATACTACGGATGGTGAGTGTGTTACTGGAAAGAATTATAAAAAAAAAATTAATTTTTAAACACTTGTCATTAATTACTTTGACATTTTCCCATTCCGAAACATTTGTCATTTTATAACCAAAAATTAAAATCATTCCAAACACACAAATCACTCATTAAAAGTCATCTTCGTTATTATATTATTTAAATCCGATGTAAATATTATATATACTCGTACTCGTATTCTATCTAATGTGATTATGAACTTATATCGAAGAATGTATGTGTGAAGAATTACTGTCGAAGGGTTAATGAGATCCTTATGTAATATAAAATAAGCTGGAAATTATTTAATTCGGTCAGAGTTCGTCATTAAAATCTGTAGGCAATACATAATTGTGTTGATGAGAGAAAATAAAAGGAGAGCATTGCTGCTTCTCAGGGGATATTAAAGCCATACGCGGGTGGATAGTATATCGATACAGCGTTAGGTTAGGTTTCGAGGGTCGTCACAACTTAGGAAGAGACGCAGGTTCCGTTTATGATACCCTATAGCAGACAAGGCGAGAGTCAATTGGTTAGTCAATTTCTTATAGGTGCCCTGTCGCCGATTCAAATCAACCCGATCGTGTCAGGCAGGAGGATAAATTGATTAGAAACATACATTTGCCAGACTATCTAGGTCTGGCAGATTTCTGGATCCCATGGTAGGAGTCCTTACGCTATTTAGCGCCGGACAGTGACATAGAAGGTGAAGAATTATTTATACTTCCGGATAATCGTAGCAACTCCTACAGTAGTTGTTGTAACTTAGATTGATCTTTTTGGCATGGGTCCCGATACACCAGTTCCATATAGGCACTGTTACCAACAGTCTTGTGTGACATTTATCAAGTTTGAGCAGATTTCGTGTCCTGCTTAGATCTTGTGTCTTGCTCAGGCTATTGTGGGGCCAAGTGGACCTTGCCACGCTAAAGGTGCCTTCTTGTTCCCACCACCTCTTTTATGACTCCTGCTGGATTAGTCGCAAATGATGTTCTACGTAAAACTTGTATTTATAACTAAAGTTTTGCAACATTAATCATTCCTTTTCGTTTAATGAGAAGTAAATATATGTATTTGGCGATTGGGACTATGAAGAATGGGCTGGCGGAAGTGGCTACCGCGTTGACTACTAAGCAAACAATGACTTGGGGCCAGAGCAAGTCAATCAACATCATTAATTTCTCGAATGTACATTGGTGTGGCATTGTATTAATTGTTGTTGGACGTATTAAGTGATGTAGGTATTGCACTTGTCACAAAAAATTTTTCCGACTACGATTGATACTGTTCCAAGCTATTTTCCTCAGTATCGCCCTCCTTCGTCGCTTCGCAGACACATCGGCGAAGTAAAAGAATTAATAAAATGCCTGCCAATACAGCTTAACAAAGTTAAGTTAAAGTTAACATCAGAGGCGCTGCAGCACTACTACAAAAAATTAACATAACGCGCAACACAGAGTTCTTAAAGAGTTAAGACTTCTAATTTTTCACCATATATCTTCTCTAGCTTAACCCTTTCCCTAAGTTCTGAGTTCTGGCACAATGCATTGCATAAGTAGGAGTCATCTCCTGAGTCCCAAAAAAAAAAATTAAGTCAAATCTTACTTATCTCGATTGTGTAACCAAGCTTGGAATAGAGCCGACTTTATTGCGCGTATGATTAATATAGATCGTATAATTTACATAGAGATTATCAGAAGTGTAGTATCTATCACCATTTGCTATGCAAAAAAAAAAAAAAATGGCAAAATGTACACAGTGCCATCTAGTGCTAGAAAAATTCAAATAAAATAAAGTTATTTTTAAGAAAAATTACAAATCCTTTTAGTAAATATCTAAATTTAATAAAAATTAATTCATAAAACCGACCGGTTCTATTATATGTATGTACATATATTTTAAAAATAATTTATGAAAAAGGATGTCATTATTTTGGCGAACTTCTGTTTCTACAAATATTGACAGTCAATTCTTATGAACTATTTTTGTATAACATTTTACGCATCATCATCTCACTTTCAAATATTTCGTATCGTGTACTCAAGTGTAAATCATTGTAAATCATTTTTACAAAAACAATCAAAATAGATTTATTTTGTCATAAAAAGAAAATCATACTGTGTTTTGTAAAAAAAAGAAAAAAAATTATTTATTTATTTTCAAAATTTCTTATGTTTCAATTTATTGATTGGCTTTTTCTGGTATAATTGTTTTAAATTAAAAATTTTATTTCATTCTATGCACATTTTACCATAACGCACACATTAAAAAGTAATTGAATTCATGTTTATTTTGTGACTAAAACAATATGATTTTTAATTCATAAATATTTATGTATTATTTTTTTAAATTTATTTTAAATGATTAATAGATGTAAGAAAACAAAATTAAATGGCTTCCAAAGTGATCGATAAAAGTTTAAAAAAAATAAATTATATCCGTACACTTAATTAAGCTTTTGAATAACTTAATTGTGTTTAATTGCTAACTTACATACATACATATATGTATAATATAAATAATAATACAATTTTGTAAGTGCTAAAACTTTTGAAAACTACGTTGTTCTGTTCTGCCACGCAGGTTGGATATTGATTATCCTTCAAATATTGATCATATCAATACTTGAAAGACAATCACGTTCCGCACCTTAACCTACTTAATCATTTTGGATTAGAAAGGATATATCGCTCCTTTATTGCAACATAATCATATCTCAAAAAGACTCAAACGTGGCAAAATGCATTTAAAATTTTCAAAACGTAAGCATTTATATGGACGGCTTGAGCATTTAACTGGTTATAACTTGGGTTTAGATGGAGATATGTTTATGAAATTTTGTTTACAAATAAATAAGGTATTGAGAAAATCTTTTTTGTCAGTAACTGAAAAATTTTGTTTTTTGAGATATGACTATGTTGCAATAAAGGAGCGATATGTTCGAAATAAGTAAAAATTAAGAATAAATTTTTCACAACTTAGATCTCAACATATAAATTTGATTCGAATACAAGCAAATTATCAAAATTATAATAAATGGCGTGTAGCAAACCATGTTGGTTTCCAAGGTTGTACTCCACAGTTTAATAAAATTTTTAACATCCAATTAAAACTAAGCCATTTAATTTTGTATTGAATTCTCTTGAATAATTTCTATAAATGTGATTAATTGCATGTACTTTATGATTTTCAATATAAAAACACAATCATTAGTCATACATATTTCCTTTTAAGAATTTTAATTTATTTGATATTTTTGACTGTAAATAAATATTTCTTTAAAATATCTTTAATCGTCGTCACCACCCCTCCCCACCAAAAATATAAAACGAGAACAAAAAAAGTATCTAAATATTTAAGCAGAAAAAACTTACCAGTTTTGTATTTATAAGAAATTTACAAAAAAAAAAATTGTTTAATTTCTTAATTTTTATTATGTTTTATTTCTTTTCATTTCTATTTTTATATTCACAATATTTATTGGATTAATTTTAAAAATTTATAAAACTTGAACCTGGGCATTAATTTTGAAAACCAAAAATATTTAACAAACAACTTTGTGGAAATTTTTGTAAAAACGTGAAACTAAATTTCGAAAATAAATACACACACAAAAAACAGCTGTTAAACGATCCCCTCTGCACAAGGATCAGCGTACTACCGAAGAGATGCGCAAATTAATTGAAAGGTAACGTAAATCATGGAGTACCAACAATAAAACAAACAAAAACCCAAAGATATATTTCCCAGTAAAAATAAAAAGTAAATTAAAGCCAGTTTTTTAAACTAATTAATCAAGTAAAAGAAATAATAATAATATAAAGGGTCAGTTAACTTTAACATGTGCATAATTCTTAAGATCAGCATTATTAAGACCTTGAGTTAAAATTTTAGAAAATGCCAATGTTTTGCCATTAAAATATAACGATTTTTGCCGCAGATGTACGAGTTGCAATTTTATAAAAACACCGTTGTAAAAAATTATCTCTAACTCCGTTAAAGTTGGAGAAATAAAACTTTCCACGTTTGTAGAGTTATATGTCATGATTCAGTCACTTTTTACTCCGCATTAATACGTATAGTTTTTAAAAAGTTATTAAGTTCTCTAACCCAATTTGCACATTTCATCTATGAACCAGAAACGGCAGGCGGTAGGTAGCCAAAGTACCCATCTATCACATAGTGAAACATTTATTCAAATATGTTAAACGATTTAGAAGTTATTGCGTTTTAAACAAAACATATTGACAAAATCCACTTTCTGCGAAGTCCTGTTGGCCTGGTATATCACAAAACAACTGTTTAAATTCTTCATTTTTACAGAGTTTTCAAGTTTTCGATACAGTCGTAAAACTAATATTTGGACAAAGGCTATATATAGTCTTATGAAAATTGCCAAAGATGGCTAAAAACCTATTTTGTTGATTTTCAGCTGAGCTCTAATATTTGGTGTAAACTAATGTTGTTTGCAGTAACATCGATTCGCATTGCAAAAGATTCAAATAAACAAAACATATTTTTTGCCCTAAAATTTAACAGGGCTATAGTCTTATGAAAATTGCCAAAAATGACAAAAAACCTATTTTGTCGAGCTCTAATATTTGGTGTGAACTAATGTTGTTTGTAGTAACATCGATTCGCATGGCAAAAGATTGAAATAAACAAAACATATTTTTTGCCCTAAAATTTAACAGGGCTATATATAGTCTTATGAAAATTGCCAAAAATGACAAAAAACCTATTTTATCGATTTTCAGCTGAAAAATAATCGTAGAGCTCTAATATTTGGTGTAAACTAATGTTGTTTGCAGTAACATCGATTCGCATGGCAAAAGATTGAAATAAACAAAACATATTTTTTGCCCTAAAATTTAACAGGGCTATAATAGTCTTATGAAAATTGCCAAAAATGACAAAAAACCTATTTTATCGATTTTCAGCTGAAAAATAATCGTAGAGCTCTAATATTTGGTGTAAACTAATGTTGTTTGCAGTAACATCGATTCGCATGGCAAAAGATTGAAATAAACAAAACATATTTTTTGCCCTAAAATTTAACAGGGCTATAGTCTTATGAAAATTGCCAAAAATGACAAAAAACCTATTGTATCGATTTTCAGCTGAAAAATAATCGTAGAGCTCTAATATTTGGTGTAAACTAATGTTGTTTGCAGTAACATCGATTCGCATGGCAAAAGATTGAAATAAACAAAACATATTTTTTGCCCTAAAATTTAACAGGGTTATAGTCTTATGAAAATTGCCAAAAAAAACCTATTTTGTCGATTTTCAGCTGAAAAATAATCGTAGAGCTCTAATATTTGGTGTAAACTAATGTTGTTTGCAGTAACATCGATTCGCTTTGCAAAAGATTCAAATAAACAAAACATATTTTTTGCCCTAAAATTTAACAGGGCTATAGTCTTATGAAAATTGCCAAAAAAAACCTATTTTGTCGATTTTCAGCTGAAAAATAATCGTAGAGCTCTAATATTTGGTGTAAACTAATGTTGTTTGTAGTAACATCGATTAGCATTGCAAAAGATTCAAATAAACAAAACATATTTTTTGCCCTAAAATTTAACAGGGCTATAGTCTTATGAAAATTGCCAAAATTGCCAAAAAAAAACCTATTTTGTCGATTTTCAGCTGAAAAATAATCGTAGAGCTCTAATATTTGGTGTAAACTAATGTTGTTTGCAGTAACATCGATTCGCATGGCAAAAGATTGAAATAAACAAAACATATTTTTTGCCCTAAAATTTAACAGGGCTATAGTCTTATGAAAATTGCCAAAAAAACCTATTTTGTCGATTTTCAGCTGAAAAATAATCGTAGAGCTCTAATATTTGGTGTAAACTAATGTTGTTTGTAGTAACATCGATTAGCATTGCAAAAGATTCAAATAAACAAAACATATTTTTTGCCCTAAAATTTAACAGGGCTATAGTCTTATGAAAATTGCCAAAATTGCCAAAAAAAAACCTATTTTGTCGATTTTCAGCTGAAAAATAATCGTAGAGCTCTAATATTTGGTGTAAACTAATGTTGTTTGCAGTAACATCGATTAGCATTGCAAAAGATTCAAATAAACAAAACATATTTTTTGCCCTAAAATTTAACAGGGCTATAGTCTTATGAAAATTGCCAAAAAAAACCTATTTTGTCGATTTTCAGCTGAAAAATAATCGTAGAGCTCTAATATTTGGTGTGAACTAATGTTGTTTGTAGTAACATCGATTAGCATTGCAAAAGATTCAAATAAACAAAACATATTTTTTGCCCTAAAATTTAACAGGGCTATAGTCTTATGAAAATTGCCAAAAATGACAAAAAAACCTATTTTGTCGATTTTCAGCTGAAAAATAATCGTAGAGCTCTAATATTTGGTGTGAACTAATGTTGTTTGTAGTAACATCGATTAGCATTGCAAAAGATTGAAATAAACAAAACATATTTTTTGCCCTAAAATTTAACAGGGCTATAGTCTTATGAAAATTGCCAAAAAAAACCTATTTTGTCGATTTTCAGCTGAAAAATAATCGTAGAGCTCTAATATTTGGTGTGAACTAATGTTGTTTGTAGTAACATCGATTAGCATTGCAAAAGATTCAAATAAACAAAACATATTTTTTGCCCTAAAATTTAACAGGGCTATAGTCTTATGAAAATTGCCAAAAAAAACCTATTTTGTCGATTTTCAGCTGAAAAATAATCGTAGAGCTCTAATATTTGGTGTGAACTAATGTTGTTTGTAGTAACATCGATTAGCATTGCAAAAGATTCAAATAAACAAAACATATTTTTTGCCCTAAAATTTAACAGGGCTATAGTCTTATGAAAATTGCCAAAAAAAACCTATTTTGTCGATTTTCAGCTGAAAAATAATCGTAGAGCTCTAATATTTGGTGTGAACTAATGTTGTTTGTAGTAACATCGATTAGCATTGCAAAAGATTCAAATAAACAAAACATATTTTTTGCCCTAAAATTTAACAGGGCTATAGTCTTATGAAAATTGCCAAAAATGACAAAAAAACCTATTTTGTCGATTTTCAGCTGAAAAATAATCGTAGAGCTCTAATATTTGGTGTGAACTAATGTTGTTTGTAGTAACATCGATTAGCATTGCAAAAGATTGAAATAAACAAAACATATTTTTTGCCCTAAAATTTAACAGGGCTATAGTCTTATGAAAATTGCCAAAAAAAACCTATTTTGTCGATTTTCAGCTGAAAAATAATCGTAGAGCTCTAATATTTGGTGTGAACTAATGTTGTTTGTAGTAACATCGATTAGCATTGCAAAAGATTCAAATAAACAAAACATATTTTTTGCCCTAAAATTTAACAGGGCTATAGTCTTATGAAAATTGCCAAAAAAAACCTATTTTGTCGATTTTCAGCTGAAAAATAATCGTAGAGCTCTAATATTTGGTGTGAACTAATGTTGTTTGTAGTAACATCGATTAGCATTGCAAAAGATTCAAATAAACAAAACATATTTTTTGCCCTAAAATTTAACAGGGCTATAGTCTTATGAAAATTGCCAAAATTGCCAAAAAAAAACCTATTTTGTCGATTTTCAGCTGAAAAATAATCGTAGAGCTCTAATATTTGGTGTAAACTAATGTTGTTTGCAGTAACATCGATTCGCATGGCAAAAGATTGAAATAAACAAAACATATTTTTTGCCCTAAAATTTAACAGGGCTATAGTCTTATGAAAATTGCCAAAAAAACCTATTTTGTCGATTTTCAGCTGAAAAATAATCGTAGAGCTCTAATATTTGGTGTAAACTAATGTTGTTTGTAGTAACATCGATTAGCATTGCAAAAGATTCAAATAAACAAAACATATTTTTTGCCCTAAAATTTAACAGGGCTATAGTCTTATGAAAATTGCCAAAATTGCCAAAAAAAAACCTATTTTGTCGATTTTCAGCTGAAAAATAATCGTAGAGCTCTAATATTTGGTGTAAACTAATGTTGTTTGCAGTAACATCGATTAGCATTGCAAAAGATTCAAATAAACAAAACATATTTTTTGCCCTAAAATTTAACAGGGCTATAGTCTTATGAAAATTGCCAAAAAAAACCTATTTTGTCGATTTTCAGCTGAAAAATAATCGTAGAGCTCTAATATTTGGTGTGAACTAATGTTGTTTGTAGTAACATCGATTAGCATTGCAAAAGATTCAAATAAACAAAACATATTTTTTGCCCTAAAATTTAACAGGGCTATAGTCTTATGAAAATTGCCAAAAAAAACCTATTTTGTCGATTTTCAGCTGAAAAATAATCGTAGAGCTCTAATATTTGGTGTAAACTAATGTTGTTTGCAGTAACATCGATTAGCATTGCAAAAGATTCAAATAAACAAAACATATTTTTTGCCCTAAAATTTAACAGGGCTATAGTCTTATGAAAATTGCCAAAAAAAACCTATTTTGTCGATTTTCAGCTGAAAAATAATCGTAGAGCTCTAATATTTGGTGTGAACTAATGTTGTTTGTAGTAACATCGATTAGCATTGCAAAAGATTCAAATAAACAAAACATATTTTTTGCCCTAAAATTTAACAGGGCTATAGTCTTATGAAAATTGCCAAAAAAAACCTATTTTGTCGATTTTCAGCTGAAAAATAATCGTAGAGCTCTAATATTTGGTGTAAACTAATGTTGTTTGCAGTAACATCGATTAGCATTGCAAAAGATTCAAATAAACAAAACATATTTTTTGCCCTAAAATTTAACAGGGCTATAGTCTTATGAAAATTGCCAAAAAAAACCTATTTTGTCGATTTTCAGCTGAAAAATAATCGTAGAGCTCTAATATTTGGTGTGAACTAATGTTGTTTGTAGTAACATCGATTAGCATTGCAAAAGATTCAAATAAACAAAACATATTTTTTGCCCTAAAATTTAACAGGGCTATAGTCTTATGAAAATTGCCAAAAAAAACCTATTTTGTCGATTTTCAGCTGAAAAATAATCGTAGAGCTCTAATATTTGGTGTAAACTAATGTTGTTTGCAGTAACATCGATTAGCATTGCAAAAGATTCAAATAAACAAAACATATTTTTTGCCCTAAAATTTAACAGGGCTATAGTCTTATGAAAATTGCCAAAAAAAACCTATTTTGTCGATTTTCAGCTGAAAAATAATCGTAGAGCTCTAATATTTGGTGTGAACTAATGTTGTTTGTAGTAACATCGATTAGCATTGCAAAAGATTCAAATAAACAAAACATATTTTTTGCCCTAAAATTTAACAGGGCTATAGTCTTATGAAAATTGCCAAAAAAAACCTATTTTGTCGATTTTCAGCTGAAAAATAATCGTAGAGCTCTAATATTTGGTGTGAACTAATGTTGTTTGTAGTAACATCGATTAGCATTGCAAAAGATTCAAATAAACAAAACATATTTTTTGCCCTAAAATTTAACAGGGCTATAGTCTTATGAAAATTGCCAAAAAAAACCTATTTTGTCGATTTTCAGCTGAAAAATAATCGTAGAGCTCTAATATTTGGTGTGAACTAATGTTGTTTGTAGTAACATCGATTAGCATTGCAAAAGATTCAAATAAACAAAACATATTTTTTGCCCTAAAATTTAACAGGGCTATAGTCTTATGAAAATTGCCAAAAATGACAAAAAAACCTATTTTGTCGATTTTCAGCTGAAAAATAATCGTAGAGCTCTAATATTTGGTGTGAACTAATGTTGTTTGTAGTAACATCGATTAGCATTGCAAAAGATTGAAATAAACAAAACATATTTTTTGCCCTAAAATTTAACAGGGCTATAGTCTTATGAAAATTGCCAAAAAAAACCTATTTTGTCGATTTTCAGCTGAAAAATAATCGTAGAGCTCTAATATTTGGTGTGAACTAATGTTGTTTGTAGTAACATCGATTAGCATTGCAAAAGATTCAAATAAACAAAACATATTTTTTGCCCTAAAATTTAACAGGGCTATAGTCTTATGAAAATTGCCAAAAAAAACCTATTTTGTCGATTTTCAGCTGAAAAATAATCGTAGAGCTCTAATATTTGGTGTGAACTAATGTTGTTTGTAGTAACATCGATTAGCATTGCAAAAGATTGAAATAAACAAAACATATTTTTTGCCCTAAAATTTAACAGGGCTATAGTCTTATGAAAATTGCCAAAAAAAACCTATTTTGTCGATTTTCAGCTGAAAAATAATCGTAGAGCTCTAATATTTGGTGTGAACTAATGTTGTTTGTAGTAACATCGATTAGCATTGCAAAAGATTCAAATAAACAAAACATATTTTTTGCCCTAAAATTTAACAGGGCTATAGTCTTATGAAAATTGCCAAAAATGACAAAAAAACCTATTTTGTCGATTTTCAGCTGAAAAATAATCGTAGAGCTCTAATATTTGGTGTGAACTAATGTTGTTTGTAGTAACATCGATTAGCATTGCAAAAGATTGAAATAAACAAAACATATTTTTTGCCCTAAAATTTAACAGGGCTATAGTCTTATGAAAATTGCCAAAAAAAACCTATTTTGTCGATTTTCAGCTGAAAAATAATCGTAGAGCTCTAATATTTGGTGTGAACTAATGTTGTTTGTAGTAACATCGATTAGCATTGCAAAAGATTCAAATAAACAAAACATATTTTTTGCCCTAAAATTTAACAGGGCTATAGTCTTATGAAAATTGCCAAAAAAAACCTATTTTGTCGATTTTCAGCTGAAAAATAATCGTAGAGCTCTAATATTTGGTGTGAACTAATGTTGTTTGTAGTAACATCGATTAGCATTGCAAAAGATTCAAATAAACAAAACATATTTTTTGCCCTAAAATTTAACAGGGCTATAGTCTTATGAAAATTGCCAAAATTGCCAAAAAAAAACCTATTTTGTCGATTTTCAGCTGAAAAATAATCGTAGAGCTCTAATATTTGGTGTAAACTAATGTTGTTTGCAGTAACATCGATTCGCATGGCAAAAGATTGAAATAAACAAAACATATTTTTTGCCCTAAAATTTAACAGGGCTATAGTCTTATGAAAATTGCCAAAAAAACCTATTTTGTCGATTTTCAGCTGAAAAATAATCGTAGAGCTCTAATATTTGGTGTAAACTAATGTTGTTTGTAGTAACATCGATTAGCATTGCAAAAGATTCAAATAAACAAAACATATTTTTTGCCCTAAAATTTAACAGGGCTATAGTCTTATGAAAATTGCCAAAATTGCCAAAAAAAAACCTATTTTGTCGATTTTCAGCTGAAAAATAATCGTAGAGCTCTAATATTTGGTGTAAACTAATGTTGTTTGCAGTAACATCGATTAGCATTGCAAAAGATTCAAATAAACAAAACATATTTTTTGCCCTAAAATTTAACAGGGCTATAGTCTTATGAAAATTGCCAAAAAAAACCTATTTTGTCGATTTTCAGCTGAAAAATAATCGTAGAGCTCTAATATTTGGTGTGAACTAATGTTGTTTGTAGTAACATCGATTAGCATTGCAAAAGATTCAAATAAACAAAACATATTTTTTGCCCTAAAATTTAACAGGGCTATAGTCTTATGAAAATTGCCAAAAATGACAAAAAAACCTATTTTGTCGATTTTCAGCTGAAAAATAATCGTAGAGCTCTAATATTTGGTGTAAACTAATGTTGTTTGCAGTAACATCGATTCGCATGGCAAAAGATTGAAATAAACAAAACATATTTTTTGCCCTAAAATTTAACAGGGCTATAGTCTTATGAAAATTGCCAAAAAAAACCTATTTTGTCGATTTTCAGCTGAAAAATAATCGTAGAGCTCTAATATTTGGTGTGAACTAATGTTGTTTGTAGTAACATCGATTAGCATTGCAAAAGATTCAAATAAACAAAACATATTTTTTGCCCTAAAATTTAACAGGGCTATAGTCTTATGAAAATTGCCAAAAATGACAAAAAAACCTATTTTGTCGATTTTCAGCTGAAAAATAATCGTAGAGCTCTAATATTTGGTGTAAACTAATGTTGTTTGCAGTAACATCGATTCGCATGGCAAAAGATTCAAATAAACAAAAAAATAATTTTTGCCATAAAATTTTGAAAAGGCTATGCGAATATCTCGACTGTTTTTGAAGATATTTGCATGAAATTCACAGGGTATATAAAGAACGTAATGAAAAATAACTAAGAGGAAAACATGTTGCCAAGCCCTCTTTTCGACTAATAAAATGGGTGTTAATTATAAAACTAATTTTTATCCAGCTTTTTTCTTATTTTATTAATTCATTTGAAATGCAGTGTTTTAATTCAGATTTCAGCCTATGGGTCAGAAATATAACGATTTTTGACGAAGATATATATAAATTATCTCTAACACCGAAGTTGTTAAAGTTGGAGAAATAAAGCTTTCCACTTTTGTAGAGCGATATGACATGATTTAGGCACTACGCATTTAAAAGTACAGTTTTTAGAAAGCTATTAAGTTTTCTAACTCAATTTGCACATTTTCGCTATGTTCAAAAAAACGGCAGGTTGCAATTTTATATAAAACAAATGCTAGAACCGTTTTAGCGGAACTCTTTTCACCTTTTAAAAATAATGTGGTTTTAAATTACATAACTTTTTGCAAACTGATCCTTTATGTTATTAATTAAGTACTAAATTATTTAACGTTTTATTTACAAAATTAATCATTATTCCTAAAAATATTTATTGTTTTATTTTATTTTTTTCTTCTTTCTATTCCCTTTGAAAATCCCTGAAATTTTTAAAATTTAACATTTAATCTCTGTAATAGTCGAAGGCATTTGTAAGTTGTACATGTTTTTGTTTTTTTTTTTAGCAGTTATTAACAATATGTATTGGTTATGGATGAAATGCATGACTTCTTATAAATAATTTAACAATAACCATAATTAGTAATTTTATTTCTTTAAATATAAATTAATGCATTTAAGAAAGCTTTTTTTAGTTTTTGGTTTAAAGCTCATTTAGTTTTTTTGTTTTTTCTTTTCTTTAGTTTGGTTTATGCAATCACAGTTTTGAAAACATTTTATGAAATAAATACCAACACTTAACAATAAATAAATTAAAAAAAAAATAAATTAATAACAAACATAAATTAATAATCGTAATTATATATTTACAGCTTAAAAACATATTGATTATTTTGCTCTACAAATTTTAAAGTTTATTAAAAGTTAATTAAACGATTCAATATCAATTAAGTGCGAATTATTATCTAATATTATTTATATAATTGGTTTTTAATGTTTAACTTTAAAATATAATTTGATTTTGTTGAAGACAATGCAAAGCAAAGGAAACAGCTTTTAGGCCCGAGACTTGAGGTTTTTATTTAGGAAATCTTTAATAAGAAAGCATTTTTGTATTAGATTTTGCAATATCACTGTGCATTTGTTTTAAAAGCTTTATAGTAAAAGTGTCTATTAGCTTTATAGCTTAAGACGGAGAAACAGAAAGCGTTATGAAAAATGAAGCTTTTGTTTTAGGAATACATATGAAAGTATGCGTTTTTTTTTTTGGGTTTTGTTTTACTGAAGCTTTTTTAAATAAAATCTTTGTACTAAAAAAAGCTTTCGGTTAAATTTAGGTATTTTTTTTGTTTTGCATACTGGACGAAGTTCTAAAAAAAAATCTATATCTTGAGACAGCTTATGAAAGATTTGGCAAGGAATGCATTTACATTATATGTTTTAAAAGCTATATGGTCATCGTGTTCACGTACACGATGTACCCCGAAAATGCGTTTTTAAAATATGTACGAAAAGATATTATTTTTTGCATTAATAAAAGCACGCGATATATGCGATTGTTTAAAGCTTTTTAGTCTCATCAAAAGCTTTTCGTTAAAGACAGCTTTTTTTTTTGGTAGTCAAAAGATATTGTGCAAAGAAATCTTTTTGAAATCACAAAAGTTATTTGATATAACATAAAGCTTTTTAAGTATAGAATTTTTTAAATAGAAAGAGCTTTTATGTTCTAAAATTATAATTGTTTTTTTGTTTTAGCAAAATTTACAGGATATCATAATAAATAAAATTTTGAATTTTGAAAAATCAATGTAAAAACAAATTAGAAATTAATTTTGATAACTAGAAACTTTACTCTACCCGAGCAACATTTAAATAAAATGAATAGCTTTGATACTTTTTCAAGAACTATGCTTTCCTATAGGGAAATAAATTGACATCACTTAAAAATGTAAAAATTAGTTTTTTCTTAAATCTTATGCGTTGTTAATCGATATCGCTATAGAAAAGCTTAGTTCACATACATTATCAAAGCTCTTCGATTTTTTAAAAAAGTTCGTTCTAAAATTGGAAGCACAGTTGTTCATGGAAGCATCAGCTTTTAAACACATCATATGCCATAATTTAGTAAATAAATAACCATAAATAAATTTAAAATATGGAATTTCTTAAATTTAAATAAGTCACACTAAAAATAAATATACACTAAAGCTTGTTTAATTTTGCTAAGCTGTAAATTCTTAATATTATAAATGGATTTTAACCAAAAATAAAAATGTATATTGAATAATTATTGTATTTTGTTTTGCTTTTCTCCAATAAAACTTTAATAATTTTCTCCTTCAACTTCCAAAATTTAGAAACGAAGCCGGTCCAAAACAACTCCAACAACAAAGTGGCGCAGGATTCACAGCCTACGATACTATGGCAGTGTAATTTGTAAATTTTGTAAAACATCAACAACAGCAACATCAAGAGCCAGCAAATGTCATCTAAAACGACTTCAAATTCAAAACAAACATAATCACTCATTTATAAAAGGAAAACAAAAATTAAAAATTAAAATACTAAAACCAAAAAGGCAAGAAATTGAGTGAATAAAATACGAACAAAACTATTTAATATTAAGTGATTTACATCTTACATCTACTTAAATTTATAAAAATTTATTATTAAAAAAAATATGTCTTTTTTTCTCTCTCTCTCTCTCACCATAATTATAAAGAAAGAAAGAAAGAAAAACAAACAAACAAACATGATTAGGAATGAACCAATAAATAACCTTCTAGGAATAGAAGACAGAAAAACCGAAAATTTTTTCTACAAAATCTCGAAAATATTTCTCGGTTTTTTCTCCCAGCTTCTAAATTGTGCGAAATCTAAAGAAAACATTTAACGAAAAAGTAATTTATGCATTTTGACGAAAACAAAACATATTTAAACAAAGAACAATTTTTTTTTCTAAATGTTTAAGTGTATGTATTTTGATGGTAAAATATATTTAATAAAAATTAGTTATACAACTTTTTTTAAAACTAATTTAAGTAATTAACAGCAACAAAAAAAAAACGAAGAAAAAAAATAGAATTCAGGAAAAGTAATTTGAAACACCACAGAAAAAAAATTAGTTATTTAAATAAACAAAAAAAAAATATTTGGAAATGATTGTGATTAACTCAGAATATTTTGCGTGTGTGGAGTAGAGTGAAGTTTAGGTGTTCTCAAAGCTTAAATTTAAATGCAATTTAAATTAGGGTCATGATATTTCAAAAGAAATTCCTAGCAAATTGCTGACGGCCGCAAATGTATAGTAACATGTTGCATGACTAGAGATTTTTAGCCAACTAAAAAGCTTTACTTTTTAATAAAAAAAAGACTTATGCCACCTCAGTAAAAATCCGAACAACATATTAAATAAATATATACAAGAGCAAGCAACATGTTGCTAGAAATATCAAAAGTTCTTTTTACAAGATCTTGTAATTCAAAACTTTTTAGGTTATCACCATTTAAAAGCCATACTTGGTATAGTGAAAATAAAAATAAATTAAAGATTATTTAAAAAAATTTCAAGCTATTTATTTGTTTAAGTTACCAACGACATTCAGCTAAATAGAAAATCACTTGAAATATTTCTTGCAATCAGGACCCGTGAACTTTTTAAATATTCTGTAGATGAATAACATGTGGATGAACTCTTAACTAAATGTTTTTTTTTTATATAAAATATCTCTTTTGAAAAGGATACTAAAATATTCAAGGGTTTTCTGTCTTCCTCGCGGAATTTGTGTAATTTTCATAGCAGCATTGTCGCTATGACAATTCCGCACTTGTTAATTCTGCGTGGAAGGCAAAGCACCTCTGATTATAACATTCGTTAAAAAAGACTACTGTTGGCTTTAAAGGTGATTAGCAATATGTTTCGAAAGCGATAATTTACGTTGCAGTACATTGTTTATGATTTTCCGATACCAGTTACAATGTTTACTAACATGTTGCTAAATGTATGTATTCAATCAACATGATTAAGTATGTGTATACATATTTTTCACATTTAAGCTCTTTGCAATATATTTGTAAATATATTTTTTCTATTATAAAAAAATGTTAAATAAAAGTCACTACTTCTCCCGGAAAATCTCAGTTATCAAATCATTTCTTTAGGTTTAAACAACAAAAAAGGACTTTAGCACAAATCTTTATTTCCATAATAAGACAAAACCTTAATGCCAGCAAAGTGTTTTTTCTAGATACATATTTAATTTAAAATTTCACTTAAAGAATCTCATATTTTGATTTGAAACACACACAAGCAGAAGGGAGAAATATAAAGCCAACATTAAAATAAATAAAAAGTCATTAAATAATTTGCCATTATTTTAAAGAAATATTCTACATATATTATTATGTATACAGATGCAACATAATTTGATTGATAAGTTTAATAACTTTATGTATGTATATTTATGAATTTATTTTATAATTAACGGATCCTATTAATATTTACGCAAGAAAAAACAAAAACAAGAAATCAACATGTTTTTAAGGAAATATTTTCTTTTTTAAAGAAAAGTGCATAAATGTGTGATGTTTATGGTAGTCATTTTTAATTTTATGTTTAAATAAATTTAAGGCATAATTTTAATGAGAAAAAAGTGAAAAACACACAAAATAACAAGAACTTTGTTTAGAAAAATATGTTGCAGAAACATATTGGATGTAAACATGTTGTAAAAAAGTAAATTAACTGCGTTATTTAGAATTCTTATCAAAGGTTTATGAAAGAGTTTTAAAGCATATTTTGTATGCAAATCTATTTTATAAAGATTTGATAATTTATAATTAGTCCCCGTCCAGACTTTAAATTTATTGGCTGCAGTTCTTTAAAATTCTACTTTGAAATTGCACATTATAAAAATCTTATTTTGGAATTTTCGTATTTACACCACCATAGAAAAGTTTGTAGTCAATATTTTTAACTTAAAAAATTCTAATGCATCACAAATTAATTTAATTTTCGTTTTATTTTGTTTTTCATGTAATTGAAGAAATATAATAAAACGTCATATACACATAGAACCCTGTGCGAATTACAAGGCAAAAGAGAATTGCCGAGCACATGAAACTCTGTACCCCCCAAGCTTCTTACCACTCTCACGTAAAAAATCAAGAATTGCAGCCAATAAATTGATTATCTCATACTCAGTTGAAATGACAGCAACATGTTTATAAACCATTTTTCAACAATTTTTCACTTTATATTAGTAATTTTTATCAATATATGTTTAATTTTATTTTTACTTTAAATAGTGCTTCCTTCATTTTATCAAAATTTTTTGTTTTAATCCCCTAAACATCACTTTCATTTGTATTATACAAGAATCAATAATGATTTTAATGATTTGTTTTTTTTTTTACCTTTCTAATTTTTGTATATTAAAAAAGCTTTAATATTTTATTTGTATTATGAAAAACACAAGAAGATAATTATTTATATACATATTTGTTATTATTAAGCTGACAAAACAAAAATTTATTTGCTTTATTATAAATTCTTTTAATTAAAAAAAATCATAATTTTTACCAAAAATGTATTAAATTTATTTTGTTTATTTCATTTGATTTTTAATTTTGAGAAAAGGTTTGTATATTTTAATTTTTATTTCACATTTGCCCGATACACAACCTCTTGTAGTGGTTGCGGAGTATAAAAATGCACAAATGGTGCATAAGCATTTGTTTAGAGACATTTGGAATGTGGTAACTGCCAGCAACATGTTAACAAAATAAAAAAGGCTACAACAAAGTTTGGTTTTAAGTATTGTAGATCATATCAATGTTGTTGTTAGTTGCCATAGTTAACATGTTTCTCTGGACATGTTTATTATTGGAAATTTGACAAATTGTAAATTTAGTCATTTTTAGTTTAATAAATTTTGAATCCACAAAAATTTCTACCATTAAATTTCTAGAACATAAAAATTAATACCAAATCAAAAGACTGAATTTAATTATACTGCTGCTCAAAATTAATGAAGAAAACATTATTATGTGCGTAATATTTAATAGAAATTTTTGTGGCTTAATAAAATTTAAAAATTACAGAAATTTTTTTTTTTTTTTTTTTTTGTTAATTTTTGTTGATTGTGAATTAAATTTTTTAGAGAAACACTTGAAAATAATTTAGCAGAAAATTAAAATATCATTGCAGGCAATATTTGCAACAGCAACTTTTTGGTAATTTTGCACACTATTCTGGTGTAGAATTTCTTAATAATTCTTAACAAATTTGAGAATATGTTGGCAGAAACATTTTTGTAAGTGTTTGATATGGGAACTTTTTTATTACAAAATTAAAAGATACGAGAAAACAACATTTGATTTTAATGTTATTAACAGCAACATTTAAGTAATTTATTCAAATATATCAACACAACACTGCAAAACAAATGCAGGAATTTTTGTAACATTTCGCAACTAAATTCTATGATGATACAAACATTTTGTAGATATTTGCAAATATGTAGTTTGAAGACGTGTTTTATATCAATCACTTTTTTACAAGTTTGAAATGTATTTAAATTCTCTTGCTATAATATGCTACCGACATTAGCCTCATGTTGCCAACAACATTTCCATTATGACTAATGGAAACATTTTTGGTATTTTTTTAAGTCTTTAAATTTTATTAAACTTTTAACAGACACACTCCTAATTCCTTTTTATAAAATAAATAAACCATTTTCCTTAAACAAGTAGATATAAACCACCAAAGACACAAATTATTAAATATCATTTACACAATAACGAATAATTTACATTAACATTTACTCTATATTAGGTATACCTTATTTACACGAAGAGGTAAAATATTGTTATCGAAAAAGGCTTGAAATATGATTTTTTTCTTTTTTTTTTTTTTGTTTATAAATAAGTTGCTTAAATAGAAAGAAATGAAATACTTAGACGCTTTTTATATAGTTAATTTAATTTTATGACAAAAACTAATTGAAATAATATTTAATTACAATTAATTTATGATAAAGAAATTAAATTTTTAATACTTTTTGAACAAACTAACTTTTTATAGAAAAAAAAAAACAAATAAAATGATCCAAATTTATAAAAATGAATGTAGTGTTGTGAACATTAACTATTTGTATGGCTTAAATTAAAAAAATTAACAAAAAATAAAAAACATTTCTATATTTAAAAAATTATAACAAACATAATAAAAGAAATACCAAAGTAGCTGTAAGAAATTAATAACATTAAAGACATTAATTAAACTAGATTTAAAACAAAAGAGTTCATTACTTTTTAAAATAAATATAAAATTTAAAACAAAAATTACGCAAAAATAAAATTTTCGATTGACAACAAAAATATGTAGCAAAACAGTTAAAATTTAACCCACGTTTCGGAAAGCAGTTTAATTATAGAAATTGAAAATCAAAATTAAAAATAATTTAAAACTTACTCAAGTAAAAACAAATTTTTAAATTAAATTAATTAAAGTACGAGTTTAATTAAAAAGAAAAAAAAAACAAAAATTTATTTTAAAAAAGTTTTCAATAGAAATTTCGCTAAAAAAATTACAATTAAATAAAAATTTTGCATGGAAAAATCAAAAATGTTTGAAAGCTAAGTTTAAGGTTTAATAAACATACGCAAAAACAAATGTTTGTTGATATTTTAGCAACATGTTGCATGGCTAAAGAACATGTTAATATTGAAATGCTTTAACAATATACTGACTTAACCCTATTACTCGCTTCGAATTTGTAGAAAATGTAGAGCAACATTTACTGTTTGACTTGGAAAATGTCACATTTAAAATGTAGAAATCGTTACGTTTTTAGTATAGAACATTGTAGATAATTTTTCGAAATTTCGTACAAAATAATACTAATTTGCTTTATATGGCAACATTGGTAAAATGTTACCAGAAACACTTCATATTTATTTTCCTCAAGAAACTACAGTCGGTACATACTACTCTTGCAACATTTACAACGCAAATTTTTTATACAGGCATTTTGTCAGAATTCCGCATGACATGCTAAACACAACACCGGCATTTACTCGTTATATTTATCAAAAGTTTATGAAATGAAATCTATTTCAGAAATCTGTGTTATGAATATTTTATATTTCAGTTTTAATGAATAGCGTCCAACAATTACGAAGAGTATTTCATTCTCCATAAGGTGCTGTGCACATATTACGTAACGCTTAAGGGGGATTTGTTACGGATTGGAACTTTTGCACTGAAAAAATTAGTAAAAAGCGTTACGAATGGGGGGGAGGGTATAAAATCTCTGAAAACAGCGTTACGTAATATGTGCGCAGCCCCTAAAACCCTGTATTCTGTTCAGTATTCCACGCGGAATGCTGTCAAAATGCATGTATGAAAAATTTGCTTGGAAAATTCGTCAAACAATGTTGCAAGAGTAAAAAAAAAAGTAAAACAAAACTGTTTTTTTTTTTTTTTTTCATGGATAAACATATGAAATGTTCCTGGCAACATATTAAAATACCTGCGAAAAGCCTGGTACAATACAATACAAGTTTATACCCCACATTTTAAATGTCATATTTTCCAAGTGAAATAACCAATGTTGCTCAACATTTTACACAAATTCGAACCACAAACATTAACGTTCAACACAACTGTTTCATTTCAAAGAAAAATAGTTTGTAACATTTATTTTTATAGAACTTGCAAGAGGTTAAGAAAGAAAAATCACAAGCAATTTTTTCATTCATGTTTCGAAAATGTTTAAACAAAAGAAGTTTCTTTAACGCACCGCCAAGAAGTTGTGTAGCCAGCTTAAAAGCAAAAATACTTCAAAAAACATTTTTAAAATATGTTTATCAACAAGTTGCAATTGTATTACCAGATTGCTACGGAGGAAAATATGGTTTAGATTAAAAAAAAAAACCCGGCAAATCATTTTCATAAGTCTAGCACTGTACTAAGCTAAATCGAACATCTCCCTCATTGAATTTAAAATTTAAAAGTTTTCTAATTCCCACATTTCACGACATTTAGTTGATTAAGGAATTTAAAAGTTTTGAGATCATTCTTCTGAAAATTTCTGTCATGTGGATTATAATGCCACATTAAAAGAATAATCAAAATTATTTTTTCCAAAATATTTAAAATATGTTTACAAAGACTATGGAGAGAATTGCCATTGAAGCAAAGTATTAACCCCATTACGCTTGGGGTCTAAAATTACTCCATCAAAATCTTTTATCTGTATTAAATTTTGCAAAAATGCTGAAGTGTTTTTACTTAGGAGCCAAAAAGTAGAAGGTTTAGTGTTTGCGTCCCTTAAACTTTTTCCAAATTATAGAAGAAAATATTTTTTAGCTGTCTGTAAACAAGCTGTATGAGTTAACGGTTAACTCTCATATATTTTAAAGTGTTGTTTCCATATGTCGGCCGAATGATTTCAGTGTAAATATTGTGTGAAAATCACTAAAAAAAACTGACTGATTTTCATACAAATTTTACACTAAAATCATTCATCATTCATTTGGGAAAATAATTAAGAATATTTAAAACCACACATTTCTCTACTTTTAGCAGAATTTATATAAGATGTGTTAACTATTTCGAACTCTTTTTAATACACTTTAATAATAAAAACCATTTGTTTGAGTAGAAAATTTGTATGAAAACCACTCAGTTTTTTGACTGATTCCCATACAAATTTCCTACAAAAGTCTCTTGTCTGTATTGTGGAAACTGCATTTAAATGTATGTAAGTGTACACAGTTTACTTAATGACATTTATTAACATGCAACAACTTCTTATTATAAGCTCGGCTTTCTTATAGTTTTTGGCTTTAAACTCTACCTAATTATCAAAAATATTTTTAGCAAATATTTAAAAAAAAAAACCCCATATTCCATTATTATACGCCATAATCTATTAAACATGAAATCAAAATCTCATCTTAATCATATTTTATCACATACAAACATCATCCATTCATTCATCGATATAAATAAAACAAACTACTCATTCAAACAAAAAAATAAAATTATAGAATAAAATTATAAAATATAATAATTAAAATATTAAATATATATTAATAAAATCTAATAAATAAAAAAAGAAATGATTAAAAACTCAAAGACTTTCGCACAATTAAGAAAACTTCATTCCAAACGTAAATACCAGAAAAATATTCTCCTTTTTATACTAAATATTAAATAAAAATTAAGAAATGAAACTTACCCCCAAAATTTTAAAAATATTACTGAAAAGAAATAAATAAAAAAAAAAAAAAAAAAAAATTCGTTGTGAACAATATAAAAATTTCTTAAGATTACAAATTCTAATAAATTGCAGCATAAATAATAATATGTAAGAAATATTGCATATTATCATAAATATCTCATATAAATTTGCCATTATTCACAATTAAACCAATCTTATATAATCCAATTATTTTAATGTACTCTTAATATCAAAAAAGTTAAAACAAAAGCAAAAATAATCACAATCCCCTATTAAAAGTTCATATTAATTAATAATTAAATAAATAACAACAATAACTTTCATTCAAACGTAACAAAATATTGAACAAAATAAATCAACCATTATATAAATACAAACATACATACATACTTGAAATTAATAAATGCATAATTATAAATATATATATATATACATATATATAGATTTAAATAACAAAAACATATGGAAATTACAACAAAAACTTCCACAATTTCATGTTGGATCAATAAAAAGAAGAAAAAAACCCAAAAGTGTTTTATTTATATCGGATTTTCAGCGTTGTCAACTTTGAAATTTCAAAAAGCACCAAAATGGAGAAAAAAATGCGCCATTTAACAAAAAACGCACCAAGTTCAGATTTTTTTTATTGAAAATTTTTATTGAATTAATTTTGCGTCTTTACAACATTTAACTTTAGTCCAAAATTCTAATGGTGATATAATATTGTGCCAATGCATGAAGTGAATCATTCTCCACCCTTTTTCAATACTAGATAACATTTCGACATCGGATTCAAATTGTACTGCTAATGGCATGATATCATATTTGCAATGGGATAAAACATTTCGTACAATGCTGGTTTTTGATTTCGGTTGTAGCTAAATGGGCTTAAAGCTATAATGTGTTTCCGTGTTCCAGCATGCCGAACAAGGTTGGATATTTAAGCGTGATATCGCATTTGCAATAAAAACATCTTGATTTTGTGTTATTATTTGGTCAAGGCCGAATCCATTGCTTAAACTCACATTGTGATTCCCAAATCCTTTGTATTTCGCTTATGATCTCCTTTTTTAGACTCCATTCTTGACACGAACTTTAAATATTTCTTTTAGTAAATATAAATTTTATTAATTTTAGTGTTACAACCCTTTATATAAACTTTTACGCATTTTATAAAAAACGAACAATGATCGCAAGTCTCAAGAATACTTTGTTTTTGCTAAGCTCTTTAACAGACTTGACAACAACTTTTACGACAAAAAACAATTATGTACTCTGAAAATCCAAAAGGGACAACAATTTTCTTGTAATGAAATGTTACATTTTTGTCAATGTGTTTTGGTACCTCTAAAACATCATTAATGGTTGCTCTTATTATGGTCTGTAAAATTGAATGTAAAAATTGTACACAAATTGAATGAAATGGGAGTATTGAAACAGTTGTATTTTTTGTACAAAATTATTTTTTCTCATATTGAAACAAAAAATTGTGTTATGATTTGGAGCCACCCAAAATTAAAAAAACGCACCAAAATTAAAGAAAAAGCGCACCACGCACCAACTCAGATATTTTTCGCACAAAACATTTAGAAAAGCACCAAAAAGGTGCGAAACGCACCAAGTTGACAACGCTGCGGGTTTTTATGCAAGATAAGACAGTGCCAGCACTGCATTATTTAATTTTTCCTATTACAGCACTGCTGTACCTCTGATACTGTTTTACCTATTTTATAAAATAACAATTGTATTAACTTAACGTTTTATTTAATTTTAACCACCAGATGGCACAACTTTTCTTTGTCGTTAGCAAAAAATCAGGTGCTGTTTCCACAATACAGACAAATGACTTGTGTAGAAATTTTCTATGGGAATCACTCAAAATACTGAGTGGTTTTCTTACAAATTTCCAACTCAAACCAAATACATATTTGTAAAATGAAAACATATTAAATTGATGTTATATGATGTTTATATGAAAATCTCACTGAGTGCTTTTTATGCAAATGTTACACACAAATCAGACCTTCGTTATGTGGAAACAGCACCTAAAGCAAAACTGGAAATTTTTGATAAAAACACTTATGAAATCAGAGGAATTATCAAATTTAATCAAGAACATGTATATTTTGAATATTTTCTTTAATCATAAATGATAACAGTCTGCTGTTTGCCGAAGAAAAACAGACACGAAATCTTAATGAAAGTCTTATAGGTCGATTATGGATGGCAACCGAACACCAGTTGAGATGCCAGTTGCTGAAATTTGTACTATGGATAGCAACTGGCAACTGAGAGCTGCCAGTTTCAGTTTCTATTTAGTGCTTTTCTGGCAACCACAAATTTTCAGTTGCCGGCTGGTAACGCAACTGAAGTTCGGTTGCAATCCATAATCGAGCCATTAATAGATATTCCGATAATTTAGAGCACTAAACTTACTTCAAAATTGAAATTAAATAGTTTGCTTTTCTTTAAATCTTCTCTCTTAATTGTTCCTTGGTTAAAGAGCTTTGCTAAATAAAGATTGTTTTCTCTTCTTATCATCTCGTGTGTTGTTTATCGATTTTCCGAGAGAAACGCTGCTTGGTTCCTAACAAATATTAAAGTTTATCGATATATGTATGTATTTTCAGCAGACAATAAATAATTTTGAAATATTTTCAATTATTACCTTTGTTAAAAATTACTAAGCATACGTAAGCACAATGCTTAATTGTTCGAACTGTCTCATCTAGCTTTCGGTGGTTTCGCAACAGCACATCGAGGCTCCCCATTGGTGGACCGAAATTCAACCAACCACTAGCACTGGTCAAGGGTCAGTCATTTAACCACAACCTCTCCCAGCTTTTGATAACAACCACAGCCACCACGTGTACTCCAGAAGAAGACCTCACCAATAACCGGTCACGGAATCATGCCATCAACGAGGGTAGTACGATGGCTGCACAGCATATCCTTCCTCAAGGAGAGGGAGTATGCCACATAATGTACCAATCCCTTTGCATCTCGCAGAACCACATCGCATGGTGAGTCCGATATAGGATCATCACTCAGTACCCCACTGTAGACACTCTCCCGTTGTATAAATGTATGTTTACTGGGCAAGTATCAAAAGAGAACTCCTAGAGATTAAATATCTATCGACTTTGATCTTGGTCAGAGACCTTAGGTGCCTATTCACCTTCTACCAGACTAACATATGCTACCTTACTTCCTTTTCTGTATTACATTATAAGTATATATATTCGTTGCTCAAATTATTTCAGAGATTGCGCAGTAAGATATAAATTTTATGGGTAATAACAGGAAAAAAAAGTACCCTATTTCCCAGAAAGCCCACCATCATGGTGTGGATAACTCCAAGGTGTAAAACATACCCCCGGGGGGATTATTGTTTACACAGTTCATGCAGACACCTTTGCATAAAATTAAAAAAAACGCCGTTTGATAAGACATTACAACTTTATTGTTAACCACTGCCTACAAAATCTTAGTCCTTGTCATTGTAAATTACTGATTGGCTAAAGCAAATCCATAATATCTTCCCTCAAAATTGGCAAAAGAAAGAAAAAAAACTCTCCTTTCAAAATGCACTTTTAATTTTGTACGCATGTTTGCCAAATTTTTTTTGCAGCATCCGTTTAATTCGAAATCTTTTAAGGGATGCTGCTGCGGAAATAAGGGGTTGATTTTCCGGCCACCATTAGAACAAAATTTTTTCAGACATCTTTTAGTTTAATAATTTAGCTAAAATGAATTTAGGTTTTAAAGCCGTAGCGAATGACGGTTTAACACAAGCTTATGCTAATTAACAACCTTGCAACACACATAGGCGGCCTTTATTCATTCAAATACATACACAGTTCATTAAGTAACGAGCCAAAGGGGATTCGCATGTTCCAAATAGATTTAATATTATTTTACACAAAATACTAACTAAGTTTTATTAATAAATAACGTATGAACATGTCTTTTTCAAATTCGTATGTGTGTGTGTGTCAGTCAGTTTGAACATACTCGTACGTACATATTTACCAACTAAATAATTTAGAGAATGTGTTACAAAAATACACTTTTGTATTTATGTATATTACGAGCGTTATACCGCTACATACATACATACATACATACACACACACGTAAGTCAGCTGGTGTTATTATTATTATAATAATGAAGATTTGAAGCCGTATAAATATCAAACAAAACAGAAAAATTACTTGTTAAAATGTTTCAATAATACCCCGTCCTTCGAAGAAAGCAAAAGGAGTCGTCGGTCGTTTACGCAAATGTACTCATGTACGAGTACAACACAAAAAAACCTAGTTTTTTTTTTTAAGTTACTTTGCTGCGTCTCTAGTTTCTTTAGTTTCAATTTATGTGTCATTATTTTTGGGTCACTTGTTAAATAGACTCTCGTACATCGTAGTTTTTGCGGCATTCCCAGCAATGCACAGTGGAGCTGGCGATAATGTAAATGGAAATAATGAAACTAGCAGCAATCATAAACTAATCGTTATTGATTCTAGAAATTTTAAATAAATTTTATAAATATTTGTATATATGGAGATCGATTCCACCGTGCTGTGCCGTGTACGTTAAATGCAGTAATCATGTATATTTATTTTAATGTACGACTGTTTATTTGTGGTTGCTTGTTAGTTTCGCATGTCTTTGCTTGCCACTTTACTGTTATCAACAAGCTTTCTGTCATGTTTCCTTCCGTTTTTCTTTTCTTTTGCCAGTTAAACTGGTAAATTTAATGCGACAACTTTATTGTAGATAAATATATGAAATAAAGACCCATTAGGAATAGTAAACTTAACTGTGTGTTAGTAGGTTTCAAAACCAAAACTCAAAATATGATAACAGCATGAACTTACCAATTGCAATGGTATTTATGGTCCTTCGATACGAATACTGATTGCTGAAGTTGAAATCTTACAATCATATATTATTATTCACTATCCTACAGCTAAAATTATCGTGGCAAAACAGGCAGCTCTAGGCTGTCTAATAGACTATGGTATGGTCGCCTATATCTGCAAATTTAGTTTTTTTTTTTACTGTATAATTATCTATATAACTTTTTGTATATCAAAGAGAGAGCGACAGCAATTGGGAGTATTAAATGCGTCATGCTTGTGGTCCTTCGAACCGCATTCTGGGATTTAGCTAAAAATAATAAATAAAAAACATTAACATATATAAAAATTTATGTGCTCTTTCCACATGACGGACGAATGGTTTGAGTGTAAAATTTGTATGAAAAGCACTCACATTTTTGAGTGATTTACATACAAATTTTACACACAAATCATTTGTCCCACAACTGGAATCCGCACTTTAATTTCCTGTCTGCCGCCATATGTATTGTCCATACCAGTATTTTTCAGCTGTATGTCACAATTTTCCTAACGGTAATATTTTCGACTTATGCTCCAGAGAAACTGTTGTAATTTTGCGGTTTAAACGATTTTTTTAATATTTTATGCTTAACTCTTATAAGACTTACGACTTTTGTAACCATGTACTAACCATGTGATGCATGCACAGAAAGAAGTCTGCTTATTTGGTTTAGATTTGGATATTAATTTTCAGAATTTGCGGTTTAACTTTTTTTTTTGCAAAAGCAGTATTTGACACACTCGCAAGCACACAAACACACGCCAAAAATTTAGGTTATGTTTATTAATTTAATGCGTTTTGCGGCTGAAAAAAAAACGGCAGCAGCAACAAGACTGAAATCGATATGAAATTTGGGGTTTTCGCAGAAAAATCCAAAACAAATCATTTAAAACAATTTATTACAAATTTTGATATAATTGCATATAGTTTGTTATTATTAATTGGTCACAAATACGAGTAGTTTTGAAGTTTAATAGGTTAAAAATTTAATGTAAAAATTATTCTTTTGAGTGGAATTTATGGAGGCCAAAATTTGAGAAAAAAATTTTATGAGATTTTCATAAAATATTTGGAAATGCAAATAATTGGAAATATCATATTTAGTTTAATGTTTTTTTTTATAATAGAAAAATTAATGAAAACATATAGATAAGATGTATGTGTGTCCAGTCAGACAAAAAACAAAAAAAATGTGTTCTAAAATAAAAATTATCAGCATAAATTCAGGTTATTAGATGTAATTACATAAGTTCGGTTTTTAATTTTACTGCCTGCCCTTCAATGTCGAAGGAATTTTTCTTTCGTACAAATTACATTTAAAACAAAAACAATTTTAAAAATTTGTTTTAAATGTAATTTGTACGAAAGAAAAATTTTTTCGACATCGTGGGCCAGGCTGTTCATTTAAAACCAGTAAAAAGTAAACTTTACTTTGAGAACAAAACAATCATAATGCTGACGTAAGTTGACAGCTCTCCCATAAATTTCCTGACTTCCATTTTTAGTTTAATTTTTATTGTGTTACAAGTTTTTTTCTAACTGTTGAACACAATGGTACTCCATTGCATGATTATTAAGAAAATACACAGTATGATGACTAGCTGTCATCAACATGGAGACGAGTTATCATATGGACATGTGTTATGATACTCTAATCTTCCATAACATTTGCGATTGTGACTTGACATCGCAAGAGAGAATTTCAGGAAATAGCAAGACTTTTGGTGAGTCCCCAGACTATATTGAAATGAGTCATAGTAATGATGACAAACCAAATATTTTAAAATACAATTAACAACACCTTTTTATTTTTTTACATATTTTGGCCGTTAGCAAAATAGACGTATGTACGAGTATGTGGTATTTAATTGATCCAGTTGCAGTCTCTCATCTCAAAGATGACACATAAAATATGAAAAAATTCTATGATGAAATTTGTCATCGACTGATATCAGTTTTCATGTTATTGATCACATCTCCCTTAAAATTCATTCGTAGATAAATTTTTTTACGAATTCGTTTAAGTAACTTTTACTTTTTTGAGAACTTTTATTCGATAATTTTATTTAGCATTTTGCTGTATAAAATATTTTCTTTTAGTTGCAAGTCATTATTAGCATAGGGTTGATATCGACTCCTATTAAATGGTTTTATTCAATAGAATTCCCGCTGTTAAATAATATTAACTATTAATAAATCAATTCATGTCGACACACATACATATGTACATGTGTTATATTCACTTGAAATTATTTTCTCTATAACTCTTATTCCATTAATTCAACACAATGTTGCAAACAGTTGTGTCAGTGTCAGTTTCATTAGTTTATTTTTTTTATATTTTCTATTAGATTCTTATTGAAATTCAATACTTTTTTTTCTGTGTCATACAACCAAGGAAACCATACATCTATTTAGTTTATTATAACAAAAAAAAAAATTAATACACACAAAAAAAAAACTCGCATAGACAAAGTCCTCTACAACTAGGATAACAACAACAACAACAACAACAAGATAAAGGAAAACTGCATGGTAACAGTTGTAATAGAATAAATATGAATATTCGATAACAATGATGATGTCTGCCAAGTGAAAATAACAAACACATACAAGTGCAGTTTTTTTAATAAAAAATATACATGTAATAAAATATTAATACATACATTTCGCTCGATTGCTCAAAGAATGTCATAACTCAAAATGTACACAATTTTTTTTACTTATTGACACAGAATTAATCTCCACACTTTTTTTATTTATTTTGTTTAAAAATTTTATAAAAATATCTTGAATATTCTTCACTTTAGAAAAGATTGGAAATTAAATTTTTTATAAAAATCGATGAAAATTAAAAACTTTAAACACGTTTTTAGCAAAACTTAGTTTTTTGATTTATGAAATTTTTCTATTAAATGAATGATATGGATGTCTGTATTAGGAAATAATAAAACAAAATTTGAAAAAGGTTCAACATACACAACATACTCGTAGTATGCAATTACTTGACTGAGTGCCCTGCAGTTCTGGCGTGTTATGAGCATACAAGACAAACTTAAGATTTAATATGACCAATCAATCAATCGCAACTAATCGAGCAAATTTAAATTTTCTTTGTTATATTAATCAATTTATAGTTTGAGATATTGCCTCAGTTCGGGTGTACCGAACCTTATACACCCTTCATCAATTTATATCTGAGTACATATTTTGATATGATAATTTTTATTGTTGCTGATTTTCATACGAATCGGATTCAGATAAATCCTGACACATCAGTTCAACACCCAAGTTACTAACTCTACTGGTGGCTTCGGAAAAGCGATTTCAGGGACAGTCTGGCGTACAGACGGACATGGCTCATTCTAGTTCCTTATCTATGAGGATCCATAATATAAATACTTTATGAGTCTCCTATGACTATTGTGGAAATTACACACGGTATGATAAACCTATAAATACCCTTTTCATTTTTGTCGAAGGGTATAAAAAATTTATTATTTTTTTCTATATTACGCACGTCTATATTTGGATTTTATTGGAGCTTATAGCAACTCATCAGCAGGCATAAGACATATTTTAAAGTCTACTGATAAGTTGGCATAAGCGATAATGAAATCCATGTATAGACGTGTTTGACATACAAAATAAACAAGATATATAACTGTTTCTATTTTAATTTGAAATTCTAACAAAGGGCCTGTTCGGAAATGCATCACTGCGCGCATCTGATGCGCATGTGCGATTAGTTTGCTTAGCTGATACAAAACAGCATATGCAGTTTTACCAGCCATTGATTTTCAGAACGTACAACGCATTAGATGTGGCGCAGTGATGCATTTCCGAACTGGCCCATAATCCCAAAAATATATAAGTAAAAATTTTGAATGGTCGACTCAGATCTTCAGGGCTAACAGATTGAACTCTTTTCGATATAAAAAGTACTTTAGAGGAGAAAAATAAAATAGCAAAGGGTGTGAAAAAATTGTATATTAAATTGTAGTATAGACGTGCAAACAAAACTTATATAAACTAATAACACATACACACACACGAATACTTACATACAGTGTAAAAGGAAAGAGTCCTTAAAAATTCGCTTCATATTTAAGTGTTCGTATCAGTTCAAAAAATAAAAAGGGAAAACATTAGAAAGGATGTGTACATGTCCGTAGGAAATAAAATTAATACAATTGAGCTGAAAATAATAGCACTGCACTAAGAGTGTTATGTTATGTTATGTTGCGCATGTCGCCAGTTCAATAATATGGATCTGGCCCACTTTGGTCCCTTACGAAAAGTGTACAACGACAAATATTTTGCCTCATTTGCAATTTACTCATACACAATTTTTTTTTCTCGCCTCAACTGTTAAAGAATGTCAGCATAATTTGCAGTTGCAGGGGGCAAGTAACTGATGTTCGTCTGTTATATAGGAAGGATATACTTCCGAACTTGATTGTACAAGTAAATTAATTAAATTATTAACTCGAAAAGGCAACAAGCTACTCGCAGTTAATTAAGTGGTTAAAAGGACTCATTTACAGTGTCTTTGCCTGGCATGTATTCTCGTGCATGCCTTCGCGAAAAATTCAATTAAATCCTATTAAAAATTTATTCTAGAAAAGGTTATCGATTAAAGAAACTTTTTGGAAAATGACTTTGTCACTTATTTAAAAAAAAATAAACAAAAGAAAATTGTCAAAGCAAAATAAATTAAAAGAATTTTTGATTTGTTTGGAATACCAAACTGGTGAAAATAATAATAAGTTGATGATTTTCATTTAAGGTCATTTAAGATATTTCTTAATTAATATTTATTAAAATATTTTAAAAATTTATTTTGTGTTCGTTCTTTTTAAATGCGAAATAAAATTTGGCTGCGAAGATTCGAATTGAAAACAACATAAATATTGTTGTTTTATTATTTTTTTTAATTTTTCAAAAAAAAAAAAATATTTTTTATATTTAGAGGAAGAAATTTGTTTAGAAAGACTTAATACATTCTGTCCAAGGATGATGGGACTGCCATCTGCCGTTGCCTACGAACAATGCCTACATAGTTATTTTTTTCAGCTGGTCTGCAGATTACACCCATGGTCTCTAGCCGAAATGGAACCGACAACTTTCGTACTGCTAGGCTTGCATTGCTACCTATTAGCCACGGTGGCACCCTATCATTGTTTAGTGGTGCAGGTCCTTGCTATTTAGTTTGAAATCTGGCTGACCATTTGTCATTTGATCTAGAAGCTGAACATTTATGGGAAAATGCTGAATTATTTTGTTATGATGCCAGGAGTATACATAGATGGAACGTTGGCGGCTTCTTCATTGTTCTGGTAAAAGGGGCTTGAAAACCTCCTTAAAACATACTTTAGTTCTACTATAGACAGGCAAAAATGTTGCGTAAATGTTGCATAAAAATGGGTGAAGTTGTTTTTAACAATTTCGATACCATTTTTCGCGGACACAAACAATTTGAATATCTAAAATCTAATATTTGTGATAATATGAAATAAGAAATTATAAAGATTTAATAGATTATAAAAATTTTGTTATTCATGGCTGCAGCCGTCATGTGAATCCAATGGATATTAAAAATTATATATAACAATGTGCACAATAAAATATTTAAATAATTATTAAAATGAAATATAAATTTATAATAAACTCATCACAATCTCATGATTCATCCATCAATTGTCACCTGGAGCATGGTGAAAGAGACGCATGACTATAAACGAAAATTCCAACACAAGAAACTGGGTATCATTTCCCTCATTCACTTGAATGGTGTAGACAGATATAGAAATAAAAAAAACTCATATAAAAAAATGTGACAAGTTAGAAAGTTTTTTCTTCTTTCTTTTCTTTAAAGAAAAAAAATCACTTTCTACGACATTGGAAAAAAACTAGATATATTTCCAAAATGTCTGCGTATTTATGGCTTTTGTTCTTTCTATTCCATGTCACTTTTCGTTTTTTTTTCCTCCACATTTAAATTTTAGTATTAATAAATTATACATTATAATGATCTCTTGGTTTATTCCACAAATATTTTTGGTGAATTTTTATTTGAGATTTGTCTGTTTTTTGGATTTTTTTTGTGAAGGTTTTTCATTCATTTCACGCTCATTCGAATTCTGAGTTAATCGTTTGTGAAAAGTTTTCTTTGTTGTCAGAAAAGCTTTTTTTTAAACAAAAACGATGTAGAAATTTGTTTTACATGAAAATGTGAAATTTAAAAGATTTTTTTTGTAAGTGAAAATAAATAAAATTTAAGATTTTAAGAAGATTGTTAAAGACATTGAAATAGTTCAAATGTTAAGATTATTGAAGACTGAACTAAGTATTTTTGACATGTTCGTTTTTTTCCTGTTCAACCAGATTATTAGATGATATGGATAAAAAAACAATCCACTAATGTCAAATAAGAGCACGAGTTGTCTGTGATACACATATATAGAATTTATTTTCATTTATTGATGGACTATATTTAGCACGCACAACTAATGGAAATTGTACACAGAATTGTACTTTATACCCTCCACAAAATATACCGTGTGGTAATATTTAAAAAATTTGCAACAGAATATAAAAAAAGTACGAAAAGTACGAAAAGTACCAATTTGTCCCACTTTGATCTCTTAAAAGGTAGCCTTTTAGTCTGAATCGTATATACTATCCGCGAACCCGCTTAATGGATTTGGATCAATCCTTTATATTTTATCAAACTGACATTTACAATTTTAGCACGATATTAGTGAAGTGGGCTAAAAATTATTGCAATATGGCAACTTCAGCGCGGTACCGCCTATTTTTGCAATAGTCTCTACATCATCACATTATTGGTAATTTGTTTGTTTTTTGCATTTTGGAAACCGAAATTAGTAGTTGAAATAATAGTTATTTCAGTCAGCTATTTAACACTATTAATTCTTTTACAAAAAAACAGATTTCAAAATAGGCGTGGCATTGCCCACTTTGAAATTTTCAATGTCTTATTGTTCTGCAAACTTGATGTGTCTGCAAACTTTTTTAAAAACAGATTAAATAAAAGTAACTTATAAAGAATATTTATTTCATTTGGGCGTGGCACTGCCCATTTTGCTAATCATTAAGTGTTATTGTTTCACAGGCATAACGTAGTGTGTACAAGGTTTTTTTTTTAACTGAATAAATAGCAATAATTGACACAGAATATTTATTTTTTTTTGCACGTGGCACTGATCACTTTTTATATCATAATTTTAAATTTTAACGAGAACTAATTGTGCGTGTGTGAAATTTCATACGAATTCTTAGAGAAAATCATGTTGAAAATAATTTACATGGGCGTGGCTGTGCCTAGTTTTGTGCCTCTAATGTGATGTTGCCAAGGTGTGCAAAAAGTTTCATAGTTATCGCTGAAATAGATGTAGTTGAAAAAGATTATTTGCTAAGTTGTGGGCGTGGCACTACCTGTCTTTCTAACTATAGAAAATGCCGACCAAATTACAATAGAAAATTTTTCAAGAGTAAAAAAATCAGCCATTGAATTTCCAAAACGAAAAGTCACTGAGACAAAAACAATCGACTGACTAGAAAAAGCTACCTTGGTGTTTGTCATCATATTGATGTCAGCTTTCGTTTTATGGATGACATTTGTCACAGCATTGATGTAAAAATTCTGATGATGGGATGCGATGATACACTTTTCTATGAGTGCAGAACAACAAAAACAGCATAAGTAGAAAAACGACAAAACCGAAATTTTGCCAAATCGATAAAAATACTAACAAAAATAAATATAAAGGCCAAAACACAATAAGATCGATAAAGCGACAAAAAAATCGCTAAAACGAAAGAAGAAAAAAATATCTTCGCAAGAGGTGCTGCATATTAATTCTGTGTTGTATTGAAAATGTCATTGTTTTCATACACAACCAATCCCTACGTGTGTGATTAAGAGTCACACTTTATAAAAGTAATTTCACTTTTTTTTTATTATTAAAAACACATTAGTTTTGGCCTTTAGAGTGGAAATTTCCAATCAATTTGATTTTTATAAATTGATTTGCTTTCCACTTTATAGTAATGACTTTTTATTTTTACTCCTTTTTGCCGATAACATTACTTTATATTTAATGGCGTGGTTGGTTTTTGCATGGTTTAGTTTTAAATATAATTAATTACATGACTTACATGTTGTTGTTATAATTCAGAAAGCTTTTATATTTGTTTAATTTCCTACTTTAGCAAATTTCCCAGAGGATCCCTAATATAATAATAGTTTTTGTTTCTTACACATTGACACACAAACCCATACACATACATATATACAATGCATTTAGCTTTTAGGTTACTCTAAAGTATGTATAATAATTTCTTAAAAGAAAAACAATTACTGACATTTTTGACATAGAAACAGTTTTCCTAAAGGCGTTTCGACGAGTCTTTTGGGTTCCATTTAATGAGTTTCGGGTGTATTAAACACATAACGTACATATGATGATTGCAGTTCTTTTGAATTTATTCATTTCTTCTTTTTTCTTTTTGGAAGCGCCTAAAATTATGCAAATTACTTTTTATTTATCTTTGCACTGGAGTTTATGCTAAAACAAATGTTGTTATGCAAAAAAAAAAAGCACAAACTGTCATAGTCATTATTTTCATTGTCCCGTTAATGGGTGTCAACTTTTAAATGTGTGGCATGTGTTTGTGTGAGTATTACTTGCCTGGTTAAATATTTAATGAGTTTTTAAGAAGAACAATAATGCGAATTGCGAAAACACATGAATTGAATTTGAGAAGGCGCAGTCTAATTTAAAATGTTTTACCCTTTATACACTCCTAATTAGTGTTACGATATTAAAATAGACAAATTATAGAAATTTAGTCATAATCAGCCATGTCGCAGAACTCAAATCTGATCAAAAGTGATTCCGTGAGTTGAGTTTTTGGAAAACAAAAAATTTAAATTTAGTTTTTAATAAAATCATTTGTAATATTCAAAATGGAGTTGACAATGAAAATTTCTACTAACTTTATTTATAGTAAGCTTAAATTAAACTCATGCATACTCTTAGGAGCGTCAGTAAAATAAGCTTTGAATGTTAATAGAAATAAAAAATAAACGGAATGACTGTAAATTAAAAACGATCGTAATATAACCAAAAAAATAAACGAAAATATTAAAGAAATAAATAATTTCGTCTAGTAACAATAGCACCACACTGAAATCAGTCAAAAAAAAATTTGAATGACTTTATTTTTTCCCCCATTTAATCGTATGATTTTAATAGAGCCAATAAACAAATGGAACCTTAAAAGCCTTAAATTATGCTTTAGTTTTCGAAAAGTATTTCAAGCTTTATACGCCTAAACGTATGCTTGCTAAATTCCATTTAACAACAGTTGAAGAGGTTTTATTTTAATGCTTTTAGTTTTATTGTAGAATTTTTTGTTATTGTTTTGTTTTTTTTTTTTTTGTGGGCGTTTTCTATTCATATTTAACAGTTTTGTGACTATTTTGTCGATGTGAAGGAGTTTTTCCATACTTAAGTATATAAGGACTATTTATATGTAAATTTATTTAAGAATAAATTAAAACTGCCTAATGGAATGATAAAAATAGTTTGAAAATAAATATTAATATTTTTATTATTAAGGGAGCTAGTTTGGATAACTAAAAATCACAAAACTTTCCGCAAAATAATATGAAACAATTTTGAAATTTCGTAAATTGAAACTTAGCTAGATTAAAAACTACAAATAAACTGTTTTAAAGGAATACTTAAAGGCTTTCGTTGCCCCATTAAACTACAAGGAACAATTAGTTGATAGTTGTTGATAATATCACGAGTTAATTTATTTTGTTTCCATACATGTATGTCTTTGTTATTTATGAAAGTTTCACGTCCAACTAAATATTTGTGCAAAGAAAATATAACACAAGCCAGTAATGAAATGGCTAATTGAATTTCTGGCTGCTCCTAAACATATACTTTATATTATAAAAATATAAACTGCAAAAATCTATGCTTTGCTTTTCGCAGACTAACAATTTCACATGTTCTGTGTACTCGTATATCTGTTAATTTTTCCTTAATTCGAAATTATTATACAAAGTATATAATTACACAACCACAATGTATTGTCCCACAAACAAAATGAAAAACAAATGACGAAAACTATAATTAAAAAACTGCGTGCTACACGTTGCCTGCAACAGAGACATAAAAATAATGTTAAATTTATCGCAAAAACAAGGTTGAAAGAAAAATTCAAACATTTAAATAACAATAACGGAATTTAAGAGCTTTTTCATTTTATTCAGTTTGTTTTTTGGAATTTTCCCTAAAACAGAAGATGGGGGAATCATGGGAAAAGTTGCGTGTTTTTGAAAAAAAAAAATAAAAATCCATGGGATTTTTAATATTTTTAGACAAATGATTAATATACAGGTCTTTTAAAATATGAACAAATTTTCGACCTTGCAAACCATTTCAAAACACTTAAAAAACTTTTTCAAACATTTTTATTTTTAGTTAATTCCACCGATTTAGATATAAATTCCGGGCAATCAACGCAAATCTAGAAAAATAAACAAAAGAAAATCTAAATAAAAAAAAATATTTGCTATTTTACAATAATTAAAAATGTACATATATTTTTTATCTAAAAGCTACATAGAAATGAAGCTTTCAAAAGAAGTACCTAATAAAAAAGTGCCCATTAAAGAAGTTCCTTTCAATTAAACTATATTTTTACAAAAGTACTTTTCGCAAATGGTACCTTTTATGAAATGTTCAACAAAGCATATTTTATTTTCAGATAGTTTTCAAAAGATCATTTTACAAAGTTCGAATTTACCGTTTTGCTAAAAAGAAGTACTTTTCCACATAATTGTCTTTTAAAACATATGCTCTTCCAAAAAACTGTGTGTCCACAAAAAAAAAAAAGCTATATCTTTACAAATTGTTCTAAAAAATCCTCTAAGTACATTTTGCAATCTGTGAAATCAGGCCAAGTTCGGCCGTACAGTGTGTATATTTACAAGAGACTATCCGAGCTGTTTTTGATCATAATATATACGAGTATTTGTTCCTCTTGATCATAATATAATGAAACTTGAAACATAAGGTCTCCCTACAGAGGTGACCTCACAGGTTAAATTTGAAATTTCTACCGTGAAAACTTCCCGAGATGTTAAGGTGTGAAAAGTCCATATTTTAGTACATATTCACTGACTCATCAATATTATTGGGCACTTATTTTGCCTTTCTAATACATATGTGAAAGAATTCTTGGAAAAATATTGCCAAACTTTTAGGTTGCCTAGAAATGAGATGGAATTGTAAGTATCAAGAACTTGGTCCTTATTTTGATCGCAGTACTTTTTACGGCCGAAATATTGTTTTTCCACTTACCACTTAAAAAAGTACATACTTTTTAAATAAAACTTTTTAAAGATTAAATCTACGGTTTACTTTCCTATGAACTAATTTCTAATAAATCTTCTCCGTAATAATAATACATTTTGAATAACAAAAACTCAATGACAAATTTTAATGAACACTTTGATTATTTTTATAAAAAAGTATTGCTTCTTTTTTATAAAATTTGTGCATGCAAACATTTTTATTTCTCAACATTGTTTCCATATTAAAGAAGACCAAATAAACCGAGTATGTATACACATACATACATCTAAATTGTTTAATATGATATACAAACGCAACTTCATAAACTGCTTTTGCATACACATACACATTTAGGTAGCAGTATGAACAAATATAGTTGTTGCGTGCTTTTAGGCGATTTTTATTTAAGCGAAGAGGAAAATGCGGAAGTTTCCCTATATACTTATATGTTATTGTTTGCATTTCTACACCAATACATACATATAAATATGTATGTATGTATGTATGTATATACTTAAAATAACAATAAAACAACAGAATTAAGCAAACAAACATGTTTATAAACCCAAAAATAAACACATACATACATAATTGCAAACGTTTATTCCAGCCAGAGGCAAAACACTAAAACACACACAATGAAAAATTTTAATTCTTCTTTTTAAATTTTCGTTTTCGTCGCTATTTTTATGAAATGTATATATATATATATGGAAGTGTATATATGTGTGTGTGTGTGAGCTATTGGAGGGAAGGTATTCCAGTAACAAGGAGCTGATGCAGCCTATAATTTTTTCATAATTACTATTTTTCGCTCAGATTCCGATTCGAAATCGTCTTATTGGCTTCTGAGGAGAAAACAGACTTTTCAGAAAAAAAATTCTGCTTCACCTTAGCATTTCATTAATGGTTTAAAAAAAATTGTTATAAATAACTACTCTTGTCATATTAAGTTTAGCTTCCCCTTTTTAATATTTTGAAGAAAATTTAAGTTTTTTTTTTTGTGTTCGTTAGACACACAAATATGTCAAAGTTGCCGAGCTACTAAAACAAAAGCAGGAACAAGTTGAACTTACAAACCATTTAGAGTACATACATACAAATTCATAAAGTCGGACATTTTGAAATATATATACACACACATACATTATTTTAGTTGGATGTTGTTTATTCAAAAAAAGGAAAAATGGAAAAACTAAATATTGGTGTCTACTTGCAGGCTCACAAGGAAAACCCAAAAAGCAGGCATTAAATTATAAAACAACGAACAGGTGTATGACAAAACTAAACGTAAGAAAATTTTTGCAAAGCAAAAAAAAAAAAAAAGAAGCATACCTTTTGGCTTACCAGTTGACAGAAAATAAAATTCTATAAACAGTTGCTCGCAGGACATGAAACGGTCAGGTTCGCATACGATACGTATAACAACAACAACAACAAGAAAATATGTTGCAAAATTAAGTAAATTCTTATGAACTAAAAAAAAAATTTTTTTGTAATTAATTTTTCTTTATACATATTTTAAAACAAAATGATTCATAATTTGGCCCAAACTAATTGTGTTGGGGCCTTTTTAATACCAAATAAATAAATAAATAAATGATTCATAATTAATTGAGTTTTCTGAAACGCAATTAACGTATAAACTTAAACATTTAAGATATTTAATTAAATCAATATATTATATAAATAAATTAAATAAAACAAGAAAATAATTATAAAAAAAAAATTTATTATTCTTTTTGAAAAAAAAAAATAATAATTTAGTTGTTGCTGTTTGCTGCTGATTCAAAAGTGTCATAGAAAATTTATATTTTTGTAGAAAAAATAATGAAATGTTTGTGGAAAAGAATTCTTAACATCATCATATTTAATTTGAAATATTTTATAATACAAATTATACGCCTACGGATTCTTTACGTTACGAATAAATTAATATAAATTTTTAAAAAAAAAAAACTACGACAAAGAACAAGTTAGCAGAAAAAAAATAACAAAAACTTGTTTGTGGTAAGTTTTTAAATAAATTTTTAGAATGGCTTGAATTATAAAAAAAATATGAATATGCAAAATGTAATTATAAAGAGGGGGGTTAGCAACAGAGATTTGTCAACTATTGTAAAAATTATGTACTCTAATACTAGTCAAAACTTTTTCTGAAATTTCAACGCGTAGTTTATAGAGATTCCGTGTAAGTACTTTGGAGTATCGAGTGTCCTAAGACAACTGTAAATACCCGATACTCGGTCTCCATTACTCAATACTTTGTTAACATTACACAAGCTATAGAAAATTTTAGTTACGGAAACATTGCAATTAGGGTTTCCTATTCTAAAAATAAAGTAAAAATTTCGTACAAAAACTAAGATTTGTACTTTTATTCTTGTATAATTCTAAAAAAGGACAAAAGTTCAAATTGTAGTAAAAAAAACATACAATACTTGTTGGCGATTCCTATTGACTCAAGTTCGTAACGTTACATTTAGAGAGAATTAGATTTTGTTAATTTAGATTTCAACATACATGGCAGAACAGAACAAAGTTGTTTTTTTTTTATTATACTAATTGATTTCCGAATCTTATATACCCTTCAGCTGAATGTACTCGTATATGAAGTTTTTTTTTATATAAACACGTACTATGGCTACGAATAAAAAATAATAAACCGATAATTTTGTGCTTCCCGTATTTGTGGTGACCGTCATTTTGAATTTAAAATGATATCGATTTATTATCATCAGTCTTCTCAGAAAATCCTTGTGATTATGGGGAGGCAGCATAAATAATTAACTACAAAATTTCCGAAAAAAAATATTTTTTGATATTTATTCTCATTTTTCATTTCAAAAAAATCTTTTTCCTTGATACTTCAATGACTGAACGAAGGTTGAACTAAAAAAAATGAAGATGCTATTATTAAGTAAATTAAAAAAGCTCCGTAGCACTGCTGCATAGTGCTGAATTCTAATCTTGTCGTCAACTCTTCTGGTGCCTTCGGAAAACTCATTTCACCGATTACAGACAGACGGACAGACTGACAGAGGGACATAGGTATCCCAGTCTACAAAAAACCCGCATTTTACTTATATTCTATATATGTGAATATTGTAGAAATTACACATGGGATGGCAAACTTACAAATATCATCCCTTACCATTTTTGGTGAAGGTATAAAAATGTTTATGTACCTGGCAGTACGATACACATCAGATGTAACCCTGGAAAGCAGCGGATTCCGAGAACAATGTTGTTGTGTTTTGCTGTGTACGTAAAGAAATTAATTATTGATTATGTTTTTCTTCTTCTTCCTTGGAATACTGATCATATATATTTTTTGTATCAAAGAGCAAATTAGTTTTAAAAAAACCACAAAGACAATTTTGAAAGATAGTTCTTCAAAAATCCATGAAATTCCGAAAAAAAACTCCAAAAACTACCTGTAAGACATCTTTAATGCTGCAATGAAATGTAGGTTTTAGTCACTGTAATTCACACTGACAATGCGCTTTATATGAAATATGTTTCAGTAATTTTTTTCTCTCTCTCTCCTTCTGCATGTTTTGTAATTCACATAAATTTGTTTAGGAAAACAAGAAGAACAAAAAAAATTATATATAAATAAAATTAATAATGCAGTATTTTTGCTCCAATTACGTATGCCAAACATTTATAGAAGACACCAAAAATAAATTTATGTAAACAACACTTTGGACAAAAAAATTTATAACAACAACAAGAACAACAACCAGCAGCAGCAGCAACAACAGCTACAACAGTAAAAAGTTATACAAATTTATACGACCTTTCAGACTTTTAGAACCCCAAAAGAAATTTATTCAATACCAACGACGAAGGAAGACAGACCAGCGATTAAATTGCTAACTTAGGCACTGATACACACACACACACTCGCACACAGCCAAATACTCATGCTCAACACATTTACAAAATCACATATCCGCTGTTTAAATACAGTTGATTATTTCATTACAATACATAACGGCAAATGAAAATTTGAACGCAAAAAAAGGGCAATGTACCCCTCTCCTGATTGTTAGACAAACGAAGAGTCAAGCCAATCAAAACTTATGCAAACTGAACAAAAACAACACGACTGATATTTCAATTCTAACACAACTTTGTAGAACAGAATATGAGACGATGCATAAGAACGTCTTTCAGCCATTTAACCGGATGTTTAAATTTGAATTGTATGTAATTTCTCAAATGTCCACCAAATTATTTTGTTTCATTGTTTTTCTAATAAAAATTCAAAAAATAGTCACAATATTTGCACAAAATTCAAAAGAGGCCAACTTTAAAAAAAAGAAAGCTACGATAGCATTAATTATGCAATTCCATTTTAAGGCTTGAGTTTTATACAATTTAATGCATGTAAAGTGTATGTAAGTGAATGAAATAAACTTTAACTAAAATTATGTATGTACTCGTTTGTATTGTTTTGTTTACAAATTAATTATTTATAACACTAGACAACAACAATGTAGATATCAAAGATAATTGTAAGAAAAATTTTTGAGAAATTTTATACTAAACCTATCCCCCACCCGTTTTACAATACTTTTAGCTAAAACTTCTTCTTTCAAGCGAAATCTCCGATAATTCCCAAATAATTTTTTGTAGTATTTTCGAGATTCTTTCTTACTTTTCGACAAGCGCAACATTTTTTTTTTTTTTTTTTGGAATACTTAAGACTATATTAAACATCAAGTTAGCTTGCTAAAACGATCTGGTTCCTTAAATAACGAAAATTGTTAAGAAGAAAAATTTAGCTGTGTTGTGCGTTATAGTATAAAAATATAGTTGTTGACGACTTTGGAAAACATCTTGTGAAATGTTAATATCTAAAGAAACTAAATATCCGTAAGGCGGTGCTAAATAGCAGGTAATTAAAAATTATGAATAGTCCCATGTACCTTGATACAAAAACTTTCATAGCACTGATATTGTTTGACATTAATACAATGATGAGTGTATATGTGCTTGACTCTATTAGTTAGTCATGTTGTCATCAATGACAATTATGTCATTTCTATTTAAAGATTAATTTTTATTCTATATTTTTTTCCGTTACTAATCAATTTAGTTCATCTCATGTTAATAAGTCAATAACATAATCATAGCATCATATCTATTAAAAATGACTTAGTGTCATCATTATGTAGACAAGACGTCACATTATCATTTGTTACAGTAAATTTGCACAAGTAATTGGTGAAAAATCTCCTGCAGGATAAACTTCCTCCTGGGAAACCAATAGATTGAAAAAGTATATTCCTTTTCCCGCCCTAAAACCGTTAAAATATCTTCAATTTCTCTTATTTTCATGCGCAGATTCCACCTCCTGGTACACTAATGCTTTTAAATTTTTGTCATCGCTTTAAAAACCAGTTGCCAATTTTTTGTGTCACAACTTTTAGCCCAAAATAAGCTGATTATGTCAGTAATTTGTTAATTCTTTAATCCAACCAAATGATAAAATTATTGGAATGTGGCTTTAAAAAACACGACTAGAACTGTCTTTAATTTCCGTCTTTTAAATTTGAATCATATTAACCACAGTTGTTGGTGTGGCTTTAAAGCAAACACTTGTTTAAACTATTTAATATTTAAATTATGTCAGTTAACTTGTATTAAAGTGTGTTTATGTATATGTATTGTACATATGATACACTGAAGAGAAAAAAGAACCACGTTTATGAAACCAAACCACTTTATAATGCATAAATTAAAAAAATATTATATATCATACAAACATTTTGTTCATGTCATTCTATAAATCCATAAAAATATAGAAAGCAGAACAAAAAATATTACTAAAAATTGTCTACATACGATTAATTTAATACGAATTATATTATTGTTACGCATACACCTTAAATGCGGAGAAATATTGTTAGAGATATAACCCAGCAAACAAATGTAGTGGACGCTAAGCTCGAACGAGTTTTAAAAGTTAACAGGCACTGTGGTAAACGATTTAAATTTTATACGTATGGTGTCGAACAGAATTTGGCGAAAGTAAGCTCTGAATAAAAGGAGCTGGAAAGCTGATATTTTAATCTTAATATTTTCGAAAACGTAATTTAAAGCTCTTAGTTATGTTGACTGGGTACATCTCTGTATAGTAGTATCTGGTATAAGTATCTTTAGAAGTGTTTTTGTATTTATGTTTTTGTCAAAGATAAGTATCTTTCAGTATGTATGTTGACAATTGTCTTGTTATTATTTTTTAACACTTAGTATTTTTTTTTTCTTTTTCTCTTTGCTACTTTTCGAATTTAAGCAGCAGACACACAATAGATAACCTGGCTTTTCAAGTGCTCAAACCATAAAATATTTCTCATAATACCCAATAGTTCGTAAAGTGTCACCGAGTGCTTAATGACAAGTAACAAGTTACTTGATCTCTACACTCAACCAAATACTTGGGTGAAAAATAAGGAATAATTCGTTGATTTGATTCAACGTATGGCAATTCATTGATTTGATTACACGTGTGGCAATTCATTGGCTTGTTGAATTCAACGTTCCAGTTCGTTGAAGTTAAGACACCATACGTAAGAAGAGAATAAGAGAGAGTAAGAATAAAAATTTATTTCAAAAATAAAACGTATATTACTTAAAATCAAGAAACAGGTTCTTTGAAACAAACTATTTGTTCATTTTGTGTTTAAATAAATGAAAGAGTTTTTTAAATTCAACGAATTATACGTTAAATTATATTGTTTAATTCAACGAATAAAATCAAATAATGGTTTCAACGTTGAGTTCATAAATACATAAAATTTTACCTTTGAATTTCAAGGAATATTTTACTGAGACAACGTATAATACGTTGAACTTCCAAGAATTTACTTCAAGGAACGTGAGTTCGTTGAATTTATGTAAAACTGTTTTTTCAGTGTACACATAGAAATTTAGTTGGTCTCGTATATTTGTAAAGTTGTTTTGGAGTGATGACTTTTTTCCCAATCAGTAATATTTCCATTCGTGCGGCTCACTACTTTATAATAATAATTTACAACTGTCCAGTTTTCAAAATTAGTAAATTTGTCACATTCATTGATTGCGATCTACAGGGTACTTAAAACACATGACCAAAGTAACTGTGTATATATGAGATATAAGCGCTAAGTAAGTAATTTTTTTCGGTAACCACGTGATTATAAACGAGTGAGTGAGTGAGTGTAGAATATGATTTCTATTACACTTGAAACCAATTCTCTATTTACTAAAGATGGCAAAATTCTTAATATTGATGACGTTATGTCACCAAACATATGATATCAATGTTACAAAAAATGTCATCATAAGAACAATATATGAGATCAGGCGACATTTTAATTATCGTCCCTGTTGCAATCACAAACAACTAAAGTCGAAATCGCAATGATGACGAGTGTCAAGAGCTCAAAAGAAACTTTTCATGATTTTAATGTCAAAATATGATTGGTGAGACTAGTTGTCTGTATCATAAAACCCAATTTGTGTTGACAGATCTTTCGACTTATTCAATGATGACGATAAAACTTTATAAAAGTACAAAAATTACATTGATGACAAAATTGTTATTAATTGTATGGTGGCCGACTGGTGGATTTTGTAATAATGATGATGCATGTGTTCAAAAGCGATGACAATTGTCATATATATGTCATATTACAACGATTATTATTCTATTACTGGAAAGAATGGTGTACATGGTGTACAGAGATAAAACACATAAGCAAATGAGAAGACGACACTTCGTGAATAATTAAACAGAGGTACGGTAAATAAAATTTGGTATATTTAAGGACATAAGTTGTCAGGACTGCCTCTGATTTCAAGATATCACAATGATTACAAGTGTCGTGGTAAAACCCAAACACACCTGCCACAGTATTGATTGAAATTCTATATACTTTGTATTTAACTTTAGACACGTTTTAGAAAACTTTTTTTAAAAAATAAGTTATAAATTTTTAATACATAAACTTCTCACTTAAAACACAACAACAACTACATGAGGGTACATGAGGGTAAGTCAGAGATAAAATGGTGTTTTCTTTTCTAAAAACAAAATGGCACCTTGTTGAAAAGTACATGAATAAAATGTCTTGCCAACCCTGTAATAATGCAGCTTGTTATTTCACTAGAACAAAACACAATCTATGAAAAAAGGGGAACGCCCTGTTTTTAACAGCTGACAGCTAAGTTTTACAGGGCACTATCAATACTGTCGATTTTTACGGGGCAAAAAGCCTTCCACCATTAGTGAAGGCGATTTTTTTAGAATCAAACACACTGCCCTTTTAGAGAGCAAAACATTTTTAAGAAACGAACACCAAAGTACATTTACTGCATGGAGATGTACCATTTTTTTGTAGAAAATAAAACACCATTAGTGAAATTTAAGCTAATAGATCATGGTAGAGATATTAAGTTGGCCATATACAGACACTCTTTAAGCAGATTCTGCAATAAGTATGTGTTAGTCAAATTAGGAAATCTTCGATACACATATACAATGCAGTATTCAAAATTAAAATATTTAAAAAGCTTGTTGAATTGATTTCCAAAATTCTTTTTAAATTTTTATCTTGACTTTTAGAATAAAATATTCAAATGAAAATGAAGCAAATAATTTTGTAACGACATGCCATTTCAATAAAGAACATAAATAGCAAAAATTTTAGCAAACTCAAATTGCAATTGATGAAATATGTGTCTATGGGCCGCTTTAAAATAAAATATTATTCTCGTTTACTATTTTTAGTCAGAATAAGATCAGTTAAAACCGATCCCCGATTACTGAGAAGACATGATTACTGAAGAGAAACTGCTACAGCTTTCGAAAAAATGTTATTATGTTTCCGTAGATTGTGGAATTTGTTAAAATTAATTTTTCCGTGGATATTTATAATGTTCAAAACTCTTTTTGAATTACAAACAAGAGTTAGTCTTTTTGTCGTAAAAAAATACTCACTATCGCATCTCTAGAATGTAAAAGAATGAATGCGTACATTTGTATGTTACGATTATAATATATATCTCCACCAATGAAGCGAACATTTGAATAAGAAATTAAAGTTGTAATTCTAGTCAGCAAACTGATATTTATATATTTAGTATAGCATACAGTTGTCATTGTTCAATAATCTCTGGTGTTGAAATTTGATCTGATTATTCATAAATATTTTTACTTATTTTTGTTGTGTATTCTTTTATATATTTTTGTTTCTTTCTTTAGTTTTTGTGCTCCAAATACATTGAACTTTTGCTAGAAAGAATTAGTCGTATATATTGTATTGATATTCTGTGTATGTATGTGTAGTATATTTAAAAGCTGTTTAAATTTGAATTAAAAATTTAAATAAACCACGCCATTGATATTTTTAAGTAAATATATTAATATTAAATACTTGTATTATAATTTCGTATTCAGTTTTTAAAGTTGATTAGCAAATATTTATTTTAATTCTTAATACATACATAAATGATCGTGTTTATACAAAAATATCTGAATTGTTTAAATAAAAAAGATCTGTTTTCGAAATTTTTTCTTTTTGATGGATTAAAAACAAAAGCTTTAGTCTACAATTTCGAATAGAAATGGGAGGGGCTTTAAAATTAGTAGTGAAGGGCAAATATTTCAAGGTTGCTTAAAATTCATTTGAAAGAATTATACAGAGAATTAAAAAAGGTGCCATTTTTTTAATTTTTGGTAACAGGAAGTCTGTAACAATTATTTTTTTTTTGGAGGCAGAGATATTTAAACTTATGGAAATAGGCCCAACTATATTCTTTTTTGTATCAAATGTATCTAATTTAAACCATCATCATTATGGTACTAAACATAATAACATGTGGTTTTCAAAAGATGCTGCCTCTTCAGGTGTTGAAAAATTCTGGGGATCCTTTTCCTTAAAATAATTTGGTTTTAAAAGAACACCTAACAAATTTAAGATGCACAAAAAGGACATTTGCTACCAAAAAAATACATGTTTTTATGTTCTACCGAGACAATTAAAATTAATTAACTTTTCGTTATTCCATCCAAAGTATCTCTACTATAAACAATTCTTTCTTAAATACAGAAATTACTTTGCTTCCAATTTGCTTTTCTCCTCCTTCCAAAAAAAAAAAAAAAAAACACCCATTACTTCAGCTAGACATAACCTGATCAGAAGCCTAATTTAAGCCTATTATCTTTACCGATCATAACAAATGTTTACTAAAATTTGTTCAAACTATTTTATTTCATTTACATTTTTTGTTTATTTTGGTTTTCATCTAGACTTACCATTTAATGAATGACGATCTCAGTTTAAGGTCATTCAAATCTTCAGTAGTAGCGCCAAACTGGACAGCTTAGCTTGTCAGTGTCTGAAAAAGAAACATGAGAAAAAAAAAAAAAAATAACTGATATGTATTAAAATATGTCATTTATCAAAAACGCTATTTTTCTATTATAAATTCTTTTCAAGTATTTGAAATCAGGTTGAAACAAATAACAAAACAACAACGAACAACACCTTTTGGACAAAATAAAAAAAAAACACATACAATTAAATTAATTTTGGAAAAGAACAAATCGAAAAAAATTTATGAAAAGAATTGCTATAATTTAAAGCTTTAAGACACAATAACAGAAATTAAAAGGCATTAATAATGCTTTTTTTTTCAAAGATTTAAAAAATTGGATTAACAGCGAATTATGAAGGACTCTAAGCCAGCTGTTCTTTTTAATTTCATAAATGAAGACAGAGATGGCAATTTTTATGTTGTTTCCACAATACGAACGAGCGATATGAGTAACACTTTTCTATAGGATTTGCTTAAAAAACTGAGTGCTTTTTATAAAATTTTTCCATTGAAATCAATTTCTCAAATAAACGGATCCTGCAAAATTTTTATTTATTATATATATTCAGCTAAATATTTCCATTTATGTGGGAAACGATGAAGGATATTTACAAAATAATTTTTCTAAGAGCCCAGCAATTCCCAAAGAGATTTTCAAAATTTCCAAAAATTGGATTTTTTTACAATTTTCGCGGGATTTTCTTATTTTTCGAAGATAATCTTTTTCAAAGTACAGTGTTTGTTACATTTTTGTTTTGTTGGCAGCTTCAGCGTTTGAGAACACAGGCCTTACAAGTTGACACTTTCAATAAAACTATATCTATTTTACAACGCTTTGGCAACGTTCATTGCAAAATATTTGGTGCGAAATTTACGTTTTATGAGTTATGTTAGATATGTATTACTTTTGAATTCAATAATTTTTTTTGTTTTTTAAGAAATTAACTCATTTTTTTTTTTGCAAAAAACGGTGCAAAATTTACATTTTTAAAAATTTTAATTTAAACTGCTTAAAACTTTTGAATTTGTTGGGTTTTTTTTAAAAATTAACTTTGTATTGTGTTGAAAAATTTACTTTCACTCGCCAAAAAAAAAAAAATATGCAAGTCAGGCAAGACTTTCCTATTAGTAAAACAGTGGACCAAGGTTGGTAAAAAAAAAAGTTCTTGCTTATTAAAGAAAAAATCTCTTTGTTCATTAGATCAAACCTAAAAGATTGGCATATATTTGAATTTTTCATAAGCCGGAAGTAATCCACTTCTGGGTATTGTGGCTCCTCTCCGTCTAAGGATATAATCACCCTTATCGAGAACATTGTGTTCACGGGAAATATTTCACGTTAGGAATAGTACACTGATACAGCAATAATGCAAAAGATGGTATCACAATTTTCGGTAAAGGGAACTTATTTCAAGTGAACTTTTCTTCCCGATAAGGGTGAATATCCAAACTGAAAACTTCAATTTAAAATTTTATTGGATCCAAATTTCCCGCTGATAAACTACAGATTTATTTACGTTTTTCTTTTCAAAATCCCTTATTGTGCGATCGTAATTTTCGGGAGATTTTATAAGCGATAAGTGTGAGTACAGCGAATCAGTGTTCTCTTTCAAGGAGTATATAATTTGCACAAACATTGAATTGAGCAAATTATTGAAGCAACTAAACGATTGTCTGTCGACTGCAACTCCTTCAGTTATGCACTTCTGACATCTAAAATTTAATTAATAATCTAAAACGATATTTAAGATTTACACATTCTCGAAACGTTGCAAATGTATGACTTGAACCTAAAACACCCAATTCTTTCGTATACAGCCAATAAGTTACAGCAAACATTGTTAAAACCTGTTAACACAGAATTATTTACAAAAAGAAACAAACAATAAAAATACTAAAATCAATTTTGGACATAATTCTTTTATTTTTCAATTATTTTTTTTTTATTACGGATTGTTCTATTTTTCTGGTGGTCAGCTCAATCTATTCGTGTGACGTTTTTTGACAAAAAAAAATAAAAATAAACTTTATAAAAGTTGGAGAAAAAACAGACACAAGTCAAATGTATCAAAGCCCATGGATACACCTTAATTTTGATTTTATTGCGGAGAACAAAAAAAAATGTAATAAAAAAAGACTAAAATACAATTAAGAAACCACATTTAAATGCCTTTTGGCCAACAGTGTATGGTTTTTTTTATATTTATTAAAACATTTGAATGGGTTTTGAATTTTTTTTTTTGTTTTTGTTCAACCTGTTTAAATAATTTTAATTTGATTGGTATTAAACTTTTTCTTTTTGGATTGTTTGTTAATGAAACTAGTTTGATTTGTTTTCTTTCGAGTTTAAAACTGTTAACGAATTGAAATTTGAATTTAAATTGCCTCTTAATATTTTTTCCCCTCCTCTTCTTTTTAAGATTCTTGGGTGTTAGAAAAAAGCGTTCTAATTTTTCAACTTGAAACTTTTGTGATATTTTGAATATTTTAAGCAAAAAAAAAAAAAAACAAAAACAAAGGAAAAACCTTAGAATTTTAATTGTGCTTAATGAAGTGATCGTGTTTATGCTTGAGCATACATAATTATTGTAAATCATGTTTGGCCAGTGTCTTCTGCTCTTTTAGAAAGCGACAAGTGCTAAATTATTATTTTGAACAGGTTGGATTATTTAAAGTATTTTGTGTTTGATTCGAACGCAAATTCACAATAGCAAACTTTCGTATGAATTAAAAAAAAATAATTTTAAATCTTTAATATCAGATGAGATGCGTAGCGACCTTGAAGTCTTTATATTTATACAATATGCAAGTTTGCCTAAATAATATTAATTTCACAAAACTCTTATATAAGAACTTTAATTTTTTTTTTTTTTGGCGCTTACGTCCCTCGATTAGAGAAAATAGTGTTTTGAATTGTCTAAAACTCAAACCTCTAAAAAGGCAGGATTTTAGGCACTACGCACTTCTAACATTTTTCGTTCACCCTGCATGTTAGCTTACGTAAGCTGTCTTGTATATAAAATTTATCGAAGAAACAAAGAGGTACTAAAAGTACCAACTTTTCGTGTTTCAGTTTACCGCTCACAAAGTGTACTGTATGCTAATATAAGAAATAAATTGTTAAAATAAACAAAAAGTACCAGAAGTACTAACTTTTTCTTATTTTACCCCCAGAAAGTACACTGCATATTTATGTAAAAAAAAATTTAAATTTGAATTTGAAAACATAATGGCAGATTCATTAACAAATAGATTAAAACAGGTACATATAAAGAAATTTGAAAATTTGCAAAATTTACAAAGAAGGGAATTAGGAATAAAATTTAATCAGGGGTGGTTTGTAAATAAGACAGGTGTAGACACATCCACAGACATTCAATGGACTCTTTCATTGGGACAAAAATATTCATTACCAGTTAGAAAAGAACATTTTTCGGTATTAAAAATGATATCGGACGGAGAAGATCTTGTTCAGACTATAGAAGGAAAAGAAAATCAGGAAATAGCTAGAACAAAATTAACAACCATAATAGATGACCATATGAACAAAATGAAACTGACTAGTAGAGATAAGTTTTTATTAAATAAGGTACATGATACTGAACAGTTTTTGAAGAATAACAGGGAAGTACTTATTTTAAATGCAGATAAGGGAAACACAACAGTAGTCATGAATAGACTTTATTATGTTTCGAGGATGGAAAATATTGTTAATGACATCTCAACATATAAGTTTTAGAAAAAGATCCAACAAGCAAATTACAGAAGGTAAATAATGAAATTGTAGGAAAACTTTTCAGATTAGAATTAATTACACCATTAGAGAAAAATAAATTAGTAACGAATATAGCTACAGCACCCAAATTATATGGAGTTCCGAAAATCCATAAGGAAGGTTTCCCATTGAGACCGATTTGTTCATTTATAAATTCACCTTCTTATGGACTTAGTAAATACATTACAGGAATTTTAGAAAATTTAACTAAAGACTCAAGATATAACGTGAGGGATTCTTTTCAATTTAAGGAAAAGATAAAAAATGTAGGAATGGAAAATGATGAAATATTGGTCTCATTTGATGTTATTTCATTATTTCCAAGTATACCCGTAGAATTAGCGATTAATGTTATAGAAGCGAATTGGAATAAGATTGCAGAACATACTAATATAGAAAAGGACTTATTTTTAAGAATTTTAAGATTTTGCATTGTTGATAACAGATTTTTTCAATATGATAAAAAATCATATATGCAACAAAAGGGACTTCCTATGGGATCTCCAGCATCTCCAATAATAGCTGATATTGTTATGGAAGTATTATTAGATTGTTGCTTAGGTAGTTTGTCGGTGAAACCAAAGATTATAACAAAATATGTTGATGATATTTTTTGTATAATTCCAAATTCTGAGATAGAGAATGTTTTAACATCATTTAATTTATTTCATAATGATATACAATTTACATTTGAGAAAGAAAAAGATAACAGAATTCCTTATTTAGACACATTGGTAATTAGAAATGGCAATAATTTGTTAGTGGATTGGTATAGAAAACCAACAGCTTCAGGTAGAATTATTAATTATTATTCAAAGCACCCAAAGAGAATAATTATTAATACAGCGAAGAATCTTATAGATAAAGTTTTGACTATTAGTGACGTACAATTCCACAGGAAGAATAAGGATATTATTAAGGAATTATTGGTTAGGAATGATTTTCCAATCGGTCTAACATGCAATTTAATACGACAGTATAGTAGTCGTGGAAATACGCAAACGGATGTAGTAACTCAACCGACAATATACAAATCTCTAACATACCTTCCTATAATTTCAGAACGGTTAGAAAAGTCAGATGTTTTCGATACTAACAGATATAAAATAGCACATAAATCATGTAACACGTTAGGTAAACTGTTTAGCAAAACAAAAGATGGATTACATAAATTAGAAAAATCTAATGATGTCATGTCACAAAATGGCACAAAAATACCATAGGTTTCGCAGTACCTGTATTTGGACCACATTTTGTCTTATTCTCAGAACACTAACATCAATGTTATGACAAGTGTCATCAATAAAAAGAAAACTTGAAAATATTTGATGGCAGACATCATGCTAAAATTTTATCATATTTTAAGTGACATCAACGACAAGACAACACTTTGATTTCAGATTTTGTTCTAATTTTCAGTTTGTTTTTCATTTGAAATTTTTTGTAAAATTTTCTAAAAGTTAAAAACGAATGCAGCCCATTGAATTAAGAATTCTTCATTAATATTATGACAAGCAAGAACACATCTCATCATCATACTGATGACACTTATTCAGCATAAGTCATATCAAAATGAAATAAAATTTATATGATGTCTGTGTGCAGTAGTGATCTTAAATTGTAACCTGACAGAAGTGGTAACAGTGTTAGCTTTTAAGCTACCTGTCACATTACTGACGCCAAATTACAGCAGTATTATGACAGTTTTTCTATCAGTGTAATAGTTTAGTAAAGCGTAATATATGGGTCGCTCAATACTGTTTTCTACTTTCACAAAAATGTATTAAATTTGTAATTGTTAAACTATAATTTATTGTGCTAAATTTCAACAATTTTATAATATTTAAAAAGCAAAACAGAAAACTTAAATTCATAATTATTAATCATTTATGACGTTGCTTTCATGCATAAGTGTTCTTAAGTTTTTTTTTTTTTTTTTTTTTTTTTTTTTGCTTAAACACTTCTGTTTTGTATTTTTACCTTTTTGTGAAGTTTCTTGCCTCTCAAATGAATTTAGCTGGAGGCGTGCAAACCGTAACAAATTTAGCAAATTTGTTATAAAGTTTACTATTGAAAACATGTTAAACATATTTCTTCAATAAATTCAAGCTAAATTTTAAAATATTAAACAATTAATTACATTTTTACAAGCACGTGTGTAGCTGGCAAACTGGTCATGTTTTCACTTCAGTTCAATGTGCAATTTTTTCTGCTTGGTTTTCTTCGATAACATTTTTTTTTTGTAAATTGTACAAAGTTTTTAAAAAAATAATATATAATAACAAGCCTAGAAAATTTCATTAAACACAATTTGTTGGACAGCATAAACTGAATTGATACCAGCATAAATAATACAAGTACACATTTGCGAACCAAAGTGATCACTGATCAGTATGTACTCGCAGTATCACATCTTGTTCTATATCATGTGTTAAATATGAATTACATTAAAATATTCATAAATTATATTTTGATTTATAAATGCAACTATATTTGGTTAAAAAGTTTATTTAAGAACTCAAACTTAAACATTTTCCAACAATTCCTATAGACAATTTAAAAAAAATTTTCGGTAGAATTTTCTACACAAAATTTTTGGCGAAACCGTCTATCTGCATTAATTTATAGAAATGTTTTTTGCCAAAACAGTTTTGCTACATTTTTCTATAGAAAATTGTTTGGCAAAATAGTTCCTTTGGAATAATTTATAGAAAATTTTTTGGCGAAACAGTTTCACTGGAATTTTCTATAAAAAAAATCTTTTTGCCTCAAAATTTTCGCTGAAACTTTCTATATAAATTTTTTTGGCGAAAAAATTTCGCTCGAATTTTTAAAGGAGAATTTTTTGTGCCAAAACACTTTTCCTGAAATTTTTTAAGCGCAAAAGTTTCGCTAGAATTTTTTACAGAAAATTTTTTTTCGCTGAATTTTTTATAGAAATTTTTTGGTAAAACTGTTTCGCTGGAATTGACGATACAATTCTGCTGGAATTTTCTATAGAAAATTTTTTGTGCCGATACAGTTTCGCTGGAATTTTCTAAATAAATTTTTTTTGATGATACAATTCCCTGCAATTTTCTATAGAAAATATTTTGGCGAAACAGTTTCGCTGGAATTTTTTATATGATTTGTTTTTTGTCTAAACAATTTGACCGGAATTTTCTATAGAAAATTTTTTGTGCCAAAACAGTTTCGTTGGAATTTTTACAGAAAATTTTTTGGCGAAATATATTTGCTAGAATTTCTATTAATTTATATAAAATTTAAGTATATTTTAAGTTTTATTTAGCCTTGATATTTTTATACAGTTATTCGTGTGAAATTTATTGCCTAACTTAAGCAATTAATAAATAACACTTTTAAAAGAAAAAATGTCATAAATTATTTCGAAAAAATTAAAGAAAGAAATAAATAAAAATCTAAATAAACCACCGTTTCAAGCGTTTGTTTCAATTTTTTTTTTGTTTTATACTCCAAAAGAATGTGGTGACCAGAAACCAGAAAAAAAACCTTAATATACCCACCACCACTTTTTTTGACTTCTTCTTGGTCAGAACTTTACTTCCAACAATTTTATTTGTAGTGTTTTTTTGTCGTTTCTTGTTGTCATTATTCAAAAATAAAACAAGTCCTTCCTGTTTCAAGCTGGCAAACACTACAAAGTAATTTTAAGAAACAAGTCAGATTATTATATAAGAGAAGTCGGATAATGACTTTGAAATACGCTACGATGGTAACATCTCGAGATATGTTAGATACAAATGATGTAATAAGGAATTTTATAACAAAAATCTTGTCTAAATGGAAATTAAAAGAAAATTTTAATGTCGATAAAATTGTGTGTGCTACGACGATTGCCTTGCCAACTTCAACAATACATATCTAGGGTACATTCAATAATGAGACAACTTCAATAAGAAAATTTTAAGAAAAACATCTATAAATAATTTGCTATCAAATCATAAATGAGTTAAAAAAATTTAAGCAGGTTCTTAAGAGTAGATAATTTTGTTTTTAATATTTTCTTGTTTATTTTTATAAATATTCGATATGACACCTGCTTTAAGGTTGTACACTAGAAATGTTTATCCAAACATACACACACACCAAGTGACCGCCTGTTTTACGGGCGAAAATTATATGGGAGTTGCAACAGGACGACCGTATCTTTCATAACGTATGCGAACATACTTGTTTGTGTTTGAATTAAAAAAAAATTTTTGTAATGCAACCATGATGTTGTAAGAAGTTGTTGTACTGCATCAAATAAATTTGTGTTGCATATACATATGTATGTAAGTTAAGAAATCACTTTCGTCTAAATGCATAAACAAATTCAAATAAATTCTTTTGGGATCACATTGCAACACACGCTTAAAACATTCCCACATTTTATGCTGACACTATGTCTGCAACTTTAATAATATTAAAATATTAAAATATAAAAACGTTCCCACATTTATGCTGACAAGATGAAAATAAAAAGTTATTAATGCTTCTGGAAGAATAAGTTAGTCAGTTCTAAGTTAGACTTAAGCTTAACAAGTTGAAAAATAAAAATATATTTTTTTAACTAAAAACCCAACTTGAACTTTAATTGGCGCCCAACGTGGGGCCCCGCAAATTTTACACAATATTCTGAAAAAACCAAGTAAGAAGTGCTATCGCGGGTGTCCTCGAACAAAATTTACAAATAAGTATCCTAAAAATATAGGAAAAAAAAAAAACGTGTAAAAAAGTATCCTTTAAATAACAGGAGAAACAAAAGAAGACAGTGAAAAATCGTAAAATATCCTTTAAAGAAAGAAGATAAGTAAAAACGTGGAAAAAATTATAATAAAGGAGAATAGTATTCGTATGAATTGAACATTTGTAAAGTGAATAACTGTTTGCATTAAAAATTGACGAATTCTTCAAGTGCGGTTAAATAAAAACTAAAGGCTTGTGAACAAAAAACTTAAAAAAATTTTTGCAATAAAATTTTTGCTTGGAAAGCATTAATTTGCAGCCAAAAACGATAAAACAAAATTTTTTTTTCCTTTGAATAAAAATTCCCTACAAACCATTGAATTTTTGTGCGCAAAACTAAAGAATAAAAGAATTTTAAAAAAAAAACTGAATCTTTAACTGCGTGAATTTATACAAAAACTGAAAAAGTGTCCGTTGTGGAAAACCTGAAGCTTTGAAATTCGTTCCCAAAAGGAGGCCAAACCAACCAAAGACAACTGCCAATTTCATAGCGAGGAATTTATTAAGTGACAACAACAGAAAGAAAGCCAAAGAGGGAAAATATCAGCAATCAACAATCAAGAGAAGGAAACAAGCAGCAAAGAATTTTACGTAAGATAGTATTAAGTAAAGCTAATTATTTAAATTTAGTTTTTACCAAATTGTGAAAATAATTATTTGAAATTTGCCCTTAAGAAAAAGTTGATAAAAGCTGATCAAATAGTGAAGCTAATTAAATTTTAATTCTAAGAAAATAAAACTTCCTTTAACGTTTTTTGAACTTTTAATCGTGGATACTAAAATTGATGAGGAAGATTTAGAGCTTCTTCCGGGTGAAGAAAATTTCATTACTTGTTCATTGGAAGACATATTTAAGAAACTCAAAGTTTCTGAAGAAAAAATGGCAACTTCGGAATCCGTGAGTGTAACAAGCTTAATTTTGAGCCATGTTGCTCCTTTAAAGAGAACCATCGATGAACTAACTTTAAGGATACAATCCTTGACAGCCAGTGATTCAGTTAGGGAATATACTACACAAAATATAGACGACAGCATTCGTTGTGACGAGACATTAGATGTCATAAAGTCACTACCGTCATTTGATGGTAACGAATCTTCCTACGTTAGTTGGCGCGAAGCTGCCGTCAACTCTATGCATTTATATAAAAAAGGTAGTCGGCGTTATTACGCAGCTCTTTCTATACTGAGGAATAAAATAACAAATGAAGCGAACGACATGTTAACAAACCATGGTACCGTGCTTAACATGGATGCCATATTAGCTAGGTTGGACTTCGCGTATGCAGATAGGCGCCCTCTCCACCTCATTGAGCAGGAGTTGAGCGTGATGCGTCAGGGAATGCTTAGCATCATAGATTATTACAATGATGTCAACAAAAAATTGACGTCGTTAATAAACAAAACAATTATGACACACGGGTCTAATGAGGCTTTAACAAAAGAATTAAACAATAGAAACCGTCAATATGCACTAAGAGTTTTTATTACCGGTTTAAACGCTCCTCTAGCAGACATATTGTTCTCATTGTCTCCTAGTGATCTTCCAAATGCACTTGCCAAGGCGCAGGAATTAGAATCAAATAATATGAGAGCTAACTTCGCTCGACAATTTAATAAACCAAATTATACGTTTAATACTAACAACCAAAATAATCGTACCAACAATAACTTTCGAAATTACACTAATAATAAATTTCATAATCATTTGAGAGTAGGGAATCTTAACACAAGATCGGCGAATAATAATCATAATTTTCCCAAGCCAGAGCCTATGGACATAGGAAGTTCAGCTAATATAACTCGTGGACGGCAAAATAATTATAATAATTACCGACCGCAGCAACAGAATGGACCTTTTGGTTTTAATAACACCTTGAAGCGAGGAAATAGTGATCGTACTAATTATCAGCCACAGACCAAGGCTCAGCGTATTAATAATATATACGAAACTGCTTTTTTAGAAGAAACCCCGAACTCCCATACATCATTAAACAGGGAGCAACCGGGAGAAGATATAGAATTCTAATCGATAGTGGGGCAACTTGTTGCTACTGTTCCCCAAATACCTTCCAAAATAGGAAACGATTAGCAATAAGAAAAAGAGTAAAAACTGTAAACGGATATACAATGATAGAAAATTACTTCGAAGCTACTTTGTTCGGGTTTAGGCAGATATTTTATGAGATAGGAAATTTAAGCGCAGATATCCTTATAGGATACAATTTTTTAAGGAGAGCTGGAATAATTTTGGATTTTAAGAAGGGTTTAATAATATGTGGAGCGAAATCGGAAAAGTTTCACAATTTTGAGGATTTGTTCGATCATGGTGATAAGGAAAATGAAAGAATCGAACTTAATAAATGTGTCATGAACGAAATTTCGTCACCTACAGAAGGTGATCAGGATGAAAAAGAAGAGTCAATTATACTCTTAAGAAATGAAATTATTAATGAAATTAGGAAATGTCATTCCAATATTAATATGACACTTCCATTTAGAACGGATGTGAAAGCGGAAATCCGTACAACTGCTGGAACTCCAATTTGGAGTAAGCAGTATCCCTATCCCTTGTCCGCGAATGATTTTGTGAATAAAGAAATTGAAAGAATGTTAGGCGACGGAATAATCCGGCCAAGTAGAAGCGCGTACAACTCACCCATATGGGTCGTACCAAAAAAAGGCTCTAATAGTAATGGCACGCAAAAATTGCGCCTAGTAATTGATTATAAAAAACTTAATGAGAATACAGTCGAGGAAAAGTATCCCATACCCGACTGTAGCGTAATACTTTCCAACTTAGGAAAGGCGAGATATTTCTCTACAATTGATCTCGAATCGGGATTCCATCAAATATCGATAAGGCAAACCGATATAGAAAAAACCGCGTTCTCTGTCAACAATGGGAAATATGAGTTCCTTAGAATGCCATTCGGCTTAAGGAACGCTCCTGGCATTTTTCAGAGGGCCATGGACGATATTCTCAGGGAATACGTCGGAAAATTCTGTCACGTTTATATGGATGACATCATAGTGTTTTCCAACTCAATCAAGGAGCATACAATGCACTTGAGAACAGTTGTGGAGGTATTGAAGGACGCTCATATGAAGATTTCGCTTGAAAAGTCAAAGTTTTATCAACGTGAAGTTGAGTTTCTGGGATATATAGTCAGTAATAACATTATTAAAACTGACCCAAAAAAGTTGGAAACCATACAGGAATACCCCATACCCATTACCTTGAGGCAACTGAGAAGCTTCTTAGGAATGACTGGGTACTACCGCAAATTTATAAAGAATTATGCCCAAATAACCAAACCCCTAACAAACTATCTATCAGGAGAAAATGGTAGAATTTCTCAGAATATGTCAAAAAAAGTAAACATAACACTTAACAAGGAAGCAGTTGATGCATTTCAAAAAGTAAAAGAATTAATGATCGATCAATTAGAACTCGTTCAGCCCAATTATGATAAAAAGTTTATTCTGACGACAGATGCTTCTAGCGTGGCTATTGGCGGAGTATTGAGTCAGGACGGGAGACCGATAACCTTTGTATCGAAAACGCTTAACTCTACAGAAAAAAACTATGCTACCAACGAAAGGGAACTATATGCCATTGTATGGGCCTTAAAAACCCTCCGAAATTACCTGTACGGTGTAAAAAACCTAGAAATACATACTGATCATCAGCCACTGACATTTTCAGTCTCGGTCAGAAATCCGAACGCAAAGATGAAAAGATGGCATGCCCTTATTGAGGAGTTTGCCCCAAAAATTATATACAAACCAGGTACAGCGAATGTGGTTGCCGATGCTCTGTCCAGGCAGATTTTGAACCAGATTTCAGATGATAATAGCATCCACAGCACACAGCATTCAACGGAAAGTAGCGACAATTTTCATATACCTGAAACTAATAAGCCTTTAAACGAATTCAAACAACAAGTTCTCTTACTAAAAAACAGAATCACAATTCATGAGTCTATTATCACTTTCGGCAGAACTCGCCATATAATAGAGTTTGATACAAGAGAAAATCTCTTGACAATTCTCAAGGAATTTCTACAGCCAAATTTAGTGACAGCTATACACTGCACACAGGAAGACTTATATGAGTTTAAAGAAACAGTTAAGGACGTATTTACAAATAAATTCGTTTTCACAAAAATTTTCCCAAACGACATCACTAATTTAGATGACCAACACATTATAGTAGAGCAGACACATACACGTGCTCATAGAAGTTATAAAGAAAACTACAAGCAGGTATTCAAACTATATTATTGGCCAAAAATGATTAATTCATTTAGGGAATATATAAGACATTGCAATATATGCAATAAATCTAAATATGACAGGAAACCAATGAAACTTCCAATTGGCGAGGCACCAATTCCACAAACAGGGGGGGAATTCCTCCACATTGATATATTTTACGCGCAAAATTTAAAGTTTATAACATGCATCGACGCGTACTCAAAGTTTATGGTGATAAAACCTATTGAAAACAAATTGAATCTTGGCGAAAAGGTACTTGATATTTTACAAACATTTCCTGCAGCAAAAAAAATAACATTAGATAACGAACCAGGGTTCACAACTCCACAATTCAAATCCCTAATGCAGAGACTACAAATCCGGTTATATTATTGCGATCCGCGACACAGTTCGACCAATGGCCAGGTTGAAAGATCACATTCTACCATTGTAGAAATCGCACGTTGTATAAAGAATGAATATCACATAATAGATACAATTGAAACATTTTACAGGGCCGTGCAGCAGTACAACCACACGATCCATTCAGTAACAGATAAAAAACCCTTCGAGGTATTTTACAATAAAATAAGTCATGACGACTTACCGGATAGGTTACGCAAAGCCCAAGCAAAAATGCTTGAAAGAAATAAGACAACTCAAGTAAAAACCTACGAACCTAATCAAGAAATTTATGAAAAGCTAATGGGCAAGAGAGATAAGTTAGATTATAGGTATAAGAGACAGAAAGTAAAAGAGGATTTAGGTAATAAAGTCAGAGTATACAGTAGGAATAGGATAATACATAAGGAAAACATTAGGTCCTAATATACTAAAACAAACTATAAAGATATCTAACAAAACTAATATTGAGCACATAATAACTAACGCTAATACATTTTAACAACTAACCAACGCAACTCATACTAATAATATTAATCTTAAACTAATTTTAGCAAAATGCTACTAAATATGATCATGATGATACTTTTCACTCATATGGTAGTCACAGAGATACAAATCCTAGATTACTTGTATATAAAACATGATTGTATGCAACAACATTATTTTTTTGAGAGGAGAATGTGAGAAGAGTGTGGTGGCAATATTTAATATGCAGATTGTGTTCTTGCAATATTCAGTCGATTATTAAAAGCATATTTTTTTGTCTTCTGTTTATATACGACTATTTTCTTGTTAATACTCTACTTTAAGGACAAGTTAGGTATTTAAATTCTTTTAAGCATTCGATCATTATTTTTTTTTTAATTAGCTAAAAAAAACTGGTTCCTTAAAATAATGTGTCTATTTCATGGTATTAAATTAAAAGCACATCGTTATAATTGGGGTTTTAACTGCTTTTCTAAATATGCAGTAATATGCAACTAATTGCATATTTCTTACTGTACGATGAATATATTAAAATATATAAAATATTAAATTAAATATTAAATATTTATCCGTTTAAGAGTTTTCTAGAAGTTTGTCATCAATTTGTTAGTGCATATTTTTGCATATTTTTTATTTGCAGCATATTTTTTCATCACATCATAAATATGCATATTTCCAACTAGACATCAAATTTAGTGCAATGTTTTAGTTTTTGTGCCATATTTGCATATTTTAAATTATATAAAGAAATTATTCACTTTTACAGTAATGTGTCGTAATTTAGAATATTTTCATTAAAGATTTTAACGTTACAATAGATAAGGAATTTTTTTCGCAATTTTATATTCAATTTATGGAGTTACTTTTTAGTGCATATTTTTACATATTTTACTTGTTACAGCATAATTTAGCATATTTCGGACTGCATTTTATATTTAGGGATTTTTTTTTTTCGAAATTTCACTTTCCTTTTAAAAATATTTTTTTTTGTAATTTTGGAACAATATTTTTTATAAATTTTCTGCTACTTTATTGCTTATGAAACACGTTTTCAAAGTCATATTTCCGGTTTCCCTGATGATAAAAATAGGTAACGCGAAATTCGTCCTATCCCCATAAAACACTCGTTCTGGTTATTGTTTTCTTTTTTTTTTAAATTTAAAATGTAATAAATGAATACCCATATTAAGAACCAGTATCCCTCTCTCAACTAAACTGATCACTAACATTGCGTTTGTAGTTTAATATCGTTGCTTTTAACAAACAGCAAAGAAAAAAAAAACAACAATATTTGTTTAAAAAAAAGAGTACTCATATCATGACCAAAACTGTTTTCCTTTTTTTATTAATATTCTTTATTTTGTTCATCAACAAATGTATTTTAATTAAAAATTACATACAACATACCCGTTGTCGGTACATACATCTTTTGTAATACATTTAAGACCGAAACGCAAAAGAAAAATGAGAAAAAATACTCACATTCACAGGAGAAAATCGAATTAGAAACATAGTTGTTCATAATATAATTTAAACGAATAATCGGGTAATTTTTTTTTAAATTTCGGCTTATTGATGATACTTGTCATAACTCTGGAGTTTGATGACAAGTGGTCATCAGACGAAAGAGTACTTTTTATGTGATCGTAACACGTTGTAAAAAAGAATACACTTCTTTTGCACTCTCTTCATACGAAATTTTTTACACGAATTAATGTCCTTCCTTTTGTCTTTATCATGACATTTGTCATAACAAAAAAATTTTAATTACATGTGGTCATCCATCCTAAAGATAAATTTGATATGTACTAAAAATTACTATTTCATAAAAATTTTAAACTGCAAACACTTGAAACTTACAAAATGGTCATTGTGTTATGACATGAAAATCAATTGTAGAATGCCATAATGTTGAGTGACATTATGACCACGGTGTCAGTCCAAAAAGTGTCATAATGTCTATGGACGTCTAGTGTTCAAATAGAATTTTGACCTTTGGTGTTTTTAAAGACCTATAGTAGAATTTTATAATCAATAATTTTGAAAAACATTTCCGCGTGCTATATTGTTGTTATGAGGAGTTTTCTACCTGTTTTTCACATAATAAAAGTGCTAAGCACAACTTAGAGATAAATTTTAAGGATTGCAAGATTTCCAATGCTGCTTCACTATCGCAAATTATAAAAGAGGGTTATTTCAGTCTTCCAAATGTAACTTTTTCATAACATCGAAACATATTTCCCCTCTATCAGGATCGACCATTGATGCCTTAGTTTTCCTACAACTCTTAACCGGGTGGTTTTGTTATTCTAGTAATCGGTTCATTGTTATTGCAACACTAGCGCCCATAAATGTTTGTACATTAACATCGCAAGTAGTTTCTTTTCTTATTATGTTTCTGTTCCTTTTTTTTTGCTTCTTGCAAAAGGAGTTAAAAACGCAAACTTATCAAACAAAAAAGAAAAAAAAAAGAAAATAAATTAAATAAACTTATATTTGGGCGTGTTGGGAATTTATAATTTCTTTTTTTTTTTTCTTTTTGTCTTTTCTATCAAAGTTTCTGTTCAAGATACGAGGAGCATAAAATGCACACAGGATAAAATCATACGCTAGTCAGATTAAATGATTGTTGTCATGGGTTTAATCAAAAGTAACGGACATTTAGTTATTTAAATTTGATATTTTTAAGAAAAAAAAAATATGAACAAACAAACAAAACTTTATCGTATTTAACGTCATTAAATAATACAAATTTTTAATTTAATCTGCTTTCAAATGAAATATTCAAATACACACTTTTAATTGCTTATTTTATATAATTTTAAATAAGCTTGATTTTGTGCTTTTCACCACTAATTTTAAAATTATTTGGTTTTCTTCAATATATTTGAAATTTTTATATCTCAAAATTAAATTTGTTGTTGATGTTGTAGAATTATATGACACTTGTTACGATCAATAGTGCATCATTGAAAGTTAACAGGTGATTTTCCTTCTAATTTGTGTCTTAAAAATTCTTTTTGTGTTGGCCCATAAAAAACAATTAAGTTTGATGATGTTTACGATTGTTTTGTTTATTTTTTTCATCAATGAAATATTTTCAACCGATCACAACGATGATTATTAAAAAACGGTGTATTCTCAAATTAAGGAACATAAAAATTTGATTATTTTTTTCTAATGTCAATTTTATGGCACATTAAAAAAACCGATCGTAAAATTTAATACAATGAAACATTAAAGTCAATTATAAATAATACAATAATAGGTTTTTAAAATATTTGATGGCATATTAATTATAGATTGGGTCAAATAGTTAATACATATGAAAAGTTATGATACTCGTACAACACAAGCAAATAAATTCCATTTCTCCAGTCAAATATGTTCAATATATCATTTATTATTACATATATGATAAATTTGCATCATTTTAAAAATTACTTCTATAAAATGTTGTACACATATAGAGCTTTCTTCACGAAACAATATTGATACGAAAAGTGGGCAACGTTACACCCATTAAAAGTAAATATGTATCCATTTTTATATAACCAATTCTTATGAAACTTGTCACACATATTAACAGAATTAAATTTTAAGACTATCAAAGACGGCAGTAGTAGAACGCGTGTGCAAGGTACTCAATTGTTCTCATCTAATACCTTAAGATAAATGACACATCATTTGCTTTTGCAAGTGGGTAATATAGAGTGGATAAATGATGAAGTAATAAATTTAACCGCTATTTTTAATTTTTTTCCATAACTTCTATACAAAGAAAATATTTTCTTTAATTACTTTGACTTCATGGACGCTTCTGAAATTTTTACCCAAAGTCTGTGATACGCAATTCCAGACTTAATTGTTTTAATCATTCTGCATTGATGACAGAATCGTCACACTTTCCTACTGATGACAGAATTGATATCACTCAAAACTGATGACAGAATTGCCATCATTCACCTTTGATGACAGAATATACATCTTTCATTCCTGATGATAGAATTGACATATCTCACTACTGATGAAAGAATTTCCACCATTCAGCACTGATGACGGAATTGTCACCATACAGCTTTAATGACACAATTTTGATCATTCATACCTAATGACAGAATTGTCACCTTTCACCAGTGATGATATAATTGGTATCATTCATCCCTGATAATATAATTTTCATCTATCACCACTGATGAAGGAATTTCCACCATACAGCACTGATGACAGAATTGTCATAGTTCAACTTTTGTGACGGAATTGTCATTATTATCAAATATAAGACGACTGCCCACTAATGTAAGTTTCGTATTGCACAGTAGCACTTATGTAAAAATAATAATAATTAAACTAAAATTTCTATGTCTATTGAAATTTTTAATACATTGAAAATGCTTTAATTTGGTGGCTTTTGGCATCATATTCTTTTCAAACAAAAAGTCCCAATTTCCAACAGCCCTCTCACCTACAATAATTTACATATGGGAGAAATTTAAAACATATTAAATTTTCCCTTTTTAATTATTGTAATAAAATGTGTCTAGCACTGATGACCAGCACTCAGGATGTGAACCGTACTTGTAACATTAATTTTACCGAAATTAGACAAATATGTTTTATGGGAAGAAGAAGGTGGGAGTAACTGGAAAGTACTCTACTGGGAGTTTTTCCACAAGAAAATTGTTCGCTCTTTCTGAAGAACTGTTGCATATTATTGTTTTCATGACTATGTTACAATCATATTTTTACTTTTTACATACTGATACACTAAAGAGTGCAAAAAATATTAACTTCAATGCTTTAACCTTGAAGACATAAAATTTCTAATATATCCTTCTTAGTAATAACTAACGAGAACATAAATACATGTCTGGGTCAAATACCGCGATATAAATATCTTAATCATGCTACTCTTTTTTTATTTATTATGACATTAATGTTATATTAACATTTTACTACATCACATGGATCTGAGCCTTTTTTAAAAGACGTTTCCTATCAGCCATTCACTTAGTCGGTCTGCTCTTTCTAAGTTTGAACTTTTTAAACTTTTCTACCGCTCATTAACTTTCTAAAACATGACTTTTATTTAACTCGAAATATTTTAATATTCAGAATTATCGCCAGACTAGAAAAAATAAATAAATATATATATTTTGCAATGTGAGGGAAAACCCTCCTGCATAAAACCATACAATTAAATAAAAGTAAAATTTTACCTTAAAGTTGTGTAAGTTTTGAATAAATTTCCACATGTTTGATATTCCACACAAAAAATAAATAAAGAAGACAAAAGAAAATGATTATGAAACCCTTTTAAAATTGTTGACTAAATATGTTTACAAATGCATATAAATTATCGTATAAGCATATTTAATTCGTATCGAAAGAAATTTTTAATTTTACAGGTAACACTCGTATAACAAGACACTATTAGGAAATTTATTTAATAAAAGGCATTGTTTGAGAATATAAGACAGGGCACTTCTATTGCATGAATTCCTTCAAAACTTCTAACCGGTAGTGAATAATTTCAAGCTTCATTTAAAGCTCACACTAACAAGAGTTTAAGTTGGAACCTCATTTTATTATGAAAATGAGTAGTAGTCAAATTAGCATATTTTGTGAATAAGAATATTAAAAATATATAATTTTGCAAATATGTAGCATATAAAATATCGGCATTTTTTACTATTATATTGCCAACAACAAAAATTGAACTACCGGTGAGAAAAATATCGAGGGCATATGTATTGGTTTGCAATAATTGATTTATATACATGGTCAGGTTTCTTCTAAAGCTGATTGTCGAAGGCGGACAAAGAATATGGAAACAGCAAATTTACGAAAAAATAAACTTTTTACCAGGAAAATCACAAATATGCAATTGCATATTTTTTCCAGTGCGCAGAATGTCGGCACAAATGAAATATTTATACGTTTCAGAACTTTTTAAGAATTTTGGCATCAATTTGTTAGTGCATACTTTTGCATAATTTTGCATATTTTAGTTTTTATCCATAATTACCAGCTAAATCACATATTTAGAGGCTTCAGATCTTTTTAAAAATTTTTGCCATCAATTTTTTTAGTGCATATTTTTGCATAATTTTGCATATTCTACTTTTTGCATTATAATTTTGTATATTTTCAACTTAATCATATATTTAGAGTATTTTTTTTAGTTTTTGTAGCATTTTCACTTTGTTTTTACCATATTTTGACTTTCTTGAAATATTAATATTTATTTTAGCAAAAATGGACTCAGCAAATCAGTTTTTCAATCAAATAATATTGTGTATTGTATTGTAATTTTTCTACTATAGAAATGGTTTGAAAAATGCGCTTCAATTTTTTTCATTCATTCCGAAATTATTTACAGAATTACAAAATTTTGAATTTATTTTAAGGATCTTTTTTTTTGTGCTTTTTTTTGTCTATTTTATTCTTTATGGCCAATGTTGTTTATTCTGAAATGAACATTTGAAGTATTTTTAATCACACATTTGACAACTCTTAAATCGAAATACAAAATAAACGGAATCTGAAGCCTGTACAAATACATCAAAAACGATTGGCATACAAATACGGAATCGAAACGATTCCGATCGAAATTAGTGACTTGCCCATATATGCGGCGGCACTGAAGAACATTTTTGTATTTTTAATCAAGTAATAACTTTTATATTTTTAAAAGTTCAGAAAAATTTTCTTTTCTAATAAAAATAATAATAAAAGTTTATAAAAATTAAATTTAGAGAAAACGAAAAAAAAAAATTCTTTGATTAAACGTCGTTCAGTTCGACTTAAAATTTGTAACTTAATTCTAATTTATGTTAAAAACATGATTAGAGGATTAAATAAAAAAAAAAACAAATTGTCGTTTTTATTTTATCCGAGATGTTTGGCATATGCGGCAAACCGATAAAGAACTAACAAGTGAAACACTTTCGTTGTCTGGGGGTTTTATATCGAAAAATAAGAACTAAAGTTCGAATTTTCGAATATTTATTTTAAGAAATCTGCTTTAAGATTTTGCGGCATGAAAAATTGTTGGCATATTTTAAAATTTGCAAATAAGTTTTGTTTTCTATACAACTACCAAGCTATACGAGGGTTACCTGTACCGTACACATAAAACTCATGCTATTAACATGGAATTTACAAAGGCAAAATTAATGTTGAAGGAAAAAGAGACAGTCGTTTGTATGCAAATACTTAAAACGGCACTCTATTCGTAACTATACCTAAATACATGCATATGTATATATATTTTTTTTTAATTCAACAAGTCAAGGAAATACTTAATTTCAAAATCGAACCAAATCCAAAAAAAAAAAAAAATTTTAAATAAATTAATTTAATTATTTTTCTTTGCGTTGTGTTTGAACTATTGGATTCTTGATCGGGTATTATGTAAAATTTAATTATATATTTGATTCAATTCTGAAACTCATTAACTGCAAGCTTATTTATGTATGTGTAGAGCGTAAGCTGTAAAATAAGTATGTACACACATGCATACTTTTTTATATCATTATTTTTATGCAAAGGTTATAAGTTGCAAGGCCCAAGAGCATTTTTTTTAATTCTTTTGCTGATCTTCATGCAATTCTAGTAAATTTTAGAATATATGTGTATATTTTTATTTTAACAAATTAAATTTTTCACAAATAGACATAATGGAAAAATAATTCCTTAAACAGAAATTGTTTCTTCTTATTTTCTTGCGTGAATCAAAATAGCGTTCAAATCTGCCATCGTAGAAATAAATGTGCCAATTGGACTCAAGTCGAATTCTTTTTGTGTGTGACAAATTTGAAAGTTCAATTTGAAATTCTTATTAAAAATTCCATTTAAAAAAAAGGAACAAAAACAAAAACGACAGCAATTGTTAAATTAAAATGTTAAATAAAACTTCAATCAAAATGAATTCATTTCACTGATTTTGTAAGTGTTTAAAAAACATATGTAAATGGAGTATGTAAATAATGTATGTAAATTATGTACATATACATACATATGTATGCAACAGTATGTAAATGAAGTTAACTCTGGGTGTACGATAGATAACCACCACCAGCCAACCAAACCACAAAAACTAAATGTACTGTAGTGTATTGAATTTTTAAATAATTTCTGTCTGTACGATTCGATTTAAAATGCTAGAATCGTGTTAAAATATTTTCAGTTCTATTTTCTAGATTTTTTTAACGCAATAAAAAAACTGTTGCAGGCCTAAAAGTAAATTTCATAGTTAATTTTTTTCAAATATTTATTCTTTTTATATATTTTTGTTGTTGTTGTTGTTGTTCCAGTATATTAATTCAGTTTGGAGGCAATAAATCGTTTTGGATCATTGACAATGCATAAACAGCGGTGTTTTTTTTTTTGGAGAATTTTTGCTTACCATATCGCATGACATTTGAATGTTTTTTATTTATTTTTTTGTGTATTACTTTTAAGGGAAACAGACAAAAACAGAAATTGGAGCAGTTGAGATTTTAAAAATTTTTTGAGGCCATAAGAGAATTCAAATTTTATTACTAATTTAATTAAGTTTATATTTGGAAACAGAAAGTTGACCATAAGTATGCTCTATTTACATAAATTATTTATTTATTACTAATAAAGAAATAGAAAAAAAAGCTAATAAAAAAACCGTAATAGCAGAATGGAACAGTCACTGTTTTCGAAAGTCACTACATCATCATTACATCGTCGCTTATGAGCTTAGTTTTTGCGCTTTTAGTGCAAAAGTTCATAGTTGAATTACCGTTATTTTTAAGAATATTTTAGTAAATTTTTTTTAAATTCTGGCCAAAAATAGACTGACTACCAACTATTCTTAGCAATTATGTTACATTAACCTGTAAACTTAATGTGTATGCTTAGTATTTTAGGGAATCGGTTAAGTAAAAATAGCTGAAAAGGAACAAAATATTTCGTTTGGGCGTGGCACTGCCCAAAACTCTGTTTATAATGATGCAATACCACAATAACTAAATGTGTGTGTAAAATTGCATAAAAATCGTTTTAATAGATGAAGATCAAAACGCATATTTAATTTGTAAGGGCGTGGCACTGCCAACTTTTCTAGCCATTTTAATATATATTGCCTTACTAAGTAAATGTGTGTGTGTAAAATTGCAAAGCAATCATTTTAGTAGAAGTAGAGAAAATTAAAAATTTAATTTACGATTATGTTGTACTGCAACAACAACTGAAAGTGTGTCCAAAGTTTCAGAAGAATTGGTTTAGTAATAGATTAAAACTAAACCGCACAAAAACACCAATGTGAAAATAAATTCCAAGTTCTAAGTTCCTATCAAATATATTTCCGCCGAAAAGAGTACTGGGATCAAAATAGTTATTCACAGGTACAATTCCATCTCATTTCTAGGCAACCTATAAGCTTGCCAATATTTTTCCAAGAATTCTTTCCCATATTAGAAAGGCAAACAAATTTTGCCAAGCTTACTGGTTGCCTAGAAATGAGATGGAATTGTACCTGTGAAGAACTTGGTCCTTATTTTGATCTCAGTACTTTTTACGGTCGAAATATTTCGGATAGGAACTTGGCCTTATTTTCACATTGGTGTTTTTGTGCGGATCTCACTTCTTTTTTCTAAGTTGTTTTTGTATAAATATTTATATGTATTGCTTATCTGGGCCTACCTGTGTACGAAATTTCAGCTTTCTAGCTATACTGGAAAAGCCCCATACAAATAAGGGGAACCCTAGTCCCTCCAGGTGAAAAGTGCCCGTTTAAAAATTATTTTTGTTAGTTTCTCATCAGGAACTACCTGTGTACCAAATTTAAGCTTTCTAGCTCTACTGTAAGTGCCCCATACAAATTAAATTAAAATTTTATTTTATGGCCAAAATAAGCTGCACAATAATAACAAGTATCTATTGATTTAAAAAAAAAACAAAGTACATAATTTACATAAATATAAAAAACATATTTATATTCCAAATATGCTGAAAATTTCCAAAATAAATATTAAAATGTATGAGAGCGAAGAAAAAAAAAATATATGTGTAATAAGGAAATGATTTCGAAAGCAGACAGACCGACAAGCAGCAAAAATAAAAATAGTAACAACGAGAACTAAGATTAGAATGGCAAAACTTTAATGCTACGAGTACGTTGGAAAACATTTGATTACACCTAAAGAAATTATGGCAAATAGATGAGAAATGTTCCGATGTTTTGTCTCTTAACCGTTTTTCACTATTTTGGATCAATTGAATTTTTACAGCAGTGTAGAGGCGCCTGCTGTGTTAATTAGACGCATTAACTTTGTTAAGCTGTATTAGCAGGCATTTTATTAATTGTTTTACTTCGCCGATGTTGATGTTGATGTTGATATTGAGTAAAGTAGCTTGGAATAGCATCAATCGCTGTCGGAACAGTTTTTTAGTGACCAGTGCTATGCCTTCATCACTTAAATTGTCCGACAACAATTAATACAATGCCACACCAATGTACATATATTAGAGAAATTAATGATGTTGATTGTCTTGCTCTGGCAAGGGTTTGAACCCAGGCCCAAAGTCATTGCATGCTTAGTAGTCAGCGCGCTAACCACTTCAGCCAATACCACCCTAAATTATTTTTAACTAGAAATATTTCTTCTCAGAGTAGACGCTGCGGGAGTTAAAGTTGTGGCATATGCGGATGTTCACGGACGTGATAAGCGATATCATGTCCAGAGCCTTGGGTACACTCAGCAAATGGGCTACAGGTTGTGGTCTAAAAAACGGAGCTGGTACTATTTACTACAAAGATCAAAGTCCAGAGCTTTAGACTCCCTCGGCTGCATAATCTGGAACTGTCTCTATCGGACAATGCAAAGTATCTAGGAGTCATCCTGGACAATAAACTATGGTGGAAACCAAATGTGCAATATAGGGTCAAAAAGGCCACAGTTGCCTATTACTCCTGTCGGAGGATGTTTGGTTCAAATGGGGCCTAACCCCTATCATGCTTAAATGGATGTACGCAGCAATTCTACGTCCCATATTAACTTACGGATCGGTAGTATGGTGGCCCGCCACAAGTTAGAAATACGTGGTAGACCAACTATACAGGATACAGAGATCTGCTTGCATCGGGATTACTGGATGTTTACGTACTAATCCCTCAGATGCTCTGAATGCTATGCTAAACCTGATTCGATTCGATCGACCTTCATGTATTGTCGGCATCCTCAAGCGGTGCGGCAAGACTAGCGGCATCTGGGAAGTGGAGATAAAGGACCTATGGCCATGCTAGAATCCTAGATCAGCTACCACCGACACTGAGGAAACCCACCGATTACATGGTACCTCATCTGGAGTTTGACAGCACGTTCAAAGTCCTTATTCCATCCCGTGGGGAGTGGGAGTGGGAGGGGTGTAACATAGAACAAGACTTCAACTTCAGAATGTACATATACTGACGGATCAAGAATGATCTGCGGAGTGGGCTCTGGAGTATTCTCGAAGGATCTTGGATAAAGCTCTCATTCCGACTTCCTGATGAAGCCAGTGTATTTCAGGCGGAAGTATTGGCCATAAGGGAGGCGTGAAGGGTTTTGATTAACTGGGGTGTCGAAGGTAGAGTCGGCATCTTTGTCGATAGCCAAGCGGCACTACTGTCTCTAAGGTCTTACACTACATTCTCTACTTTAGTTAGCCAGTGCAAAGACGCGTTATCCAGACTAGGTCGACAGACTGATGTTACCCTCATCTGGGTTCCTGTACATAGCAACTTCCAGGGCAACGAACAGGCGGATGAACTGGCCAGGGCCGGATCTGCCATGGACGTCTCCACTGCTGAATCGGTAGCCATGCCGTTTGGTAATATTAGAAATTTCATTCTCAACTATTTCCGGCAGAAAGCTGAATATAGGTGGCGCAGGTTGAGCACGTGTAAGGTAGATAGGAAAATGTGGCCTTGCTACAGCCATAAGCGCACACCACAACTAATTAACAGAAACCGCAGGGACATTTCGAGGCCCGTCGCAGTATTGACGGGGCACTGGGTAATCGGGAGACACGCTACCAGGATAGGCCTTTCCTACAATGCGTTCTGCCGTAGTTGCCGGGATCATAGCAAAGAGGAAACAGTCTTCCACTTTCTTTGCGAATGACCGGTCTTGCACCTTTCAAGACACAAATTCTTAGGCAACGGCATATTAGACGATCTCTCGGAGGTATCAAGGATAGGTCTAGGTGACCTAATTAGTTATCTTAATTCCACGGGATGGCTCTAGTATCTTACTCCGAATCTGAGGCCTGGATTCGGACCTAGATCAGATTGACACTGACGAGTGGAGTGGTCTTTCAAAACGGAATCTTATTGATTCCACTTGAATGGTTGCGCGGAGCAGGCAGCCACGTAAACCAACCCATCAACCAATAACTTTTTCTTCAAAGCTAATTTTATGAAATACCTTAAATAAAGTTGCATTGCCCATCTCTGACAAATACATACCATTTTCTATTCCTGTCCTGATTCGATTAAGGTTTTGTTATGTAGACCCAATTAAAATCTTTTTACACTTTACAACTTTTGAACAATTTAGGCATCACCTTCTTCGTGCATATTTTACTCTTTAGAGCATAATTTTGCATATTTCCGACTACACCGCTTTCTTAAGGCATTTTAAGTTTGCTTCATTTATCTGAATATTTTTACTTTTTTTCTACTCACTTTTACAAGAAAACAAATCTGGGGCCAAATTAAGGCACTCGATACCGATCGAAATTTCTATACAATTTAAATATAAATTTCGATTGATATCGAATTCCGTAATTTGGCCTCTCTTTTTCGATCAAATATTATGATTTTTTTATACATATTTTGTCGAAATTTAGAAATTTTTTTAAAACCTGCCTATATTTCTTTAATTTATTCTGAAATTTCTTAGAGATGTATAGATTTTTCATATATTTTAGGATTCCACTTTTTTGCATATTTTCGACTACATTGCATTTTTAAGGCATTTTTTAGTTTTTATGGCATATTTGCTTTTTTTCTTGCTTATTTTGACTTTTTTTTTAAATGTTAATATCGAGATCAAGAAAAGTTCAGATGAATGCAGCAGGGGCTTTAATTCAAATCTGTAAACATCCCAAGAGGAAATGCTAAGGCATTCTCATATTTTTACAAATAAAATTAATTTTGGGTTAGTTAATAAAAATAATGTTCGTAAATTGCCAATCATGTTAAGACATAATTGAATATGTATGTATGAATGTGTCTCTAAGACAAAAGACAATTTAAAATCGTTATTCTAGTGATCACGTTTATTTATTTAATTTATACGATCTATTGCCATATTTAACAATACTAAGGAAGGTTTCCATTTCAAAGATCAAAACCTTTGAAAATATTTTCAACAAAATCTGTGAACAATTATTCATAGTCTGTTAATAATCCTAACAATCACGCACTCATTCATTCATACATTCATTGATTAGCTGGCTGCCACCTCTTTAAAATTGAAAAAAAAAACAAATAAAAAAGTTATTGTAGAGATCGACATGTATTGATGACTGAAGAGAACCTACGATTAATAATATGGAATATTGTTTGGATTGTAATCAACTCTTCTCAAAACAATCGAGTTTAATCATCAATTGGTCATGATTTATAAAAATAAAAAAACAAGAAATTAAAAAAAAAGTTGAAGGTTATTAATTGATTTGTTTTTATTGTTGTCTGTGTAAAAGAATTTGTATAAGATATTAATAAGTTTTTACTTCACCAAACTTCAGTTACTTATACAGTTTTTCTTGTTAACTATTTTACTAAATAGGGCAGATATTTCTGTGGTTGATATTGTTAAAAAAACTTCACTCTGTATTTTGATATTTGGATCGTGGTCCATTTTAACAGATTAATGGTTGTGCAACAGATTCAATTTTTATCTTGTGATCTTGAACCCACGATCTGCATTTCAGAATATTGTGGTAGTCTACGTTCAATAGATATCGCGATACTTCAATATATTTTGTGATATTTGGATCGCAACTCATTTTAATGGATTCATGGATCGCGTGATTCATGCTTCATGTTCAATATTCATCAGGTGATCCGCGACCTGGATTTTTAGATTATTATGCCATATGGATCATTCAATAAAAAACTAAAACTTTTAAAAGTCAATTTCGAAAATCACATTAAGCTTAAAAAGCCCGATAAGAAAAATTTAAGATCATATACTTCTTTCTGTTCGGCTAATTCTTATCGCGACAAAATTGCTTCCTTAGCGGTCCCATTGTGATTTGTGTGTTCATGACAACAAAATTTTTTCTCAACAAATTTACATGAATTTTATTGAAACTGAACAATAAAATTAACAATAACAAAAACAAAACAAAACATATTTGGAAAAGAAGAAAAAAAAGAATTATTAAATTAAAAAAAACCAATAAGGAAACACACCTACTTTTGATTTTCAGTTTACTACTCGTATAATAACGACATAAAAAATTAAAAAAAAAATAATATTCTAAAAACTACGTATGACAAGACGATGATGGCATTTTTCAAATGGTATTGAACTTAAATATGTATTTAAAAATAAGAATTTAAAAATAAAAATGATCAGCTGTTGATTTTTTTTTTTTGTTTTGTTTTTTTTTTTATGAATAAAATTTAGTATGACAAGTCAATAAAATTTGCATGAAACGCAAACACGCACCATAAATGGTCAAATGATTATTTCATAATTCTGACAAAACAATTATTAAATCATTGACTGTTTCATTACGGCTGTGAATGAATTAATGAATGAGTGAGCAATGAATGTGTAAAGGTTGAATAATTTACTATAAGAAATATTTCAGACAAAAAAAAAATAATACAAGACAACAAGTAATCGAAAGCTTAAATCGAACTTAAGAAGCGATTAAAACAAATACAACAGTCCCTTTAAATAATTTATAGAACAATTTTACAAATTCATATGAACACTTGCACTGAAGCATTGGAATGTTGTTTCATATGTAATTTTGCGGTTTTGAATTCTAAATTTTGCATGAAATTCCGTTGCTATCGAGATTCTATAACAATATTATCAGCCATGTAATGGAACTCAGTTGCGATCGAAAGTAGTTTCAATTCCGTCTTTTGAAAACTAAAAAACGAGAATTTTTTAAATTTGTAATCAAATAATTTTTAAAATTCAAAATGGAATTCACAATGAAAATTTATTTGTAGTAAACAATAAAAAACATGCATACTTTTAGGAGCGTCATCAATAAAAGATGCTTTTTATGTTAATATAAAAACGCTCCAAGTGAGGTTTGCTAGTAGAAATAATTTAAACAAACGTCTATGGTCATCAAAGAAAGACTATGTCATTATAAAATCGAAGTACAAAATAAACGGAATCTGAATAATGTAAATCAAAAACAATCAGAAGACAATTTGGAAATTGAAATCACTCCGATCGGAATGTGTGACTCGCCCGTATATCTAAATAATGCTGACATTGGTATTTTAATCAGCTTATTAAATTTATTGATATCGTCGGAAAACAAAAATTTTTATTAAAAATTAAAAAAAAAATTTTTTCGTTTAGCTCATAGGCAGTACGTTATAATTAGAATCAACATATATATCACTAAAATCGATTTACAATATTTCATTTGAGATCACACATTGTTACCAAGAGAGTTTTCACACATAATTGTGAATAAAATTAAAAGTTGTGGATCGATTATAGTAAAATATGGCTTTTTTTGTTCAGAACACATTTATCTATGAGTTAATAGAAAAAGAACAGATTTCTTTTTGCATTTTAGTTTTTATCGATATTGCAAAATTTTGATTGATTATATTAAATATTTTTTTCATAAGTTCCACGATTGCTATGAAATTACTAAGCAGTTAAAATAAGTAAGTAACCATCTTGAATTTTGATTTTCTTTTTAGTTTAACAGAATAATTATTTAGTTGCATGAAAGATTCGCGCACAACTGCTTACTTTATTTGGAAAACTGTATCCGATTTGAAAATTCTACCATTGCAAAATGGGTTGTAAAGTAAAATTTTCGCATGAATTTTCAATAAAAGTTTTTTTCCATTTAAATTTTTTATTATTGCAAAAACGAAGATAATATCTCTACAAACCCGAATTGAGGCTCATTAAGATGCTTCAGCAATTATTGTATTACAGGCACGCATTTGCTTTAATGATTTGGTTATGAAATTTCTATCATGTAAATTATTAAAAGATTGCTATTTTTGTTTTCTTTTAATATTTTTTTAATTAATTAGACCTATGTATTTGTCAGTAGCGTCGGCTGCTTTTTTTTTGTAGTTGTATTTAATTATTACAAATTTCTAACACGTTTTCTATTCTCGTGGTCATTTTAATGGCGTCTTGATAAGACAATAAGACAATTTAATTTTCATTTTATGTTAAACAAATTATTTTGTACTATAATAAAATAATTCAACATCCGCAATTTAATTATTTTACAAATTCAAATACCAATGGATGGCAACAACAACAACCAAACGAAAAAAATCACAAAAAACAAAATATGTCGTCACTTGAGAATTTAAAGAATGAAATTTGTTGCTGAAATCAAAATTGGCAAACAATACAATGAAGAAAGAATAACAGCGAGTGGTGGTACAATCAAGAAGAAATTGTCTAAATTGACACATCAAACGTCGCGTCTAACGATTGACAATAGGTCGATTTGAATAGACATTATACATTTCTATAGTATTTACGAAAACTTCGAGACAAATGCAACAGCAACAGCAACAACTCAAATGTTTTCTTAGTTTTCAAATATTTCTATTTTATTTTACTTGATTTTCCATTTTTTTTTATTTTTTATTTAATTGAATTTCATGCGAAAGTACCAAATAGAATTCAGAGGAAATAAAAAAAAAAGAAGAATTATTGAAGAAATAAAATGTGGAGTGCTTCTGAAGAAGTGTATCATAGTGAATTAAGTTCAATGACCGATACATATGTATTTGTAATTTAAATTGCATCAATGCATGGGCCAAGTTTTATTTAGTTTTCCTACGTTTTTTTTCTTATTTTGTTTTTTGCATTATTTTGTCTTTAAGAATTCAGTTCTTTAAATCGTTCTTCAAAATAAAAGTTGTTTTATTTTTCTTGCTTTTTGGTTAAATGAAATTGTCACATTTTTTTTGGTAAGCAAATTTGAGGCGGAGTAGATACATATAAAAGAGGCACGAAAACTTGATGTGATTGCTACTCGTTGCATTGACAGCAACAAATCAACTAATTTGGTTAGAAAGTCCAAGCAAAATTGTTCAAGATCTTGTTGACATTTTAAATATCTCTTCAAAATTATACGTAATCCGAAAGGAACTGCGACCAACTCTATAAATATATCCCTGCGATGAACCTTATAATTGTCAAGGAGAATTTATTTAACAAGTGCTGTTTTTAAAACAGCTGAGGTACTATTTTCTTCCACAATAAAGGACGAAATGTCAAAATCTTGTACATGTATGCATAGGGGCAGATATATCCAATGTGAAGATAGTGGATATGTCGAGCAAGCAAGCAGCGATACCAAAACGATAACACCTGCTGAACATATCCCGGAACCAGTACCAGATAGATCAAATGAATACATAAAATCATAAAATAGAGACCTATCACTGTCACAACGCATTGTCATTGCAAGGTCATAGTTGTCCTAAAACATTCAAAATTTAACAGTTTCTAAATTTATTTCGAATTTTCGACATTATAAAAATACGCAAACAATTTAAATGTACATGGCAAAATATTATTAACCTTCCTATTCATAAACGATTGATGAAGTTAAAGTACGCAACAAATTCGGTTTTTACATACAAAATTCGTACATTAAGGCCAATTTAACTATAAAAATCGTTCATGAATAAAGAGGTAATATTTTTTGGTAGTTTTTTTTTTAATTTTTATATTACATTCGCATTTTCGAAACGGCACCTCAACTGCTCAAATTTTATTGAATCTACCAAATAGTAATTATATGGGTTTTTTAATGAAAACATATTTGTCTACAGGTTTATTTCGCACATCCATTAAATTTTCGTACAGCTGTACTATATAAAATTTTGCTCTTATTCACTACAAAATACCGAATAGTAGGTACAACATATTTAATTAAATTGCTCAATTATTTTTTTTTTATTTTAATCATTATTGAAATAAAGCTCAAATTTTCACAATTCTTCAAAATGCCTGGAAAGTAATTTTATTTGTACCTGCAGAGCTAAGAATGAATTTTTGTAGCAAATTTCGCACTTTCAATTTCAAATTTTTGAAACCAATTTCGAAATTTCGAAATACCTAAAATATGTGTTGTGATACAATGCGGTTAAACATTTAAAAAAAAAAATATGTAAAAAACTCTTCAGCTTAAGTATTTCTGGCAAAAAGTTTCTATATGATATGGCAGACAAATGGCGTAAAACTTCCGGTACTCCTTGGAAAGTGATTTTAATTGAGCAGATGTTGTTTAGCCAAAAAGTGGGTAACTTCCATAGTATTAAAAATATATCCAGGTGACCTTAAGTATAAAATACTTGGACCTAGAACCTATGATCCATTTCGAGGTTCCCTATTTTTTTAAAGAAAAAAACACAGAAAATTAAAATTTAATGGAGAATGTTTATTATTATTTGAAAGAACATTCTTTGGCATTTATTTTTTGAAGATTATGTTTATCAAATTTTGGCCTTGCTACGTCGCAGATGGTCCATCCGTTGAGTCCAATTTTCGATGATTCGTTCGAGCATTTCGACTGGTATCTGGCAAATGACACGCATGATGTTTTCCTCCAAGGCCTGAATCGAAGCGGGTTGGTCCGCACAAACTTTAGACTTTACATATCCCCACAGGAAAAAGTCTAATGGTGTGATATCACCCGATCTTGGTGGCCAATCGACCGGCCCAAAACGTGAAATTATGTACTCACCGAAATGATCTCTCAATAAATCCATTGATTGATGCGATCTGTGGGAGGGAAGTGGCGCCGTCTTGCTGAAACCAAATGTCGCCGAGATCACGAGCTTCAATTTCAGGCATCAAATAGTCGGTTTCGGTCGCCATTGACGGTTACGTTCGCAACGGCATAATTTTTAAAGAAATATGGACCGATGATTCCACCGGTCCACAAACCACACTAAGCCGTTGTTTTTTCTGGATGAAGTGGCAGTTCTTGAATCTCTTCAGGTTGCTCTTCGTCCCAAATGCGGCAATTTTGTTTGTTTACATACCCATTGAGCCAGAAATGGGCCTCATCGCTAAACAAAATTTGCCTCGAAAACGTCGGAAACACATTCCTCACAGAACGTAAATTTTCGTAATAAAGTTGAAGGATTTGTAAACGTTGTTCAAGCGTAAGTCTTTCCATTATGAAATGCCAAACAATACTAAACAAAAATAACATGACAGCATGACACGATTCACACGTGATCTGTCAAAAAAAGGCTATTGAAAAAAGTATCTCTACTTGGATCACCCATTATATACTATCTATTTCTCTCTTTATCTGTAAAGTTCCAGACATCTTTAGTAGACAATAACGCGATTTGTGGTGCTAAAACTGAGTTTTTTCTCTAACAGAAAATACAATACTTTTTACCACTGTAATGTTTTTCGAAATTAAATTTTTGTTTCCGAACAGCCTTCGAAATTTGTAAATATCTTAATAAAGAAATTTCCATCAGACATTTTTTTCTTTCGTAGAAAATTCCAGTGTTATAAATTCTTCGAAACTTATTTCGAATTTTAAAAGTAAATTAGAAAGGTGCGACTTGCGGAATTTTAATAGCAAAATTGGGTTCAATTATTCGCAATTGCTACAAACGCCTAAATTCAACACAACTCAACGGAAAAGAAAAAATTGTACAATTCAGAGAAAATTATAAATGATTCGAATATTTTTCCAAATTTGTATTTATATTATAATATTTTACTTCTTTGGTGAAGAGCAAATATTATTCGATATCGCTGCACTAAAACATTTTCAATCAGTTTTTTTTTGCACTTTTGTTTTCATGACTCCCTGGCTCTTAATTATCGATTATGCGGAATTGTTAATTGGTGTGTTTTATTTTTAATTATTTTCTTTATTTTGTTAAAATGGTTGCAAATTACTTAAAATCTTGCTTCTAGACAATATTAGACATCAAATAGAATTTCACTTTATTTTGTTTGATTTGTGGTCGTATATGTCTTCATATAAATTGTCTTTTAAGAAATGTGTTGACTGGATGTCAAGCTTTTTAAAGTTGTACCTTGCTTTTAAATGAATAATTTTTTTCGTTTTTTTTTTCTAGTCTTTTTCAGTTGGTAAATTGAAAAGGGAAGTGATTAAGGCACAGAAGAATTTTTTCGAAACGTATTTCTTTGGACTTTTAACAAAAGCAATTAAATTGGCAACAGAGAATTATTACACCCTTTTCCTTTGACACCGCAAGAATTCCAAATTATACATCATCTAAAACCATTTCATTGGATTTTTTTCACAATTCTAATGAAATATTTCATCATATTAATTATTGTATTATTTATACGCATAAATTGCTTTCATGGTTTCGTTGCAATGATGCCTTGGTATAGGTAGCATTGCTTGCCAATTAGTCCGGACGTTGTTGGTTCCATTCCGGCCTATGAATGTTTTCTGCAGACAAGCTAATAGCTTTGCAAGTTATGTTTGTTTAAAAAAAAAGTTTCATTGGATTTATGAAAACAATAATTTTCAGTTTATAAAAACAAAATATTTTAACATTTCCACAAAATTTTTTTAATGAACTTAAAAACAAATATAAATGTTTAAATAGTTAAATTTATTCATTTCAAAATTTCAATGAAAGGTGATTCATAATTTTTACGAAAAATTTCATTAAATTAATGAAATGTGAATGAAATAAGTCACTTATAGAAATTCTTTCATAAAAACATGTTATTATATGTTGAAGTAAACGAAAAATATTTTGATATGAATTCGATTATTAACTTCATTAAAACAATTAAATAACTTTACTAAAATAATAGCATAACTTGATTAATCTAATAAAATAGATTCATTAAAGTTATGAATCAGTTTCGTGAAAACACTGAAATATTTTCAGTAGTTGGGCAAAGCTGGTTCATTTGCTCAATGAAATTATTTCATATATCTGGTGATATTTTCATTAAAATTGGCGTACTTTTAGGAGCAGAAAAATAAATATTTTATTCATAAGTTTTATGTGCTACACTAATGGTGTTTTCTTTTCTACAAAAAAATGCTACATCTCCATGCAGAAAGTGTACTTACGTGTTTGTTTCTTAAAAATGTTTTGCTCTCTAAAAGGGCAGTGTGTTTGATTCTAAAAAATTGCCCTCAATAATGGTGGAAGGCGTTGCACTTTTTGCCCCGTTAAAATCGGCAGTGTTGTAAGTGCCCTGTAAAACAGATGGCAAAGCGAATTAATACCAAGTGGCCTTATTAGTACAACAAGATCTAGCATTCACCAAACTGTAATGTTAAATGCATATACAAAAAGTTGTTGTTTAGCATTTCATATAGAGTTTGACACTTTGGTTAGAAAGCTGCAGATAATCTCCACTAATGACGCCACCTGGTATTAATTCGCCTTAACATGGGGTTTTTGTTTATAAATAGTGTTACCAGACGAAGTTGAAAAAAATCGCCTGGAATTGGGAAGTAAAAAAGTTAAGGTTTTAAAGTTAAAATTTCTATTGTTTCATAGGCCAGCCATGAGAAAACATTACATTGTTAATGGTAGATTTTCAGTAATATAGAATCTTACTGGATTCGGTGTTATAAAATTGCTCTCATAACAAAATCTTCATATGAAAAAATCGTTAAAAGTTCAGATCGATAAATCAGCTATCTGGCGCAGCTGTATTTTCATGTTTACGTATTGTATGAAAATAAATTGGTGAATTTTTTAACATATTCAGCAATTTTAAACAAAAATGTTAAAAATATGGATATTGCCGCATCTATTATATGTGCAGAAATGACTGTCAGTCAATTATTGGATTCATTCTCCTCATGTGATGAGGAAGATATGTTAAATTTATTAAGTCGTAGCCCTCATCCGCGTGTCAAAGGATTTGTTGAATTTTTTTTAATTGTGTAGAAAAAGCTTCGCTGTCAGCTGTTAAAAACAGTGCGTTCCACTTTTTCATAAATCAAGTTTTATTCTATTGAAATAATGAGTTGCATTGCAACAGGGTTGGCAAGACATTTTATTCATGTGCCTTTCAACAAGGTGCCATTTTGTGTGTAGAAAAGAAAACACCATAAGACGTTTCCACATGACGAATAAATGATTTGGGTGCTGTGCACATATTACTAACGCTGTTTTCAGAGATTTTATACCCCCCGCCCTCCCTGTAACGCTTTTTAACAATTTTCACCGCAAAATTTCCAATCCGTAACAAATCTTTAACCCCCACCCCCTTGGAGCGTTACGTAATATATGCACAGCCCCTTGAGTGTAAAATTTTTATGAAAAGCACGCGAAAGGAAACACCGCCAAAGGTTAATAAGCGGAAAACTAGACACGTCACATATTTCCTAAAGAATTTAGAATTGAAGTGTGATCTGGGCTGAATACTTTATTAAGCAACATTTTAAATAAAATCTCTCATTGTCATATGATCGTAGCAACCTTCAGGTTATTTTTTCAGTTTTATAATAAAAATATTAAAACCATAAAAAGCCTATACGATGTTATCAGAAAACATCTGTTATCACATTTTAGAAAAAATAAGATACAAATAAAATTATCAAGAATTGTGATTATGAAAAAAAAGTGTAATAACTCTATTTGGAAACTTTTATGATCGTGTGTACGTACAACCGTTTAAGCTACTTATCTTAAAACATATCATATTCTTTCAGTTTTGTTGGTATAAAATTGTGTCAATAACAATTTAACTAAATTTTATTATTTGATTAGAACAAGACTAAATGCTGTGAAAAAAATTGGGCTAATCGCCGTTTGTGGTAGGTTTTTGTGCTGAATTCGTATTAAATGAAGTTTTAAAATATTTCTAAATTTATGAGAGATGTTGGTTTTCAAATAATTTCTTGTTTTAGAAATAAATTTTCTGATTTTATCTTGAATAATTTTAATAAATTCTTATTAACATAAAAAGCATTTTTAAACGCATACAAGAGGGCGTTTTGTCACCTCTTTTGTGGAATCAGATCATCAACTCTCTACTGCTAAGCCTAGTGCGGAAGCTGGTTAAGACCGTAGCTTACGCCGACGACGTGGCAATAGCTATCTCTGGTAAACACCTGAGCACAATATCTCAGTGTATGGAATCTGCTCTGACGCTTCTCAGCAAGTGGAGTGTCAATCCGGCAAAACCGAATTGGCGCTATTTACCAGGAGGTACAAAATCGAGGACTTTGTGCCCCCTAAATTAAACGGGACCACACTGAAGGTCTCGGACAACGCTAAGTACTTGGGCGTAATCCTAGATAGCAAACTCTCTTGGAACCTAAACACCTGTAAAAGAGCAATTGGTCGCAGCTGCGGCATCGAACCCAGAGGGACCAACTGGATCTTTGAGGCGGTAATTAAGCCCATAATGTTTTATGTGGTTATAGTCTGGTGGAAAGCAACAGACGAACTATAGAGCAAATTTTTCGGTTAGCGGCGATCCTGATAATGGGAGCACTCAGGTCAACTCCAAAGAAAGCATTGTTCGCTATGCTGAACTGGCTTCCGGTGGATATTCTGGCCAATAAGCTAGCTTTATTCGCGGCGAGCAGACTGAACGCTACATGTTCATGGACGAGAACCGATCTTGATCACTCCAGGATTCTCAGGCAGCATCAAGCGCTTTATGACTTTACTGACTACTGCCCATCGCAACCTTATTTTTGCGGGCTATTTCAATCTATTGTTCTCAACAGGGAATATCGCTCCTTATCCCCTGCCACCGAAGGAGTCGCCAGAGTGTTCACTGATGGCTCCAAAAGAGTCGTAAACACTGGGGGAGGTTTCTATGTGGAAAACTTTGATGTTAAGGTTCCATTTAGGCTTCGGGATGGCTGTAGCGCCCTGCAAGCTGAAGTCTCGGCCATTGGCGGCAAGATGGCTTAGGTATTATAGGATATCGTAAGACATCCTTATTTGTACCGACAGCAAAGCGGCCATTGCTGCTATCAATGGTGTATACACTACATTGACGGTGGTAAACAAATGCCGGAAATCTTTAAACGAGATAGCGAGACATTCAAGAGTAACACTAGTCTGTATTCCAGGGCACTGGTAACGATATTGCGGACGAAATTGCCAAAATGGGCGCATCATTGAGCAACTCGATGATATGTCACTTCGTTGGCATTCCTCTATCTCACTGCAAGCGATTGATTCAGCAGGAATCATATAACATTGCTCAAAAAAGGTGTGAACAAGAACATACCTGTCAAGTCGCCAGGTCCACCTGGCCCCGCTACAGCCTGCATAGAACTCGCGATCTGCTTAGGGTTACACTGACTAATGCAGAAGTTGTAACGATGAGGAGGAAGAAGAAACATTTCTACATCTTCTATGTCAATGTCCCGCATTTAATAGCATAAGGGCTAGTACTATGGGCTTCAACACTCTGCCAGACTTTGACAGTCTGGCGAACATGGGGCTAATCAACCTATCCTCCTTCTTGCAACAATCTGAATGGTTTGATTGGCCGACAGAGCAATTACAGGAAATTGAATAACCAATTGACTGTGCCCTGTCTGCTGTAGGTCATCACAAAGGGACCGAATCAACGGATCCAAGTGCGTCACGTCTCAGACGTGGCGGCCAAAAACGGTCATATATATAACATATTACAATACTTATGAATGAGTCGAAAATTAACCATTAAACACATTTTTGTTTTGACGATTGCAGCTCTGATATAAAATTTTAGGACCAAAATTTTTTATAAAATATTTCACAGCGCACGTCACCATTGAAAAGTTAGAGATTAACAATGGACCACAAATATATTTCCCAGGCAAATCCTAAACCCTTTATATAATTCGATGAAAAGGGTTAAACTTTAGCTACCACCCATAATGAATATCGAGCGTGAAGTGTCAAAATGTCACTGCATTTGTATTTTTCTGTGTCCTCCTTCAGAATTTGTAGAAAAATATTTTATTTTATTAATAAGGGATATTTTATAAAAATATTTTTTTTGTTGTTGTTATTTTTAGCAAATATCTAAACCATTTGCTATCTAAAAGAACTTTTAATTATGCTCTTCTTTCTTTCTTTCCTTATGATATTTTTTTAACAAACTAACGATTGCCAGTCTGTGATTGCCCCCAACCTGGGTGTACAATTAAGCTTTAAAACTTTTACAATCATGTTTTTAAAAAGTCTACTATAATTTAAAATATTTCAAGATAATTTCCTACAAAATAATCGACATGAAGACACGTTTTTATTGTTAAAAAAATTTAACTTTAAAATTAAATTATTTACTTAACAAATTGTGAAACAACTAAAACTACTCTCATTTTTCCATAATATTTTTTTTATTAAGATAAATAGCGACCCTCAAAGTTTATGATTTAAACCTTAAAATTTGTGTTTCCTCTCTTCCCTTCTTACTTGTAGCTCAGAATGGGTTAATTAGTTTGAAGGCAAACTGTAAGTAAAGATTTTTAAAATATGAATATGAATTAAGAAGACTATAAAACTTGTATTTTGATTACAATTTGAATATTATAGATATAATATTACAGATTAACATCTTATCGTTGTAACTAAATTAAATTATTATTGTTTTGTAATATTAAACAATAATGTGTGTGAAGATAAATATGCCGAGTTAAATATATTTTAATGGCACATTGCAAATAAAATATTTAATAAAGTAATTTTCCACATAAGTTTGCATTTGTAGCCGAAAATAATGATAAATAAATATTTTACAGAAACATATTTGTGTGACTTTTAAAATCAGGCTCAGTAATAATTTATGAAAAAAAGGCGAAAGTCTTGTTCTAGAAAGTATATACAAAAATATCTACACGATATTTAAGTATGCAGTATAACGCAGAGTGCGGTGAAACTGTGTTCATAAAATTTTCGTTATTGAACGCACCACATCATTTTAAAATAGACGTAAATTTAATTATAAATTTTAAGATGTGTTTTCTCGAATTCCAAAGGTCTAATCGATAAATTTACCTGTTATACTCGTAAATATCTCGAAAAACAAAATTTTGCCCCTGTCGCAACATATGAAAAAAAATAATACAAATTTATAACAAAATATCTCAATTTTTAAAATTTCGTTGGGAATTTGGTAAACTAATGCAAATCTTAGTTTTTATTTTTTTTCACATTAACTACACCATTGCCATATTTAGTGAGTACTTTCAGCCAAAAACTAGCAGGTAAAAAGCCAGAAACGGTTTCCCCCAAAAATTTTTAGTTGCAACTGGGAATCTCTTTTTGGATTACTTGGCTAGAATTTTTCGATTAATCATACAGATATTATTCGAGTGAAACCGCATTAACAAACACTAAAATTTACTTTCTTGAGTTCGTATTTCAACTAATTTTTTTAATAAACTAAGGTTCTGTTTCCACATGACGGCCGAATGATTTGAGTGAAAATATTGTATAGAAAGTACTCAAAAACTGACTGGTTTTTATAAAAATTTTACACTCAATTAAAAAATTTATTTTAAAAGTTATGAAATAAAGAGTGATTTCGTTATCTCAAGTTATTAAAGGTACGTTCACATTCATCAAATATTTGTCGGAAAAAACGTGACCGAGAGAGAAACAAATTATTTTTTCCTTTAATTCTATTTTTTCCTTTAAGTCGCAGTGCCGGTCCTTGGACCAGATCTATCCACTTATCTAATCTAATCCTTTAATTCTAATATTTTTCTTTATTATGAGTTCGCATTTATTAAAAACTGTAAAAAAATATATTTTTGTAGATAAATTAATTTTATTTTTTAACATAAAAACCAAGATAGTTGACATTATCCTTAAGAAAAACTAGTGGTTACGTTTTTTTGGATAAATATTTAATAAATGTGAACGTAGCTTAAGACTTCTACAGTACCTCACTCGTAATGAAATTATGGAAATAAGTATTTTTTTTATATTTCAAGTTTACACAAAACAGTTCAGAATGATTCACAGTAATTAAATTAAGAAAGTAATAGAAAAAATGCCCACTTAAATTTGACAATGTTGCAGCATACTGTTTTTGAAGGCCGTTACATTTTGTAACGATTTTTCAATTATTAAAATTACACTTTCTTAGAAACATAAAAGATTTATTACTTTTTTTGCATTAATTTCTATAATTAACTGAACTGAATTGAGTTGAGTGGTGTTTTTATTTTGTGTATTTTATTTAATTGACAGAAACTGGCAAGCAATTTTACGAGTATGTACTAAACTATGTCTGCTTTTAATAAATATTAAATATTTTTGCACCTTGTTTACGTAAATTAATGCAATTAAAGTAAAATCTTTTCGAATAATTAAATGGTTTAATGATCTTTTTAAATAGAAATCTAAAAACTCATTCCAACCAGTTGTAAATTAACACATTTTTGTTTTATTCGTTTGGTATTTTTGTTACATGAAAATGTCTGAAGAAAATCTTTATTATGGGCAAATTAAAAATTTTCCCACATTTACAAAAAATATTTAGTGCAATTTAAGCAGATTTTTTTTAAAAGCGATTAAAAAAGTAAACTGTGGTTTTTTTTCTTTTGCATAAATCCCCTCAAGTTAAATGTGTAATTAAAGCCTTTGAGTGGAAAGAAAAATAAAACTATAAAATGCGCAAAGAATTCCTTTAATAAAACCATATGAGAACCATAAGGTGGCAGGCAAGCAAAGTGTCACAGTAGACAAAATAAAAAAACAAAAAAAAAATACCTACAGAAATTACAAAAAAAAACTAGTACTTTAAATTACAGTGCGAGCTCGATTTGCGCAACCACCGATTATCGCAACACCCCGATTAGCGCAACAGGCATTTTTTTTTACATTACAGGGTTTATAAGTGCAACTTTTTTCAAAAAACAGTCTCGATAAGTACAACTTTTTTGTTTTATTAAATTTTATGCAGTTTTCTCTCTGAATTTATTTGTTCAAAAACGTAGTTTTAACTCATTGCTCTTTATTTTTTGTTCTCGCGGAGGAGCGATAATCCCTATATTTTTTAAGGAAAAAGACTTCTACGCCAATGTAATAAACAAAAATGTTGTCTTTTAATATATAGTTGGTTTTTTTTTTTTTTTGTTTTTTAATCTATACAATGCGTTTAAAGTTTTACAGTGAAGATCATTGTTATGTACACATCAATTGAAAAAATATGGCAGTAGTAAAAAAAGCGAATAAGCTAACAACTAAACAAAAATTAAACATTTTGAGCTAATTGCAAAATTTGAAAAAGATTTGTATTACGCAAAATAAAAATATGCGGAGACCAGCTATCAAATAAGGCGGAAAACGTAGATCCTTTTTTAGAAGAATTCACCGCTAAGATCAATGAACTAGGATTAGTTCCTTTGCAGATTTACAACTGCGACAAGTCCTGGCTATTTTTTAGACTTCTACCAAATACAACTCTAGTAAGTTAAATAGTGATGTGTTTTTATATTAAATTTTTAGTGGTCGGTAAAAGCAGCAACCCCGATTTCCTTCCGGTTGCGCATACCGAGCTCTTACTGTATTTAATTAATTTAACTGTGGTTTCCTCAAACCAAATGACAATTGATTTGGCTACAAGATTTTTAAAGAAATCTCTTAAGTCGGCTGGCTGTTGGCATTGTGGAAATCGCACCTTAATTCAATTCAGAAATTTATATGAAAGAGAATTTTAAGTGCCAAATTATTTAACAACAAAAATATACGTTTAATCAATGTATGAATGAAATAGTTGTATTACTTTTTTTTTTTTTAATTTATTTTGCATGTGCAAATATGTTCATTTGATTATGCTTAATAATAATATAATTGAATTTATGGCATGAAAAAAAAAACGGAGTACTCGTATAATGATACGAGCATGAAAAATAAATTCTATATGCAAGTTTGTGTATCTTTATCAACAATTTGGCGGTTTTCGTTGTCAGAAAATAAAGTAATGCTTTAAACAAAATAAGCTTATTAACCCAAATATGCAAATGTAGAGCCAAACAACATATTTATATGTTTCCGATAATTTTAAGAATTTTGGCATCAATTTTTTACTGCATATTTTCGCATATTTTTGCATATTTTATTGCTTACATTATAATTTGCATTTGTCTATCTACACCGCATATTTCCGACATTTTTTTTTACTTTTAGTGTAATATTTTAGTTGTTTTTCATGCATATTTTGAAATATTTTGAAAAAAAAAAATTTTTTTTTCAAATTTAGAAATATTTCTAAGACCAGATTTATTGCGAACTTGAGTAGATATTTGAAAACTTTTAATTAAATTTAGCGATTTTAGGTATCGATTTGTTAGTGAATATTTTTTGCAGTTTTTACTTTTTACAGTATAATTTTGCATATTTATATCTACAGCGCATATTTAGTGGTATTTTTTTAGTTGTTTTTCGTGCTCGATTAAATTTTATGAGTCGATTGGGGTTGCCAACCGAAACTCAGTTGCATTGCCAGCCCTCAATTTTGAGAGTGCATATTTTACTGTTTACATCATAATTTTGCATACTTCCATCTACACCTTAGTTATAGGGCATTTTTTTCGTTTTAGTGGCATATTTGGGAGCTTTTCCTGATCGATTTAATTTTATAAAAAAAATATTTTTTAAATTTTTAAGTAATTTTTTTCTTTAATTTATTTCGAATTTATTCACAGCTTTACCAATGGACGCGTTTAGCAGAAAAACCTGCTACTAAACAGTTTAGATGTAGCAGCTTTTAGTATTATTAATTTTTCTGAACGATCTGCTCACGTTTTTGTCAAAAATATCAAAAAATTTGACTTTTCAATTAAAATTATTGAATTTTACTGCCGATTTCACGATGTCGAAAGAATTTTGAATTTTATTTTCATTCGTACAAATACATTTGATACAAAAACAAATTCTAAAATTTTGTGGAAATTTTATGGAAATTTTCTTTCGACATAGTGAAATAGGCCGTTAATTTTTAAAAAAATTTAATAATATTTATTTGTGAATTGAAATGAATTAAAATTTAAAAATATATTATGCAAACTAAACTGAAATATCGTAATGTGATGAAATGTATCGTACTTTTTCTTTGCTACCTAAAACAGTGAGCGCTCACTCAACATGTTCGCTCATCGCTCAGTAATCAAAACGTTCAGCAGATTGTTGAGCAACAGTTGTGTAGCAAACTGTGTCTGCTGAACGCACACAATTTTAAATTTGTTTTAGAGATTTTGAGAATCGATTTACTGCATATTTGAATTTTTTAGTTTTAGCATTGGCTTCCACTGCTAACATAATTCTGTAATTATAAAAAGAGACGAAATGTTGCCTTTAAAAATTTAATTAAATATTTTTGACCCACTAAATGAGTTTCTCAAACAATACGGTACTATGATTTAAAAAAAAAAGTGGGCAGTGACATGCCCATAGAAAGTAAATCTTTTTCCATTACTGGCTGCTAGTTGGAACCGTGTGATGAAAGCTTTTCCATAAATAAAATTTTTAGCTAATGAACTTTTATCATTTCACATTTCATAATATTGAGTACATATTTTTTTTGCAATAAAAATTTCATAATGAAATAAATTTCAAATCTTGGGTACTTTCATATCTATGGAAAAATTTTTTTCTGGTGACCTTTAATTTTTTTTTTTGTAAATATAAAAAAGAAGATTTCACTTATTCACAGCTCTGGCTTGACGATAATGATGACGATGATGATGATGAATTGGACTGCAAAATTTTGGGTATGATTCCTGATTATACTTTTTGTTTGCATTTTTTCGTTTTTTTTTTCGTTTTTTCTGCTGCTGTAAATTGAGTCATATGAGTTAAAATATACGATAAATACAATTATTGTAAGCAGATATATATTTTTTTTAATGCATAATAAAACATTTAAAATATGTTAAAAAATATTAAAGAAAAAAATAAACCAAAACTTAAACGGATATAGTGCAGTTTTTGTTTTAGTTGTTGTGTTAAATATTTTTGTCATCCATTTATATCAATTTTATGGTTTCAAAATTCATATTATTTCCGTCAAACTTAGTGAAATTTATTTGTACAAAATAAAACCATAGACGACAGGGTTGCAATTGAAGCTTAAATTGCAGAATTAATTATAAATTTACGATATATTTTTGAAATCTTAAAGGACTTCTTTTCTACAACGCAACGTTAAGTGTTTGAGTGTCTTTTTATAATTTGAAAAATTTCTATAAATTATACATATAAACATGTATGTATGTATTTTTTTTTTTGTTCTTAAAAAACACGAGTTTAAAGATAACAAATATAAAAGCAACATATTTGGTATTTTTTTGTTATCATTACAAATATTGTGGGAATAATTTTATAAGAAATATTCATATCGAAATTGTGGTGTAAAAACTTAGTACAAATTTAATTGTCTAGCGATTAAAATTTAAAGTTTTTTTTTTTAATTCCCATGTAGTGCTGACCAAAAGTATACAAACACATACACACACAATAATATTCACTTATCTAATTTTTATTTTGAAATAAATGAATGTTATGACCACTTTGGCCACAGAAGGGAGATAATTAATATTTTCAGTATGAAATTCAAAGTATGAATTGAAAGCAAAAAAAAAACCATAATCACAAAATTGTTATACCCTTCACTTATAATGTTAAGGTTTGTCATTTCGTGTGTAATTTCCACAATATTGATATGAGACCCATAAAGTAAATATATTTTATGAATTCTTTTAGATGGTGAAGTTAAATGAGCTGTGTCCGTCTGTCCGTCTTTCTGTATGTCTGTCTATCTGTCTGTACGTGAAATCGGTTTTCCGAAGCCTCCAGAAGGGTTGCAGACTTGGGTTTTATTCTAAGATTTCCCTTCAGACGATTCGTATTGAAAATCAGCAAAATTTAAAATAAAATAAATTCGGCAATGCCGAATATAGTAGTCTTATTTATTGTTCCCAAATTAATTATAATTCACCCTATATGCACATACATTCCTATGAGGTCCTTAGTCATAAATTGCAGTGTAGTCAATGTGCTAACCCCTTCACAAAATAGCTGAAATTAAACTTGAAACTAAATAGAACCCTAGACACGAAACATGGAATTTAACAGATCTCTGTTAACAGGTTCCAAATGCTCTGTTGTTGTCTAAAAAACTAAATGAGTGCACTAAAAATTTATTTCATTTTAAGAAGTAGTCAACGTGGGCGGAATTAAACTATTGAAATTATTCGGTTCTCTAGAAGAACCAAGAATTAGATTTTCTAACAGTTTGAGTTGAAAAGTAGCCTTATAAAACTCCAACAAAACAGTTATTGAAATAATTATTATCAGTGTTTGACAGAAAAATTGAACTGAGTGCAAACCTCACCATTTATCTCTGTCCTATTTTTACCATCTAATAATAAAAAAAATATATATAATTAAAAACCTTAAATAAAATAAAATCACTATTAGATTTTTTTGAATATTTAATTGTTTTAAATTATTTACAGTTCATTCAAAACAAACAAAAAAAAATATTAATTGCATTTTAATGTATTCCCACTAAATCAAATTGCCAAGAAGTTTTCTCAATAAAATTTATTTCTGCCGTCACTTGACATGAACACTTATTAGCAATTTAACATTTTGAAAAACGAAAGCTAAAAGAAAGAAAAGGGAAAATATAATAAATGAAATAAATGTTCCCAACTTAATCTGAGCAAATTATAGTAATTTAATTGAAATATTCAGCGATTAATCAAAAGATCATGGCAATATATAAAAAGAAAATTTTGGGTGACGAAGTAAGAAAACATTAAGGTGCATCACAGACACTGAAAGCAAGAATACAAAGATGGTATTTCCATTATTTTTGATGTATAGAATATTAAAAGGTTTTAAATTTTTTAATGACTTCGAAAAAGAAGGGATTGTATTCGGTTTCTAATGTTTGCATCTCCAAAACTCCTCCATTAATTTACCGATTTTCATATTTTTTTTTTTGAACGCGTTTGATAAATTGAGGCAAAATAACTTCCTACCAGGTATTGAATATCTTATAACAACTCTATTTATGGTCCAATTTCTGTCTCATCGGCTATGCTTGCATTTTTTTGAAAATCTGGGCAAGTAACCGCTTGTCACAATTATTCTTATTTGCTTGAATTTAGTGGCTTGCTGCTCGGCCGAATGAATTTTTTTTTTGCAAATGTGGTGGCGATGTGTCCGACACCTCACCCGCATTACTGCTACCATTTTTTTTTTTTTTGGCAATTTGCCCCTCGATATGTTATTTTTCGTGTAACGTCCACATTTGTGGACCGATTTTCAAATTGAATGAGTGAGAACTTTCCCCGCAGCACTCACTCTGTGTTTTGGACTAGAGAGTCCATGTTTTCTTTGGTAAAAGAACGCAGCTTAATAAATTTTCTGATTGCATCACTGAATCTGCTTCTAGAAGAGATGAGGAGGAACCTCCTCACCATTTTGGCTCAGTTATCAGCTGGAGTAGCGGCTTATGCAATTCTTTAGAAAATTCAAGAACGTTAACTACTTAAATTTATTGAGATCAACAGAATGATCTTCGCTGGCTAATTTTTGTGTGTAATACCTACATACTTCTTCCAAGTCAACTCTAAACTGGATGAGCAACTTCTGCAATTCTTAAGGAAACTGTAGTTCAAAATCTTCTCGAATTCAAAGATGATAAAGACCCATTTCCTATACATACATATATTCTATACTAAAGCACTAAGTCTAACTTTTAACTCGAATGAAAATTTTGATAAATAAAAATACTGAAAACAAAACTTAAGAGATATAAATATGCATTTATTGCATTTTATTGCCTGCCTAAAATTGCAATGCAATGCAACGACAACAACAACAAAAATCCTATATATGAAATCAAGCAAAAATTCTTATGCAAAGTATGTCGTTTGTAATTTTATTTAAAAGCATGAAAAAAGAAATAAAACTAATATCAAGAATAGAGAGAGAGACACAGCCAGATACAAGTGCATTTATTGCATTCGCTTGAAAAAAAAAATTGTATAAATTTATTTATGTACTATTTATGTAAAATTCTATGTACGAATGTATATACTACAGTTTTATTTTTTTTAAGTTGTTTTAATGTTGTTAAAGTACGAGTACAAATGTGCTGTTAGTTGTGTTGACTTTCATGCAGAATCAGATGTTTGATTTAAATGTACAACATTTTAAATACAAGTTGTATAACGTGTGGCGCCATAAATTCTTGTTGATTTTATGTGAAAATTGTAATTAATAAGCATGAAAGGAAATTTGCAATACACAAATGCTTGCAGCAAAACATTCATATACGACCAATGCTAATGAAGCCAATCATTTCGATTTCTTTTTGTTTTTTTGTTACTTTGTTTTCGTTTTTAAAAATGTTTCAAAACTAATTTTGTTAAAAATTAAGACGTTCATTCATTGGCCAAGAACGTGATTCTTTCGTCTGTAGGTTTTTTGCGATATTTTAGATAAGCCTGAGTAATAATTTTTTTAATTATTCTGAACATAATCATTCTTTTTGGATTTGAGAAAAGTGGACGGGGTTTTTTGATAATCTAAAATTTACAGCGCAATTATGAACGTACATTTCCGGAGAATTTTTCTCATTTTTTTATTTCTCCTATGATTTATTGCGATTTCCACATGGAAGGCATAGATATCCTTCTTTTAAGAAGTCGTTAAAAAAATAGAGTCAACAATGTAAAAAGAAAGACAAAAAAAACACAGGTTTTGGAACTCCTCACAACACATGTACACATGATACACATAGGCTGCACATGAGACCTATTACACAATATCCTACTTGATTGGCGCCAAGGACCTTGTGAGCCCACAGTACCCCATATTTTCTTTTTTATTCTAATATGCACTTTTACCGAAAATTAACTAAAGAAATCAGTTTTTCGATCAAACAATATTGAAATTTTTTGAAAGTTTTTGTAAAAGCTGCGCACATTTCTTTTATTTACTCTTGTCTGCTGGCACCAATGCTGCCATATTTTTTTTTAAATAAACTGCAAATTTATACAAAAAAACCTTATTTTCCAGGGAAAAATCTGCATATAGAACAAAAACCAAAAAAATTATTGTTCATTTAATTTATTTTATATATAAAAAAACTGCTTTACGTACAAAAAAACCAAATTTAAAACTGCTCAATGCTTTGAAAAACTGCAAAAAACAGACAAATCTGCACATTTGGCAACGCTGGCTGGCACACACATCAAGTTTCCTTGATGAAGTTTTAATTCAGCTGGAAGAAAGAGAGAGAAAGTAATATATATTTATCTGTCACCCTCCCATCTAATCGCGGTAACTTGACGTGTGTGAACCAAGTACGTACAAGTAAGTTTATTTACAACTTTAATTTTATTTTAGGGATATATTTTTGAGTGTATATCTTTGCATATTTTACTTTTTGCTGCATAATAATAATGCTTCTTTCGTACCCTAATGTATATTAAAGGCATTTTTACTTACAGCTTTAACAATTTTCAATTAAATTTTGTGATTTTTATGAGCAACGGAATATTCAATAAAACAATAATCGAGTTTATGCGAATATTTAAAGTATTTATGCGATTTTTTTTTATTTATTTTGGGGGGGGGGGGGAAAGTATGGAAAACATGTGCGCTGTATTAATAAAACTTAAAGTCCATAAACAATTTAGGAAACTTGGTGTCTAATATTTAGTACTTGGGTAGATGAAAAAACAGGCTGGCAGTGTATGTTTGACTCCCATAACGATCCACAGTAATACCGCGCGGTGTAAAAAAATCAATATAATGAAAATTGCAAACGAAATGATTTCTAATGTCCTATTAAGAGTATATTTTGGTAATTTTAGAAGCCTATTTCCGGTTTCCCTGATTATAATTCAATTATCCATGGTACTAAGATTCTCGTAAAATTATCTGTTGGAAGGATCATCGATCCTTGAGCAATATCACGATATGTTCCAAAGAAAACTACTAAAGTTGGCTGCAATTCTATAAAAGCAGCACACGAGTCTACAACGATCTTAATCTAAATATTGCAGAAAGAAATCGAATATGATATAAAACTGCGGTTAAGAAAATAATATTTCAAAGCAACCAAATATTATTTCGTTAGATTTAGTTTTACCATGAAGTATGTATGAATATAAGAAAATTGTTTAAAATATTTGTAGAGTTTAGTTAAAACATAAATTTTTATGCACATAGTAGATACATACATACATACATATGTATACATATTGCTATGAACGTTTTGAAGAAGAAAAAAATCTAAATTAAAAAAAAAAAATTGGCAGACAGTCGACAAAAACGCATAAATTTTTTGAACTTGGCACGTTAGACAGATAAACCTACAAAAATGAAAAATCCAGACACGTGGTAAAAATTTTAAAAAATTTCCTATACAATTTTAAAATATTTCTTTGAAATAATTAAAATAAATCAAAGAATGAGAGATTCAATACGAACAGTTTAAAAAGCTTAAAGTGTCATGAACAAGCTAAAGTGTGTATAAATTTTTGAAAATTATAGTCTCGGACTTAGTAGGAATAGCTAAAAATTTGTTATTTTTAGTTGAATCACTCAATTAATCGCTAAGGTATAAAAATTAATATATGAATGTAGAAAACTCATGCTCGTAGTCAGAGCCACATGCTAAAGTGGGTTTCCGAAATAACTTTAATCGTGAAAATTGTTATGTATTTCGTTACTATAGTCCAAAAAAAAGTATACTTTAACTTAATATTTTTTGGCGTATTTTCAGCAAATTAATTTTAAAAAAAGAGTTGAAAATTAATAAGGAAGCAGAAATAGCAAACATCAAAAATGGTTTTGCTGCAAAAATTCTGCGAAAAATTCTATAGCAAATTTTGTCAATTTAGCTGTCCTATGACTGGTGAGAAGAATGAAGAATCGTTAGCATGAGTTGGCATATAAATTAGCTAACCCACAACAAATAAATAAAATTTTTACCAAAAAATTTTTATACGATACATCAGTCAACTATATTGCTGATTAAGGGTACTTTTTTATCCCCTTTTTAAAAAATGGACAAACTATGCAGCGAAGAGGTAAATTATTTAGATTTTAATCAAAAATCATTTTCACAGTATTTTAGATAAAATTGTTGAAGACATCTTATACCTTATTTTAATCGAAAGGATTACCAAAGTTCCTACACCGTGTCACTACTACAACGTACAAAACGGGGAAACTTTAACTTCCCCTAAAATTAATTCCTTGCGTTAAATTTCCATGCACGAATATTTTTCATTTGCACAATGTTATCAACAGTGTAAATTAAAACATGTTTCTAAAATTAAAGATTAAAAATTGTCAAATGTGAGTAAAAAATTCTTCAAATACACGTTTCAGTCCGATATAAGCAATAATATGCTGTATTCAGTAAAATATGCGAAAATATGCACTAGGAATAGATCCTTAAAATTAATAACAATACGTCCTTTGTTTTTTACAAGAGATTAAGGTCAGGCTACACAGAAAATTTATATTGACCCCAGCCAGTTTGAGACAACAACATTATCATGCCCGCCCGGGCTCCTCCATTTCAAACCACCTGTTTAGTTACATTGTACTGAAATTGTACATATTTTGATCATATTATGATCATGTTCACAATATTAATATTCTGAAAATGTTTATTCCGCACGGAATATTGAACGGTATTGATAAAAAGTTTTCGTAATCGATGTGTTTGCCTGTTCCACGCTAATTTTTTTTTTCTTTTAAACAAAACACAACCCCCTCCCCCGCAAAGCGATTAGCTTGTCAGCAGAAAACACCTAGGATCTCTGGCTGGAATCGAACGGACAACCTCCGGACTACTAGTCTAGCATTGCTACCTATCAGCCACGGCGGCTCCAATGTTATGATCACATCAATGATGCCTTATTGGCATTTGAGTTTTTACATTAAACAACTTCCCCCCTCCTCGAAAACAGCCCCCTTCTACAACAACAGCACTGTTACCTCAGGAAATAAATACAGAAAATGTCTATATAAAAAATAAACCAAATGTTGTCGTTGACGATGATGATCAGTATGATCTGAGAGATGATATGGACACGTTAGAAAGTCATGCAGCAGCAGCAACGATCAGCAGCATTAACGATCATTTTAGAATATTATTATGTTTAGAACTCAGGCGGAGTATTTTTGGTTTTATCTTTTATTTATTTGTTTTTAAAAGCGGCGGCGTTAAATATTTTATGCGTGTAACGAAAATTTTTTGGGATTTGCAATTGTGCTGCGTGGCAGCGTTGTTGTTTATGCGCCCAAGAGGGACTATAAAGACTGAAATTAAAACAAAATTAAGAAGAACTAAAAAAAATTCTATATATTTCTGTTTGGGTCCATATCATTTTGATGCAAAAATACATTTTTTTGACAAGTTTTTTTTCTTTGGTTTATTTCTATGTAGAGAACAACTAAAGAAAAGTATTGTCACTAAAGGAACAGACATGTAGACATCATTTTTATTGCTTTTTAGAGCCAAAACACCAACAACAACAAAAAATATGTTACAAAATATTTCGATGGTCAAACAAATGATAGCGAATGGTTTTATTATGATTTTTATTTTTTTTTTAATTTCTTGCTTTCGTTTCAGAAGACAACACAATAAAAAGCAACATGTTTCCATATGGTTTTAGATTTGTTTTTTTGTTTTTTTTTTTCTTTTGTTAGAAAAAAATTGCATTTTTATAAACTATAAAACAGACATCTAGACCAAAATATAAATAAAGAAAAACTATTTATTGTTTTACATTTTTCTTACAATTTTAAGAGCAGCAACACAAAAAAAGGGAAGATGACAGTATGCATGTTCATATTTTTGATTGCAACAAATGAGTATGATTTTGATGTTCTTTTACTTGTTGTTTCTTTTTTTTCTGGTGTATTGTGATGACGAAGTATGAAATAATTTAAAAATTACAAATTTATTTAATGTTTTGTTGTCTGCATCTAATTTTTTCAAATGCTTGACTGACTGTTTAGTTTAATGGATTTCATTTCGCTTTTTTCTGCTTTGTTTTTGTTTTTTGTCCGTCTGTATGTCTGTACGTCTGTCTGTCTTTTATTTTATAGACTTTAGTTCTTTGTGGCTGCAAGCGAAACCACTTCATTTTATTGGCTGGGTTTCGGGTATAAAGTTCGGAATTTTATTTTGGTTAAATTACAAAGAAACTTTGTTTTCGCAAAAATGTTTATGATTCATTCGATTTTTGTTTTTTTTTTACGAATTTATTTTAGCTAATTTTTCTAAAAATGAAATAAATTCTCTTCGAAAGTCACTAAAATTTCCTAGAAACTGTGACATGTGTTTTAGATTAGACCCAATTTCTAACCAAGTGTCATTCATTTACAAAACTAGTGTGACTGTGTGATCTGTCAACTGAAAAAAAAACAAATACAGAAAAAATAAACTATTTTCGAAAAAAACACCATCAAATCCCATTAAATCTTCCTAAGAATTTTGACAAACATTAAACACTTCTTCTAAAAAGTGCAGTCGGAAAAATCTAAACATAAGTTTGTATTTAGTTTTATTTTTTTATTTAATAAATTTAAATAAAAAGTTAACATTGTAAATAAAACCTTGCATACACTGAAAGGAAAACGTTTCGTTATGTGAAGGTTTACATATCTGCATTTACATGATGATGGGTAACAATTTTCATTGATCATATGAAAAGTAAAAATAAATTTATATGGCTCGAGTTCAAATCCAAACATATGAATTATTTTATATCTTTTTTTTTTAATAAAAATAACATAAAAATTCTACTGATGAGTTGGTATTGGCACTTAAGAATTGCAGTCATATAGAACAGCTTAACCCACAAAAAATATTAATTTTCACATCATAAATTTTATGGAAAAAAATTGCATTGTTGTTGAAAACATAAACGGAAAGCAGTGTTAAAAACTAAAAAAATTAATTTTTGGAGTATATTTTTAGAACTCATTCCTCCATTCCGACTTTTTGGAATATGGGGCAAAATAATATTGAGTTAATGCAAACTCTTTCTCTTATTTTGAATTGTAGACGGACGACTTTTGAAAAAAAAAAAATAGCAAGATTTAGAGAAAAATGCATATCTATTTTATATATCTATTTTTTTTTTAATTAGCACCAGCACTCAGGGGATGACCCCTACGTATGCAGTGCATTGTGCCGGAACTCAGATAGAGGGATAGAGCAGAGAAGATAGATGTTGAAAATGTAGAAGGCTTAACTCTTTTACAATTCTGCTTTGCGCGTTATGTTAATTTTTAAGGCAGTGTTGAGGCGCCTCTGGTGTTAAGTAGAAGCATTAACTTTGTTAAGCAGTATTAGCAGGCATTTTATTAATTGTTTTACTTCGCCGATGTTTCTGCTAACCGACGAAGGAGGGGCGATGTTTGTGTACATTAGCTTGGAACATCATCAATCGCTGTCGGAACAGTTTTTTAGTGACCAGTGCTATGCCTTCATCACTTAAATAGTCCGACAACAATTAATACAATGTCTCACTAATGTACATTAAGAGAAATTAATGATGTTGATTGACTTGCTCTGGCCAGGGTTTGAACCCAGGCCCCAAATCATTGTTTGCTTAGTAGTCAATGCGCTAACCACTTCAGCCACCAACATCACCCTAATTGCAAATAATAGATTTATTTGGAGTCATAATGATAAAAACTGTTTAATCGTTTAAGTAAAATTACTCATTCTGGGTATGAAACAGAAATTTATGAAACGAGATTTATTTTCCGAAAACTTTGCGCAATCCCGGAAGTTTCTAGCAGAGGAACTCTACTAAATGCACGCCAGTTAGCATGCGTATGCAGCAAAACAAACTAGGTATTATAGAAAAAATCTTGCATATGCGACAAAAAAACATGATTTTTCATACTCAACAAAATAATATTAACTTTTAACTAAATTCATGATAAAACTTATTTGTCGTGTTCTCCATACCATTCCAACCATTTAGTATATGCGGCAAACACTTATATGAAGCAATTTTCATACCAGCCATCAAAACTTACTTTAGACGAATTACAAAATAATTATAAAGTATACTCTAACTATATGAACGTAGTCCTTTTAGTCCTTACCCTAAGAAAAATCCAGAAGTGAAAAGCTCTTCTTTTGCATGAAAAACCATGGGAAAAATAGCAACAACAAAAAATGCAAATGTAAACGAAAACGAATCTCTTTAAATATTTCCGATCTTACTCTTAATTTTTTTTTTATTATTTTTTTGTTGTATATGAATATATTTTTTTGTAACGCTGTCTGCTGCCTCAAGATTTGGAAATATCTTAATTTTTTTTTTTTTTTTTTTTTTTTTTGTATTTGATTATACACTTTAGCACTTACAATTATTGTGTGCACGATGTACAATCTCGTATGTAAAGATTTTTCTAATTTATTTATTTTATTGTGCATTTTTTTTCAAGAATTTTATTTCTCTAGTTTTGTTGTTCTTATTTATATATGCCACCTCCTATTTTTGTTTGGTAGCAACAGTATAACAGCAACATTAGCTAATAGAGAGTCATGTCTAGGCCACTATTGCTCTACAAACAATGTTTTAATTACATTTTACAATACACGACATGCTGACTGTTTTTCTTTATTATTTATTTTTATTTATTCTGTTGCATTAATGTTTAATTAATGAAAATTATGAAAATAAGACAAGTTTTTATTGTAATTTATATCAGAATATACTAACAGTCAGTTTCACTTTCTTGGAAAACTAACAAATTATATTTCGCATGATGACTTAATGATATCTTTGCCGCATAACACCATGACTTGTAGAGGAAAATGGTTTTAAGTAATTTTCACGCTTTTTTTTTGTTTGCTTTCGTAAAAATTTCTAAAATTTTATTTAACACAAGTACTCCGCGCCGGTATATAGCAGATGAGATATTAGCTGCAATTAACGAATAAAATCTTGTTTATGGTCCTTCGAATTGTACTGCAGTGTTGCTGTCAGCGAAGCATATCGAATAATTGTTTTAAATATTCTTTTTGAATAGATAATTCGTAAAATGTTTAATAAATTTCATAAATATTAATAGAATTTTGAAAACTATTCTCAAACATTTCAATTTCGAAAACTGTTTCCAAATTAAAAATGTAATTTCTTAATTCAAGTATTCAAGAAGAAATTTAATGGCTTTTCTTTTAAAAGAAACCCCCTACAACTTTCACCACTCAACGATATAGTTATAAAACTCTGTGTCACATACTATTTAATGATAATAAAATTAAGTTAAAAAAGTACAAATATATTTAAATTTATGATACGTTTTATGTTAATTTAATTTTATACTTTTGACTTGTAATAATATGTCATATCAAGAAATACCACTTGGTTTTAATTAATAACACACTGTGGTACAACATCTGTAATTAAAATTGAGTCTCCAGATGGCAGATATTTAAAAAGTAAAATTATAATTTAAAAAAAAAAGAAATGAAATGAATAGAAAAAAACAAGAGCAGAAAAACAGGTGTTGAAAATTTTCCACTACTCTGAATTGTAAATTTCATGAACATAAGAATTAATATAGAAAATAATTTTTGCTAATTAAGAATTAAATATTTTGCAGAAAAAAAGAGAATGTGAGGAGAATATTTTAAAACACCTAGAACTCGTTTAACGGTGAAAGAAAACTATTGTAATACATGATTTGTTGGAGCCTGGAAGTCGAATAAAGGTGATTCCGTTTTTTCAAATCACTCCAATCGTCTAGCGTATCTTCGTATTCAAGTTCTCAAATACAGTTGCAAAGAAATATCTTATAAGGTCACCCAGATCAATTTCTGATTACTCTGATACGTCTTCTTGTGTATGATTGCTCAAAAGTTGTTTGTCTCCAAAAAAAAGGTTTTCCACAGAAATGCGCCTGAATGCATTATAGGAAACTTCTATTTTACTAGAATGCCTTCATATCGTTTGCTCAGTATGCCGCCACTACTGCGGCCTTGTAAAAATAATAACATTAAAATTAAGAAATGCAATACCCAAAGAAATTTGTTTTATTTGAAAAAAATCTATGTTCCTTTGATTTTTGCCAATATATTGTATGATATGAAAATTTGCAATTACATATATTGAATGTGTATAGAGATGCAACTTATGTGATTGCAAACATTTTCTACTCTATAGCAGCAAAAATGCACTATTTACACTTTTGGCTTTTTAACAAATTACTTCAACATTTAAAAGTCATTAAAGTTAATCTCTCTGCTGAGGATTGAACTCATACCATTTAAAAAGTTTGTGCTTTCAGATATTTTACACACCCTTGGGCGGTTTAACTAACGATTTCTCATATAAATATCATTTGTTAAACCACCAACTTTAGTTAACTAACTAGAGGTTGTAAGTTTGGACCCCTAAGGGGTGATCTTGCCTGAAGTAGTTAGCGTATTGAGAGATAAACATATTACGAGTTTTTTTTTCAAACCTGCATTAGTTAGATATTTTATGGGGGCAGCTTATATAATGAAGGCATATTTAGGCTGTCTATATTCCATTCCCAAAAAAAAAACTATCACAAATTTAATACAAAAAAATTTTCAGCTGCAGTTTAGCGAGTGCTCCATTTAATTAATTCTAAAATGAGTTTAACTAAAACAAACAATCTGTGTTTAAAAAATTAATTATATTTAAATGAAACAATTTGTTGGCTAAAATTGCAGGAAACAAGTTTTATCGCTACACATACATGTGGTCACAAATTCCAATTACGAATAGTAAATTGTAATTATGAAAAATCTCCCGTAATTGATTTAATTTAAATAATAATTAAAACTGCATAAATTTATTAGACATTCAATTTTGCTACCATTATTATAAATAATACATTAAGTAAAGTAAGTGACTATTTATTTATTTAAATTTAATTACAGAAAAGAAAAACAAGAGAGATTAAATACAAGAAATCTAGAACAGAGTGTGACTTTGGGCCAGATGGCATTATTAAATTCTATTTAAGTGACAATTTTATTATAAATTAATTATAAATATTATAAATTAAAAAAAAAAAAATTCTAGAAATGATAAGCAATTTTAGTAAATTAACGCAAAAATATATAATGAATTTTTTGGTTTTAGTGGCGCAGAAATCGCTTTCGTTATTTGTTTCGTGGGAAGAACTTTTTAAAATTATGAAAAATAAATAGCAATTTTCATATACCTCGATTTATACCTTCATTTGGATTTTGCCAAAAATAATTCAAAAAATGTACTTAAGGTCCACTAAATCGTTACCAACAAGAGTAATCGGCAATTGATACTTTATTATGGTCCTTCGAGACGAATATTGGTTTGACGGCATTTATATCACTGCCTCAGCATCAAATGTCGAAAAAATTCAAAGGCGACAGAATAAAATTCTACGTACAATTACAGCAGCCCCCTGGTATGTCAGAAATCATTGAATTCAAAAAGATCTAGATGTTCCGTTGATGAAGACAGTATTTTCAAAAAATGCTAAAATATATAAAAAAACTTGAGGTGCACCCAAATGTACTTGCGCGCAATATTTTAAATTATAGAGGCCACACCCGGCTGAAAAGGAGGGATACTCTTTTTCTCAGCGGTACACGAGAGATGTAAAACAACATAAATTAACCGTTGAAATTAAAAATTTTGTTTAGCGTTGGCTAAACTTATATTTAATATTTTTTAGATTTAAGATTTGAAAAACTTATTGATACTTTGATCTATAATTGAAGCACAGCCGCGAATAACGTTTCAAATGCCATTTTTTGCAAAACATGTTTTTTGCTATTACCTTTAACATTACTCTCTTACATTACTCAAACACCAAATTAGCCAAAATTATGCTCCTTATCGCTATCGAAATGCAATTAGAAAAAGACAGTCAGTGGAAGAACGTTGTAAGTTACATTCAAAATGATGCGAAAGGAATTGTCGAAAGTAATTGATAAGTGTAACAAAGGTACAAAAAGGAAAGTTGATGTTGAAAATTGGAAAGACAATAAAATTATAAGGTTGAGAAATAGTGGAAATGCGTATATAACAAAATATAGCAAAAATAAAAGTATACCTAAAAAAACGCTCCAGAGCAGGTAACATGGAAAAACCTTTTAAGGCCGCATCATTTTATTTTTTATTTTAATTTTTGTTATATAGGTTTGTGATTGCAAATGCTACTTTAATTGTAAAAAAATTAGCATAAGTCAAATACAGCAACATTTTTATCATTTCTATGAAAAAAATACAATGAACAAACAGGTTTTTTATCGTCTTTAATCGAATTAATTTTCGAATTTAATTTTCTTGAAACAAATTTTTGTTTTGATGTTGAATTAATTTTTATTTGTTATAAATAAATAAAATTTTATAATTTATCCTTTATTTAAAGAATATAAATCAATTAAACAAAATTGTCTTTAATAGGAATGTTTTCTTTGCGACAATAACATTTTGCAACGTGGAATAACGTTTTAAAAGCCATTTTCGATGATGCTTGCTGTAGTGGAATAACGTTTTAACTGACATCGCGCTTTAGATATAAAACGTTTTTCCACTAAAAAAATTTTTAAACAGTAAATTAACATGTAATTTCAAATTAAAATTTCTTGATTTTTTGAATATAAGTTTTTATTATTATTATTTTTGACAAGGTAAAAAAAAATTAAAAAAATATATAATTTTGCCTTTAAAAAATGTTTTTTTACTCTCCTGAACAAATTGCAAATTGTCACTTACAACGTTATTCGCGGCTGTGCTTCAATTGAAGATTCAATAAATAATAAAATTTATCAAAAAAAAAAAAAAAAAAAAAAATTTATATCACTGCAGATACAAATATATTTAAGGGTAATCAGCGTTAGATATGATGCTCCGAAATATACAATATAAGAAACTAAGCATTTAAGGAGTTCACAGTACAACATCCAACTTAAGTTCAGATAAAAATGGTTGCTTCACTTGGACGAAAGATATTTCTAAGCACTTTATTATTTATATAACCGAAATTTCCGCGCCATCTTAAGAAGTTTCACTGGAATCATACACGGATGACGACACTATCACATCATACGGTATCAATGTTTCAGACCTAAATGCCCAAATTAAAAAATACCTGGCTAAAACTTACAGACTTCGTAGGAGAGCGCAAATAGAATCAAACGTCGGTTTCATTTCTCTTTCGTCACGCACATTGCAATAAATAGTGATTGAGGAGATCATAGTTACTCCCTGAATTACGCATCTTAAAATAAACTTAGTTCAGTTGATTAACATCTACTAGCAAGCCACCATTAAATGTCAATTAATGCATTCTAGCAGATCATTTCTCTATCTTTCACGCAGAGTTTTTTCTTCTCCACTATCCTTTTCCTATCAAATATGTTTTCTTTAGCATCTGGAACTCTGCATTTCTGGATAATACCCGGTGCAGCACGACAGTATAAGTGGACTTCTTATTAATTCATTAATATGAAAATATTTTGTAGGTTTCCAACTGATTATAAGATCCTTCAAGTCGATATATCTGACATTAGAAGAAGATCAAATCTTCTACGAGATCACAGAATCATTATCCTTTTGATATGTCTTTACCATATCAAACGTTTCTCTTTTAAGTGATTTTTCCATTTACTAATTTATTTATTGTAGAGAATCAAAAAGACTTTAGAGTTGTCTACGTTAGGGGTTCGGCACAAAAAAGAAAACTATGATTACGCATGTGGATGTCGCTTTCGATCTAGTCAGGCAGAAGAGCATCAGCACATTTGAGGTTGGTTTAGACTAACTGGAACACATGAGTAACAATGGCTTTGTAGTAAAAGGATTTCAGGAACTCTATGAATCTAAAGACACGAAAAACTACAGACTGATAAACAAATAACTAAATCCTGCATCGATTGCTTCAGAAACTCTTAAGATATTGTGCATTTCACCTTCTCTGGTTAAACACTGAAGAATCAGTGTCTTTAAAGGTCAATTTAATACATTTTTTTATAACGAACTTCACCGATAGGAACGAACTAACCTTATTCCCTCTAAATATATCGTTTCAGTGTCCTACCACTGATTCCACTTTTAATTCCACAGTTAATATTAACTCACTCTTTCTAAACTCAACTTTAAAAATACTGACATCAAAGCGTGTATTCTAGGCTTAAACACCTTAAGACGTTGTCTAAGTCAAATTTGTTTTAAATTTTTAATATAAAGAATGTATAAAAATACATATACAGTTTTTTTGCAATTAAATAATATCGTTCCAGGTAAATAAAGCAAATAATAATTTTAAAATTTTCCAATTCAACTTTAGAAGAGTTTAAATAAAAGGTCTTGTTGTTGGTTGGTCATTATTTACCATTTAACTTTATGTTTTTTGTACATGCGTGTATTTCCAACAGCAACTATGATATTTATAAAGTTTATTTTATTTTAGTATTCGGTTTTTGTTTATTTTTGCTTTTTTATTTCCATACATTATTTGAATACAAAATGCACTTGTCATTGTCACATCATTATAAGTTCGAACAGACACAATTAATGCATTTCAAACGAAGCTATAAACCATCCAAGTATTAAGCAAACAAGTTTAACATGGACGGACAGAGTTTAGTTGGTCGTCATCGTCGTTGTTATTGTTTTTACTTTTAACAACTGCTTTTAAGATTAAAGACAAGGTCTTCTTGAGCCACTTGTGTTCAACAAAAATGGTCATAAAAATTCTAAATATTTTATAGGCGTTTTTTTTTCTGATAGCCAGCAAGTAGGGTATGTAAAGATTTTTTTAAATTTTTGAATACATTTGTTTTCTTTTTAAAATTATAAATCTAATTTGTATCGTGCGATTTTGTTAATTAAAAATATTAGCATAAATTCAACGGAATTTGTTTCTTTTGTAGAGAGATATAACGTGAGTGCAAACTAATCGAACTTATTACAATTTTAACACAATTCTCATTTAGTTTTAGGGAGTTTTAAATAAAAAAATCTTTTTTTTCATATGTACAAAAATCTTTTTCGGCATTTTGGTAGTGGATTGTTTTAGTTTTTATGATGACTGGCAAGAAGGAGAATAAAAAATTGTATTAAATAACCTGCAACCAGAGTATTGAACTTCAGTCATCACAAGTATTTTTTTTTTGTCTTATTGACTACCGGTCATAATGGAGGTTTTCACTTCTAAAAAGGTTTCTTCTTCAATGTCTTTTTTTTTTTTTTAATTAGGACCAGCACTCAGGGGATGACCCCTACGTATGCAATGCATTGTACCAGAACTCAGGGAGAGGGTAGAGAAGATAGAGGTTGAAAATTTAGAAGGCTTAACTCATTTACAACACTGCTTTGCGCGTTATGTTGATTTTTTTAGCAGTGTTGAGGCGCCTCTGGTGTTAAGTAGACGCAATGTCTTGGACTCTTGCTTCCAGAACAGTGGCTTTATCAGAAGAAAAAATCAGCGACGACGGTAGCGAAAAACTTCATAATCCAAAGGACATCTGGAAATTAGGGAGAATGATGTCTACAAGTTGTGCATGAAGGAACATAAGACTGCAAGACAAATTGTATGGTATTGTCCAGAACTGAATAATCCTTTTAGATTTTAAATATAGGTTCCTCAGGTGCACTCCGTCAAAATTAGAATAAATTATTTAGCAATCGCCTTGCGAAAGCTAATAAATTCTAGATCATATGCAGGCGATGACACTCGAATCAATCAATGATAAAATAATAGATCAAGCCTATGATTGATCAAGCCAGCGATAATAATTGACGCACTTGAATGAGCGCAAAACAATCCGTAACAGCAGTGGACAGCTTCGATCAAATTAAAAAACCCACGATGGTAACAATCTTTTGGAGAACACTAATATAAGCTAAAAAGAATTCGTCTGACAGATCATTATCATAAAGCTTTTTTATATCTTAAAATTTCCATGATTATTTCATTTTTCATCCCACTGTGATATACATTTTCAAAAGATCGAAATTCTATAATAAATTTATGAAGTGTTAAAAGTTTATTTTTAATAGAAAATTATTACGCAAGATTATAAATTATGTGCTTTATATTTATGACAACGATATTTTTTTAATGACTTTCGAACAGATTCCATATTTTTATTGTTTTCTTTTTCTCAATTTCTAACTGATAGCCTTTGCCAACCTTTTTCTAATCTTTTGCTGTTGCTGCTGTCTAAAAAGTAGAATAAACATTGTTTTTTTTTTAATTTTAATTCCTTCAACATTCTCATTTTCTTAATGATTGTTTCAAAAGAACATTAAAAAGAAAAAAAAGAAAAGGAAAAATACTGTTAATTTGAAATAAAAATGTACTTTAAGGCTGATAAGAGTAAAAAAATAATTTAAAAAAAAATATACTTATATATTGTGTATGAAACTTAAAAAATAGATGACTGCAGGAAAACAAAAATCATTAAATAAAAATTTTAAATGATGATGCTGAACTTTGACACCCCTTTTGAGAGCGAAAAACACCATAATTTCAAAGTTGAAGATATGTATTTTTTTTCTTCAAACAACAACTAAGAGATAAGACGAAATGAAATTAATTTAGGTTTTGATTTTTCTTAATGCGCCAGTTAATTTAGATTTTCAGTATCACTGAGAGACAAGATTAAAATTATTTATAGATTCAGAAAAAAGCAGATAGTTTTGCTTTAATTGGATGCATGTCGTCAAATTAATGGAAGTAGTTTTTTGGAAAAATTAAAATGCAAAATTGGTTGCTAAGCACTTCTGTTTAGGTTTCAACGAAGCCTCTAATAGCAGACAAAATAATACCCGCGAACTATTTGGCGTCAGTGAAAATGGTTTTCATTCCCATAGAAATCTACTGTGAATTAGCAGCTGTACTAAACACATATTTTACCATGGAGTATGGTCCTTTGAACCGTATAATAATGGCTGCCACATTGTAACATTTGTGTTAACGATAAACATCAAATGTTTGACATTCTCACCAGAAAAAAGAATTTCGTCTAAAATAAACCGAAGGAACATTATGCCTGAACTAGTAAAATTAATTATGGCAAGAAGGATAAAGGGGCTAGAGTTTGTTTACAATCGAATTGAACTCTGCCACACTGAAAGTGGCTGGTTAAAATATGAATTATAGTACGATTCCTGAGAAAGTTCTGTATAACATGTATTTACCACTTTTATGTGAAAAAATTGGAAAAAACATTATTGCGACAACAATTTTAATCATCTAAAAAATGAAAACATGGTCACAGCTAAAATAGAACCCCTCTTAAATGAAATTCTGAAAAATCCCCCATAATCATGGTGTAGTCAAACATTCTCATTCAGTCCACGAAGTGTAACTAAACACTAGAAATGTTAACATCATGCTGACTTGGTTACATGATTATTTTGCTAGAATATGAACTCGAATATACAATTAAATTTCACTTGGTTTGTTTTGTTTGCACAGATTTTAAAACTGAAAGAAAGAATAAAAAACCCAATCAAGCTTAAGAATTGAACTCTCAAAGTAAAACTAAAAGATAAAATAAAAAAACAATACGGGTGGAGTGATGTATGAAGCATTAAACACATTCGCCACAGCAGACTACCGACTACCACATATGAGAATGATTATATTGAAGACAGCAAGGCAACACGGCAACAGGTTTTTGTCCATGCTACTTTTGCCGTGTAGTCGAATTAAACTTATTTCTATTTCTGATGGCCACAAAACCAAAACAATGTTGACAATATAACAAAATATGTGAAGCAAATTAGTGATTAGAAATATTTTTTTATTGTAAAATAAAAAAGAAAATTACAAAATTGAAATGTTATATTATATATGCATCAAGAATTTTTATTAGCTTTATTGTTATATAGAATATTGACTTGAGTCAAAAATACCAACATTGTTAAAGATTAAAAAAACTCACAGAGTTATAGCCCTTTTCTACCTAAATATTTTTTTTTTATTTTTATATTATTATTTTTACGAATAAACGTAATTATTATTTGAACTTATATTGATTTACATATGAAAAGTAATATTATCAGGCTCAAGTTCAGTTTTATTGAATTAATGAAAATTCAAAAATTCCTAAGAGTTTTTTATGTTGAAAAATATTATTATTTATATCCAATCAGTTTTTAGTAGAACGTATCAGTACTGATTTCAAGGCCGCTACACCTCTCATCAGCGTTCAATTATCCAACTTTACAATTTTCGTAAAGTTGATACTAATTGAGAAGAATATGAACTATTTAACTAAGTTTTCAACAGAATTAGAATACGAGAATTATGTTTAATTCATTTTTTATTCTACATATTGAGACAATTCTGGTTTGTACGAAATTCCCTCATCACTGTTTGGAAATTACTAATAATCAACACACTCATAGTCCGTTATCATCAAAGTATTATTATTAATATTATTAATATTTTTTAACATAAAAAAAGTCATAGGAATTTTGAATTTTCATTAATTCAATAAAACTGAACTTGAGCCTGATAATATTACTTTTCATATGCACAATAGAATGCTGCATAAATAGATGTGTAGCTAAGAAGTTCACGTGTACTTCCAAAGCATGAACACTTACTCGAAATGAATTACAGAAACAATGTTCATATTTTTGAGAACACCAAAAACTTGTTGTCACTTCTTGTTGTTACTCGACTTAGAGTGTGTAAGTTCACTGCTTGTGTGCATAGCTGCCAGTTTTGACGATTTATCGTCATTTTGACGATTTTGGGTCCTAAAAATAACATAGTGACGATGGGACGATTTATACCCTAAATTTGACGATTTTAAATAATTCAAGTTTGCAACATATGTATACATATTTGTACTATTAGAGCAACCTTGAACTGCTGAATATTGTAATGAGAAACTTTTTAAAAACTAGTTTGCTTAAAACTGAAAACTTTTATTTAACTGATTATAAAACAAAAACAATTTTTTAAATTTTGAAGACATTTATTTGGGAATATTTGCCAGAGACGTATTGGAAGAATCACAAATAAATGCAAAAGAAAAATATGATATTAGTAATAATTGTGTTAATTTTTATATAGAGCTTTGTGATCATATATTATCAAGATTTGATTTTGAAAATATACATACATATATAAAGCTCTTGGCCAAATTAATACATTTAATATTATTAATGAAGAAAAAATGTTGGTTATCTGAAATTTTAAAATAATTTTCCTATTTTGTTGAAGAAAGTGAAAGCCAAGAGCTAGAAACAGAGTTCAGATAATTACTGTCCTGATAAAAACATATAACTTTTGGATTTTTGGAAAGAGATGCAAACGAGGGGTCAGTCTTTTGTTTCCGATTTTGACTAAATTTATTACAAAAATCCTAGTTTTACCACATTATTTAGAAAATATGGAAAGAATATTTAGTCAGGTAAACGTAAATAAGACTAAAATAAGAAATTGAAAAAGTCGTCTTTGGAGGCAATATTATATTCAAAAGATTATTTAAAGCTAAACAAATGTACCTGCTATGATCTGACAGTTATACCAGAAGTAATCAATATGATTAATTGCAATATATATTTGTAAAATATATTATACATATACAGTCGAACTTCCATAACTCGAATTTTCTCTAACTCGAACTAATTTCGTCAAAAGAACAAATCACATACAATTTTCCTTCCGTAACTCGAACTGCCATAAGTCGAAGTTCTCCATAACTCAAATAAAAAACATACACAAAAACTCTATAACTCGAAGAATTCTGCTGGTTTAAATGGTTTTTTGTTTTTATTTTAGTTATGGTTAATTTGTTTTACTCTCTTTTGTTCCTTGAGCTGGTTTGTATATTTTACATGCTATTTTTGTTTATTTTTTTCGGGGAATTACAAATTTGTTTCTTTTTGTTTGCGTAAGTATCAGTTCTATGCATAATTCGGACTAGATGATAAATGTTGAAATGGATTTTTTTTTATTATTATGACAACTAAACGTGTTTTAAAATGCTTATTAATTGAAGAAATATATAAACTTATAAAAGATGTCGAAGATGGATTAAAGAAACAAGAAGCAGCTGATAAATATCGTATCCCGGCAAGCGCGGTCTCAACAATATTCAAAAATAAGGAATCAATTATCAACTCGTTTGAATCTGGATTTCGTTTATGTAGTAAAAGAGTAAGGACCCAGTCATTTATTTCAGTCAGTCACTCATTTTAGATTATTTTACTTAACTGTAACTTTTTAATTACATATATGAGTACATATGCTTGTTCTTTTACATTCTTAAGTATGTAGTTTTCCATTAGAGGCTATTTTAAATAAAAATACATAGTACAAAAACCTTTTATTCTATTTTGACAAAAAATTCTGCAACTCGAAGGCTCCGTAAGTCGAAGTATTTTTTTTTGGGGATAATGGTGATTCGAGTTATGGAAGTTCGACTGTACATACATATGTATGTATATGTATATGTCTATTTTCTTAAAAATTTATATTTTTATTGTATAAATTTTATTGTAGTTTTTATACATTTTTAGAAAAAGTGTTTCCAAAAATGAAATTTAAAATGCATATTTTACTAAATTGAAAAAAAATAACTATAGGATTTGGATTTATTTCTTTCCATACAATGTAGGTATAAATATATTTCAAAGTGTTGAAAAACATGATATCTATTTACATGTGATTTTATTGTGAATTCTAAGTGAAGTATTTGATCTCTGTATTTTAAATAATGCTGTTTTTTAATAAGATTTGTTGATTTAAGAGTTTTGTTATGTTTTGCCGCTAATAAAAGTATGTTTTGTTGGTAAAAAAAAACGGTTTTTTCATTTGACGTTTTTATGACGATTTCAAAAACCTATATTGACGATAATGACGATTTTTGCTCAAAAATATGACGATATTACCTCAAAAAATCTGGCAGCTATGCTTGTGTGTTTTGCTATCATACTCGCAACATGTATGAACAGAACGAGGTGAACATAATGCAACAGCCAAACTTCACTTGGTACTTGCAGTACTACGTGAAGTTTGGCAAATAAAAAAAAAATCTTTCTGTTGAGTGTAGTAAAAAAATGGAATTAAGTGAGGCAAGTTTATACATAATATTATTTATTTAGATTTTTGTTACTTAGTTACTAATTACTTATGTTTAAAGGTATTAAAAAATAGGCATATTTTCCTTTTCAAAAAATGTTAATTGAATTTATGAAAAAAAATCATGCATATGTATGAATAATTTTTCCATTATTTATTTTGAAGACTTAAAACGCCAGCATATTAGCCAATGTGAATATTAAGGCTTAAATTGAAAATTTTTAAAAATTCAGCATTGCATGAAAAATTCTTGAAGTACCACATGAAGTGAACATAGTTTTTAAGGTGCTTCTTTTTTGTTGGCTACGGTTTTGTATGTTCATATTTTTTGGTACTCATTTAATTTGCGGTTGCTACTGGTTAGTATTTGTCAAACAAACAATCTCTTCTCTTCACTGCTTGTGCTCTGAGCGACAGAGCAAATATCTACTGTATTCGACAGCGAGTTTCACATATGAAGAAAAAAGTTACTCGTTGCAGCCCTTTAATGCACAAAAACTTTTTTGTAATTTTTTCGGCGCTCTCTCTTGATTCCGCAGCTATGGGTTTCAATACTTCAATATATTATTGATCATAAGTCCTACAATATAGAACGAATATAAACGACATAGGTATCACTTGAAAATGCTCTAAATAACTCATTTAATTTAAGAATCATTAAAGAAGCATAGCTTACGTATTTTATCGGTGACAGCTTTCAAGTATACACCAAATAAAAGCATGGTAAGTTCTCTGTAAAAGTGAAAAGTCAGATAAAAAAATTTGAATTTCACTCGCAATGGTAAATTGTTTTAAAAAATTTATATACCAGTATAAAGGTATTTTAGAAAAGTTTAGAGTGATATCCACATTGCTTATATCCGTTCCATATGCCAGAAGCTATGGCCAATAAAAAATAAGTTAAACCCCGTAACTCCGGAGCCAAAAGAGATTCATGAGATGAATTTTTTCGGTCAAAGCGAATCCATACAAAGTGATGTGGGTGGCGAATTCAATTTGCCATATTCAATTCGCCCCAGCGAACTTTAAAAAAGTAAAAGCGCTGAATATGCACCACTGTAATATACATAAATGAATCGTGTCAACAATTGAGGATCAGCTGTTTACTGTGTATCTGTCGTTTCCAAAATAATTAAGTAGCTGGCTAAACGGCTACAACGGTAGCTAGCAGAATTTGTGTTCGTGTGTTCGTGTAGTCTGCTGTGGCGAATGTGTTTATACCTTGAGAGTGCAATCATCGACATCGACACACTTACACATATTTTTTGTTGTCTTTTTGGTTTGATCTGATTGTTATTTTTTGGTATAATGAGATGAGAATGTTGAACAGTCATGAAAACTCCAACCGATATGGTAGAGACTCCCGTTTTTAGACGCATGAATGTTGACAAACTCATTTAGCAAATGAAAATAAATCCATAAATGAAGTTTTCAGCAAAAACAACAAGCATTTCTACTTCCTAAGAAGCACAAAAAATAAAGAAAAAAATTTTTGCAATAAATAGTTAACACAACAAAAGCAAGAAGAACAGCAACAATAACAACTTGTTTTACAAATGACAACAAAAAAAAACAGCTCAAGCTTATTACAAGAATTAAGAATTGTGAACATTATGAAGAACTAGGAAGCCATCCAGGTAGCAGACATGTTGGAAACATTTACAATGTTTTACATTGTTTGTCTTTTTCGCCTTTTTCTCAAGTAAATACAGTGAGAGAATAAGTGGCTTAGAAGAGCTCAATTCAGAATATATAATTTTTCAAGTTAACCTAGAATCTGGGCATATTTCCGGAAAGAGTGGTAATAGCTACTTGCGTTCTTTTAGCAACCCAATATAATTAAACAATTAAAAACTTACCCCTGGGTAAAATAATTTATCACAAGAGAAACTTATGCCAGACGATCGACCAGCGCCAACGAATATATACCAGCCAGCAAGAAGTATATTTCGAAGATAAATTAGTCTTCTTAGCCACCCGGCCTTAAATAGATGGTAAAATCATATAAGGTAGAAGAACGAATTAACCTCAACCAATTAACCCAATGTCTGTACCTAGAAAAACACTGCACTCACAATCGAATATGAAAGCGTTTTCAATGTTTGGAATGAGAACAAAGACCGCCAAACAACTTAATTAAATAAAATCGGCTGAATCAATTTAAGTCTATTTGCAATAAAACATCGAAGAAGCTGAATTATGACGCTCATCGTCATTTGCACCACGACAATGAAGGCAGGTCATCTGGGGGACAGCCTGACGAAGGAAGATTTCATTCGAAATGGTTTGAACCAACTTCGTCTTCAGTGCGCAAAGGCAGCCGTAGGCGGAGGAATTATGCCCAAAAAATTTTATAGATATCCACGGGTACCGCCGTGCCTAAAACTCGACTTGCAAAGAAGACAACTAAGTCCGTCTGATAATATCAACAATAACGGCAGAAGCGGGCACATAATTTGTCGTTGCTTTATCAAAAGGATTATTTAACGAACCCGTAAAAACCGGAAACCGATATCAGCTGAAAACATCGGCGGCGGCCGACTTGGAGCCGATCGGTTTCAATTCCTGGTGGAAGCTAACTAAAACGACACACCTATAGATAGAATTTTCCATTAAAAAATGTTTAATAGAAATAAAGCTCTTAACATTTTCGAACAAAGATGTTTGTACTCCTAATTGTTCTACCAGATCGATGGCAGGAGAGAATATCCTGAATGAAAGTGAAAGCCGTTTTTGACATCTTGGAGACATATTGGCGAGAAGAAATAGTTATGCAATTTCACATTTATTTTAGCCGGTAATGAGGGCATCATGCAACTGCAGAAATTTGTAAGAAAGAGTACATAATTGTCATTCTTTAAATGTGGTGATTTTCGAGAAGGCGCACCTTATGCCGTCCATATATCGGCAAGGATGTTTATCCTAAAGAAAAGACCGCAGCCTGAGTTACAGTGGAATATGCTCACACAAATATAGGTCTATTTTTCAACTTCTATTTACAAACACATTTTCTCGCTGTGTACTTATGTTTAAATGTTGCATGCCTGCACCATATGAATTCTGTTTTGAACTAATTTTTTCTTGCAAACAACAAAAATGTAACCGAACAAAACACCATATTTGTATTGATTTAACTTTTTATATTCTTAGTCATGAGTACCGACCTCCTCTCTCCTCCTCCACCACTATCTCTGTTGTTACTTTGTAGTTATTTATTATATTTTACTTATTTTATTCAATTCTGTTTGAAAAAAGAATTTTACTTTTACAACTGCCAACAGCAACAGACAAAAAAAAATAATAAAAATGAAATTAAATTTAAAAAATAAATAAATAAAATTAAAACATTCTTGTAGGTATATCATCATCATCATCATCATTATCATCACCGTCAATAGCGTCAGTATTGCAAAATGCAGTAGTAAAGCGAAGTCAATGTGACAGTGACGCGCCCGGCATTTAGATTCATTTTAAACATGCATTAAATACTAACTATTCGAAATTTTATTTGTAGTTTTTTGTTTTAATTTTATTTTCATTAGTGCTGTTGAATTTCGTGGTTAGGTTAGAATAGTTGTTGGACACGAACGGATCTAAAGTTAGGAGTGTTTTTCTGATTGGTAGACCGACATTAAGACTATGCTAAGTATTAACCAGACCGATTATTCGATTATTCATGAATATTACTTAAAAAACAACTGAGATATGCAGTATGTATTCGATATACAATTGAACCAGTTAATTATGTTAAAATAACCGGTTTATTTGATACTCTAAAAATATATACCTAAAAATCCAGGGTTCCCCAAAACGAAAAAACCCGGTTAAATGATAAGTTTTCGTTCTCCTTACTTAGTACTTACTTTTCTTGGTAATGCAAGTGTTGGAGGAGTTGGATGAAGTTTTATCTTCCTAAAAGAACTATATTCGATATCAGGATGTCAAAGCTATCGAAAGAAAAACTAGTCTCTCTCGCTCTACTTCTAACTATTATTTGCTAGGCCCTATCGTTCTCTCACTCTCTCTGTCTATCTGATAACACCAATTGCTGCACTGAGAGCCAGCGTTGCTACACTTTTGTGACCCAGATTACAGGGTTTAGGTTTCCACAGATGATTTCGAAGTGCAATACTCTAAATTCAAGACACAGACCTCAGTAACTTATCTAGCCTCCTTCTAAGCTTTTTTGGCCTTAGTATAATTTACTATAGAAAATTTTTACCAGTAGTAAAGGTCTTTAAGGAAATTTATTAATAAAAATTATTCAAAATTGTCAGAATGAAAAAATAATGAAAATAGTGAATAATATCATTTATTCCAACTTTCCAAGGAGTAAAGCAAAGTCAAATATCAAAAGATCCCCTTTATATATCACAGATAAGCACAACAGCCCCTTCCAATTCCAATACATCTCCTAAGAGGAGAACATATGGAAAAAGTAATCGTTATCCGGTTCATAAACCATTCAAACAAAATTTACAATTCTTATTTTCGTTCACTTTGCCACTTGGCTAAAGTGTCGCCTAAAGAAAAAAAAAAACACAGAAACAACAACACATAAAAACAAAATATGTGTATAGTGAAATGCTCTTAAATCAAATACAATATCTACTAAATATGTACATACATATGTTCATAAATATGTCTGTATGTAAGTATCAAGTACAGTGTACATAAAAACTGTACGCAATGTTTGTTGTTTTATTTATGTAGACACTGGCAGAAAGACAAACATTAACAACAAATTCAACACAAAAATGCATGTGCAAAATTACTGTTGAACATATAAACGAGGACGGTTCCAGAATGGATCTATTTCAGGAAGGAAAGAATAGCTAAGCTCTATTAGATAGAACCATCCGAAGAAAGTTTATTATGACCAAGTAGGATCAGAGACTTCATATTGGTTTTTTATCAATTAATTTTTATTCTTTTTACATATCCTACGGTTCGATTTTGTTAATCCGGTGACAGTAGTCAGGTTCTTTGGTAAGAATCGATCCTACCAAGTTATCCGGTGCATTCCGATAAGACTTAGTATTAGCATTACCATTTGTTGCCATGTTGTTGTTGCTTTGTTGGATATCTGGGAAAGGAAGAACAAGAATATTCTCATATGTCAATTCGGCGGTGTTCGCTGCAGAAATTGTCTACCTTCAGCTGCGGCCTTCATTTCATCAAAATTAAACGTAGGGCTCATCGGACACTTGTGGAAATCCCCCAGGGAGTTACGAAATTTCTCCAATCTACATTCAATTAGAGACAGTCACTATGGAATTCTAACTAAGAAAATGGAAAGCAAAACCAATGTGGAAAGTGTTTTGAAAGTTGTTTGGAAATATACAACTTCTGTTTGTTTCTTATGAATGGCTAAAAATTATATTTACATTTCTAATAAGTCGGGGCCAGGAGAGAGGGAGTTTGTATCCCATCCCCTAATCCATCTTAAATTCTTTAGATATTGTTAAACAGCTCCGATGCAGATCTTCATCAAAAGTTGTAAGAACACAATTTTTTAAATAGACCAGGTTGCAGAATAACAGATTTGGCCTAAAAACTTCATATACTCAAAAAGGTCCATCGAAGCTGCCAAATGATATTAGGGATATCCTGTCAACTCTATTGTAGGCACTGCGTCAACTGCTTCGACAACCAAGAAGTATAGTTAGACCAAAATTTTCTCTGTGACAGTCTGGCTCTGTAGGCATACTGCACACCCAAAACGTGCTTCTAAATTTTGAGTATAGGCTTTGTGAAATTATCTACTTGGTTGTAAGTTCCAAAACTTAATAGGGATGTATAGAATGTAGATAGCTTGCAATGGGTCCAAGGACCATCAAGTGAATGCAGTAGCAAGCGGAGTGCTTACATGACTTCTTCAATGGAAGGTAGCATGATATGTGAGGTCACCGTTTCATTTTCATCGCAAAACCCGATATTTGAATTGAGGAATAGTTGCCGGAACATGGAATTTATTTCATGCGATTTATTTGGCCCGTGTAATTTCCAACCAAAGCGCTGATTTTACTGTTTATTTTAGATGTTAAGTGATGGATCTCACATGTTAAAACATTTTTTTTTTTTAACTTTATTATTTATTGAATCTTCAATTATAAATTGAAACATCAATAAGTTTTTCAAATCTTAAATCTAACAATATTAATTATGTATGTATATGTCTAGCCAATGCTAAACAAAATTTTTAATTTGTTTAATTGTTAAAACATCCCTTCGAATTATGGTACTGCCCAAATATATTTCTGTCATGCGCAATGAACTGCACACTTAATATCCCTTAGAAAAAAATTTTTTCTTGCGGTGTCCGCTAAGATGCTCATCACTGCAGCTTCATCAACCCTTTTGAAATGGTGCATCCCCGAAAATCAAAAGCTATGTATAATGACATAGCAAAAAAAAAAAAAAAATAATAATGAGGGCCGAGAAAATCTTAACAAAATGACATTTTCATATTAAGACTCCATTTTGAATATTTTTTTTTCTTTTTTATTTCTTCTTTATCACACACATACTTCTACGACCGCCCTCCTTTAAAGGTGTGTATGTTTGCTTAAGTGTTTACTACTTGCATTCATGTAACATAAAAACAACAATTTTACAAGGAGTGTATTGTTTTTGTAATTTGCATGAAAATGTCAATATACCAAACAGTCAACCGTCAGAGCATGCGAAGCCAGCCAGAAGATACAAGGAAAACATGAATAATCGAATTTAAGAAAAAATGCGTAATGTTGCTTTATTATTTTTAGAATTTGTCGAAGAAATAACGAAAAGAAAAAAAAGACATGTGACACTCGGGGACTGCCGCGGTAAAGCTATTGCACAGCATTTTTTATCAACTTATGCAATTATATTATTATCTTTTGCTTAATAACTCCTTTGTTATTCTGGCAATACTGTAGGTTAATGATATCAATATGATATGAAATGTTAATGTTAATCAATAGCATACTTTAGGGGTTAACATACATTGGGCGATTTAAATACTTAACAACACAAAAGACTTAAGAAAAAAACTTAGTGCCAGGTTTTTTCGTTTCAAAAACAAATGACAGATTTTTTCCAGATTTGTTCGTTTCAAAAACAAAAGACTTCAGAAACAAATGTTTAAAAATTTCTTGATTCGGTCGCCTCAAAGCCCGCGATAGAAGCTATGCAATAGCTTAAAAATTAAATTAAATTGTTTTAAAAATTACTTTTTATATAAAATAGGAATCAATAAATGAAAATAATAAATAATAAATATTATTATACATACATACATATGCATTTAAATATATATGTCAAAGTAAAAATTTATAAATATGTACATATGTACATATGTATGTATGTAGATATGGACATAGTATACATATATAAATGTGTGTAATATATATGTATGTATGTACATACATATGTTTACGAGTACTACTGTAAAATTAAAAAAAGGATATATGTAGGTACATACATACATATGTATGTATGTACCAAAAACATACTTACATACATATATACATATGTATGTATGTATGTACATATATCAAAAGTTTTAATGAACTGCCTGAAAAGATGACGCTGATTCCAATGATAAAACCACCAACCAAAACCAACCATTTTTTTGCACAGAAGTTGCCAAAGTTGTAGAGGGAATGGAAATGCAGAAATGTGAAAGAGTTTGATATGGTAATCGAATGGCCATAAAGTACACAACAACTACATACATATGTATGTATGTATATGTATATAGCGAAGTCAAAAGCGAGTCAGTATCATTTCACTAACGACATTTCCTGCAGGATATATATGAAGATGACTACATACATAAAAGAACACACATACATATGTACATACCCTGCAGGAAATGTCGTTAGTGAAATTATACTGACTCGCTTTTGACTTTGTCACCAGTACTACTCTCTGTTACCCCCCTTACAATGCTTTGTGCTATAGACATTTAGCATGTGATTGTTATTGGAAATATACTAGTAACATTAAGAGTGTTGACTATGTAGTGATTACGTAGTTCTAATGGGACCAAGTGAAGACATTCACTAGTACATTACTAGTACATTTACATACATTTATAATTTTAGTCTAGCTGTTAAAACAAACTAAAAAGTGTAGACGTATCATTGACAATGTCATCAAGAAGTCAGCACTAGTCGTCAAATTGGTGACCTGTCAGCAATAAGCCCAGTAAGAAGTATATATATGTACATATGTATATACATACATATGTATGTATAAAGGCACATTTTGACACATGGAGAAATTTTTTCTCTGCTTATGCAAACACAAATGTTTGTTGTTTTCAGTGAGGCTAGCAAACACAAACGAAAAGTCAATGTATTATAGTTTTTTTGGAGCTCTAGTATGGGAGCAAGACGCAACATACATACATACATACATACATACATACATACATACATACATACATACATACATACATACATACATATGTACATACATACAAACTTTTGTTCATAAGTTTATCTGTACTTATAAGTACATATATACATACATACATATGTATGCATAATTTATGGAATTAAGACCGTAAAACTCAGACTAAAAAACCCCAAAAAAAAATTTTAAATTAAATAAAACATACCTATGTACTTATTTAAATCCATTTTTTTAACTTTGCCACAACTTTAAACAATTTTTTCTTGTTTTTTGCTAGTTTGATTTGAAATTTATCAAAGATCATACATAAAACACGAGGTTACAGCATGTTTGGTGGTTTGATATGATGATGTGTTCAAAGGTATGAGTTGTAGAAAAGGGCAGAATTCTATTGGACTAATAGGGCTGAGTTGTAGTTGAAAAAGAGACAACACTATAATGATTTTGTATTTGAACTAAAACTATGTATAACAGACCATAAGTCCAACAGAACGAAAGCTAATAGAAAAAAATTTAAAAAAAAATAAGTGGAGCTACTTTTTCAAATGGCACACATGTAAACACGCGTACACATGCACACATTTCTGTATAATGAAACACATTCATATAACAAGAAGAAAAAAAATTTAGTTGAAAACTGCAGTTAGAAATTTCATTATTTATTGTTGTTGGGTGTTGATGTTGCTGTTGCTGTGTTTGCAGCAAAGAGAGTTGTTGTTCAAACAAACAGAAAAGTAAAAAATAAGTCTTAATGTTGATTGTTTGTTGTTTGTTTTTAATATTTTAATAACTGGCAACTGTCAAACTGTTTAAACAAAAATAAATGTATGGCAATATTTGAGCATTACAAAAACATATTACCACACATACACATTTTTCTTGTTTTTGTTTTTGTTTTATTTATTTTTTTTTTTCTAACCAACATTTATGGGGACGTGTGATGTTTGCTTTTTATGTGACAACCAACGACGACGGCGTTTACGCCAGCAGTGGTGTAGTGCGCCAAACATGCAGCCAGACAGCCAGCGCCGCGTTCACATTTTCTTAAGTCAGTGTTCGGATTTGTATATTCCGTTACAGTTGATCGTGTTCTGCGTTCGTTAACAGACCTACACACGCCTTTTAAAAACTAAAAAAAATGTTTTACAAATAAAAAATCACAATTTTTCTATAAAAAGAATTAAAAAAAAAAACACACAATTTTACAAAAAAAGAACCAGTTTTTTTATTAATACCAAACAGTTGGTTTAAAGAACTACATACATACAAATCTTGTAAAACTTTAACACCCACCCGTTGAATTGTTTTTTTTTTTTAATAAAAAAAACTATTCAAAACATTTTATTAAATTATTTTTAAATTCAATGATAATTTTTTAACACCTTCATAATAAGTCAAAATTTTTAAATAAAAAGTGTTTAAAAAAGTGTTATTTAAACAAATAAACTGCGTATAAATTAAAATGTCAGTAGCGACGGTTATTTGACTAATTTAATTATATTAGAGAAAAAAAGTTAGATTGAATAAAAAAAAAAACATAAAAATTGTGTAAATTTCTTTAAAAAAAAATCGATATTTAAAAATCAAACTTTGTACATATGAAAATGAGTTTTCAAGGACAATTTCGAAGCATTCAGGTAAAATCGTAAAGAACTCTAACTTAATTTTACATCATCTATGTATGTATGTATTTTCTTAAACGGTATACAAAATACTTCATGTCAAGCAATTAAATTATGGTTTTCCCAAAACGGACGACCATATACTAAAGAAAACTCATTTAATTTTTTAAATGAGTTCTCTATAAATATTCTAAAAACATCAAATATATTTATTCCTAAAAAGAAAACTAAAGTAACTTTTAAAAAACAATTTGCAACTTTAAATAATATATAAGCACGCAAAAAAACGAAGTTTAACAGTTTCGAACATGATTTCGAAACTTCGAACTTTAATAAAAGCATTGAAATCTTAAATATTAATAAAAATTTAAGTTTTACTTTTTCGAACACAATTTAGAATATGCAAACTTCATAAAAATCATATATGTACATCTTCATCTAAATCTAAAAATTTTTGGCTTGCTAGTTGCTGATTCAAGGAGAAAATTTTTTATAACAGTCATTGTAAGATCGACATGTTTGTCGACTAGTCGAAGTTGTGTTTGGTTGGATTGGCATATATTTTTTTGTTTGGTATTTTTGATAGCAGCATATTATTATTTTGTATATGAGTGTTTTTGCATTTTTGTGTGCATGGCTAGTTTTCATTGACAAGAAATTGTTGCTGAACAATATATTACAGAGAATTTATTTTCATTTTGTGTGCTAGTAAAAAATTTTACTAGTTGTCAAGTACCAAATTTTTTGTTAGAAAACTTTAAATTTATTTGTTATCAGGTAAATATTATTAGTTTCTCTACTATCAAAAATGGAAACGGATCATATTTTCTCACTAGTCCTAGTATAATAAATAAAAATACAAAAAACTAATTTTAAACCCTGATTAAAACTGTAGGCCTCAAATTTCAATTGAAATATAATTATCATCAAGCAAATAGTGATAGTAATAAGTTTTAATTTTTCGAACATAGCTTCGAAAATTCGAACTTCATCAAATTCATAGTTTAACGCTCGAATGTTAATCAAAATGTAACTTACATCAAGCAAATAGTGATAGTAACAAGTTTTACTTTTCCAAAAATAACTTTGAAAATTCCAACTTCATCATATCACTTCGCATTTTTAGTTTAGAATAAACAAAATGATATATGTAACACTAAGAGGTTTTACATTTGCCAACATACATAAATTCGAAAATTCCAGATTTTTTTAAACATGCGTATGTATGTATGTACTCGTGTACATAACAAGTGGCCTCTTGATTATTACCTGGCAGAAAACGGTGTGATTATAAAACAAATTTTAACGGAATGGGGGATTAACATTTCAATTTAAACACCGTCGGAAGACAAATAAAAATCATAATTATTAAAATCAAATTTTTTGCAAGATTCAAATGATTGATTCTATTAGAGGAGAACAAAATTTATATGTATTCCCTCATCAAAACCTTTTTTAAGGTTTATTTTAAAACTAATTTTGTAGAACATTTCACTACGTTAAATCACCATTGATGCGAAACTTTTTCCGTGACGTTAAAAAATTTTCTTTGCCAATTCACTATAAAAATATACAGAAGAGGGACATTTTAGAACCTCCTAAGAGCAATCTAGTACGTTACTTAAAAACGGGCAAGGCAAAGGATTCCAATTTATTGTTCAGAAATTGCATAATGTATAATGGCACATTTCCAAACAAATCTGCAATTTTAATGGAAACTCTCATTCACCACATGGACAACAAGGAGCGATATCCTCAAGTGTTTCTAGCTTCAGTTTAGATAAAGATTTGTTTATAAAAATTTTTTTACATATAAGAAAGATTGTAATACTCAATTTTTCTTCAGTATTTGAAACATGTGAGGCGTTTGAGATATGACTACTTTGCAATAAAGCAGCGATACATTGTATGGTTGAAACTAATATTTATAATTTACTGTGCGCCATGTTTTATATTTCTAACACTGCCACCAGATTTCAAATAATTCTTAAACTATAAATAAAAATAAAATTTTATTCTCACTTACTTACCAAAAATTTTTTAGACAAATGCAACTCTGCTAGCTAATGAAATATGGCACAACGTGGCAACCTGGAAATAAAGATATGGAAAAAATAATCAATAATATTTTATTTTTTTGTTGATAACAACACATTTACTTGTCTTAAGCTGGAAACTTTTAATTGCTAATGAAATTTTAAAAGATACCACAACAATTCTAAAAAATAATATAGAAAAACATTTTAAATATGTAGGTATCTCTGAATACCCGATAGTTAATATCAATGAAATGAGTTTATGGATTAAACTTAACAACACCACTCCTTCATACCTACAACAACAACGTTAGTTAAAAAAAACTAAACCAAATTATGTATATATAAAATTTATCTTTAAGTAGGTTTTTTTCTATAATTTGTTTGAAAATTTACTCAATCGCATTATCGTACTAAAACTAAATAAAACAAAGTGTGTAAATTATAGATTGCAAATAAATTTATAAGGAAATAAATTTTGTATTGATATTTTTTCGGCTGACTTGATTACACGTAACAGTTGCATTTCATTTTATTTATTCATTTTTCAAAAAACAAAAAGAAACATTTGTTTTTCCTTAGTTCCATTTACAAAGTTGCGAAATGCATGTAAATATTTATTTATAAATTAAATATTCAATAATTTATTGAAACCTCTCCAATACTTAGAAGACTTAAATAAAATTGATTTGTCTCATTAAAAGTTTAAGTGAAATCCGTTTTAACGTTCTGTTGGATATTAAATTATGGTTTGTCAGTAGAAATACAAACATCTTTTTTTTTTTTGCTGTTGTTGCTAATTTTCACTTACATTATACAAACAACTATAATATTCAAATACGCCTCTCCCATAAAATGCTAATAAATTTAAGAAACAACAAAAATAAAAAAATAATAAAGACAAATAATTGTTAATCAACATGCATGCGAGGTGCCACTAAAAATATTTGTAGTATTTTTCTTAGTACGCGAATATGTGCTCAGAGAGTATTTGAAAATCTGTTGAGAAGAGACAGACGACGGACGTCTTAGTAATGAATGCAATTCTATTTAAAAAACTTTTGTAAAAATCAATATTTAAAATTTCTATAATTTTTTCTTTTTTTTGCTTTATGAGAAAAATTCAGTAGATAATACATTAGGGTTGGTCACATTTTTCTATATCCCGGAAAACTTTAGTTTACATTTTAGGCGGTGAAATTTTTAAAGGGGGCTTGGGAAGAAAACACATCTAGCAAAATCCAAATAAAATGTATAAAATCGTGCACGTGACCCGCTGACTCTCCTGTACCTTCACGATTTTGCTTTGAAGTTTCACTTTATTCTCAGATTAGCCCACCTGAAATTTAGAGCTCCTCATTATTGCAGTGGGACGGATGTAGGAAAATTAACAATTAGTTTCTAGAGGAGGTACAACCACTCACGGTCCCATCTCCCATACCTTCAGGCTATTCTTTCAAAGCGCAACTTGTTAGATATAGAGGGTGGTACTAAGTGTTTTTCATCGATAGAATAATTACAAGTTACTTTACGTGCAGCATAACCGTAATCTTGCTCTCCTTACACCCATTATATACTTCCAGACTTGACCTTGAAAACGCACTTAACGATCAAGAGTAACATACAGCAATATTAAGGAGTCATTAGCTACATGAGAATTTAAAATGTTAATAGAAGACAGAATGTTGGAATGAAATATTTTTATTATAATCTGGTAGATAATTGCATGACATTTCTTTTTTTATATGATCAGTCCAATTTCGTACTACTTTTTCGAATAAATCTGGCTGTATTGCGTTAATAGTGGTTTGAATATTGTCTTCCAATGATTCAAGTGTTACCGATTTGTCGGCACATACCAATGACTTAATAAAGCCCCGAATAAAAAAAAAATAAATCCAGAGGAGTTAAATCGCATGAACGAGGAAGCAAGTGGACGGGACTTTTTCTCGAAATATAGGTTTCGAGGGCCGTCACATATTAAGAAGCAACGCACGTGGTTGTTGTCTACAAATTGATTTTAAAATAAATCGATTACTAAGCACGCTTCCTATATGACAACTGCACCGTCTAGTTTTAACTAAATGTCGTTAATGTTTGTCTCTCTCTAACTAAAATTTAAATTTCACTTAATTAATGTGCACACATACATATATACATTCTTTCATTTTCTCTTTGTAATCTTTTGAAAAACTTACACCAGGAAAACATAAATTCTATTATTTGGTGACATATTTATTATAAATGTTTCCACATACTGACTTGCTGACGTGTATTGAAAGTCTAAAAAAATTTAAATTTTGTGATGGAAATTTTACCTCTTAAATAATCTTTATTGCAATCATAAAATAGTTCCAAAATAACTTGCTGTTTGTTACCAAGACTACCAGAAAGGTTTTTGTTTTATATACTTTTACAATTTTTTTCTTTTCATATCTCTAAAAAAAATTTAAATATTGTAGATATTTTTATGACAATTTTTTTAATGTTTTATTACTCGTTTTAGGTTTTTTTTTAATGTATTTTGATAAATGATTTTTCGTTTAAATTGAAATTAAGATCAAATCAAGATTATGTTGATGTCTTTAGTGGATGTGATTGTGTCTAATTATTTCGTGTTAATTATCAACACAAATTCGAATAAATTTAATGAAATTAAAAGAGTGCATAAAAATTGAGGGAAAGACTGTCCATTTATTTATTTTTTTTTTAAATGATCAGCTGTACCTACATACTCTACATAAGTATACTTATCTGAATTTGTTTTTAAACTAAATTTGTGTTCAGATTTTCCACAATGCAATTTAGTTACAATTTGTTAGTCAAAAGAGTCTTCTAAATATTATTCACGTGGCCATTAAAACAATTTAAACAAGTAAGAGTACAATATTCGGCCGTACCAAATATTATATACCCTACATACATACATATGTATGTATGTATCAACATATACATATGTATGTATGTATGTATGTATATGATAACTTATTTTTTAAATTTTGCTGATTTTTAATACGAATTCTCTAAAGAGAAATCCTGACACATCAGTCTTAGAATCCAGTCTTCAACTCTTCTGGTATCTTCGGAAAACCGATTTCACTTACAGACATACGGACAGATTCACAGACGGACATGGCTCATTCAATTTCCCTTACTTCCAACAGAATGTCAAACCTACATAAATATCCCTACCATGTTTGGTGAAGGATACAAAAAGATCATATTGTGCCCACAGTTTCAACTGGAGTTTGTTATCTCTCGCAAAACTTCACACAATTGTCTATTCATGAAAACTGCAGAAAGAACAGGAGAAAGAATTTTATAAATACAACAACACAAGAGAAAGTTTGAATCAAACAGGAGGCAACATAATTTGTTTCATATTGCTACATTTGCCATGCAACACTCTCCCAATCTCTCATACAAATGCGCCAAGAAAAATGCAAATAAAAATAAAGTTTAGTTGTATCAAACAGAGTGCAACAAATATTAAATATTGTAAAAATATTCAAATGTAATATAAAAAGTTATTAACTAATATTTATTCCTAGAATTCGAAATATATTATATTTAGTCAGAGGCAAAAGCTTGATTCCAACACTGACCTAAAGGTGAGCTGTTATTAAATTTTATTAATGGATATGCGATGGAATCGTCCGATTATATGGCGTGATGAACGTATGGAACGAAATTTCATACAAAATTAGTTGTTTTAAATTCTTAAAGTATACTTTATTTACGACCATGAGTAGGGACCAAACCAATGCAATTCTCAGAATATCTAATTAATACCAGATTTATATCACAAATGTTGTGACTAAATTTAAGTTTCTACATTCCAGACGTTCGATATGAGTATGTAGGGAAATCTTTTGATTTATACAAGTTTTATAAAAGGAATGTCAGTATGAAATGTGTGAACTAGACCGTGAATGTTTACCACAAAAATTTACTACTACAGACAAATTGTACGAGAACTTTAAGATTAACAATTCCAATCAGGAAGGGTTATCAGTGTTATCAATTTAATTATTTTGGTTTTCGAAAATTTATGAAGCGATTGATTGCTCACCTCTTCGTATTAGCGCCGATTTTTATTTTACGTGTAATTCCAAAATCATATTTAACAGAATTTATGGACATTTTTAAATTTTTAGCATAGTAACGAAAGAGAAATGAAAAAATTTAATTTGAAAAGGCGTAACATCAAAATTTTTTTGAAACACGAATGCAAAAATAGCAGAAAGTAAAATCAGCACAGCCGTTAAGCTCTTAAACTCCTCTTTTTGTTGGTTGTGGGTTTTGAACAATGATTACCGATTTTTTTTTTGTCGAAAAATACCAGAAAATTATGCAGAAGCCACAAATGATACGACAATAAAAATGTAGAAGTTTTTTTTTTATCGGGGGAATAAGAATAAATAACAAAAAAAAATTGCCAAGAAAATTTTCGCGTCACAACGCTGTTCTGTTCGCAGTCAATAAAAACCAGAAAAAACTAAAAATCATTATTTGAAAGAGTCATGTTTGCTGCATGTGTGATGTGTGTGCGAGAAAGAACGAATGAAAAAACACTTTTATTAAAAGTTTGAAAGAACAAGTGTGTAGTTTAACTGACAAAAACGATATGTTTGAGACAGGTTCGATCGTACAAAGAGCATGAGTACATTATAAAATGTTTATTGATAGCGAAAATATTCGTGTTCGATCTACGTTGTATGAACCAAACTAGTGGAGGTTTTATTAGTTTGGGGCTTGTGGTATTTCATAATTTTTTTGTGTTAGCTATTAGTGCCATGATTATAAATTGTTGTTCCTACAAGTATTTGTTGCCAGCTGGTTTAGGTTCGATTGGAATTTTCAAGTGAAGCCCGCCTATTTTTGTTTTAGTTAGACGTTGGCGCTTGTGAAGAATTATTGATTTTATTGATACACGCTCGTCAGTCGCTAATCAGTTGTCGTCGCCTCAACTACCCGCTGTATTAACAGTCGTGGTATCACTAGCAGTCGTTTGTTATTGCGTGTTTGATAAAAATTTATTAAATTTTTTTTTTCTTGTCTTTTGTTTGTTCCTGTTTTGAAAATTACTTTCTATCATCGTTGACTTTAATAATAAGTGTTTAAATACTTGAGCTATTTATTTAAGTTCACCATAAAAAATACAAAAAAAAAAAACTAAATGACATGCAACTGTTGCAATTAAATTAATAACAAATTTAACATGAGCTACTTAAAGAAAAATTTCAGCTATCTTGATTAGAATGATGGGTGTTACTGGAGTAACTAAATTAAAGTAATTTAAAGTATTAAATAATATTTTAAATAATTTGTCAAACAGAAATCGAACCAAAGGCTGCTGGACTAAAGCTGGAATAGCATACCAAATGATGTGGCTCTTCCATTAAAATTAATTGAGATATATTTTTTTGTGATGTACATTTTTTAATCTCAAAAAAAAAATTATTTAAACGCTGGAAGCACGCTTTTTCAATTACTTGTCAAGCATGAAAAAGTCAATATTTAATTTTAAACAAACAATCAAAATGCAACAAAAGTATATACAACTGCAGAAAATCAAACAAATTAATTAAACAAATATTTACACAATAAAATCATCATAAAAATAGTGAAATTAAAATAAAATTTCATAAAATAAACGACAGACTATAATTTTGTATTAAGGGAAATATTTCTCAGAGTGTACACAAAAGTGACTAAAAGTGTTAAAATAGCAAATATACAAAAAAGCCAAAATTTACTAAAGTGCTAAATAAATATTTAAAAACAAAATAGTTTAAATGCAAAGTTCCTGACTAACAACGAATGCACGGCTACATGTCAAAGGACATCTGTTCACATCTTACCGAGCAGCATTAGATTATATTTAAAATTTTTCTAATACTGTCAGGTAAAGATGTCGTCCGGGTCCTTATTCAGCAAATCAAAAAAAGAAGAAGAAGAAACATTTAAAATTATAAAAACAGTCGAACAAAAATCAAGTGAAATTAAAAATTGTGAAAGTATTAAATAAAAAATTTACAAAAAAAAAAATGGGAATCTCATGGTGCTATGAAATTATAAACTCACTTGGGCCGTTTATTTAAACGCAAGTGATTTTTATTAAACTAAAGTTCGTAAAAGCTTTAGCGAAGAAAAAATTTAGCAACAGACAATATAACAAATATCAAGGGAACACTTAACGTAAATTAATTCCACAACCTACGCGGCAACATTTTGATGATTATTGATAAATTTTTAAAAATTTACAAAAAAAAAACCAATATTATAATGATTTTTTTGTTTGTTTTTGGGAACAAAATTCAAAGCTTTCATATAGTTGACTAAAGTTAAACTATCTATATTAGTTAACTAAAGTTTGTCAATTTGGTCCTAAAAGTATGTAATTTATTAAATAAATACCTTTTAATTCATTTATCTCATAAATGTGCTTATAGGAAGGAGCTTTACAATTTCCTCTAGAAAGATATCAGTTGCTTGCTTCTAAAAAAAATGTAATACCCTCGTAATAGAATTCCCTTGAGTTCATATAAAAAGATGTGTTAGAGTAAAGGCCATTAAGAGTGTTCTAAAAGGCACAATTAAATAATATATTTTCCATTTCCCAAATGGTAACAAAAGAATATCACAGAAATAACTATCGGCAAATCTATGACAATAGACGAGGATGCTTGATAGAAATCTGAAAGATTGACAGCGATTAAACGTAACACAAGAGCTTGAAAGTATAAATTTCAAATTACACGACAACATATTGAAGAAAGATAATAAGCTATTCGAGGAAAGAGTTGGTAGGTTACCTAACTGTATTGACTCTTTGAACCTTCGATGCAATGTGGTGGGGTGATCTTCACTGTTCTTTCATTACTAAAACGGAATGTGATTTAATAAAATTATGGAAAATTTTTTCCGCAATTCTATATTTTTTTTTTGGCATACAACACATTCTGCAATACGAACATACGAGTATCTGTCATACATATGCAAGTAAACCACACTATAAATAACTGAAAAAATTCATCTTTAAACCGAACAGTTCAGATGTGGAATAGACGCGCCTCAGAGGAGATTCCTGTGACTTTCCCGTGAATGTTGTAAAAGTTCAAATTGAATGTCCACAAACACTACTACATTTCATATAACCAATTTTTCTAGTTCCGGAAGAGTGCATTGCATAAGTAGGAGGCATTGCTGAGTGCTGGTCATAAAAAAGGAAAAAATCCTACTATACAGATGTGCTTCTAAGGTAAGCAAAAAACGTTCTAATGAGTCGACTCATACTTCCTCATTTCCCTAAGTCTCTGATAGCACAAATTTTCGTCCTGATTAGGGATATCCATTTATAATATCCATCGATGTGTTTGGCATTGCATCAATCGAAAAACTTGCATCGATGTTTTTCGATATATGTACATATATACTAGTATAAGAGTTCTCAAGCACCAAGTTGATCAATGACAGTCGTTATAGTTGTAGCCTGTATGTACGTAGCCCTAACCTACGTAAAACGGAGAAGCCTGTTGTTTTTCTGATCACATCGTAATGGATCACAAATCTTTTCTATTTATTCGTCATATTTCATATGTATATTTATTTGTCGTAATAGAATTTTATACACGCAATTTTATACATATTTGATCAAAATATATATTTTAGCTTTAACATATTGGATAGCCTAAAGTAAAGTTGTGGACTATATCGATAACGAAATGGTTCATTATTTTGACATAAAACAAACAACCGACTGCTTATATTAAACTTTGTTCGCTTCGCGTATAGTTTTAGATTTAATTTTTCCCCTGGAAGACGACACAATGCTCGTGGAATCCCGCAGCACATCATGTGAATCAATGACAATTTTAACAGAGCAAACTTACAAATAGCCAATAAATCATTCGAGCGATAACACGAAATCAAATGGGAAGAAGAAGCATAAGGTTTTGAAACAAAGACAGTTTCAGAAGAAGATGAATAAACAGCAATTTCAGAGCACCGTTTTTTTATAGAAAAAGTGCAAGATCGGTTTACACAAACTGAACTTCTATCTTCATATATATATATATCTTAGAAACAAACCACATGTCATACGATCACAGGTTTGTGTCTAAATTACAGCTCTAACCTTAAAACGATTTTAGTTGGGATTCTTCAAGCTCTGTACTAGTGATGCTACGAATACTCGTATTCGTATTCGACTATTCGTCTGTTTTAAGATATTCGTATTCGTATTCGTATTCGCCAAATTCAAGCGAATATTTTTCGAATAATTTTCCCATACATTTTCCAAAAAAAAAAATAATACAAAAGGTTAAAAAAAGTACATAAAATGTAAAAAAATATATTAATTTTTATTAAAAAAACCCATTGTATTTCACGCAAAGTAATAACCTTCTTAAAAAACAAACAAAAATATATATAAATTATAATTTAAGTTGTCTCAAATGTATTAATAAAATTAAAAATGCTTTCGCAGCAGTGAATTGAACAAAGTACATCATATATCGGCAATAAATTGGAATATACTCGTATAACTTAAATGCATGATATTTAAAGAAACTCGGTGAGATGTTTTGATTCTGTTTATTTGTAAATGTATAAGGGTGGGAAGCTACAGGAATCAAACTAAAACTTTTTATATATGAAATTCCACTGACACATGTGGATGCGCCTTCTGCAAAAATATGTTCGCTAAACAGCACTGAATTATTAATTAAAAATCCAAACAGAGTAAGAAAAACGAAATCTGAAAGTATGTAAGTAAAATAATTAAAAAATGTTCTGTAGAGGTTTTCAAATTCGGCATCTTAATGCAATAATAATGTTAAATCACTATTTTTTTTTCATTTATAGTTACTAACGCAAAGGCAGGGATTTTTTCCAATTAAATTTGAAATATAAACCTCAAAAGAAATATTCGTATTCGGCGAATACTGTTTTAAATATTCGTATTCGTATTCGTATTCGCGAATACTAACAATTGATATTCGTAACATCACTACTCTGTACTTCGTTTCATTAGGAATATCATGCGGATTGTTTCTTATTTAATTCATTATCTTTGATGATTAGGTTAGGAAGGGTAGTGTGAAATACACATCCACTCGGAGACCCAATTGGATCCATTGTGATTCCCTTCATTTATAATTTATTGACTAATTAGTCTCCTTACTTACATCGTTCAGCCATTTAATTCCCATGATAAAGTCCCTGATATCCTCAAGTTTGCACTTCGCGATATAACTAATGCCCTCATGGAAACGTCTGCTCAGCCATCTTTGCTTATGGCGTTGCAGCCTTGGGCAATGACAGATGATATGCTCTATAGTTTCTGGCTCCTCTTCATCCCCACACATCCTACAGATATCCGGAGTGGCATTTTCCCATATGCTGGTCCTCGCTCTAACCGAGCAATGGCCAGGCAAGGCGCCTACTAAGACTCTCAAAACCTCTCTATTCATACCCAGCAGTAGATGAGATTTACCTGAGTCTAGTTCTGTCCATATGGACCTCGAGACTCTACAATCTTCGCTATTCCTCCAGGAATGGTTAGTTCTGCTAATTACCCAATTTCTGAGTTCCCTATAGTAGTGACCGATTGGAGGTTTAACCGACCTGTCACCTGTCTATGATGATTACTTGGAAATAGAATAGAATTAGACAGCTTATTGTAAAGAATTTCATAAATATATATATGTATATGTAAGTTGCCATTTCTTGACACTTGCAATATTCTTCCTAACTAAATAATTTACAAACTTCCCACCAATAATACGATTAGACAGTTCGTAAGGTTGCCGATTCAATTTCGGCCAAGTACGATGGTTGTTTCCTGCAGACGTGCTGCTCTCTTCATGGGTTGCGATATTTAAAAAGAACTAAAAATATTTTATAATTGTTATTCTAAATTGCATTCACAATTATCTGTTACAGTTACAGACAAAGCTAAAAAAAAAAAAAATTAATTATAAATCCATAAAATCTGTAATTTCCTTATTTGCATACCCAAATGCATGTTTCCTTATCTACGAAAAGTAATAAGTTCAATCTTTACTTACAAAAGAAAAAAATCACTTTGTAGCAAAACAACACATGTGTGCCTGACATTTTTGTTTTAGTTTAATTTTAAACACAAAAATATTCTATTAAAACAACACATGAAAAATTTTTGAAGTAAATAAAGAGACAGCTCATACTCAATTTTTTTAAAAAAATTAAAAAAAAAATTGAAAACTCAAACTGAAAGATCTTTATGGCCCCGTATTGACAAAACACTTAAGTATGATGTAAACATCGTAAAAAGATTTTTTTTTAATTAAGAAGAGAAAAAAAAAACAGAAAATCGCATAAAATAATAGAAATAGTCGACACTAAAAAAATTATATTATTTATTTCGCGCATAAATATTGTTTAACAAACAGTTTAATGGACTTTTACGTTAACAATAATTTATCATCTATTCTGTAAAATGGAATTGTGTTCGAAAACTTGAGTTTGTCATTCCCACCATTTAAGTACGACAATATTTTCAAAGATTTTAAATAAAGAAATGCATTAAAACGCTAATTTTTTTAATTAATGCTATCTTCCTTCGTTCCCTCTTTCGCCATCAGAGTGTTGAGATAACCTTCTTTGAGGTCCTGAAGCTCTGATCCCATTGAACATATAAGATTCAAACTGTAACACTCAATAGCACCTCCTCCTTGTGTAAAATTTGATTGCAGTCGGGGTGTCGGCTTACAAAATGTAAATTCCCAGTATTTCTGTAGGTTGTCACAATCCACCACCACCCCCGATTAACACTACTTAATGGTGTTTTCTTTTCTACAAAAAAATGGTACATATCCATGTAAAAAGTGTACTTTGGTGTTCGTTTCTTAAAAATGTTTTGCTCTGTAAAAGGGTAGAGCGTTTTATTCTAAAAAACTACCCTCACTAGGTGTTAAGAACAGGGGGGAAAGAAAAGAAAACACTATAAGATTTGGTCGAATCAAGATGATCGCACTAAGTATTTGGAACACGAGAATTACATCACATATTTATTTACTACAATATCAGTGTTTCCTATGAATGAAAGCCAACATTTGGCCTGTTCGGAAATACATCACTGCATCAACACATATGCAGTGTTACCAGACGTTGATTTTCAGAACGCACAACGCATCAGATGCGGCGCAGTGATGCATTTCCGAACAGGCCCATTCCAACATAGGCACATTGGCAAATGTAAAACCAGATAGTTTCCTTCTTGTTATTTTTCATTTCTCTCACTCTCTCTGCACAGAATATCGAAATACAACTATACAAACATCAATTAATTGTTCTTGATATTAAGAAACCAAAATAGAAAATTTTTCTCATGCACTGGGCACTCGTATCTAACCACTGTTCAAATACTTCGCTATCGCATTGACACTTAATGAATGACATGAAAACGAAGATATCATCCGAATTGTATTTGTAATTTATAAATTTAATATTGATAGATTTTCGTTTAGAATTTGACATAATTGACAACAAATTATATACTCTTACGAGTACATACATACATATTTGTTTAATAATTATATGCAATAATCCATTGTCTGTCTTATAATTGCACAGTGGGTTGGGACAGAAAATAAACTATAAAATGGTACATAAAGAACTTCCAATCTATTTACAGCTTGAAACATCAATAGAGGACATGTTGGTCAGCGCAACACTTTTAGATGGGACAACCTTTTAAAACCTTCTAACTTTTCCAAAGCGACAGCCATGTCACAGAACCCAATTCCGATCATAAGTGATTTCAGAAGATTTTAGAAGAAGAAAACGAATATTTGGTTTGTAATCAAACCACTTTGAAAATTTCAAATAAAATTGACAATGAAATTTCCTATTAACTTTATATGTAGTTAACAATAAAATATGCTTAGCATGTTAATAATAAAAAAGCTTAATGTGATCTTTACTAGTAAAAGCATTTCAAACAATCGCCTATTGGTATAAAGAATGTTATCAAAACCAAACAGAATATAAACGGAATCTGAAGACTGTAAATCAAAAACGATCGAAATACAATTACGGCATTGAAACCATTTCAAACGAATTGTGTAGCTTGGCCGATATAATATTCTGATTAAATATCTTCCAATTATTGACTTCAACTAGTAGTGATGCCTCCGTGGATGACAGGTAGCAATGCTATCCTAATAGTCTGGAGGTAGCTGGTTCGATTCCGGCCAGATCTCCTGGGTGTTTTCTGCAAAAATTATAGTTGATAAAGTTCTTATAATAGTCAGATTTGTAAGGGAAGAGGCAAGCAATTTTGCCACCTAGAAAGAATTTACACTTAAGAGCTCTGAAAATAAAAACTTTAAAATTTTTCACAGTTTTCGCCTTCAACGAGAAATGAAAGCACAAACAGTATTTGAAAAAAAAAATATTAGAAATAATATTTTATTCCTCTCCACTGTGCGCTATCTCTTAATACCCTAATCTATTTCCATATATATATATTTTTTTTTGCCACTTGACTTACACACTACCATTCTCAGTTTTTCACTTGGTGACAGTTTTTCAGTTTGTTATCATCGATTTTGTATGATGTATTTTTTTGTTATTTCACAAATCCCAATAATTCTTTCAACGATTTAAATTAAAAAAAATCGCACAGAGTTGGAATGTTTCAATTGTTTCTTTGTTGCATAATTTGCTTCAGCCGTATTAAAATTACTTTTTTTTTTCTTTATAATTCAAGTTGCAGTCTTTATTTTATTTACACGCATTTTCTGAGCTAAACTTATGAAACTTTTCACGCTTCCTTTTTAACTACTTAGCCGTTTCTTATGAATATTTATACACACATTATTATAATTTTGTGATAAGAAAAGTAGTGGACGTAGCGACTACTTCAAAATAACAAAAGAGTATGAAATTTTGCGAGCACATTACTTTGCCCTGACAATATAGTTTGAGGGTTTGAAAAGTGACCATGCAAGCCCGATATTAATGTTAAGCAACTTTAAGGAAACAATCTTAATACAACTTTTCTCATATATTGCATCGCGGTGACTATGTAGGACGGTAGTGAGAGATACATATACGTAGATATACAGTGCCACGCCCATGCTAAGTAAAGATTGTAATTAGCGGCAAAAATAAAGAAAGAGCAGATCGCAACATCGAAATAAGTACTGATACTATCTGCTGATGATTAAATATTCTAATATTCTTTTCGCATACAGAACCACGCCCACTCTCCTATATGGAGGTTGTTTTGTGCTTTCCTTAAATATCTGCACTAACAGTCCGATTATATACTTGAGTTGAGTACTAAGCAAACAATGACTTGGGGCTCAAACCGTGGCCAGAGCAAGTCAATCAACATCATTAATTTCTCTAATGTACATTAGTAAGACATTGTATTAATTGTTGTCGGACTATTTAAGTGATGAAGGCATAGCACTGGTCACTAAAAAACTGTTACGACAGCGATTGATGCTGTTCCAAGCTAATGTACACAACATCGCCCTCCTTCGTCGGTTAGCAGACACATCGGCGAAGTAAAACAATTAATAAAATGTCTGCTAATTAATACAGCTTAACTAAGTTAATGCGTCTACTTAACACCGGAGGCGCCTCAATACTGCCTTAAAAATTAACATAACGCGCAAAGCAGAGTTGTGCAAGAGTTAAGTCTTCTAAATTTTCAACATCTATCTTCTCTACCCTATCCCTTTCCCTGAGTTCCGGCACAGTGCACTGCATACGTAGGGGTCATCCCCTGAGTGCTGGTCCTAATAAAAAAAATATGCTTTTGAGGGCAACGAATACGGACTTAAATTTTGAATGGTTGTTTTGTGCTTTCCGTAAAAGTCTGTAAAGTCTGTATTTTTTTTTTACTATTTGGACTAAATTTACTCAATGAAATACGTCACCATAAAACTGTGTTGCATAAAAAATTTTTTATAAAAAAAATGGTATGAAATTAGTTTTCCAATAGTTCTTGACAAATTGCTCGACACCATTTCCAACTCAACACTCACAAAACAAGCAAATAAAAAAGTTCATTAAAATAAAGTTCCTGATATATATTTAATCTCATGAAAATTTACACAGACATTGGGATTCCTGACTACAAATTTTAAACACAAGAAACGAGGTATGCGCCATGCCCATATATTGGAACTAAATCTTCAATAATATTTTCACGAAAAGAATTTCAAATCAAATATTTAAATTTTTACAAATACATGACGAAAAGAAATTCGTTTTGGAGTCTAGAGTCCCTTCTTTTCTTCCCATAACGTACTCGTAGGGTCCGTCAATTGAAAAGTGAAATTACTCCACGAAACCTATTTTAAGACAACTTTTTTAGCCAATAATTCAGAAAAACAGTTTATTGTCTAACATATATCTATTATTTATTATTATTATTATTTATTATTTATTAATAGATTTTAATTTACTTCATTTACAATCTTAGAGATATAAACTTATTATAATCTATAATAGGCATAATATATTGGTTGTGAGCCAGATTGGCAAATAAAAGCTGAATAAAACGAAAAGCAGTTTGATTATTTCGTATTACAGTTACATAAAATATAAGTTACCGTTCAGGTTAATTAAAAAACAATTATTCTTCGAGGTTGGAGAATTATTATATGCATATTATATTATTTTCTAAAATACATATTATTATATTTTCTAAATATTTATAAAGATTTACAAAGTTGTTTCCATTTAGTATGTCTAGTACTTCACTATGGTAGAGAGTGGTGCTGCGAAAATATTTCAGTCTAAGTTCCTTGTATATCGGACAAATTCCAATAAAATGAAAAATATTCTCAACATTATCTAAATTACATACGGAGCATAGGCCTATTGATGATTTTTTTTAAAGGTCTAGCATGAAGATCTAACATTTCACCGCGTGCCCTGATGATTAAACTTGCAGCACGAGACGAAAGGGAGGATATCGATATAGGATACAAATCATGGAGCTGCGAACGTATAGCATCAGAAGTGAAATCGCATGATTCCTGTGTTTTTATTAAGTTGTAGGATTTGTGATGAATATGAACATATTAGATTGGATGTGTCTTCAGGTACAAATTGGATCTTCTCACATATATTTATCCATTCTTCTGCCCAAAAAATATTTTTTGCGATAATATCTCAGATAAAATTCGGGGGAGTCTGTGATTAGGTAAGTGGAGAGCTTTATTCACGTAATCAAAATGCAGCTTCAGGGTATCAAAGTACATCGAGTTGATACCTGTTTCTAGGAAGAGTATGTAGTTAGGAGTATTACTGGGTAGATAGAGCATACTTTTTATAAAATATCTTAGCTGGACCACGTTGAAGGAATCGCCATTTTGGAAGAAGCTAATTTGTTTTCAGTATGTTTTTTAAATGATAAATTGTAGTTAATTTCTATTCCCAAGTATTTGTAACTGTTTACGATTTGTATGTTATTATCCCCAAAATTCCAATTAAGATTTTTCGAGATTCTAGTGCCAGTGCGAAAAACTATTATTTTTGATTTCTCAAGGTTAACTTTCAGGCACCAACGATAACAATACTTGTATAGTTCATCAATCATGTTTTGTAGGGTATGTGGTGAATCTTCTAATATGACAATGTCATCAGCATAAACGAGAACTTTTACACGAACATCTGAAACGCTTACTCCGCCAGGTAGAGCATTGGATAAATCATTCACGCAGCCTTGTTTTACCCCTATATCCACAGGGAACGATTCCGAGTACTCACTACCGGATAGAATTTGGCTAGTATTATTTTCATAGTAATTTTGTAAGATGTGTATAAATTTAGAAGACAAACCCATCGTAGCAAGTTTATAAAACAAAGCATTTCTTGGTATAGTATCAAAAGCAGACGAGAAATCAATGAAAAATGCGTCATGTTTGCCTGCTATTTTATTTAAGTGAACAATATTTACGAGATTAAATATGTTATCAATATTCGAGCAGTGTTTTCTAAATCCAGCCTGGTATTCGTTTAATATATTAAATTTATCAACCCAGTCCGTCAGACGATTTAATAGTATATTATTGAAAATTTTAGATAGGGTTTCCATAAGCGATAATCCGCGGTAGTTATTTGGAATATTGGGGTCACCTTTTTTTAAGAGTGGAATCAGTATGGATGTTGTAAAACATGTTGGCATTTTTTCTTTTAAGAATATGTTGTTTAGGACGTACAATATTTCCTTTACAAAACAAATTGGAGCATATTTATAGAACCCGTAGCAAATTCCATCATGACCAGGTGCCTTATTTTCTCTTAAAGATTTTAAAACCGATGTAAGTTCCCATAGTTCCAACGGTGACAGTTTTTCAGTTTGTTATCATCGATTTAGTATGATGTATTTTTTTGTTATTTCACAAATCCCAATAATTCTTTCAACGATTTAAATTTAAAAAAAAATCGCACAGATATATCTATGTATGTGGAAGCATTTCGGTGTAATAACAATGTAATGATTATATGTAAACATGTTATTTTTCATTGTAAGTTTATTAAGATTCAAACCATGCCCCTACAACCATTTATGTTTGGGGTTTATATTTTTCAATCTTTATAAATCTTTATATATATAATTCTACTGTACGTGCGTTGTAACTGAACTCCTCCTAAACGGCTGGACCGATTTCCATAAATTTTTTTGTATGCGTTTGGGTGGCGCCCCGGGTGGTTTAGATTTACAATTCGGTCCAATTGGACAAAGTGGCGTGGTACCTCCCATACAAACCACATATAAAAAATCTATTATTTCTGCTCCTGATAACGGTATTTGAACAAAATTTGGTACGTCGGTTTAATGTGCATTTTTTAAGTGCTGCTGCAAATATGGGCGGGATTGGACAAAGGGGCGTGGTACCTCTCATACAACCACAAATTAAAAATCTATTATTTCTGCTCCTGATAACGGTATTTGAACAAAATTTGGTAAGTCGGTTTGGTATGCATTTTTTTAGTGCTTCTGCAAATATGGGCGGGATTGGACAAAGGGGCGTGGTACCTCTCATACAAACCACAAATTAAAAATCTATTATTTCTGCTCCTGATAACGGTATTTGAACAAAATTTGGTACGTCGGTTCAGTGTGCATTTTTTTAAAGCTGCTGCAAATATAGGCGGGATAGGACAAAGGGGCGTGGTACCTCTCATACAAACCACATATTTAAATCGCCATATTTTGGGCATTTTTTTACCTACGTCGATGATATTTGGTACATATGGTATTGGCATAATTTGGAATACGTACCAGGAGAAAAGTGGGTGGGACCACGCCCCTTTTTAGCAAAATTAAAAATCGTAATATAGTCTTAACTACTGGACCGATCTTCATTAAATTTTCACAATAGAAAATATAAATACTTTTAATTTTATTTTATAACGAGGGGGGTAGCGAAGCAGACCGGGATAAGCTAGTATTTTTATATAAATGCTCATATTTCTAAATTGTAAATTTGTTGGCAGATACAAATTGAAAAACACAAATTCCTAAAAATATGGAATAACAAAAATTTACCTGCACATTTGTTGAACGAAAAATTAACAATACATTCAGTATAGTCGTATATTAGAAAATACTAAGTTTAAAGTCTAAATCTTGTTTAAGTTTTAAGGTTGACTTTTATTTAAATGTTTTAAAATTTTACTAAAATAAGTATTTTCAACACTTGTTTCAGGCACACTAACTTGTGGCCGGTCATAAGTTACAAAAAAAAAATATTAAATATTATTTTAATATTCTTTGCTGTCTAAAAATATAAAATATGAATCGATTAAGTATATTTGTATGTATATTGTATGTATGTATTTTATTACATTAAACATTGTAGTGGCATGAAAAAGGTGGGATATACAACCAACAATAAAATACACTGAAAGAAATTATTTGGCTTTTAATGTTAGTAAAGGAAAAGCACTATGAAAAATAAGTTATATTAAATGCAACAATATTTTTTATTAAAAATTTTTTACGTTAGAAGAGATCTAAAATTTATTTCCAGTCTATTCCAGATCTCAGTTTATTGGCACACTGCTATGTCAAACGATTATTTTCTTAATATGGTCACATCAATCATATTTCTTTAGCGTATGCATACAATTTAATTTTAATTAACAATTCACTACAACAAGAGCACTACATTAATACGCCTAAAGCTAGTTTTATTCAAACTAGTACAATACAAAAAACCAAGCCATAGTGCACTAGTTACAAGGAATAGACCACGACAGTGGCCAGCTTTAACTAAAATGGAGATTGTATAGAAAAACAGGTTTTGCAGCAAGCGTCATATTGCAGTACCACCGCCAACTAAAATGATTTCAAAATATTTTATTTTTACCATAACAAAACATCAAAATTAATAATAAAATCCTGACAATTTCTTATCGCAAAAAAAAACTTGCAATTATGTTTTATTTCTTAGTCATTGAAAGAAATTTAATAGAAAATAGAAAAAAAAAAGAATTTCAAACATGTTGATGTTTGAATATGGTCACAGGCAGAGAAGCTAAGTCGAGTAAGTCTTTATATACACCTGTCGTCTGCCACATAACTTGATGTGGCATGAACTGCTTTAAAGTTAAATAAAACACGTTACAATAATGACTTGAAGACTAGTATTCGTCTTGTATACCAAACAAACAAAAAAAAAACAAACTATTTAAATAAAGATCCTTTTTAAGTGTACTGTGGATGAAGTGTATTCGTGATCGTAAATAAGCCTTTGAAGATAAGTCAAGACAGCTATTAACATCTCTTACCAGCGCAGATATTTACTTGCACAACCCATTGTGAAATCTACGGAAATAAAACTCGTTCAATCAAGTTTATCAGCCTAACACGTAGCAGGGAATCCAGCAAGACGGCAATAAGAAAACGACAGAGCGAGAGATGTCAGAAGATGGGCGATTATTTTCTTTTCAAGTGTAAGGACAAGTTTTCTGTTTGTTTTTACAACTCCAGCTTAGATTTTTTGCATACATTTCAGTTAATTAAATACATGCATGCATATAAAGCATTTACAGAGTTTGAAAAGACTGCAAACTTGCTAACTAAGAATTGGCTTTGTAATAGTTGTTCATTTGTCTAAGAAATTGTTTCTTTTTTCGAGCGAAGTTAGTCAATAACATATTGTAATACAAATTATTCGAATATCTATATATATAAAACCGAATGTGTGTTTGTTTATTTGTTTGTTTGTTTGTTCCTTATAGGAGGCCAAAGCCTTGGACCGATCTTCCTGAAATTTTCACAGTATTTAACTGGAACTCTCGGATGAATTATAGGCTATATGAAGTTTTGATTGGACAAAGAGGCGTGGCACCGCCCATATAACCCAAAAATTTAAATCGCCATATTTTGGGCATTTTTTGACCTACGTCGATGATATTTGGTACATATGGTATTGGCATAATTTGGAATACGTACCAGGAGAAAAGTGGGTGGGACCACGCCCCTTTTTTAGGAAAACCAAACCCTTGGACCGATCTTCCTGAAATTTTCACAGCTTGTTATTGTGATTCTGGAAGGAATAATAGGCTAAATGAAGTTTTGATTGGACAAAGAGGCGTGGCACCGCCCATATAACCCAAAAATTTAAATCGCCATATTTTGGGCATTTTTTGACCTACATCGATGATATTTGGTACATATGGTATTGGCATAATTTGGAATACGTACCAGGAGAAAAGTGGGTGGAACCACTCCCCTTTTTAGGAAAACCAAACCCTTGGACCGATCTTTCTGAAATTTTCACAGCATGTTACTGTGACTCTGGAAGGAATAATAGGCTAAATGAAGTTTTGATTGGACAAAGAGGCGTGGCACCGCCCATATAACCCAAAAATTTAAATCGCCATATTTTGGGCATTTTTTTACCTACGTCGATGATATTTGGTACATATGGTATTGGCATACTTTGGAATACGTACCAGGAGAAAAGTGGGTGGAACCACGCCCCTTTTAAGGAAAATTAAAAATTGTAATATGGTGTTAACTACTGGACCGATTGTCATTAAATTTTCACAATAGGATATATAAATACTTTTAATTTTATTTTATAACGAGGGGGTAGCGAAGCACACCGGGATAAGCTAGTAAATTATAAAGATAAATAAACATTGAAAAAATTTATAATTGATTACAAAAGTAAAATTGGTTAAACCAAACTAGTTCGTAAAAATATTCGAAATTAATTATTCGAATAAAATTTTAAAAACTTTGTATGTAGTGTTAAATTACATCACTACTCATTTTATGAAACCATCTACAAAATTTTTGTATGGATTATATGTCCTTGGATCCGAAAAATTTTTATCCGGAAAAATAAAGAAAATATTCAACCGTTATTACATTCTAAACTTATCAAACACTTTTGATAATGCTTTTCAGAAATCTCAAATTATATTTCAGATAATGGCAGTCATGATGCATAACAATAAAAAATGCATCGCCAAGATGAATTCCAAAACAGTTTTCTTCTCCTAAAATATACGAATTTATTTGATTTGAAACAATTATTCTCAGAAAAAAATTATTCGTCAAATTCTATTCGAAATAATATATTTTCTTTTATAAGAACATTCTAATAGTCATGATTTAAATAGAATATGCTTTTATTTAAGCAATTATTCGCGGATAAAGACTAATCGATTAAAGGAAAATTGTTCGCATAAAACTAAAGGAATATAATTATTAATAAATAATTTGTTGCAAGACAGAAACTCCTATAAGAGGTGTAGACACTGTTCGAAACCATCTATCGATTAAAACTATTCGAAGAATAATTATTCGATTAAAACTTGTATCACAGTTTTAGCAAGAAACGTTTTTCAAAAGTATATTTAAACTAAAGGAAAATTAAAGAGTTATTTTCACAATATTATTTTTCCGAATAAAATAATTCGAATAAAATTTTTGGCACTTGTATTGTACGAATTAAGCTACGGTCACATTTTTTAAATATTTGTCCAAAAAAACGTAACCACTACTTTTGCTTATGGATAGTGTGATTCAACTTGGTTTTTATATTGCGAAATAAAATTAATTATTCTACAAAAAAGTCTTTATACAGATTTTTTTAAATGCGAATCCACAATTAAAAACATATTGGAATTAAAGGAAATAAATAAATAGTTTCTTTCTTGGTTACGTTTTTTTTCGACAAATATTTGATTAATGTGAACGTAGCTTAATAATTCACTAACATAAATTAGTTTTAAGCAAATAATTCTCACAAAAAAATATTCTAAACAAAATTTATTGAATAAAAATTATTTAATTCGAATAAAACTTGTTCGAGTAAAAACGGTTCGAATAGAAAGCATTCAACAAAAATTGTTTAAATGGAAGTCATGCTGAGCAAAAAATTCGAAATTAAAATATTTGAATAAAATTATGTTAAAAATATATTATTCGAATAAAATTTATTTTAAGAGATATTATTCCAATAATTTTAAAGATAACACGTATTGAACTTAATGTTAGTAAGAATTTTCCTTACTCACGCGAAATATTATCAAACTATTTTCGTGTTTAAAATACTGCTCTCATTCAATTTAATCGAATACAAGATTGCATTCCTTTACAGTTTGCCCTTGTCATACGCATTTCAATAAAATTGTAAGCATTTCCAAAGAAAAAAAAACTACAACATCCCAAGCAAATTATTATAATAATCAGTCAGAAGCATTATTATAACCAGATTTAAATTATTTTCTTTTGTTGAGTATGATTTCATCTTGGTTTTTGTATCTAGTATATCTCCTCTCGCTCTATAAGTGGGTTCAAAAGTGCAATGACAGTTAAATTATCAATTACTATTATACTTTATGTTGTTGTTGTTGTTGTTCTTGTTGTCAGTGTCGTAACTGTTGTAATTATAATAAACATTTTTGTCTAAATCAAAAAAGTCATTATATATTATGAGTGCAAAAAAAAAATAAAACTAACAGCAGTAGCAACAATAAAGAAAAATGACTTATAGTGTTCGCATTTAGTCTAGGAATTTAAAAATAATGACACACTTGGGGCGCCATTTAATCGGCATGAAAAGATGTAATTTTTTTTTCTACTCGGGAAAAATAAATAGTGTTAAAAGTTTTTTTTTTTTCTAAATGACTCATAGAAAAAAAATTCTCAAAGAAATAGTTAAAAAAAAAACATTTAAGAAAAATATTTAAAATTTTTTACTAATCAAGGCATTATTAGATAGCAAGTGATCGACACAAAGGGAGAATATCTCAAATGTCTTAGGATTAGTGAAATACCTAAGACAACAACATTTAGCGCTCTTAAGATAAACTTTCTTTTCATTCTCACTGTTTCGAGTGGATTTACTTAGACCCTCGCTTGTTATCAGTGCCGTTCTCTGCTCTTCATCATAAAATGCAGTATTAATGTCGAATGACAGGAGACAACATAAAGTTCTAGCAATTAAGTCTAGTTACAAATGCAACAAACTTAGACAAGTTGTTTTAATACAAAATAGATGACAGCTAAGATTTGCACAAAGCTGCTAAAAGACATGTCCAAAGTTATTAGATATTCATTTTAGCTAAACATTTTAAAAGAAGATCAAACGATAATAAATTCCAATTTAAGCTTTTAAGAACTTGTCACTTGTTGCCAGTTAATGTCTTCATTTTCTTTATTACAATAAAATGTAATAGTGCCAATAATTAAAATGAACTTGTTTGACAGTTGTCTTGTACTCTTCTGACTTACATGCGGTCGGTGGTATCAAAGTTCTGTTTATTCTACAATTGCAGATTTATTCACACCTTGAAATTGTTTGGCAAAATATTATTTATATGATTCAATAGTTCAGTATATGGAAAAAACATAATAGAGATTTCGGGAGCTTTCACTGCTTTATAGTTTCTTGTCGCTAAGAATGCTTTTGTAATTTAATACCCACATGCCTGCATTTAAGCACTGCAATTTTAACAGTTCAGCAACCAGCAGGACTTAAATGCTACAGATCGACGCTGTCAAAGCCACCATAGAAAATTACATGATATAATTACTTCCGATCGCTTCCATTTTACAGTGCAGTACAGAATTAATTGCTCGATTGTACAATTAATTTGAAATTTTTATAAAAATATAAAAATGTGTGTTGTTTTTAAAAGACTTTGATCTATGACATTTTATTAATGAGCTTTAAAGGAAATTATTACAAGCGTCTAGTGTAATAATTGTATTTATGTTCATAATTAAAAAAAAATAATGATCAAGCAATTATTATAAAAAATGCAATCGATTAACTGAAGTCATTATAAAAGGTTTTCTAACAAGGCCGTGCCGATATTGAAATGAAATAAAATAAAAGGGTAAATAATATAATAGGGACAAGTTGACGCGGACGTTTGCTGGCAGAAAAAGCATTAAATATCCCTCCCACAAGGAGACAATATTGAAGATTGATGACATGAGATTTAATGAGGAATTTACAATATATAAAAAGAAAAAACTAACCTAGTTCAGTTGCCGTTAGCGTCTTATCGGAATCGAGAGAACTTCAAATAACCCTGCTTTCCGAGACAGCATATACAAATTTATAAAATACTCTATATTTATCAACATTTTTCCATTTCAATTTAAAACAATGTAATGTAACCAATGCCAATGCCAATGTAACGCCGATCCCTAAAAAGGGGAGGCCAACAACCCTGAAAATTACCGCGCAATTGCAATTTGTTCTGCGCTTTCCAAAGTAATGGAAACTATGTTGAATTTCCATCTTGTGAAGTATTTGGAGCTCAACTAGCTTTCCTTTCGGAGAAGTGGTGTAATAGCATACATCACTTTGGCGAAAGTAAAGATATTTCCAACGCATTCGATAGAGTGTGGCATGGAGCACTTTTGTCAAAACTGATTGCTTTTGGTGCCGGTGATGGCTTCACTCGATTTGTATCGAGCTTTCTCAGAGATCGCACTATACGAGTTGTTGTAGATGGGGTCTCATCAAACGAGTTCAAGATAAATTCAGGGGTACCGCAAGGCTCCGTTCTTTCTCCTACCATTTTTCTTATTTTTCTTAATGACCTTCTACGTCAAACTTCCAACCCTATCTAATCTTTTGCAGATGACAGCAACTTAGTTCATTCATATTCATTCAGAAACAGGCCAAACCCGTCGGAGATCCGGGTAATGCGGCAAAATATGAATGATACACTAAATCGCAACCCTGACAATTTCAAATTGGGGTTATGCTAATAGGGCCAATTTTAATGCACGAAAGACCCAATATGCTATGCTCACGCAGAGACGTATGACCGGACATTCTGCTCCAAACATGTAAGCATGGATGGTATAGATATTGAGGAATCAGAAACTCTTGATGTTCTTGGCATGAAAATTCATTGTGATGTTCGATGGAATGATCACATTTTTCATGTCTCAAAAGAAGCATTCAAGTGCCTCGGCTTTTTAAGACGGTGTAGGACATACTTCACTTCATCTGATCTCCTTAATATTTATACCACCTTTATCCGACCAAAAATGGAATACAACTCTCATGCCGGTGCTTCAAAATCTATTTTGAAGTTACTCGACCGCGTACAGGATAGGGCGAAGAAGCTTATCGGTGGCAGCAGGGTAGCCAACTCTATTGACTCACTGGAGCATCGACGCAATGTTGGGTGTGTTTCATTGTTCTATCGCTACTACAACGGAATGTGTTCTAATGAAATAAGGGAACTTATTCCTGAAACCCGTAACTTTTCACGTACAACACGCTTTTCATCAAGAGGTCGATATATCAGTGAACCACACCACGCATTACAGAGAGAATTCGTACTTTAGCCGTACTGTTCGCATGTGGAATAAACTCCCCGCAGAAGTCTTTCCAGCCACTTTCAATGTGTCAAGGTTCAAATCGAATGTCCACGAACACTACTCCCTTTATCCTCCTTCCCAAAACCTATATTCTAAGTTCCGGCTCAATGCTTTGCATACGTAGGGGTCATCCCCTGAGTGCTGGTCCTAATTAAAAAAAAAAAAAAAAAACATTCAAGTCATTCACTACAAAATATTTTTTCATCATAACTCTGAGAAAAAAAGGTTATTAACCAAACAAAGTGTGAGTTTTAGTTTGAGCATGAAATGTGTTTATCTACTCATCGTATACTCGTATACAACTTAAACGTATCAAGTTTGTTGTTTTTTGTTTTTAATTTCAGATAGAAAAATTATTAAAAAACTGAAACTAGCAACAGCTAAAAAGAGCAAAAAAAACTTTAAAGTTAAATTAGTTAAACACTAATTTCCAATTCAGTTTCAGTCATGCAAATGTTAATTGACCACTTAAGCTAAACTAAAAAAAAACACATCACAATAAGCAAGTTTAAAGACCAAGGGAATAAATGCAACAACACCAAAACAAAAGCAGTTTAAATACATAAAAAAAAAGAAAAACTTAAACAAACTTCTAAAAACCAATGGTCAGCCAGACGCACGCCAAAAACACAATAGACAGACAGAGTGAGATAAATAGAAATTCCAAGCTACACTTAAGGAAACACATCTTGACTTTTATTCACAGTTTTAAGGATGATTAAATTTTAATCAAAAATTTTCTTCAAAATATGTATTTAAAAAAAATTTCCTACAGATACCGGACGTTTCAGCACTCTCAGCATCAATTATATGGATGTTAAGGAAGAAGAATGAGAAGTGCTTAGCATGGCCACAAACCACATTGCAAAAAAACTACACCATTACACAATCATGTATAGAACTATGATTCTACACAGGGGCAAATGGCGCCCGAAGATGAAATATTTTCTTATTATTGTCGAAAAAAAATTCCTATTGATAGAGAATTTCTGTAAAAGCGGCATTGGCGTCATACTACAACTTAAATTTGGGAAAATTTACATATTTTTTTTTTATATAGTGTTACTGCCGCCTTCGCTGATAAGTAGCGATGCTAGCCTAATATTGCGGAGGTTATCGGTTCGATTCAAGCCAGAGATCCTGGGTATTTTCTGCAGACAAGCTAATCGCATTGCGGCTTGTGTTTGTTTAAAAAAAAAAAAAATTGATTATGAAAGAAACTCAATTTTAAACTAAGTTTTGAACCAAATGCCTGTTGCCACGCTAATAATAAATACTGAATTAATTTTCATGGCTATAAATCACATTTGCGTATCGGTTCTAATGATTAGCAAAAAATAAAAAAATTAAAGAAACATAATCGGCATTGATCTGTGGGCATATCTCATTAATCCTAATCGTGGCATCAGATGCCAAAAGGATGTGTCTAGATTACAACCACTACATATATAAAAGGGCTAAAGAACTTATTTGCCTTCCTGACACATTCGGGTTGGTTTGCATCGGCGACATGATGAATAAACTCTCTCGCCCTGTCTGCTATAGGGTATCACAAAGGAACCTGTAACTAACAGACCCACGTACGTCAGTTTTTAAATGTGACGGCCCTTGAAATCTAACCTAATCGTTGCATATTTTAGCTTAAACTAAAAGTACCACTCTCAAGTTTTAGGAAACATATTCAGAACTTATCACCAAACTTAAACCCATTAAAAAACGGCATATTAATTTCCATTGTTTTTTGACAAAATGCCCAACTGGGCAGCGACCTGCTTGGAGGGTATTTTAGCAAAATTGTCTCTACTTAATGCCAGAACGCCCTGCGACACTAGATAGTACTCTAAAAAATTAAAAAAGAGCCCATTAGTAGTATTCAAAATAAAAATTTTTTAAGCTTCCTTTCTTGCCCCGAGGCCCCAAATGGTATACATTGGAATTTTCACGAACGATTAAACGATATCGACTATGCGGATGATATTTGCTTGATGGCCCATCGATTCGACGATATAGAACAAAAGCTCATATGCCTTGACAAAAATGCAAGAAAAGTTGGTCTCAAGATAAACGTCAATAAAACTAAACTGATGCGGGTTGGTACCAACAATTTAACTCCTCTCTCAATTAATGGATACATAATCGAGGATGTTGACTCTTTCTGTTATCTGGGAAGCCGTATTACCAAAGATGGAGGTTCTGGTATGGATATAGTTGACCCCATCAACAAAGCAAGAGTCGCATTTCACACCATCTGTCCACTCTACCCCCAAAAGATGAGCTTTTGTGTTTTCAGCTACAATATTCTATTAATTGATAATTGTGAATTGGACCTTACAACTTTCAATATATAAATTTTTCAACATTTTCACAGTGTACCACATAAGTGTGATGTGTAGTGAAATGAGAACAATCCAAAGAATGAGGGAAATATTAAAAACTAATCAAATATTACCTGTTGAGCTTTATTTATTTTCTATGCCATTTTATATCGTCGTTGTTGTTATTTTTGTTTTTCTTTACATTCAGTTTGTGATTTGTTGTTTGTTGCTTTTGTTCTCTCTAAGATTTTAATTATACTCGTAAGCTGTTTAATGAAGAAAGAACAGGTTGAATTGTTTCTGCTTTAGAATCAGGCAGTCAGTCAGCATCAAGTTTTTGATATATTTTTTAAGAAGAGAAAACTTTAAAAAAAAATCCACTAAATGAAAAATTTAAATGTTAAATAACAAGTTTAACTCCAGCACCATAATCAAAGAGCATTCCACTAAACTTGACATCAACTGTGAGTGAGTTAGTAAGTGATTAAGTATAATAGAATGATAATTTGAATATTTTATATGAATATGACAATAATTTCAAGTCCGACGACTATATAGTTGGTGTAATACCTTCTTGACAGTTTCTTCTTCATTATTTTTTTTTTTTTGCTTTTTACATGATCCTCTCCCGTTACATGATTTTATACCCGTTCAACAATGTTAGAAATATTGTGAGGATTAAGAGAGGTTCAATTATGTATTCCTTAAAAGCATACATTCTAATTAACCTGTTGACAGTATTATGATTGGAAAAGAAATTTTAACGAATCCCTTTAGGGTTCCTTTTAGGCATAGACTTTAAATCTAAAGAGTTCCTCAAGAGGACGTTAGAAAACATTCTAACGGTTGCAGATTAGATTCCAGCTAAAGACTCTAAAGAGTTTAGCTTTATGGACGCATAATGTTCGCACTGAAAAAATATATTATAAGCACAAAGGTTAAGTGAAAAAACTTCTTAAAATTAGTTTAAAAATTTCCTTAATTCAAATTAAATTTTATTAAACATTACATTTTGTCACAAGAATGAAATTATTCACCCTTATTCTATATAGTAACGGCAATAGAAGACAACACCGTTTTTATCTCTTGTTGCCAATCGGTATTCTAGGTGGCAATATTGCCATTTATCGATAACTTTTACATATGTTTGATATTTTGTAAGCAAAATTGATGTTGATATTGCCTGTAATTGCCTTTGATTTTGTCGTCGACATTTTTGCTGTTGTCTTACGTTGCTTTGTGTTGTGTTTTAAAACTTTGAAAAAATTAACGTTAAATTTGTCTTTCATTCTGCGTTTTTGGTATTTTTATATATTTGTTTATGTTTTTGGTTTAAAAAAACTAATGGAATAACAATAAATAACAAATAAATCCCAATCTCTAGCCAGAGGATTTGGCAGCGGAATTGCTCCTACTAGTATACTCGTATTTTTAAAATATGGTCTATTGAACCGAAAATAACTTTCAAATCTTAAAAAGGATAAAAAAGTCCATTACTTGGGAAATTATTGCTTAAAATTTGCTACTTAATTCTCATCGGACAAGCTAAAAATACAAACGGTCTAAGAAGTCTTCTTTCCACTGTAAGTTTATTTATTTCCTTCGTCACTGGAGTCCGAATCGAGAAGAAAAATTATTTTTATTTGAATGTATGCACAAAAATTTTATTTATTTACCGAAAATAGTCAAATAAATGTCAGCTGACTCAAATATTAGATATGTGTGTTGTATGTTTCGATAAACAGTCAACATCGTCACAATACTGTTAGGGAATACAAAATTAGTATTGACGTTGTGTTCTATTGATGTTGCCTTAAAATTGCCGACGTTGTTGCCGACGCCTAATAGAATAACGGTGATTATATTTTAGCTTTCAAAAACTGATTTAGAAAATGACTTACTCCTGAATAGTTCACAAAAACGAATGTCGTTGATGGAGTGCCTATGAAAAGCAACTGCAATACAAATTCTAAATTTAAAATTAAAACTAAATATTTAAATACATAACTTTTTTTTTAATTAAATCACAATTAAAATTGTAAATCTTTGCAAAAGACGAAAATCCCGGTATTTTATAAACAAAAAACATTACTAACTTCGAGTTTTATTAAAAGGATTTTAATCCACTTGCCACCAGACGAAACAACTACCTTGAGAAAAGCATCCCGGATGTACCAGGGAGTCACCTTACATCGGCGTCACCACTCGCCAATGAGAAGTGCTTAGCAAAATCACAAACCACACAGGGCAGATAGCACCCCAAAAGAAAATTCGACGAAGTTTGTGTTAAATGCGGCAAGCATTTTGAAGTAAAATTAAGTCAAATTTCCAAATTTTAATGTTTCAATTTCAATGCAATAAAAAAATTATGCTGCAGTGAAAAAAATCCCGGCATACTGAATAATTCGGACAGACTGCCCAGAACTCTAATATATATTTTTTTTTTAAATCAGAAAAACATATCCGAAAGAATAAAAACGGATTTCGCAAATGATTAATAATGCGAATCAGTGAACTCATCTGATTCACCCACAAACAAAAGCCAGAAACAACAACATAAACAGAAGTATCTTACAATTTTTACGTTAATATATTTTCTAGCTTGCGGTTATGTTTTACATCCTTGCATGCACTGAGATGCTGTTTTTTTTTCAGTCAGTCATGGCTATAACAAGTGTTTTTTTTAGTCAAGGTAGTGGCCAAGTGCTTTTAAAATCATATTTAGACACATTATTGCATTTGAACAAATATATACATGCACATGCATGTTTGCAGATGTATGCTTCTACGAGAAGTTGTAAGTTATGTTTCTGGAAAGTGGCTGAATGTTGTAAGTTGTTTTATGGCAACAGCTGTAAACTTACTATTCCAGCATTTCTATTTGGCAGTTAAAAAGTTATTGTCGTTGCATATTTCTTGAATATTTTTGCAATATTTTTTTTTTTGCGTTTTTATAGGAACCGGTAGCTTTTCCTGAAGTTCTTTAAGCAACAACAACACTACTAGCAACATTATAAAATAAAACAAGAGACGCGCATAACAAATACGAGCATTAGTAAGTATGTAGCCGTTGCCAAAGATCAGTGATGCATGCGTCGTAGTATGAATATTGGTTGGACATGCAATGGTAGGTATTCGTAAAAGTATCGTATGCCATCCAACCATCTATCTGCAGCCATTCATTCGTCCATCCATCCACGCCTTAACATGCTACTAAACTATAAATTCAAAATTTCAGAAGTATAAGAAAAATAAATAGCAACAATTTATTCTTCAAATTCGCCAGCATGGTACGAATATATGAACGACTACTCCACTCCGTTCAGTAAAAACGCTGTAATAAAAATTCTACTATTTATCGAACTAATAGGAAGTTGATGGTTATCGTTAACTTGTTCCTTGCTGATGGGGAAGTATTTAATATTATAGTTTGCAAACTAACTTAAACAAAGTAATTTTATCCTCAAAACGGAAATCGATTTATATTAATAAGGCCATATGCAATAATTAATTTTATAAGAAAAACAGGTTAGGATCAATGCATTTAGTTCGAATAATGGTTTGATTGGTTTTGAAAAAAATTAGTGAATGATGCGTCTTGAGTTTCAGGTCCTGTGAGAGATAATTACGTCTATTGTCCCCTAAAAAATTTTTATGTACATGGAGCAAAAGGATTACGGTGAAGAGTGAAGTCTTTTTACGGCTTGAGTTTCATTAGAAAATTCCAACGTCCAACAATGTCCTGGAATATCCTGCTGAACCATCTAAAATTTTTCATAAAACATATCAGCACAGTAGGTTACAGATTGCAAAGACACTTCAAGTTCTAAACTATCCTTTACGCAGTGCTAGACAGTCACAGAGCAAATTTTCATCTTTTTTTCTATTCATACTCTAAAAATATAATATAATATTTTTTTTAGCGTCGACATCCTTCTAACCGTTCAGTGACCTGCAACAATTCCAGTTAGAAATGCTAATGAATTTCTCTCCAATAATGCGAATGTCATTGTTATCACTTTTCTAAAAGAGGGCAAAGGAGTCCAAGATATTTTTTAGTTGTTAACAATCGGGTAAAGGACTCAATAATATGCAACGAAGGAGTATAAGTATTCCTTGTGTATTCGTAGGAACATACTGATGATTCCTATGAACATACTGATGTCCTTGAACTCGATAAGTTCCTACACGGTGGCGTTCATACTGCTGCAGAGATCAGATGCATGCAATCAAACGCTTACTTGAGCACTTTTGAATCTATGGAATAATACAAGGTACAAAGCTGGTGTCTGGTTTTCAACCCAGTACTCTGCCTGGAGGCCTCACATCAATTACTGGAATTATCTTTCACATTTTAACGAGCGGCTTATACCAAAACTAGGTTTGTTCAGTAGGTTGCTGATAAAGGAAAGAAGACTGCACCACTTGCGGTTCTAAGAGAATGACCGCTTTCTGATTAGTGTGGAAGATAGTATAAGGAAAAAAGTGATGGGCAAACAGAAAGTACTGGTTCCTTGCACTAGGGTTCGTATTTAAATTATGGTAGAGTCAGTGAGAAGAAGAGAGAGAACTTGTGAGAACTGGTTTTTGAGGCTACTGTATTTAGGAAGCGAATGTACTGATCGTTCAAAGCAGAAGATTCATGTTTTCTTCCTCTGCACCATTATTACAACTAAAACAGTAGTCAATATAGAGAAGTCCTATAATTTAAGCGTGTGCTAGGAAAATGAAAATCACTACAATCCTGGCCATAAGGGAAATTTCTGAGTTTCCTACTCCTATTGGTATCGCCCTATGCTCCAATATGAGTTAAAGGAATTCTTATATATGTATATACATAATTCTTATATATATATATATATATATTGGTATCGAAGGCAATTCAGATGGTTTTTGCTATTCATCCATCTACAGCAGGACATCATTTATTGATAGGTCTCGCCTCTTTGCCAAATTATCAGTAATTTTGTTCCTTGAAATAGTGCCAAGTCCTCGCATCTATTTAAGGCTAATAGTGGAATATTGTATGTGGTGAACACAACTGTGAGACATTATTTAAATAAGATATGAGTAAAATTCTTGGATAAACCCAGTTCCACAAGCTTTGGAGATAAAAGTACCATCTGATGGGGGTCGATTACTGGGTAGTAGGTAGGGTCAGGCAGAACAAAGCGTATCGGTGATTCTGTCCGTGCGGGAACTTGTTAACGAACCCGATCATTTTTTCGTACAACAAGTTCTTTAATAAGAGCACATTCATTTGATGTCGATTTCCCAGATTACAGAGACAATTTATGTATACTTTAGATGATCAGTTCGTTTGAGGAATAAACACACCGCAGAAGTTTTTCCAGTCACTTCCGGTGTGGTAAATCGAATGACCACAAAAACTACAACCTCTCCTTCTCTTTTCCATACTAAATTTTTTTAATTTCAGCACAATTAGATGTCATTCAAAGAGTGTTGGTCTGAATACCAAAAAGTCATCTGGTAGGACTGAGTGGTAGTTTAAATCAGTGACAAATCACTTGAACGGCATCAGATGTTGGTAAACTTTTATTGTCGATAACCGAAAAACTAATTTTTTGATTTTGTTTACTTTTATTACTTTTCAACGGTCCATTTTCGTTGCAATTTGTAAACTTTGTAGTGCAAACTTAAGTCGTCATCACCTTACCTTGCATTTTTTCTTTTCTTTTTTTTAAATAATTTTATAACATTTATAACACTTGTTGCATGATTTTCGCTATAAAGTGAGAAAAAAAATCACTACGGGCAATCGGGTGTAATCCGTTAAAAAGTCGTTTTCTTAAAATTTGCCAAGTAAACGAAAGAAGATATTTACAACAACTTAACAAACCCAAAAACGAAACGAAAAAAGTGAAAGAAATTAAAAAAAAAATATATGTATGTATACTTTTGTATCTTTTGGTTTGGCCTAAACAACTACAGTGAAACTTCGACATAACGAACTTCGTTATAACGAAAAACTCAATATAACGTACATACATATGTTTTATTGATTCCCTTGAGAAAACCTCTTTTATATAGCGAAATATTCATTCAAATTCCTCAATATAACGAAATCAGTACAAGGCCTATACGGTAAAGTCCCGTTATAAAAACAGCGAAGTCTAAATATATGTACAAGTGCATTTGTAAAGCCTCTAAACAACGAAGTAAAAATAAAATTTTAAGCAAAATGATAAAGTTCCGTTATCAAAAGAAGGAATTTTAAATGTGTGTGCAAATGTAATGCATTAGAAATATTAATTTAAATCTCGACACAATATTTTATTAAAACTAAAAAAAAAATAACTGAATAACAAAAATGTGTTTTGATTTGTATTTAATTCGTGAAATATAAGCTTTTGTTAGCATTATCATGTTAAATAGAATTTGAATAAAGAAAACTATAGCGGAAACGAATTTTTTTCGAATTTGTTCAAATTTCCTTATATTAAGGCTTTACTGATTATATGTATTTATAGCGAATCAATAGATGTAACGAAGTATTTTCGGATCCCCTTGGAATTCGTTATATCGAAGTTTCACTATGCTATACAAGTGAACGAGTACATATGTATGTATATTTAACATGGCAATGGAATGGTTGGTCAGATGAAGTGCAGGTTTCCACGTAATTTGTGGTTATCGTCACCATTTATATGTATTTGGAGAACAAAAAATATACCTATAAAATTTTTATTTTACCTCTCAGCCGTTTTTCTGAATGAATTCGTCGCTTTTATGAGTTTGAATTTTATTTTAACATTTTGTTTTTTTTTTTTTTTTTTTTGTTTATGATTATTGGAATGTGCGTAAACTTTATGTTGAGTGGAGTTGAGTATCGTTTTTAATTTTTACGACGTTATGTTTTTCTGTTTTTTTTTTTTTTTTCTTTTTGCTGTCAGTTAAATATTAACCCGTTATTAACAGTGTGGCATACAATTTTGCTAACATATTTTTATTGCGTTTTTATGCGATTTTTATTATTGTTAAACTAGTACACACACATACATATATATGTGTGTATATGTGTGTATATGTGTGTGCAGCTTGTTAGGCAAATTTATATATTTTATTGAACGAAAAAAAATAAACTTTTATTACAAATGTGTTTCGTATAATCATTAAAAGAATTATACAAATTTGAATTTAAGGAGTTAAATAAATTAAAAACGACTGCGTTGCTCCGCTGTGATAGTGGGTAGGGTGCTAGTCTGGCAGTCTAGATGTTTGTTATACGTTAATTTTAAATTATTTTTCCATAAATTTTTCGAAATGATGTTGGATCTTAGCAATTTAAATTATTGCTTTAAACAAGTTTTTAATTGACTACCAATAAATACTATTAAAACTTCCCGACAATTCCATTATCGGAATTTTTTTTAATTTTTTTGGGAAAATAGGCGGGGTTTTTACTATTAAATATTTAAAAATAAAAGGTTTTCCAATAAGAGTAATATGATTTCTTAAAAAAACACACTTATTGTAAAGGAAAATGAAAAGTTTTGTATTTAATGTGAAGTACAATTAAGTTCTAAATAAAACGTCATTCAAATGGCCTCCACGACTTCTTCTGCAGGAACGAATTCGATGAACCCAATTTCCACTAAATCAAGTCGTATGTCATGAATGGCACGTTCAATATTGACTTGTAAAGCTTGAAGAGAGTCTGGTTGTTTTCCGAAAGACCAATGACTTCAAATAACCTCACCAGAAATAGTTTAATGGTGTTAAATCACAGCTTCTTGGAGGCCATTCAATATCACAATTTCTTGAAATAATCGAATCACCAAACTTTTCTCGCAATAATTCAATTTTTGCATTTGCTGTGTGGCACGTAGCCCCGTATTGTTGGAACAAAATGTTGTCAAGATCAACTTCTTCCAATTTCGGCCATAAAAAGTTGGTTATCATCGATCTATACCGCTCTCCATTGAAAGTAACGGTGTTACCAGCTTCATTTCTAAAGAAGTACGGACCGAGCAAAAACCACACCAAATTGTCAATTTAGTTGAATGTAATGCTTTTTCATGAATAATTTGTGGATTTTCTTCGCACTAGAATCGACAGTTTTGTTTATTTACCGCACCACTCAAATGAAAGTGAGCCTCATCGGAGAAGATGATTTTCTTAAAAAAATCGTTATCGTTTTCAACTTGTTCCAAGGCAAAATCAGCAACGTTGTTCTTGCGTATATCTCTCCATGATGAAATTGTAAACACTACTGAATACAATGAAAATAATGACAGATCATGACATATTACAAATGGCCGAAACTTCACATCAAAATCATATCATCCCTATTGAAAAACCTTATTGATATATTGGGATTTTTTAATTTCTTTGGGAATTCTTAGGGGTTTCGGATGCAAACCTTATCAATTTTTAGTTTCTGTCCATTAACTACATTATTTCCCATTTGGGTGAGAAATTGTGGCTCGTAAATAATGATAAATCAAAATTAAAAAGTTCTCCTGACAATACGATTTAATATGCGTTTTTAACTATTTCCTCTTATCCGTTTTATCCTGCTAATAGATTTCTTCGATAAAACAGTTGGTTGTGGATTTAAACTATTTTCAACTAAACGAAATCCTATAAAACATGTATTTGATTCTCAATAACAATGAATGATTAAAAAAAAGTGCGTACCACCACATACACATACAACTCGACTTTAGGCGTTTTGTTATCAGAAACTTTTATACATACATATATTTTTCACAATTTTTTGAGGTTATGTTACAACAAAATATCAAATATTTATTATTAAATTATTCAAATCAGAAGAAAGTTTATGTTAAAGATTAGCAATCAAATTTAAATATAAAACTGGCGAAATATGTAAAAAGCCAAAAGCACAATTTAAATCATTTTTGTTGAAAAAAAAATTTACAATTTTATGAAGTTTTTCTCTTCTTCTTTATTCACCAGACAGTCTTGTATTTCATACATATGAAATCATTAAAATGTTATGTTTAAAAATCTTTTAAAAATTATCATAATTTGCTGAAACACAATTAACTTTATTAAAAAAAAATAATTAACATAAATTCACCTGCATATTTGCACACATTAGGTTTGATTTCAAATTTAAAAGGGAAGAATACCCAAGGGGGGAACGGAACTAAGGTACGAGTATATTTGAGCCATATTGGACAACAAGGATTTTATTTAAACTAATGGAAGCTGCAGCTCTACTAATATTACACAGAAAATATTATTGTCTAATTGTTTCCAAGTATATATTTTCAATTAATATTTTAATTGATCCAAAATTATTTTAATGGATTTCGTTTACATATAAAAGAATGTTTTAAATAGAATTGAAATCAAGAGAGCATTAAATTTCCACAAGCTAATGAATTATTCCGGAAGTTAAATTATGTGTTAAATTTTATTTATTTGTTGCGGGTTAGCAATATCTAAATATATATTTCGTTGGTATGGCTACCAACGAAATATGTACATATATACATATTTAGATATTGCTAACCCGCAACAAATAAATAAAATTTAAAACATAAATACTTGAGTACATGCTCAAATAAATGTAAAATTTTGGAAGTTAAATTAGTTTGGATTTATACAGATTCAATAGTTGTTTCGAGTATGCGACATTCTTTAAGAAATCATTAGATTTAAAAAAATTATTTTGAATTATACTTCTGTATATTATCTACAGCTTTACTGAGTCCCATTTGAGACAACCAATTAAAAAAATGTTTTCTTCATGTAAATTGCATGTTTTACCAAAGAAAAAATTATTTTACATAATTTCAAAATTTTATAAAATAACAATTAAAATTATAATGGCATGTAAATAAGTGACAATATCTTTGGTTTAATAAATTAGCTACAATGAACAAGAATAAAAACAATTTTTTGTTTTATTGTCATTTGAAAAAATTGAAAATTTCCCTTTTAAAATGTACTGCGTTGTTTGTGCTTTGAATATTATGTGGAAGTAGATTCCAGAGCCGTGTGGCGTATATAAAGAATTGTCGTTCCGATGTTTGGTAGTGATAACGGATAACTTTCGCTTGTCAAAAGCATTACACCCAGAAAAAATTTCACATCCATATAAAAGTGTTGGCAACAGGTAGGATTTGGCTGACAACATTCTAATTTTTAATGGAGTAAAATAATGATTAATCCATAATGTTCTTAGCATACCATACGTTTTTCCTGTTGCATTATTTATATGGTCTGTCCACGAAAGCGCTGAATTAAAAGTGATACCAAAGTTTTTTGCCGAGGGTACGATTTCAATTTTTGAATTTCCCAGAAAAATGTCCAGCTGGTACAGGGTATCCATCTGTGTTCTGCAAAATGGAACGCATTTTGATTTTTTAGGGTTTAAACTCAGACCATTTACCGCCGCCCATTCACTGACTCTTAAAAGATCAGAATTTATTTTTGAAACGCAATTTGATATTGTTGCCAGGTTGCAGCCAATGAACAATTGAACATCGTCAGCATACATTTGGATTCCCATAAATTTTATTTGATTCGGAAGATCATTGGAATACATGATATACATTAGCGGACCCAGAATCGATCCTTGCGGAACACCTCTTGAAACTGGCAACCATGAAGATTGTCTTGATTTATTAAATACAGCCTGGTATCTATTGCTCAGAAAGGATGATATTAACTTTGCTGATGTCATTGAGAAATTAGATTGCTGCTTCAGTTTCCTACAAAGTATTTCGTGGTGTACGGTATCGAACGCCTTTGAGTGGTCTAAAAGGACTAAAAAGGCGATATTATTCTGATCAACAATACATCGGATCTCTTCGGTAATTTCAGAAAGTGCTGTTATGCATCCATGTTTTGGCCTAAAGCCTGACTGATTGGTACTTAACATGTTTATATAAGTAACATATTCTAAAATTTGTTTATGCAGGAGCTTTTCAAAAACTTTTTAGAGATATGTCAATATTGCTATAGGACGACATTCCTTGGGAGTTTTAGGAATTGGAACAATTTTTGCGTATTTCCAGTTAAGGGGGAAATAACTTGTTGTACCAATTGTATTAAAAAGGTGTGTTATAAAAGGAAGTAAAACATGCAACAGAATTTTTACAAATCTGGGGTTTACATCGTCATAGCCCACAGAGTTCGACTTAACTGATAAGAATCCTTGGAGGACATCTGATTGATTGAATATATGAAAGCTAAATTTAGCACTTTGTTTTTCGTAACCAGTATTAGTTTGACGACTATAAGTATTAAGATTTACCGTAGGTAATTTTATGTTGATAAAGTCTCTGTTCAGCTCTTCAAGATTTATATTTTCCCCGTTGCGGATCTCTTGATTAATCAAGCCAACTTTCTTTATTTCTTTCCAAGTTTTATTGGAGCTTATAGCTGAACTAAAGTAGTGTCAAACTACTGCTTTTCTCTTTCTGCAAAAAATTTCATGCAGTTCAGGAGTTCTATACCTTTTCCACCTTACATATGCGGCATCACGATCGCGTATTAGCTGTGCAGCTTGCATCGTAAACCAGGGATTGTCTCTGTTGCTAATTGCCCTGCTTCTAATTAAAACATGTTTAGTATATAAGCTAAAAATGTTGCTCTGAAGGAATTGTAGCTGGTCATCAATATTAGGTATAGTATAGATTCGTTCCCATCTTACTATCTGTGTATCTATTTGTAGTGCATGTACATATATTAATGTTGTTGAAATCTTGAAAAGTGAAGGCTTGCTTTTGGACGACCGGATGGACCTTATAGTTGAGGAAGAGGTTTAGTGTAAAAGAAATTGAAAAAAATTTGCATGAAGTGCCGCAAGGAAAAAATATTTTTCCACAAAAACTTTTTCACAAAATGCATTAAAATGTGACAAAACGTTGATCTTTGTCTAAGTTGATTATACTCGTATGGCTGGCTTTCATAATTCTTTTTATGATAAGAAAATTTTTGATACAACAAAAATATTCAAGTTTCAAATGCAGGACGTAATACGAGTCTTTTGATGCACTAATTTAAGGTGCTGTTTCCACAATACAGACAAATGTCTTGAGTAGAAATATTGTATGGAAATCACCCAAAAATTTAGTGGTTTTCATACAAATTTTCTACTCAAACCCATTGTTCGTACTATGGAAACTGCACATAAAACAATTTATCGTATGATAACTTGCGCGTGCACTGTAATCTAGAGAATTTTGGCATTTATAATTGCAACTTCATACACAAAAATCCAAATAATATTGTGAGATTTAAAAAGAGAGTTTGAATAAAATTCGTTTGAACAGGCGTTCACAAAGGATAGTTGAAAGGTCGAAGGGAAGACACTTGTTAACGAACAAACACTAAATTCAAGTTGTTCAAACAAAAGCATCAAACTAAATCGAAAAACCAAATTATCAAAAAAAAAAAAAAATATCAACGAGGTATGATCTGAACAACCATTTTTTCAGCTTTGTTTGTCCGCTTTTTCTTAGGACAGAAGAATACCTTACGTGATCTTTTCAAATCAGGTTAACTGTTCCAACTTAAACAACTAATTCCACAGACAGGCTTGATTTGTGAGATTGCTTAATGCAAAAAAAAACAACAACTTCTTACAACAATCAACCCTCATTTGGGGTCATTGAAACGTAAGAGTGAATTTGAAACCAAACGAAATATTGAACCGAATCTTTACAATTTTTTGTCAGTTCTTTTTATTTTAAAATTTCTTGCAGTTCTAATTAAAATTATTAAGTCGCATGATGTTTTTGGTGAACTTAAGTCAAGCATTTAGTTTTTCTCTTCTTTCTTTTCAGTTTAAAATATTTGTATGAATTAAGAAACGAAAAAAAGATAATAGAGATACGTTAATGTTTGCCATCACTAGTAAGTATACATGTGATCAGTAATTAAGTGTACCTACTAGAGTTGTCAACCGATTAAGAATAATTCGATTAATCGATCAAACAAAACGAAACTCTTGTTCGAATAATTTTAAAATGCCGATTTTCGAATAACGAATAAATCGATTAATTAATGTCAATTAAACGAACAAATTTTTTTCAGTTTGAAATGCATAGATACGTAAAAATTTTTTAAATTTGTTATTTTGGATGTTAGTAGTTGTTGTCGAACTGCGCATACCTAGAAGTCGTGCTATGTTTTGAATGAAACGTTAAAAAAATTTCAAGAATGGGGTTTTTTCACTCTCAGGTGAATAAGTTAGAAATTAGTGATGTTACGAATATTCGTATTCGTATTCGACTATTCGACTATTCGCCTGTTTTAAGATATTCGTATTCGTATTCGTATTCGTATTCGCCAAATTCAAGCGAATATTTTTCGAATCATACAAAAGTTAAAAAAAAGTACATAAAATGTAAAAAAATATATTAATTTTTATTAAAAAAAACCCATTGTATTTCACGCAGAGTAAGAAAAACGAAATCTGAAAGTATGTAAGTAAAATAATTAAAAAATGTTTTGTAGAGGTTTTCAAATTCGGCATCTTAATGCAATAATAATGTTAAATCACTAAATTTTTTTTTTCATTTATAGTTACTAACGCAAAGGCAGGGATTAGTTCCAATTAAAATTTAAATATAAACGTCAAAAGAAATATTCGTATTCGTATTCGTATTCGGCGAATACTGTTTTAAATATTCGTATTCGTATTCGTATTCGCGAATACTAAAAATTGATATTCGTAACATCACTATTAGAAATACACTAAAGCCAAAAAATTGAGCTTGGCTTGGAAGTATTTTTCCAAGAACAAATGAAAAAAAAAAACTAAGTCACATGTAACAAGTGTTCTAAAGTATACAAAATTGTTGGATTATCAACTTTACTAAAACGTATAAAAATAAGAATAAATGAGGGACGTATAAAATTTTTAAATACGTTAATAATATTTTTTAAATTCTGTAAATTTTTCGAGCAATTAAAGGTTTTTTGAAATATTCTTCAAAAAGTGAAACTAAAGAATAAATTATACTCCAGATTATTTTATGTTGAAAGTAACCACAATAATTCAGATGACGCTAATAATATAGAAGATGTTACTAGTAATGAAAATAACAATCTTTATGCGAATTATATAATTATATTAAAAATTCAAAATTTATATTAGACGATATGGTATATTTGGAAAAATCTAAAAAAGGAACAGAAAAATTAGATAAACTATTTTATGCTCTTCTCACAATATCACCTACCTCGACAATTAGCGAAAGATTTCAAAAACCAAAACCAAAAATCGTTTGAAAGCTAAAAAATTTAGTCAACTTTTATTTGTAAAAGATTATTTCTTAAGAACAACCCAAATTGTCTGATTTCACAAAAAAAAAAAAAAATATATAAAAATCATTTGATATTTTTTGACTGAATGAATCATGTTTATTTGAATTAATAGTTTCATGTATTTTTTTGTTAATAAAAATATTAACTATTTTATTTTAAAGTTTTTTGTATGAAATTTTTATTTTTTGTCAATAAATTTTTTAAATCATTTTTTGTTCGTTGTTCTCATCGATTAATCGAATAATTTTTCAGCTTTAATCGTTTGATCGAACGAACAGAAACAATTATTTAAAATATTCGACCAAAGTTGAAAGGCGAATAATTGACAACTCTAGTACCTACATATGTATGTACATTCATTCGAATAAGACAAGAATATTACATACATACATAGGGGCTGTGCACATATTACGTAACGCTGTTTTCAGAGATTTTATACCCCCCCCCCCTTCGTAACGCTTTTTACTAATTTTTCAGTGCAAAATTTCCAATCCGTAACAAATCTTAAACCCCCCCAACCGCCTGGAGCGTTACGTAATATGTGCACAGCCCCATATATAAAAATTTTTCTAAAAATTGGCCACATTTCTTTCATTAATTTCTTACAAATAAATAATTCATTTAAGGGATCTGTTTTTTGGGTGCATATTTTTGTATATTTTACTCTTTTCAGCATAATTCTGCTTATTTAGGGACTGCAAAGCATATTCGGGACATATTTCTACTCATAGCATTCAGAGTTTTCAATTAAATTTTCGCGGCTTTTTGTTTATTTGTTCATGGAAAATACTTTAAGTTTTTCGAATATTTAAGACTTTCTTCAAATATGAAAAAAATGTGCGATGCATTAGAAAAAATTTTAATTAATAAATTATTTTAGGAATCTTGATGTCCAATATTTTGCATTCGAATAGATTATTCGACTCCCAATGCCCATAACGAGCCAAATTATACTCCGTTGTATCAGAAATCTATTGATTTATGAAAATTACAAACGACATAATTTTAGCAAGCAAAACACAAGTTTAATGGCATATTTCCAGATTCCCTGCTATATGTCCGATAGAATTGTAATTTCCTCCATTTTTCCAATATACTCGTACCATATTCAAATAACACGTAGTGTAGCTATCATTTAACTGTAAAAACGTTTTAATATTATCAAAACACATATCGATACACTTGTTACAAAGGTCACATTTTAAGAGTTCTTTTTTACTTTTGTTTTTTCCCTTTCTTATTTTTCTGTCTTTTAGTTAAATGATGATGATCTTTCCATAATTAAAATTTATGACATCTTCAGTGAATAGTTTCATTTTTAAGCCAACAATATAAAATCAAAACTGTTTTAGAAAAATTCATAGAAAGTAGAATCTACTAAAATATTTTAATTACAATTTTATGTTAATTTGTTTGAAATAGAAACCAAATTATTTGAAGGGCTCATTATTTTTTTTTTTATCAAAAAACTTAATTTTAAAACGATGGAAACGTACTATATATGTACATACGTATTTTGGTTGTTGGTTTTAAATACTTTGGGGAGAAAATTCTATACACACTGATTTACGGCATTTCTAAATTAATGAAAACAAAAAATAAAAATATGCATATAAAATTGTGGTATTTAAATATGCATGTCTGTATGTATGTTGTATTCAATTCTTTCGTAAAATTATTAAAATAAGCACCTGTTACATGAGTTTATGTATTTATTTATTTTAATTTCAAATTTATTAAGGGTTTAAAAAGGGGACTATTTTAATTGAAACGTTTTACACAATGGATTCAATATAACAAACCTACTTTTTTTTTTGGAATGCACGTAATTTCCAGATTTAGCATCTTACGCATCAATGAAACGATCAAGGAACTTATTAATTGGATGGAATAAAAAACTTAAAATATGCTGGACTACATTTAAAATTTTGTGATAGCATTTTTCTTACTCTGAACCCGCTTAGACATTTACTGTTCTCAATTAAAATTCAAATAATATGATTCTCTTCTATGCATGACTAACGTAAATATTACCAGCTGATTTATGTCCCAAAATATTTTTACTTTACTTCACAAGATATTTTCTTTGTTTATATGTAGTTAAACTTACATTTAAATAAAATTGATTAAATCAAATTTAAAATTTGATATAAAATCCATAAATTTCAATATTGAAGTATTTAAAGATTATTAGTCAAGAGAAGAAAATATGGTTCATATTTGTGGTAAAATAAAGACATTGACGGGTTACGTATGCATGTGTTACATGCATACAACAGTCATTATAAAGCGATACTTCTGTTTCAAATTAAAGATTTCCATGACATTTTAGTGCCAATAAGCTGATTTGTGTAGACAATTAATATCAACAAATAAAATACTCGTACATAATAAAAGGTTTTCCAATAAGAGTGATATGATTTTTTAAAAAAAAACCAACTTATTGTTAAGGTGATTCAAAAGTTTTTTATTTAATCTGAAGTACAATCGATACACTTAAGTTCTAAATAAAACGTCATTCAAATGGCCTCCACGACTTCTTCTGCAGGAACGAAGGACGAATTCTATGAACCCAATTTTCGAGCACTTTTTCCACTAAATCAAGTCGTATGTCATGAATGGCACGTTCAATATTGACTTGTAAAGATTGAAGACAGTCTGGTTGTTTTTCTAAAGACCAATGACTTCAAATAACCTCACCAGAAATAGTTTAATGGTGTTAAATCACAGCTTCTTGGAGGCCATTCAATATCACAATTTCTTGAAATAATCGAATCTCCAAACTTTTCTCGCAATAATTCAATTTTTGCATTTGCTGTGTGGCACGTAGCCCCGTATTGTTGGAACAAAATGTTGTCAAGATCAACTTCTTCCAATTTCGGCCATAAAAAGTTGGTTATCATCGATCTATACCGCTCTCCATTGAAAGTAACGGTGTTACCAGCTTCATTTTTAAAGAAGTACGGACCGATAATTCCACCAGAGCAAAAACCACACCAAACTGTCAATTTAGTTGAATGTAATGGTTTTTCATGAATAGTTTGTGGATTTTCTTCGCACTAGAATCGACAGTTTTGTTTATTTACCGCACCACTCAAATGAAAGTGAGCCTCAGCGGAGAAGATGATTTTCTTAAAAAAATCGTTATCGTTTTCAAATTGTTCCAAGGCAAAATCAGTAACGTTTTTCTTGAGTATATCTATCCATGATGAAAATGTAAACACTACTGAATTAAATGAAAAACAAATGACAGATCATGACATATTACAAATGACCGAAACTTCACTTCAAAATCATATCATCCCTATTGGAAAACCTTATATTTTATAATCTTTAACTTTATATGGAAATTTTTGAAAACAGCAGCAAATCAATTACAATTTCTCATTTGCATATTTCTCAAGAAACTTTGAATTTTTTATTATGTATTATGTGACCAGTGTTTGAAAACCAACTAGCATAAATAGTTACAAATATTATTATCCCCATATTTAAAAATTTACAGTTTTATCAAAAAATATTTAATATTTGCAAATTCTATTTACCATCTTCATAATAGTATTTTTCATAGCAATTAAAATCAAAATAAATTTTCTGTTATATACATACTTGTAAGTATGTCCGCATTAACAAATTTCTTAATTTTCCAATTTTATTTTAGTTATTTTTCAGTAATTTCAAAATATTTCAGCAGATATGAGATATAAAATTTGCAAAAATATTTAACCAAAAAATATGACAATAAGCTATCCATTAAATTCTATACACAAAAATTGTTAATGTGTGTGAATAAATATGCCGAGATAGATATTTTTCGACGTAAGGACTTACGTTTCAGCATATTTAGATGTGAAGTTACTTATGTTATGACGTTACGATAGATTAAAGGAAAAATGAGTGACACAAAGAAAGAAAGTATTTTTTGTATACATATATGTATGTATTTGCATATACAGTGCGAGATCGATTTGCGCAACCACCGATTATCGCAACACACCGATTAGCGCAACAGGCATTTTTTACATTACAGGGTTTATAAGTGCAACTTTTTTCAAAAAACAGTATTGATAAGTGCAACTTTTTCTGTTTTATTAAATTTTAAGCAATTTTCTCTCTGAATTTATTTGACCAAAAACGTACTTTTAACTCTTTGCTCTTTATTTTTTTGTTCTCGCGCAGGAGCGGCGCATAAACAGTTTTCATAATCTCTATATTTGTTAACGAAAAAGACTTCTACGCCAATGTAATAAGCAAAAATGTTGTCTCTTAATATACAGTTAGTTTTTTGTTTTTAATCTATATAATACGTTGCATATTGTGTTTAAAGTTTTACATGAGTTAAGTAAAGATCATTGTTATGTACACATCGATTTTAAAAATATGGCAGTAGTAAAAAACAGTATGTAAATAAGCTAACAATTAAACAAAAATTAGAAATTTTGAGCAAATTGCAAAATCTGTTAAAAAGATTTGTATTAAGTACAAAGTTAACAAGTCCACAGAATAAAAAAATGATCTTGCGTTATGAAAATTTGCTAAAAACTCTGAATCCGGAACAGGAAATCGACTTACACTAAGGACAAATGGAAAAACTCTTATTCAAATGGTTTTTAAAACAGAGAGTGAATAACGTTTTAGTTTGTGAGGAAATTTTAAAGTCAAAATCTCTATTTTTCATTAATAAATTAAAATAAAACCCTGGAACTTTCACTACTAGCCTTGGATAGGTAAAGAAGTTTAGAAAGCGACATGGTATACGCAAAATAAAAATATGCGGAGAACAGCTATCAAATAAGGCGGAAAACGTAGATCCTTTTTTAGATGAATTCACCGCTAAGATCAATGAACTAGGATTAGTTCCTTTGCAGATTTACAAATGCGACAAGTCCTGGCTATTTTTTAGACTTCTACCAAATACAACCCTAGTAAGTTAAATAGTGGTGTGATTATATATAAGCAACAACCCCGATTTCCTTTCGGTTGCGCATACCGAGCTCTTACTGTATGTTGTAAATTTTTTAAAATGGCGTTATATCTTTCGTGCTTGTTTACAAATATTATTTAATAAATATTTTTTTAAATATGTACATGAATTTTCATATATGTATGTACTTATTTTGCCAAATATCTGATAGAAAACAGAACTATTTAATGTATGTTAAGATAAGTATTTTTCGTCGTAAGGACTTACGTTTCAGCATATTTATTAGATGCGAAGTTGCTTATGTTATGACGTAACGATACATTAATGGAAAAAAAAACATGTTTGAAAATGACATATCGAACTTGATCAGCAAGAGATACCCTCTTGTATACATAGAAATTTTCAAAATTTCATGTTCTGCAAGAAATCGATATACAGTGGTCACATCTACCCACTATGAAAATGGTACTTCATTTTCTCTACTCTTCACCAAAAGAAAAATACAGTAGTATCTCTCTTTGATATGAGAGTAGTGTATCAAAAAAACTGTTTTTTGCCTCCAACAAAAATTTTAAAATTTTGAGTTAATACACTCTTGCTGATCAAGTGCGATATACATAAAGGAAGTTTCAGCATTTATTTTTGATTCTATTGGAATATAATTTTAGTAAAAGTAGTTTAAAACTATTTTTGAAGCCCTGTATGTACCGAAAATTAAAGTCCATTCAACATTATTTTCTAGCTGCCCCCTACCCACTGTATGATGAACAAAGTTGCATTTATTTGCTATTTATTTTTTTTTTTTTTTAACAACATTATAGAAATTTTGAACTGTACGACAACGAACATACTAGAAAACTGTGTGCTGTTATCACCATAAAGGTTATTAATATTAAAAAACTTTAAACTTTTGACCTAGAAACACATTCGCAGTGAAAAACACTTTAATGACTGCAATAATCCATTTTTTTTTTTTTTTGTATTTAAATGATAAAGAGTATTTAAAATATGGCACATGTCATCATTAATGGTGGCATTTCGTTGTTTTGAAATAGAAGCAACAATAAAATAAATTAATAAAATTAAAATTTAATTTGTAAAACATTTTGAAAATAGACACAAAACTAATTTAGGTTATATTTGATAAGAAGTTGTTGGAAAAACTAGTATTTTGTTTTTGTAAGTTGGAATATATTTTGAAACCGCACATTTAAGAGATGATTTATTTGCAGTTACTATTTTAAAATAAATCGAGTTATTTAAAATTTTATTGGCTACAGAGAAGAGACTACTCAGTAGAGGTTTGCTTTTAGGAATTCAGCAAACTTTTCAGCAAATATATCTTGGGAAATTTTTGTGTCTAATTTTTCGGGAATAATTTTTATAATAAAATCTGAACATTTCTTATAAAATTTCGAAGGCACAACAAATTTATATAAATCGTTTCTTTTAAGAATACTTGTAAATATGTTTATATAAACACGTTTATTAATAAGGAATATCTAGATGTCATTTCCCAGAGAACTATTAATATCTCTAAAAATTACATTGAACATTTTTTTCTTTGAGGATGGTGAAAAAACAGAAAGTGAAAAAAAGAACAGCATCCGTCGAAAATGGATGCGCAATTTAACTTAAGCGTACGGCTGTAAACTATTAGCAATATTCTTCCAAATAAAATGTTACAAATTAAAATGCACACTAATCATGGCTTTGTTCTGTTCTGCTGTTTACGTTGAAATCTAAATTAAGATTCGATTTTTCATGTTTCTTGTATTCAGCATTCTAATGAAATTTCGTGTTGCTTTTGAGTTTAAGTTTAGAATTTTGCTTTTGTATTTTTAGAGCATGCGGACCAACAAAGTCAAAAGTGGGTCACCTCGAATTTATGAAAAATTCCAACATATGCCAACTAGATATAAATATCCAAAAGCTAAAAAAAAACTTTGTTGGGTTTCCGCTTTAAGATTTTCTTTAACTGTTTTTGGTCCCCTGTTTCGCTAATGTTTAGGGTGGTGTTGGCTGACGTTGCTAGCGCGTTAAAAAGTAAAACAATTAAAAAAATGCCTGCTAATACAGCTTAACGAAGTTAATGTGTCTACTTAACACCGGAGGCGCCACAACACTGCCTTAAAAATTAACATAACGCGCAAAGCAGAGTTGTAACAGAGTTAAGCCTTCTAAATATTCAACATCTATCTTCTTTACCCTATCCCTCTCCTTAGTTCCAGCACAATGCACTGCATAAGTAGGGGTCATCCCTGGGGGCTGGTCCTAGTTAAAAAAAAAAAAAAATCTTGCCCGTTTTGGAAACAATTTATTTCATGAATGAAAAATTGTATTTTTTTTATTTTGCGAACAAAAATTTTGAAAATCCAAACCGCAGTTCAATTTAAAATTTTTAAACAAAATAAATTATCCCCCTTTTTTTTAAATAAATTCGTTAATTAGTAGCTAAAGTTGCCGGATCGTTTAAAATTAGACTTATTTTTATTGAAAACATAAATTTAAAGGCCTGTTTTCTCAAACGCCTGGATGTTTACTATGCTTTTAAGTACTCCTAAAAATATTATCTGCTAATTGCAAAATATAAGCAAAATGCAGCAAAAATACAAAAAAAAAATTAATATTGTCTAGAATTAAAATGCTTTAAATTTTAGTATCGAGCGGGTAAAGTAGTACGAGCATTAACGAAGAATCTTTTTCAGGGTAAAGTTGGCTAAAGACACAAATATTAAGAAGTTAAAAATCTTTTCCATTTTGTCTTTTAACCGAAATTTTTAATGATAATTTAGAAAAAGAAATCTTCAAATTTATTATCTTTTGTAGAATTTTCGTTTATTGCCACTCTTTTAAGCTAAAAACATTTTTGACGTGTTTTAAGAATAAACATTTATACATTTGATTAAAAAATAAAATATGCTAAATCATTAAAATATACGAAATTAATCCACTTTAGAAAAACAACTAAAACAAAAAATATACGTTTTCTTTTCTACAAAAGTCGTCATATGAAAATTGTAAAAAGTGTAGTAAGATCAAAAGCATACTAACAAGCAGAAATTTTGAGCAAATTAAAAACTTTAAAAAATATTTAAATAATGAGGAGTTCGAATCTAGAGTTCAATTGTCGATTAAACTACAATTTTATATTCATCTTGAATGAAATACATTTCTTTTTAATTCGATGTGTGAATTTTTCGATCACACTCCCCATCATTCGCTTGTTTCTTTTTCTTTCGTTTAATTTTAAATTTTATTATTGTTTAAATGTTTTGTTTTATGACACATGTAGGTTTTTTTTTTTTTTTTTTTTTGGTGTCAACATTTCTACCCCTTATTTATTATTATTGGAGCCTAGAGTCGGAGAATTGACATAGACTGAATGCTGTTGCCAATGACTTTGAGTTCGCATGTTAATATAATGTTTGCTTTTTCTCTGAGGTGAAATGGTTTTTTTTTCTACAAAATTGTATTTCTTTCAGAAAAACGAAAAATTTTTTTAAGCAAAAACAAAATATATTGTCAACAGCTGCCGTAAGCAAATAAATTTGGAATGGATTGCAAAGTGCTGGTGGGTATCTGGGCAATTTTCGTTAAGAATTTATTAAACAAACGGCCTATTTCACTATGTCGAAAGAAAATTTCCATATGTTTTCATTCGTACAAATACATTTGATACAAAAACAAATTCTAAAATTTTGTTTTTGTATCAAATGTATTTGTACGAATGAAAATAAAATTCAAAATTCTTTCGACATCGTGAAATCGGCAGAAAGTATTTGAGAAATTAATAAGAATTATTTAAAATAAAAATTAAGCAACGTGAAAACTTTTTTTCTTAATTTCGTTTAAGTAAAATATATTAAGCTTTTTACTTATGTTCATACATATGTATGTATGTATGTATATGATTGAGCAAAAGTGTTTTATATCACCACAGGGATCATGGTCGTTAAAGGCATGCGAAAAAAACAATGTAGTCCTCATTCAATATAATTAATTTAGACAAATGGATCTCATAGGAAATTTAATTTTCGGATTTCGGATATTTATTAATCTTATGGCAAATGTCATCAATAAGGCACAAGCTAATGATAAAAATTATCACAGATTTTTGTCATATTTTGAGTGACAACATCAATATGATGTCACACATACTTTTAGCCTGCAAAATATGTATAAAACTTAAAACAAAAGTATTATTGCTTTATTTATGATTTAACTTAAAACGGAAAGTTGACAGAAATGTCATTGCATTGCTGTACATTCATTATCAGAACTATGAGAAAATTAATAGTAAAATTTATATGTCTCAGCAACAAAGTAAATGCGCACACGAGGCATCAAACGAAAGTAACCATCTCGTCTTCATATTGATGACACTTAGTCATCACATGTACATCGTGTCAGTCGCAAGCAGAATAATTCATATGTACGTTAACTTTATGATGTCAGTATTAAAAATAAGAGTAGAAGAATTAAATTAAAATAGAATTAGAAATAATTAATAAAATCAATATATTGATTATAGAAATGTCAGCATTGCCAGTGACGATAAGATGACTAACTGATGACAAGTACAAAGGGTTCAAAACAAATTGCTATTATGGCACTATTGATAACGTTATAAGTATTTTTCTATCAGTTTAGATCAAATATAGGAAGAGCAGTACTTTCACTAAATTCCATGTTCAAAAATCTCATGTACTAGTAAAGTAAAATTTAAATTTCCTATAAATTTAAATTAGCAATGAAATTTTTCACAAACTCAATTCAGGGATTATAACTGTTTTTCATAGTTAAGAATAGTCTCATAATTATTTCCCATAAGCTGACATAGCATGCTAACGCTTCATTCACATTGTCCAAAATCCCCCAGAGATCTCATTTAAAGGGTGTTTTTTATAGAGTGACACAAGTTTAAATAATAATAAAACAAGGAAATAAATCTTCAATAACAATGAAATTGGATTTATTGGAAAGAAAATCTTATGAAATTAATGTTTAAATATGATTTCTGCCATGTTGCCGCCACGGCTGGCGTGTAGAAGGCGCAATCTGGAACACCAATTTTCAACAAATTTTCGCAGCGTTTGCGGCCGTATTTCGCCGACAACTCTTCGAATGTTGATTTCCAGGTGTTCAATTCTTTGTGGTTTATCGACGTAGACAAGTGATTTGACATAACACCAAAGAAAATAATCTAATGGGGTTAAATCACACGTAATTACGTGAAATTATTTTGTCATCAAAAGTTCCTTGAAGTAAATCAATTGTGGCGCCCGCTCGCTGCACGATGAGTTTGACGAATAGAACAATTATTTTGATTAAAAATTTCAACAATTTGCACGCGTTGCTCTGGTGTAAGTCGATTCATAATGAAATTTTAAAGCAAACTAAACAAATGGGTGCTCAAATAAAGCAGTGATGCCAACTCAAACTTTGGTGTCAAATAGTCTCATAAAAAATTTTAACAACATTAAAATAATTTGAAGTTTTACTGGCTGGGTATCGCTTAGAGCAAATTTGATGTCACACGTCAACGATCGAAAACATCACCGAAGTTTATCAAATTATGAGTCCGAGTCAGTGGAAGGTTATCACTTTCAAAGGCGAAAGCTCTACACAGATCAATGATAACCAAACATTTTGGCCCCAAACTAAGTGATATTGATGTTGGTGATCTCTATTTCTACGAAGAGAAGATTTTAAGACTTTCTTTTCGATTTCGCATAAAGTCAAGTTTAGATATCGACACAAGTGTTTCCTGCTGGCCCTTCCTGAGATTTTTTACTGACTGAACTATTAATGGTCTGAATTAACATAAAGAAAAACATATTGAAATTTCTTATTTTAAATAAATTCATAAAAGTCTAAATTAAATATTTAGGTGGTCCCGAAAGCCGCGACCTCTTTAATTTAAAGCAGAAACCAGATAATCAAGACTTATTAATTAGCATCAGCATTCATCAGTCCGTTTAAAATAATTAATTGAGTTTTTCAAGTCATCATCATAAAAAACAACGATTTTGAAAGAAATGCTGTTGCACAGACTTGCAAGTTTGTTTTTTTTTTTTCGTATTTTTTTGCTTTAATAAACCAGAATACATTGTATTTTAAAGTATACTTTTTAATATTTTTCTAAATATGACGACGTCTAAAAACCGCAATCTATTTCACTTTTCCTTAAAAAAAATATTTGTCATTTTCAATATTTTTTCCAATTAATAACAAAAAACAAAAGTGAATGTAAAAAATAAATAAAAAGAGGAAATTTAAAAAGCTGATTTAAACAAAATACGGACAATATTTTTTGTTTTAATAAAAATAAATCTGAAACAAATTTAAAAAGAAACATGCACATTAGGGCAATAAATTATTGTTGTTTGTTGTATTTACTAGAAAACAAGAAAAATAAACTTACCAATTAATTGGCTCTGCTTTATGTCTTGAATGTGTTGAAATTATTTCCTTCACCGGACAGGACACTTAAGTCGCAAATTTTATTTTTAAATTTTTATTATTAAACTATTTTTATTAACTAAAATTTTTCCACAAAAACTGACATAACAACATTCAGTTTCAACTCTCGCAGTGTACAGACGCGTTTTATAATCGTCGCAACTGAATATTAAAATTATAAAAAATTTAAAGTCACAAAAAATACAAAAACAAAACATTTATTAAACAGTTATTATACTGGTTTTATTTTATTTATTTTTTGCTTGTGTATACATAAATATTTGCATACACAAACTCTTATAAGTGAAAAAAACAAGAGAACTCTAAATGAGTTCATCTTCTGGCAACAACAACAACAATAAACCCACAAGCAGTAGAAATGCTTATTTAACTTTTGTTTCTGATGACGACAATAAAAAAATTGAATTAAGCACAAACCTGAATTCTACACAAAACACAACTATTCGTGCGCGATCATGCTCTCCATACATGTTAAATAGTGATCAAGAAACAACAACAATTGCACCTATTAGCAAACTTGTCAGCTTAGCTGTACAAGCAAACAAACAAACAATAAATACCCAGGTGACCAACGTGCACAAAATGAATAAAATTATGGATAAAGTAAGTGAAAATAGTGATAATAAAATTCAAACAGGTATGGATAGATACATAACTGTGTTAAAAAGGGGAAGAAGTCCCAAATCTGCTCAAATTGCGTCAACGGCAAAAGTTCCCAAAGATGGGAAAAATATAAAAAATTCCGAAAATCGTTTCGCGATTTTAACTGAACAAGGTGATGAAGTCACAACTAATACAAGTTTGAGTAAACCACCACCGATTTATTTAAGAGAACAGAACTCCAGCTTTCTGGTAAAAAGCCTTTTCTCGTTAATTGGAGAAAATGAGTTTTACGTAACTCCAATCAAGCGTGGGAAAATTAATGAAACAAAAATTCAGGTATCTAAAGAAAATAATTACAGAAAAATAGTCTCAGACTTTGAGACTAAAAATAAAAATTTTTATACATATCAGCTTAAGAGTGCTAAAGGTCTAACCGTTGTAATAAAAGGTATAGATTCTAGTGTGGATCCAGAAGAGGTCAAGTCTGGCCTTGAAAATAGTGGATTCAAGGTGAAAAATGTTTCAAACATCAAAAATAGAGAAAAAATCCCCCAACCAATATTTAGAGTCGAGTTACAGCCAGGTGACATAAAGATAAAAAAAAATGAATCCCATCCAATCTATGATCTAAAGTATTTGTTACACCGGAGAGTTACCGTTGAGCAGCCACATAAAAGAGCTGGACCTATCCAATGCCTGAACTACCAAGAATTTGGGCACACGAAAACTTATTGCAAGTTGCCTACAGTCTGCGTTGTATGTGGTGAGCTACACAGTACCGCTAACTGTGACAAAACAAAAGGTGATCCCAAGGCGAAAAAATGTGGCAATTGCGGCGGAAATCACACTGCCAACTATAGAGGCTGCCCTCTTTACTCGTTTTTTAAACGCTCCTCGCACAAAAAAGAAAATATTATTCCCGCTCAGCCTATCACACTTTTAAGCTACCCTCAGTTACCTCAACCGTCTACCAGTCAGCAACAATATTCAAACGTATTGAAATCAAACGCGACTATTGCTCAGCAACAACCTAATAATAAATTTTCATACGCTAACATTTTAAAAAGTAACCACAATACAGCGCAAAAACCGGTACCAGTAAGCGAAGCTCCAGGGTCTAATTTTAGCCGTATTGAAGCCTCAATTGAGAGCTTAATACAAACAGTAAATACTTTTACTCTCAACATGTCCTGTATGATGCAGGAAATGTTGAAAATGCAGTCTACTTTGTTGCAGGCTGTATTAAGCAAACCATGAACTTGAAAATATGTTTTTGGAACGCAAACGGCATCTGCCAACATAAAAATGAAATAGAATATTTTCTTCTGGATAAACAAATCGATGTTATGCTTATCTCAGAAACTCATTTGACGTCTCGAAGCTATTTTAGAATTAGTGGATATAATTTCTACGACACCAAGGATCCTCGAGGTAGAGCTTGTGGTGGCTCGGGAATTCTAATAAAAACGCGAATAAAACACTACCTGTTAAATGAATTTTGTGAAGATTACCTTCAAGCAACAAACATCTGCATTGAAAATTTTTATCAAAAACTTGTGATATCATCTGTTTATTCTCCTCCCAGGTTTTCAATTTCAGAGAGTCAATATACCGCATTTTATTCAACACTGGGGTCCCGTTTTCTAGCAGCTGGCGACTACAATGCTAAACACACATTTTGGGGTTCACGTTTAATCAGTCCCAAGGGTCGTGTTTTGTTTGACACAATTTCAAAAATGGGCTTTAATGTAGTTTCAAGTGGTCAGCCAACATATTGGCCAACGGATCGACAAAAAATTCCTGATATTATCGACTTTGGAGTTATGAAAGGTGTGCCCAGCGAAATGATTGAAGTTGAAGCATCATTGGATTTATCTTCAGATCACTCGCCTACTATTATCACTATTTACTCACACACAACTGCAACATCAACATGCGATTTACCGCTGACATCTGCACGTATTAACTGGCTGAAATACAAAAAATATTTGAGTGCTCATTGCACGGAAAATATGCTGTTGAGAACACCTACTGACATAGAAAATTCTATTAGGTTGTTTGAAGCACATGTTAATCAAGCTGCTCTTAATGCTTCTTCAAATCAACCAAATCAACAAGTAAGATTCAACAACATTTCTTCTGTAGATATAGAAAGGCTATTGACTGAAAAACGGAGAGCGCGACGAGAATGGCAACGTTACAGATCCCCCCAGCTAAAGTTAAGGCTAAAGGAATGCACCAAACAGCTCAGAAAAGTTTTACAAACACAAAAAACAGCTTCGCTGCAAAAATTTCTTCAAGAACTCGATGCAACACCACAAACAGATTATTCGCTATGGCGTGCAGCTAGAGGACTTAAAAGGCCAGTGATTTGCAAACCTCCGTTACGAGATTCGAATGGTGACTGGGCAAGAACTGATGCTGAAAAAGGTGCTCTTTTTGTTAAGCACTTAGAAAATGTATTTACACCGAATATTTCTACTGATATTGTTGAACTGCCACCAGTCATCTCTTTACCAGAAATAACGTTAAGATTTAACATTGTGGAGATTGAAAAGGCCATCACTAGTCTTAACACCAAAAAAGCCCCAGGTGTCGACAAAATAAGCAACAAAATGCTTCAACAACTTATATTGCAAAAGAATTATACTATTCATTTTTAATAGTATTCTACGGCTGCAATACTATCCTGCAGAATGGAAGGTTTCGATGATTATTATGATACCAAAGCCCGGCAAGGATCATACGAAGGTTGAATCCTATCGGCCTATTAGTTTATTGCCCAACATTTCAAAACTATTTGAAAAGCTGTATATGAGCAAGCTGATGCCTATAGTGACTAGAAGCGGATGCATTCCAGATCATCAATTCGGTTTTCGCTGACAACACAGCACAATTGAACAAACTCACAGACTTGTGAATGTTATCAGAGACACTTTCGAAAAGAAGAAATATTGCTCTGCGCTCTTTATAGATGTTTCTCAAGCTTTCGATAAAGTATGGCACGAAGGTCTTATACATAAATTAACACAAAATCTACCCGCAAACATTGTTAGGCTTTTAATAAGCTACCTAAGTGAACGAAAATTTGTAGTTAGGGAAGGCAATTTCTTAAGCCCACCGCAGTCGATCGAAGCCGGAGTTCCCCAAGGCAGTATCTTCGGTCCATTACTTTATTTAATATATGCCTCTGACTTACCGTTAAGCAATAACATTCATACATCAACATTTGCCGATGATACAGCTTTTCTAAGCGTTCACGAAAATCCTGTAGAAGCTTCCCGCAATTTACAAGGGTATATATCCAAATTGCAAAATTGGCTCAAACAATGGCGTATTAAAGTTAACGAGCAGAAATGTGTGCACGTAACTTTTACGTTGCGCAAGGAAACATGCCCGCCTATAAAAATTAACACCGAGACCATACCGCAACACACTGTTGTCAAATATCTAGGCGTTCATCTTGATCGTCGTTTAACATGGAAATCGCATATAGACGCAAAGTTAACACAAATGAAATTAAAAGCAGCCCAAATGAATTGGCTTATTGGAAGAAATTCTATACTAAGCCTAGACTGTAAACTACTATTATACAACGCGATCCTGAAACCAATATGGTTCTATGGAATCCAGTTATGGGGCACTGCCTCAGCATCAAATGTCGAAAAAATTCAAAGGCGACAGAATAAAATTCTACGTACAATTACAGCAGCCCCCTGGTATGTCAGAAATCATTGAATTCAAAAAGATCTAGATGTTCCGTTGGTGAAGACAGTATTTTCAATAAACGCTAAAAAATATATAAAAAAACTTGAGGTGCACCCAAATGTACTTGCGCGCAATATTTTAAATTATAGAGGCCACACCCGGCTGAAAAGGAGGGATACTCTTTTTCTCAGCCGTACACGAGAGATGTAAAACAACATAAATTAACCGTTGAAATTAAAAATTTTGTTTAGCATTGGCTAAACTTATATTTAATATTTTTTTAGATTTAAGATTTGAAAAACTTATTGATAATTCAATTTTAATAATTAAAGATTCAATAAATAATAAAATTATCACAAAAAAAAAAAAACAAAAACTGATCCTTTTCAATTACTTTGTTTTTTTCTAAGGTTGGCTGGCTATTGCTTTAGGGGCACTAATTTTAAAAATCGCGGTCGCAAAATTTCACTACAGTAACATTTTCAATTGGCATTAACACGTAACTACACCACCGTTGCCCCAAAAATACGCTTTAAAGTACCGTTACTTTTAAAAATAGAAATAACGAACGAAACGTGTTCACGGATCAGCAGACAGGAGCCAACCTTGATGGGACAGGACATATTTATCAAAAGCACACTTCACACAATTTAAAGTTAAATATGATGATACGGGTAATCTGAAATTAAAAAAATAAAAGGACACTAAATTAGTTTAATTTTGTTCAAAATAGTACTCGTAACATCCACAGATGGAAAACTTATAATTTCAATTTGCTGAAAATTTATCATAAAGAAAATTGTAAATGTAAAATCCAGTTGGTTTACCATTTATTGCGATGCGAAAGCAAATGCGATGCGAAAACAATGTAAATAAGGTTATTTTTGGATTTTTGGTGACGATATATACGATGTATGTATCTATATATTCGTATACAAAAATATGGTTCTACCGATCTGCTCTAGCCGGTTTCATTAGAAAGTAAATTTTGTGAAAAAGTTTTTATAGATCTAAAATAGTGCATTGTGTCCCTTCAGTCCCTTCCTAAAGACGAATATTCCGATTAAATAAGATAAGAGGTTAAAAATGGGTTAAATCAATGCACAATGGGAACTAATGAAGATGGTACCAAAAATCCGACTTATACTGAATTAATGCACAAAATAAATGTACCAAATGGTGTGTGATACTTTTTGATTTGTGAACTTTTGATGGGATAGAACGGGCAGAAAGAGTTGGTACTTTTTTTCATGGGCTCCAGTAAGCGATAACCTATCCATGAGTTGTACATTTTTTGGAGTTTGTACACGCAAAACTCCGTCATTCTTGAGCTATTTTAAAAAATCCTTTTTTTTTGTGTGGTTTGGTAGCATTTTTTTTGTTTTTTTTTTTATTTTTATACAGGAGCGGCTAGTCCTTCCCCCGATATTTTTTTTTTTTTTTTTTTGTTTATTATCATAATTTTTTGTTGTATAGGGTGTTTTATATAGAGTGTCAAAACTTTGAGTTGGCATCACTGCTTTATTTAAGCACCCATTTAACAGCTAATAGTTGCTTATTGTTTAGTTTGCTTATAAATTTCATTATGAATCGAGCAACGCGTGCAAATTGTTGAAATTTTTAATCAAAATAATTGTTCTATTCGTCGAACTCATTGTGCAGCGGGCGCTACAATTGATATACTCAAAGTTAAGCCAATTGCCTACGTCGGTAAACCACAAACAATTGAACACCTGGAAATCAACATGCGAAGAGTTATTGGCGAAATACGGCCGCAAAAGCTGCGAAGTTTTTTAAAATTGGTTTTCCAGATTGAGCCGTCTAATTGCTAGTCGTGCCGGCCACATGGCAGAAATCATATTTAAACATTAATTTCATAAAATTTTCTTTCCAATAAAGCCCGTTACATTGATATTAAAGATTTGTTTCCTTGTTTTATTATTATTTAAACTTGTGTCACTCTATAAAAAACACCCTTTATGAATCCGGTAGAGACAAGTTTTCACCCCTGATATATTGCATTGCTCCTCCATTTATCCACCTATTTAAAAAAATCCTTTTTCTTTTGTGTGATTTTGTAGCATAATTTTTTTAAATCCGAGAGGGGCAAGATTTTTCTCCGATATATTTGTTTGTGGTTTGGTAACAACTTTTTTTCATGAATCCGGTAGGGACAAGATTTTTCTCCCGCTATATTGCATAACTCCATCATTTGAAGACAGATTTTCAAAATTCTTTTTTAGTTTGGAAAAGTTTGCTTGCAGTTGGGTCCCATATTTTTTTTGGAAACTGCAGGGGAGTGCAATTTACGGACCCACGTGCATCACTTCTTAAGCTGTGAGGGCTGTCGAAACCTAACCTAGGGGCAACCCTTAACATATATTTGTTATGGCATAACTTCTAACAAAAATCATCTCGTTATATTAAATATTTAACTTATGGGCCGGGCCGACTGGAATTTTTTTTTTGATAAATAAATCTGCTACTTGTAGAGTTCGATTTACAATTTTTTAATGAAAAAGTCTAGTTTGTTATGCGCGCCCATAGTTGCTCCGATTTTGTAAACTGTTCGATTGAATTTTTGTGTTTTAATAACGCATTTTTGACATCTTGGACAAATAAACAAAATGTGTTTAATTATGCCCTTCACCAAAAGTGGTAAGTGTAATTATAAGTTTGTTATTCCATGTGTAATTTCTGCAATATTCATATGAAAACCATAAGGTAAACATATTCTAGATCTAGATATAGATAGGAAAGTTGAATGAGCCATGTCCATCTGTCCGTCTGTTTGTCCAAAAAATTTGGAGACTTGAGTGATATTTTTTCATTGTTATTCTTGATAACAAAAAAGGTAGAAAAATTACACAGGTCAACAGTGAAAATGGGCTTGAATAACCACTATATAGATTTTGTAACAAAATTGAACAAGTCGTTCCATAGTTATGATAAAATTGGTAAATCAGCCCCTTCGAAAATCTCGAATTTTAGAAAAAAATTTAAAAAAAACTTATCCATAGAATTAAAAAATTTTACCATTTTTGTACTTAGGTATCCATGATGCATCAAATCTATATAGTGGTTATTAAAGCCTTTAAAATTTTTTCGATTTTGTTCCCCTGTGTTATTAGAACATAATATAAACAGTATTTTAATCCCCACCCTTATTTGTTATTATTAATACAAACGAAAAACTAATTCTCGAGTTCTTACAAATTATTTGAAGCGATCTCATCTTTTTCCTTTAGAACCAGAGTCAATCCATAGAAATTTATGTATATGTATCGGAAATTGACTAAGAAAATTTGTATTGAACAATCAATGTGCAGCACAAGCATTAATTTAACATGATTTAGTGGTGGTAGTAAATTTCAACTAACGAAGGAGGCATTTATGCGACATTTCTGAAAATGGTTTGTGACATTCTGACGTGTGGGTTGAAATTAATTAACAATAATCCTAGAAGAGGGTAAACTGACACAGCCACTAAGCCACACGTTTCTGTCTGATCAGCAAAAAAAAAAAAATACATAAAACCGATAAGTAGATCGCAGTCCGATCAATTATTCGTGTTTGATTAAATCCACAATTTTGTATTAAACTGTTCTAATTCAAACTTTTAAAAAATGTGTAACGATTTGTCAGAATATAATTGATTCCGACCGACCTGACCCCTTATTTCTGGTATCATCTGGCCGATAATGGTCCAGATTTTTTCATCCATATTTTGGTTAATTCAATCGTTACCCCAATTTTAAAATACTTTTCCTTTTTAATAAAATATTAAATTCTATTTAAAATTCTGTTCTGGTCGTAGAAAAGAAAGATATAAAAGTTTAACACTTTTGTATGTGGCATAAAACCCACACACGGAACAGAACACTGAAGTACGAATGAAACCAAAAATATTATATATAAAAAAATTTAAATAATCTTCTGCGAAAATTTTGGAACAAGACAACGGCTAAATATGACAACGAAAGAAAACTTTTTTTGTAAAGAATACATGCGTTAGTTTCCGAAATAATGATCATAAGTGTAATACTGACAATGATGGTGATGGCGATTGCGATGGTGATCAGAAGACAAGCAAGAAAGCAATCAACCAACCAACCAACCAGACGACAGACAATGGAAACACACACACACGGTGAGGATGGATACATGAAAAACCAAACAACATTAAAATTGTAGCAATAATTAAATTAAGCGACAAAACGTCACAAGATCTGTATGACAAGAGTAAAAATCTTCATCAACACCTCCACAGACAACTTATTCAACATTTAGCAAAACAAAAACAAACAAAAAAAAAATTTGTGTAACAACAACAACTAAAACAGCAATCACAAATCACGGAAAGAATGAAAAATTTAGGAAAACCTATTTTACATTTTCTTTTTCACTTTTTTTGTTAGCAGAATTTTGAGAAAACGAGACAATTTAAATTTTTCTTTCTTTTTTTTTTGTGTGATCAGCTAATTGAAATGGTGAAATCGTCAGGTGAAAAAAAGCTTGATGTGCAGGTCTTTTAGTGTTAAATTTCGGAGAAGCAAAATGCTTGCAACAAGCTCGTTTTTCGTGGATTAAAATTTTGTTTAATATTTTCAAAAAAAAAAAAAAGGTTGTTACAGCGTTTGAAGATAAACCAATTTGTATTGAAAATATCAATTTTAAGAAAAAGTTTTCTCAAATTAAAAAAAAAGAAAAAATTGGCGCAGATACTAAAAAAAATCCAATTTTGGGATTTTTCGTAACTTCTTTGGGAATTGCGAGATTTTCAAAAAAAAAAAAAAAAAAACTTTTTATTTTCTAGATTTTACCTACATCATTTCTTATTTAATTGTGTATATATTGATAAATAAAAATTTTTGCAGCAGCCTTTTTCTGAAACCTTCAATTAATTTATGAAAAATCAAGGCAAATCTTGCTCTTTAAAAAAAAAATTAGCAGAACATCTATCCGATATTTCCGTTATTTTTAAAGACATATAAATTTCTTAAAAATTTTCGTTATTGAAAGAACCAGAGCATTTCAAAATAGACCAAATTTTTTTTTTTTGTTTTTTTGATAAAGGAGCAATTTCATTTTATTTCAACGAACATTTTTTCGGTAGTGTCCGATTTTGATAAAACTTGGTGAATGTGTGTAGTAGTGTATGTATGATCACAAAACGATTTTTAATGTTTTTGTTTTCGAAAACTGTGGCAACCCTGCAGCTTAGAAATACTGAAAATTGCAGGGTAGGCACTACACTTAAAATTTCATAACTTTTGTTGTGAGCAAGATATTGAAAAAATTCTTTTTGCGTGGGATTAGTGAAGTTTTTAGGTTTAAGAAATTTATTATTATTTTTTTTTTAAATTTTTTTTTTAAAAAAACCCATTTTTTAAAATTTTTATATATTTTGCACAAAATGCCACATATGTGTTCTAAACATCCTAAAAATTTCAGAGTGGAATTCCTCCTACTTTTTGAGATATATTAAAAAATGTACTGGTATGTTTATAAGAAATACTCTCTTTTACTAGTTGCTACGTGCCACTGAGTTAATAAGTTAAGTTTGCTTGTATGCAATTCATTGGAAGCATTGTTTGTATTCATTGAAAATTGAAAATCTCAAAAAGTAGGAGGCATTCCACTCTGAAATTTTTAGGATGTTTAGAACACATATGTGGGATTTTGTGCAAAAAATATAAAAATTTAAAAAAAAATGGGTTTTTTTCAAAAAATAAATTTTAATTTTTTTTTTTTTTTAAATTTTAAAAACTGAAAAAAAAAAATAATAATAAATTTCTTAAACCTAAAAACTTCACTAATCCCACGCAAAAAGAATTTTTTCAATATCTTGCTCACAACAAAAGTTATGAAATTTTAAGTGTAGTGCTTACCCTGCAATTTTCAGTATTTCTAAGCTGCAGGGTTGCCACAGTTTTCGAAAACAAAAATATTAAAAATCGTTTTGTGAACATACATACACTACTACACACATTCACCAAGTTTTATCAAAATCGGACACTACCGAAAAAATGTTCGTTGAAATAAAATGGAATTGCTCAAAGATAAACTTTGAGACTTTTTTCCCTCTAATCCCAAAGCTGAAATAAATATATTTCTAAGGGTATAATATTAAATATTTGTACAAAAAGAAAAAAATCTCGATATAGAAAAATCCCATTATTGGGATTTTCCGAATTTCTATGGGAATTCGCGGGATTTTCAGATGCAAATCTAATTAGCTTTTATTGTCTTCGCATTCGGAGTTGAACTCTCATTTAGAAACTACAGACTTATTTCCATTTTTTTCCAAAATGCACCACGGTGCATTCACGGGACATGTCTTAGCGACACCAGCGTAGGAACGATGTTTATTATCTAACGTGTCTTTCCAACCGTGTAATAATGCAACTTGTTATTTCACTACAATAAAACACAACTTATAAAAAAGTGGAACGCCCTGTTTTTAACAGCTGACAGCTTAGTTTTACAGGGCACTATTAAAACTGTCGATTTTTACGGGGCATAAAGTGCAATGCATTTCAACATTAGTGAGGGCGACATTTTTAGAATCCAACACACCACCCTTATTTCGTCGTTACTGTATCAAGTTCGACCGAAGAATGGTAAAAATTACGAAGAAACTTCAAATTATTCCCTCCGCCGCAGCCACTCATCGTTTCTATGGGCTTAATGTAAGTTGGCACTACATACTCTAACTTTACCAATTCTTTATGAATAATACGATTTTGCTCTTTTAAAGTTTTTGTAAAATATTTAAAAAAAAATATTTACAATTATTTTCCAAACTAAATGAAATGTTACAAAAGTTAATGTTAAAATAATCTTGAGTTTAGCCGTTTATTTTTTCCACTTAACTAAAATATGTTGTTGCTTAATTATTTTATTCATTTTCGCTTTCCATTTGTCTGGTAGTCGTCCATGTCGCATCATTTAAAATAATTTAAAATTTTAGCAGCACATTAAGGAAAATTTAGGTGGGCGCAACACGGAAACCTCAGAATATATTTCATGTTCTTCAAAATCTTTTTCTTTATCGTTTTTTAAGTTTTTTTTTTTAATTTATTTTTTGCCATTTTGTTTTATTTAATCACAGAGTTTTCTTTAATATATGGCACATTCATAAGCTAATCTAGTTTTTGTCACAATGAATTTTTCATACCGTCTCATGGGACGTACACTGGTAATGATCGCATAAATAAATGGTGAAATATTTAATCAAATTATTTGCAGCCACGAACATCAACAGAGAAATTATTAGAATATTGTGAAACGCAGATGGCAAAATGAATTAGAAAAATAAGAGCCAGAAGCTGCACAGTTTTGCAAATTATTTATGGTCCTTTGAACTATAATTATTGTCAGTGTCAACTATAATCTCAGCATTTACATGGCCTAGATCTGCTAAAATGACAATTATTCCAAAGTTTTGTTAAACCAAAACTGTGCTAAACTTCATCTTCTTCGAAAGGCAAATCGGCCACGACCATAAAGAAATTATTGATCATTGAGCTGTAGGATGGCGGGAATACAAAGTACGAGATGTTGTGGCTAAGAACGCGAGGCATGTCGCCAAACAGGTTTCGTTTAACCTGAAGCAGATTCAGAAGCCTCTAACCTATAAATTGTAATGAACCCTTAACATCTGTTGGATTTAGTCATCAATGTCACTGTATCTAATATAAGGTTTTCCAATAAGAGTGATATGGTTTCTTTAAGGAAATTCAAAAGTTTTTTATTTAATCTGAAGTACAATCGATACAATTCAGTTCTAAATAAAACGTAATTCAAATGGCCTCCACGACTTCTTCTGCAGGAACGAATTCGATGAACCCAATTTTTGAGCACTTTTTCCATTAAATCAAGTCGTATGGCACGTTCAATATTCACTTGTAAAGCTTTAAGAGAGTCTGGTTTCTATCGAAACACCAATGACTTCAAATAATCCCACAAGAAGTATTCTAATGGTGTTAAATCACAACTTCTTGGAGGCCATTCAATATCACAATTTCTTGAAATAATCGAATCTCCAAACTTTTCTCGCAATAATCCAATTCTTATTGGAACCACATGTTGTCAAGATCAACTTCTTCCAATTTCGGCCATAAAAAGTTCGTTGTCATCGATCTATACCGCTCTCCATTGACAGTAACGGTGTTACCAGCTTCATTTCGAAAGAAGTACGGACTTGCCTGAACGGCAGCAATATTTGCATTACTACGAGCGGTTCTTTGTCTTATTGGCACTTGAACATTATGTAAAGAAAATGTAAGCTCCAAATTTTCAATAATTCGACATAGCGAGCACACTTGGACGACTATTACGACCGAAAAGTTGCAATTGGCGAACGATTATTTTGATAATAAAACTATAAACAACTGTAAACTGTAAAATAATGTTTAATTTCTTCCAGTTTTCCAGAGGGAAATGCTATACCGGAAGCTGGTTCTTAGCTGGCAAATATAGAGTGTTATAGTCTGCAACTGGGTGTATTGTCATAAGTGTAAAATAAGCCGGACTGACATGATCTCGACTGATGTCGGTAGAGATCATACAACAAATGACTGGATTCAGTAAGGGCGAATAGATAGTGTTGTAACGCAAAAAGGTTAATCCTTGATTTATCTCTATTTAATGAAAGACGGCCGATGTCACTACTTCCAATGAAAGTTGCTGGTTGTGATGTCAGGTTTGATTTTGTACAGCTTTCACGTTTTGTTAACCAAAACCTTAAGAGCAAGTTTTGCGATGATGGCTCGGATGAGGAACGAACGGACTTAGGTATGATTTTTGACTGAAAGGAGAGAGATGGTCTACGACACTCTGGCAAAGCATCAGCAGCCCGTTTCTATAACTTTTCGTTATGATAACGAATGATTTTTATTTTTTTCATAACGAATGGGTCATAACGAAATTTTGCTTTGAAGTGTTTCTACAACTCAGAAAACTTACCTTTCGTTACGAGCGTGGCGAGTTATTATAAAGTGTAACAGGTGAGTTGTTTTGTTTACTTCAATTCTACTTGTACATTTTATTTATAAATAGAAGTTAAATTTGCTTCTTTTCAGCGAAAGTTTTAAGCGACGCATCAATTGATTGCAGAGAGGAACTCATCGTTTTGAGTACATTCATGAGCTCTGCCATTTCACTACATCTCTTCTCCTCCTGCTTCTTCATTAACTCCTTCACTTCCTCAAAAGCACTTGAGAAAGAGGAAGTGGCGGTCCGTGATGTTTTTGTTGTGTTTGCCACTTCTGTCACTTCTTTACCAGGCGTCGCCAAAAGTTCCTCCAGTGTTTCCTGCACTTCCATATCAGAATTATTCTTCTAAATTTCAAAAATTATAATTGAAAATAACTTAACTTTTTAAATAAAAACATAAATTACCTCCTGGAATCTCGACTCTATGGTTCCACCATCGCCAGCAACAAGAGCAGCTGGAAAGAACTCCAGCACCTCCTTGTCCATCCCTTCTAGCGGCGGCGGACCTTCGGTGGCAGGACGATTCCCAGTGGCTTTGTTGAATCTATTACCCGCGGCTTGGTGCTTCGTGACAGTAGATTTCCAGTCTGCCCAACACTGTAAAAATAAATATATAACGGTTATGATTAATTCAAACATATACAGTGTATATGTATGTATGTATATTATACACACTATACTCGTATATAACATATATAATATAAATATACTGTTTTTCATTTGCTGAATACAACTTCATATAAATAAATAAAAAAAATGAACGAACCTTTTTCCACTGGTCGCTCATCTTACATGCTGGTCCGCATGCATTAAGCTCTGCCGCCACTGTTTCCCAAACAGCCTGTGCCGATTTGCCACTATTTGGTCCACCAAACTGCCCCATAGCCACATTTCTGTTGCTATATAAAATTTCCAAAAGCTTTTGCTTTTGGCCTTTGGAAATTTTACCAGTACGTACTTTCTTCTGTAAATAATAAGGGTAATCACGATGGTGATTGTGCAAATATGCATTTTGCAAATTTGCTGTGCATATTAGTGTACTTCGTGAGCGTACTTTTAAATTTATTGCATTTTAGTGAAGAGCATGTAATTTTGTTCAAAAAAATGTGGCAGCCCATCAAAAATTCTGGCAACACTGACTTCAGATGTCAAGTTACAAATGCATAAATTTGTTATTTAATAATAAATTAAAAAAAGAAGACTAAAACTTTTTAAATTAAATTAAAATTAGTTACAAAATTAAATTTTCTTTTTCTAAACATAAAAATATGATAATCTGTATGTCACAAGTTATTGTTTATTTTCGTTTGCAATTGATAAAATATGCACTACTATCTTTGCTCATGGTTTTTTTAGTGCAAACGAAGCAAAATTAAGCAAATTGCAAATACATACATTTTGTTGTTATGTGCAAATGTGTGTATATTTGCACACATTTGCATCGTTTGCACACTTTGCACTACCCATCGTGATTACCCTTAATATGTTTTAATAATTATAATTTGCACACAATAGTATAATTTTTCAACCTTACCTCACTCATGTTTGTTTTCGCGCCAAATATCACTACACTTTCTGTTGAACATATAATAACGAAAACTTTAACGAAAATGAATACCACCACACTTATAGAAACACCGCCGTTCGTTACACCACTAAATTCGTTATATCGTTTGTTATAATGCGTAACGAAAAGTTATAGAAACGGGCTACAGAGCTTAAAATTGAAAAAGAGTCTAACGCAAGCACATGCGATCGTGAGAGTCTCTAAGAAGAATGAGGTGCCCAGATAGGATAGGTAAGGAAGAAGAAACTTTAAATATCATCTGAGAAGGCGGAAAATCAAGGATGATGATGTTTGCAAAATGTGTGTGCGATGAAGCTATTCCGTTTACATGTAAACACTGTTCATATCGAAAATTGGAGTGGTGGAATAACATTTATAAATCACTCTAATTTTCGCCTTTCAATGCATTACAGTCAGGAGAATGCAGGCAACATGAACGTCCTGATTGTGGCAAGTGAAAGAAGGCTCCTGGTTGGCTGTCCCTTTCGGATGACAAGATGACAAAATAAATTGTTAAAATAAGTCACAAAATTCAACGGTTTAAAATACAGAAAACCCAGCACCAGTTACTAACAGATGATGGGAGGATCTGCCACCTGAAAATCTGTGTTATTTCGAACACTTTAAGTCCATAGTGAACGGTCTATGGTTTAATTTCAACGAAATTATCACTTTGGTGTTGCAAATTCGTTTGCAGACTATCACCCGTAGTAGATAGAGATCGTAAAAGCGAAGAGCTGAAATATCAGAACTTCTATACGGATTGAATCTTGAGAACTCACGGATAACTAAGGATCTAAGATCTAAGAGGAACCGCCGTAAGGTACGTAATTGAGAGGACGGCATTGACTCTCCTTGTTTTGGCATCCACGTGAAGTAACCAACCCCTATCAACAATTTATTTTACAGTTTACTGCCACTGCATTGTCCATAGATTTAAGGGCACTTCTTCACCAACTAAGCCACTGTGCACTCACAAAGCAAAAATATTTCATGTATAACAATAAAAAAAAAAAGAACATTTTTAAAGAAATGAAACATTCAACATTCGTTTAATGATCATTTCTGTTGCTGTTGCTGGATTTAGCAATAGCAATGAATTTTGTTAATTTATGGCATAATAGTGACATTTTTAAATATATAAATAATTTTCTACTTTTCCATAATTTTCGTTTTACTTTAACTAATGATGATGATGATGATTTCTTAAACTTGGCAACAGTTTGAAAAGAAAACCAATAAAATAAAATACATAAATTTTGCCTGCGTAAAAAAATCACCTTGGATTCTAATTTTTATAAACATAAATATATTCTAATTTTTTTTTTTTTCTTTTCTTCAAAATTTCTTTAGCTAAAAAAAAATAATAATTCATGATTATTACTGTATTTTTTTGTTGTTGTTGTTTTTTTTTTCTATATTTCGCAGTTTATTTGTTAATTTGCCACTCAATAATCATCGTGTTCTTTAAACGAAAAGGTTATCAGAAATGTCTTTTTGTTTCTAAAACACAAATATTTGTTATTTTGTCAAACTGAATAATTATAATTATTTAGTGGCGTAGACATCCGCATTCATAAAAATTTTTATTTAAACAGTTGTATAGTTTTATCAAAAAAATAAAATTATATAAATTAAATAAGAGTTTCAGTTCTATTAGAAGGCAAAAATTGTCAAGGTTTCACCATCTTACAGCCTGATTTTGCTAAAGAGTGATGCTTAATTGAGGCGCTCAGCGCCAATACAGCCTAACCCTCATTTTCAAAAAAATCAAACTGACTATGCTGATCTAACCGGAACCTTTTGAAATAAATACTAAAAATTCCCTATTGCAGTTTTCAGCAGGTAGTATAACCTAGTGTTATACTATACAATAGGGAGTTTTTTAGTATTTATTTCAAAAGGTTCCGGTTAGATCAGCATAGTCAGTTAGATTTTTTTGAAAATGAGGGTTAGGCCGTTTTGGCGCTGAGCGCCTCAATTATGGTTTAGTTTATGACTTTCTATGGAGAACATTTTAGAATAATATAGAAGAACCTTTTTAAGATCCACCCGTAGGTTCTTAACGTAGAACTCTAAAATTTTAGCATTCATCTCATCTGATAAATCAGTGAAACTCTGCAGTTTTGACAATTGACACATTTTATTGAAATGCAACTCCTTCTGTTCTGCCCTTGAGTAAACGATGAGTAAAAGATATTGATGTCAGTTTTTGTTTTGGCTGGGTCAATCATATGTGAATGTTATTCACTTGACAACATCGAACTTGACAACAATGAACGGTATATCGTTATGCAGTTGAATCGGTTCACAGCTTTCTAGTAGATGATTTCCTACTTTCTTTTCTGCGTTTACTTTTTTCTTTCTTTCTTTCTTTCTACCTCCCTTCATTCTTTTATAGCTTTATTCTTTTCGTTAAATTTTCCTTTCTTTCCTTCATTTCGTCTTTTGTTTCCGTCTTACTTCTTTCTACATTTTTTTCTTTCTTTTCAGCAATCCTTCTTTCATTTTCCTCCTACCTTTCTTTCAATTCTCCTACCTTCTTTATTTCCTTTTTCTTCCTTCTTTTGTCCTTCATTACTTCATTTCTACTTCCTTTTCTTTCATTATTCATCTCGTTTTCCCAGTTTTCCTTTAGTTACTTCCTACTACATTTCTTTCTTTTCAGCAATCGTTCTTTCATTTTCTTGATAACTTTCTTTCAGTTCTCCTTCCTTCTTTATTTCTTTTTGGTCCTTCATTAGGAATGAACTACTGCCTTTTCTTACATTCTTCGTTCTTTCTTTCTCTTTCCTTCCTTTTTTCCCCTTTGTCTTTCCTTAATTGTTTCGTTTCTTGCTTTTTCCCTTCCTTCCTTTCAACATTCTACCCTAACTTTCTTCCATCTCACTTCCCTTCTTACCTTTCAGCGTGCCAACTTTTTTCCATACTTCTATCCTTCCTCTCTGCCATTCCATTCCTTATTTCCTTTCCTCTTTCCGTCTTGCTTCTTTTCTTCCTTGTCTTTTGCTTTCTTTCCTTCCTCCCTTTTGTCCCTTCAGTATTCCACCCGAACTTTCTTTCATCCGCACTTTCCTGTATTTTCTCACATGCAAGCACTCCTTTCACCGATCCATTCTAACTTTCTTTACTGCTCTATTCCTTCCTTACCTTCCAGTATTTTCTCCATTCATCCCTTCCTCAAATCCTTTTTTTCTTCCTTCCTTCAATTGCATTTTTCTTTCCAGGATTTTATCGTAACTTTCAATTCCTTTCTCTTCTACCTGCATTCCATCCATCCTTCATTTCCTCAATTTCTTCGTTCTTTTTCATTATTTAATTATTTCTTTCTGGCAATTTATTCTAACTTTCTTCCCATTTTCCAATTCCTTCGCTTCTTCATTTTTACCTCCCCACAATTCTTTCTTCAATTCATTCTTCCATCCTTCGTTCTTTCCTCATTTTTTTTTTTGTCCACTTCCTTTCAAGCATCCTCTAGTTACCCCCTGCCTTCATTGATTTCCTTCCATTCTACTTCTGAAGCCTTTTATCGAGATGATTTAACATTTGAACTCATCCTTACGCCCGAAGTTCTTCCCATCATCTGCGTAATCAACTGCGACTAACAAAAATTTCCCTGCGTAAACACTTCGTGCGAATGATGATCGTTACAGAAATCAAAATATCAAATAGTTGCAACTCCTGAATAACGTTTATATCGTTGTGCCAAGATAGTCATCGTAAAAAGTTTCTTAATGTGATCGATGAATTCGAGATGAACGTTTGACTACTTTGAATATAGAAAATTAATAATCACAAAATTTATTATGCGTTTCAAATCCAGTTGCATAATTCGGCTGGAAAGGACTGTAGTGATATTTAAAATTCATTTTTAACGATCTCTCCACAATTAGTTTTTCAACACATATTGTGTGTGTTTGTTATTTCTTTTATTTTATATATAAAATTTATATTTTTTTATTTATTCATTTTTGTATTGTGAAAATATTGAAAAGTAATTAAATCAACTAAATTATGCAAATTTTTCATAATTTAGAGCGCGTGTGTGTTTATTGCCGCTCTCCTACCCCCCCTCCCCCAGCCAACGAAGAAACTAAACAGCTATTTTTTTTTTCTAACCCAGAAACAAGAGTTTGTCTTGTGCTCATCACTTCATTGTGCTTAAGGTTTTTTTTCTTGACTAAATCGCTTTGATTAACATAAAAATTAAATATCGATTTATATTTTTTTAATAAAGTTTTGCATAGGAAATCTCATAATGATTTCTGTGAAGTTGTTAAGCGCGCTGTAAAAATCACCTGTATTTTTTCCATTCAGTCATAATGCAAATGAGTTGGTTAATTTAAATGAAATAAATTTAGTTTAGGATGATAATCGTTAAAACATACAGACGAATTCAATCCCCAAAGCTTCAGGAGACCAGATAGGCCGGCAGACTGAGAACGAACTAAAGAAATAAAGTATATCCCGGAACGAAATAGAACTAATTGCTGTTGACAATAAACAATGGAAACCATTTGTGTCAATCCTGTGTTCCACCAGGAATCATTATCTAGGCACTCTCTTAGGAAAAGTTTGAAGCTCTTACCTCTTCACTCACTTACTCATACAATAGTATGCGTCACTTTCCCTATAGCCGCAGGTGCTACATGGATCTTTAATTAGGAAAATTTTTATTCTGGAGAGGATAGAGTGTCCCCTTATTTGTACGGGACACTTCGATTTTAACTAAAGCACTGAATTTTGTTTTACCAAGGGGTGTGTTTTATAGAGTGACACAAGTTTAAATCATAATAAAACATGAAAATATATTATGTGATGATTTATAAAATAAATCAAATTTTGTATTGCTGAATCTTTCAAATTATTATAATAAGTTTTGTTTTTGCTTCTTGAGATTCACTTAAATAAAAAACATGTGTAGTTTTTTCCAATCTATATATTTCGAACCATTTGGTTCATCTTCAGGATCTATAAAAATTACACAATATGTTTTTTATTTTTCATTACATAAAAATTAATTAAAATTAAATTAAATTTAAAATTACCTATGTATGTAGCTTGACTGTTTTTGTTAACCCTTATGTGCGCGGCAAAAAAAACACCTTCTAATGCGCTCCAAGGTACCTGGGTACCTATATGGAAGTTACGTAGAAAACAAGCATTTTGGCACTAAATATCTAGTTAAAACCTTGGCAACAGATATATTTTACATTTTTTCTTACCTCCTATGCATGCCGAATCTAACGTGGAATCAAATACGTTTTTAAAACCGGATATTATAACATATTACAACAAAACTAAAGGAGGGGTTGATAATATGGATAAGCTATTGGGTGAATATACGTGCAAACGCGGAACAAGTCGATGGCCGTTGTCACTATTTATTATTATTTATATACTTACAATGGCCGCATTCCCATATAAAACACGTACAGGTACCCGGTTACCTTGGTGCGCATTTAAGGGTAATAAGAACAAATTGGTCTCTCTCACAAATTACAAAAAAAAATTTTGCTGTACGGCTGCAAAAAAACATTCTTTTTTAAAAGTTAGTAGTTCTCAAAAAGTTTCAGATATGCATTTTATCAACTTCAATGAAAAATGTTTGGCTGAAAACACCAAAGGTACCCGGGCACCTAGGTGCGCACATAAGGGTTAAACAATAAAAATTTTTTTCCAAACTATCAAAATAATTTATGAATAAAATTAAAATGAATACTATAATTAATTAATATTAGATATTAAATTACAATAAGTATTAATATAATTTTTCTTATCACTTTTCTCATTGCATGTACATTTTTCATACTTGACAATCTGGTTAACTTCATGTACTTGCAATTTAAATTTGTTCTGTTCAGTTTTTAGTATTTTAGCATTTTCAAAATCAAATTGATGTGTATTTGATTTTGCATGTTTGGCCAATGCTGATAAATTAACCTTTGTATTAGAAGTTTTGCAATCATATTCATGTTGTTTAATGCTGCATTTAGACTACTGCCGAAGTTGGCAATTTTTTTGTCAGTTCTTGGCAGTTACGTGTAAACGTCAGTAAAAGTATGCAATTTTTATTGCATTATAAAATGCCATTTGAAATGACAGCTGGTAATGCCACAAAAACTGTCATCGTGTAAACACCCTAAATTTGCATGTTTGCAGTTAATGACAACCCTGGCGAAAAAATGAAAATTTTCATTTTAAACTGACAAGCTTGGCAGCACAAAAGGCGTTTTTTGCAAAATGGAAATGTAAGTTTTACTTTATTTATATTATGTATAATTATTAACTGTTACATTTACTGTAGCAGTTTATTTGTTTAAACAAACAATAAAATATTTTATTTAATAATTATTATAAACTTATTTATTTTCAGCTTACCAAGTACACAAAAGCGGCAACGCAAAATTGAAAAAAAAAATGGTTATCTGAGGAGGTAAATCTCCTCATATCGATGATGGAGGAGCGCAAAGCGCTTTGGAATTATTGTACGCAGGAGTACCGTAATCGGGACTTAAGAGAGTCCAAGTGGCTGGAAATATCCCAGGCAACCACTCGCAGCATTGCCGACTGTAAAGCTCAGTGAAACACTGTGAAAAGTCGGTACAACGTAAGTATTTTGTTTAAAAAGAGCATAAACTTTTGACTTAAAATAAATTCTATATATTTATTAGACTGAACGTCGCAAAGAGTGTTCGACAAAGAGTGGTCAAAGTGGAGAACGCTACTCATCACGATATGAGTTTTTCAATGCCCTATCTTTTTTGAATAGCGTTTGTGAGCGACCAGCTGGTTCTACACAAACCAATATGGTAAGTTCAGTGTAAATAATTGTTATTTTAGGATTATTATTAATTGTCGTCATTTTAAATTAGATATCATCAGAAATTGAGGTGCTGGACAGCCCCATCACTATTGAGTATGTGTCCGATGGAAATAGCGATGAACTAGAGAGTTTGTCTACTCCTAAGCGAGCAAAACTTGTTGCACCAACACCAGAACGCACGGCTCTGCTCAATAAAATTACCAACTATCTGGATACACGTTCCCAGGAGCCCTCATGGAAGAGAGTTTTTGCAGAACATGTCCATTGCGAATTGGGCCGCTATGCAGAAGCTGACGCGCATAGGTAAATCAAATAATTTTGAATTAATTATAGATTAAAATTAAATTCTTTTTCCAGATTAAAGAGACAAATAAATTCCCTGTTGGACAACTTTGAACCAAGTGACATTGAAGAAAAGTGATTGTTTTATATGTCTGTGATTGTTTTTTGTGTAATGAGTTATATTTTTTTTTGTTATTTAGCTAGTAAGAATTTTTGAACTATTTTTTTTTTTTGTTATTTAGCTAGTAAGAATTTTTGAACTATTTTTTTTTTGTTATTTAGCTAGTAAGATAAAAAATAAATAATAAAGAAAAATAAATATAAGATTTTGTAAAATTATGTTTTAATTTATATTTCTTAACTTTAGAAAACTGTATGTATTCATTTCAAGAATGTCTTATTCATATAAACAACGGTATTGCCATTGTATTTCACCTTCGTTTAAAAAAAAATTTTTGAATTCTTCTCTAACATCTTTTGCGCGATCACTGCCACGACCCTCATTAGTAAGCGGATGTAAAGAGCGCAGTAAATCTCTATCATTCAACTCTCCATGCCAATTTCCACCAGTTATTGACCCATCTGTATTTGGTTGATCGTAATCTCCTGGTTGAGCATATGTAGACCTACGTTTGTTTAAAAAGTTGTGCAAAGCGCATATAGCAAGAACCGCTTTCTCAACTTTTTTAGGCTCCATTTCTATGGGCTTACGTAATATACGAAAACGAGCAGTTATAATTCCAAACACATTCTCAACTACACGACGAGCGCGCGAAAGTCTGTAACTGAAAATTCTTTCCTGGGTAGTTTGCTTTCGAAAATTGTATGGCTTCATTATGGAGGTTTTCAATGGGAAAGCATCATCTGCAACCATGACATATGGAACTGGAGTATTTCTTCCAAGGAGTGGTTTGGGTTGTGGTAAATTCAAAGAACCATTTTCTAAAGCCTTTGCTAGCATGCATCTCGAAAAAACACCTCCATCACTCTCCCTGCCTTTTGCCCCAACGTCTATGAACAAGAAGTTATAGTCCGCGTCGACCATGGCCATTAAAACAATACTATTTTTAAGCTTATAGTTGAAATATGCGCTACCAGATTTTGATGGTTGCTGCACATCCACATGTTTACCATCAATGGCTCCAAAACAATTTGGGAAATTCCACTTTTGCCAAAATCGATCGGCAATCTCTTCCCATTCAGTATGCGTGTTTGGCATCTGATAAAAATAATTCGTTTATATTATACCTTAATATTAAATATTGGAATATGAGAACATGTAATTATGTACTTACTTTCAAAAATTCATTTTTCAATGTTGCAAATAGTGCATCGAAACAATCAGAAACGATTTGGCAAATAACTGCTTTCGATCTTTTAAAAAGAAACATTAGACTGCTATAGCTGTCTCCTGTAGCTAAATACCGCAGTGTTATAGCCAGTCTTTCACCGGCAGGAATTGCTTGTCTCATCACTCTGTCTTTTTTAGTTATTAGTGGCGAAACCTTTTCCAATAAATATTCGAAGTCATCTGCTGTCATACGTACAAATGACTTAAATAATTCGGGATCTTGCGCCACTAGCTTATTGCGAAATGAATGATAAAAACCACTTCCTTCTAAAAACAGTGGGCGCATCCACTGTGAACGCCGTTTTCTCGATCGCTTCTGGTTCGCAGCTTCTTCCTCTTCTAAGAGGAGTAGGGCACCAGCACAAATGATAATATCGTCTTCACAATCCATTACATAAGCAATTATTAAATTTATTAATAAGCACAGGATTTAACAATTTACCATAACAATCAAAATAAACTTTGTGATAGCTGCTGTCAGTTGTGTAAACAGGGTTGGCAGTACACTTGGCAAAAAAAAAAACAGCTGTTCTATAAAATTACTGCCACCTACTGACAATTAAATTTGATGTCATTTTCTACAACGTGTAAACACTTGGCAGTATTGCAATGGCAATTAACTGACAAACCTGTCAGTAGCCGGCAGTAGTCTAAACGCAACTTAAGTCTTTTAGCAAGTTTTTGTGTTGTTTCGCCAATATAAACTGCACTACAATCTTTACAATCAACTTTATAAACAACATCAGATTTTTGTCCTTTTCTGAAGTGTTGTTTTAAATTTTCAAAAAATTTATTACTGGACTTTAGCATTGGTCTCATAGCTAATTTAACATTCGGTGTAAAATATCGACAAGCTTTAGATAATTTTTCAGATAATTCAGGAACATAAGTCATAGATGCATAATTTATTTAATTTTAATTAATTTTAATTAATTTTTATGTAATGAAAAATAAAAAACATATTGTGTAATTTTTATAGATCCTGAAGATGAACCAAATGGTTCGAAATATATAGATTGGAAAAAACTACACATGTTTTTTATTTAAGTGAATCTCAAGAAGCAAAAACAAAACTTATTATAATGAAAATATATTTTTAATATCAATGAAATGGGATTTATTGGAAAGAAAATCTTATGAAATTAATGTTCAAATATGATTACTGCCATGTGGCCGCCACGACTAGCAATTAGAAGGCTCAATCTTCAACACCAATTTTCAACAACTTCTCTCAGCATTTGCGGCCGTATTTCGCCGATAACTCTTCGAATGTTGATTGCCAGGTGTTCAGTTGTTTGTGGTTTATCGACGTATACAAGTGACTGAACATAACCCCCAAAGAAAATAATCTAAAGGGGTTAAATCACACAAAACTACGTGAAATTTACTTTATCATCAAAAGTTCTTTTGATTAAATCAATTGTGGCGCCCGCTCGCTGCACGATGAGTTTGACGAATAGAACAATTATTTTAATTAAAAATTTCAACAATTTGCACGCGTTGCTCTGTTGTAAGTCGATTCATAATGAAATTTCGAAATAAACTAAACAAAAAGCAATCAGGTGTTAAATGGCTGCTCAAATAAAGCAGTGATGCCAACTCAAAGTTGTGACACTCTAAAAAAGCACCCTTTACATGTTAAGATGGTGTTAAAAGAGTAATTAGAAAATTTTCAAAACGCCGCACTATTCATCTGGGGGTGACTAATGCGCGCCAGGCAGCGTTCGTAGTGATAAGAGAAGAAATACCCACTGATCTCTTGGCGCGCCAGCGTAAAGAGGGAGAGAATTCGAGTATTAGTGTAGCAGAGCGGAGATCTTAAACCATACGGCTGGGCAAGGCTAATCCCTATTGCAAAAAGGTGTATGAAAAGTAATTTCGGAAATGTTAACTATTTTTTGACCCCAGTTCTTCTCAGGACATGGATACTTCAGGAAGTAACTTCAACGTATGGGTAAGACAGAAGACTCCTGCTGTATCTACTGCGGCTATACGAACGACGACGCTGAAGAAACGTTCTTCAGCATATGGCAAGGCGAGAGAGAGACACATTGAGCCGAGTTCATTCCCCACAAATCTCTTGACAAAATGTTTGAAAGCCAAAATAAATGAAACACTGTGGGAAACTACACAGAATAAGTTCTGCGGAGGAAGAAGATAGACATCGATGCAACACAACAAAACGATTCCCAAAACACGGGGAATCAGAAACAATAGCCAACAGGCTCACGCCGGTGACAGATGACGGACACAGAAATGGGTGAACAGGTAACAGGATCGCTTTCTAGGCAGCTGTTTCTGGTTTTTCCCAAAGGAATGCCGATAGCATTCTCAAAAAGGCATTCTCCCAGAAAAGGAGGATTGATTGATTGTTTTAGTGGACACACAACTCAACTCAGTTGACGACGGTCACTGCAAGTGCGAAGATATTTTAAGCCCTACAGCACACGTAAAAAAAGCCGTAGTCAACGCGGTCAGCACTTCAGTCAACACAACCCTCGCAAAAATAGTCCTATGAGCTGAGAAAGCCCAAATATGCAATTGCATGTTTTTTCCTATGCGATAAATAAAGACCCAAATAAAATATTTATACGTTTCCGATAATTTAAAGAATTTTGACATAAACTTTTTAGTGCATATTTTACTCTTAACAGCATAATTTTGCATATTTCCGACTACACAGCATTTGTTTAGTGGCATATTTACATATATTTTTTCCGCATATTTGGATTTATTTTTATATCTATCTCGAAATCAACTTTTACACAAAAGGAACCGATCACGCAGCTCTTAAAATTTTCAGTAATTTATATAAATTTAGAAATTTTTCCAAACAACGTCTACATACATACATACATACGAGTACATATCGATGATTTATTTGTATCATTTTGGGCATCCAATTTTTTTAGTGCATATTTTTGCATATTTTACTTTTTACAGCATAAGTTTGCTTATTTCGGACTGGCTAAGACATACATACATACGAGTACATATCGATGATTTATTTGTATCATTTTAGGCATCCAATTTTTTTAGTGCATATTTTTGCATATTTTACTTTTTACAGCATAAGTTTGGCTAAGCATTCTCAGGGTATTTTTACGCACGTTTTTAAATTTATATTTTCGGTTTCCCTGCCTTTAAGTCACAAAATTACAAAAAAAAATTATTTTGCTTTAAAATCTTTTCAAAGAAAAAACGTTAAATCTTTTAAAAATCTAAATTAACAAGAAATTTTTTATTTTAGGCAAAATGCTAAAAAAGTCTATTATGGATCACCCTGTTCGCTGTTAGAAATAATTTTTTTTTTTCGCCAATAACAACAGCACACCTTCTTTCATTCACAAAACCTGACAAGATTATATGTATGTTTTTTATAAATGAACCGTAAGATGAAACGATCGTGTAGGAAAGTAAATCAGAATTTTAACCCAAACCTATCAGATATATGCAGAGTGTAGCGTATTGTAAAAAACAAAAGATCCTTTCGATATGTCTTTAATGTGTGTTGCTTTTTTTTCTCTTCTTATAAATGTTTTTTTCTTTGCTGTTGCATTCTGAAGAAGGCAACACAAATTGGCAAACGATTGTGATCATTATTGTGTGCAAGTATTTTTTTTACTTCTTTACTTCTTAAATCAAAGTTATGAACTTGTTGCTGTTACGTTTGCAAAAAAAGGGTTTTTTTGGTTGGCAGGAAAAAAAAATTCAATTCAATGGGATCGCAACAGGTTTTTTCTTCTTTTTTTTGTGGCTTAAAAAAATACGAATATTGCATTGAAATGGATTTATAAAATGGGAAAAAATTTGCAGACAAATTGTTTGATTTATTGCTTGCCTTTGTTCTTTGACCTATAAAAATTAAAAAAAAATGGATTTTAAAAGCAAACAAAAAAATTTTAAAGGCAATAAGAAAAAAATAGATTTGATTCCTTTAAGTGAAAAGTAAAAGTTTCAAGTAATGAAATTTTATTTATTTTTAATTATTAAGAAATTTATTTAAGAAAATTGAGCTGACATTAAAGGCCTCCACACCAACTACGTTCTCATGATCAGCAAATTTCTAAATTTTTAATACTTTCGTTTTTTTTTTTACAAAAACCAGAAAATCATCTCATATTGACTGTGTTGTCATTATCAGTATTATGACATGTTAATAAAGATCAATGTATTTAAAAATATCATCTTGCTGTAGCACCCATAATAAATAAATTCGATTATTTAATGATTATTGGGAAATGAAATTTTGAAACAAGTGCATAAACTCGATACATTAAAGAGTTGGCAATATAAATATTTCAAATATTTTAATTTAATGCAAATATGTAAATTAATAATCGAATTTTGTTCCAAATAGCTCGCTGCTTAAATCCTAATTATTATTTTTTTTTTTTCAACTTAAATTAAGTTTTTATTAAAACGAGTTTAAAATACATAAATAATAACAATAGAAATGTCAATAATTTCGAATTGAAAAAAAAAAAAACTCTTCTATCCAAATATGTATCATGTGATAAAGTGACAGAGATTCACAAACTGTTTCTAAAACAAAAACAAACAAAAAACACGAAATAACAAGTTCAGGAAATAATATATTATGACCAGGGCAAGTTTAAATATGCACAAAATTAAAGAAAAAAACCAAGCAAAAAAGCAAAAAATAAACGCAAAATAAGCCCAAGAATAAGCAAAAAAAAGCTCAAATATGCTTCCAAAAATTAAACAATCTAACCACTTTTCATTTATTTTATTAAACAATTTTTTATTGCAGAGCACAATCATATGTTTTTTTTAGATTTTCAAAAAGAACAGATCGATTATCGCATAAAACTGTAAAATAAATTGCAAAAATTCATTCAACATCATTGGATGTAGTAGGAGCGAACTTAAACAATAATAATTCGCTTGGAGATAGCGAATCAATGTATTCATCAGCTTCGCTTTTGTTTCAAAAAATATTATTTTTAATTTTAACTAATGTTTGAATTTCAACGTTTCGATTCATAACTTTGATGAACTTTTCAAAAAATATTTTGTTTTCAAAATTTTTCATCTTTTGTTCCACTTTTTCTATAATAGACAAATTTTCTTTTAAATAAAGTCCTCTTCTCTCTAGTTTGATTATACTTCGGCAAATACTCTAAATTATCTTTTATGAACGGGAGATCAGATTTTAAAGATGCATCTTTAAATAGAGCTTTTGCTTTATATATTGTTTCCACATCATCATCATCGGAAAGTGCATTTAACACATTGCAAATTTCTGTATAGTTGTCACAATAATAAATAACACCTTTAAACCAATCTAGTTTGCAATGTCAAGAGTTAAAGAATATAAAATTGCATGTGTGAAAAAAGGACAAACTTTTGATTTTTATTTGCAACAGGAGGAATCGAAAATTATTTTCAAGGGCTGCCAAAGTGCATTATAAGCAAATTCAAGCAGAGTATATCAAATAAAGCAATTTTGCAAAAAATAAATAAGCGAAATAACGCTTTTCCAGCAAAAAGCTTAAAAAACTTACCCTGATTATGACCCCACTTTTAAATAAAAGTTTGCGATGGAGGAATTGTAGATTAACGAAAAACAATTAATTTGGGACCTTCTAAACATCAATTTTTTTTATTTGTTTAGCTTTTATGCCTGTAAACAAATAAATACTTAAAAATAATAGTTTATTAGTGAAACGCAAGTTAGTTTTTTACGTATCAAATAATAATACATACATATGTATGTCGTTGGTAACGTTGAACTATGTAAAAACACAAAACAATTAAAATAATTTATAAACAACCCATAAGTTTCGTTTCCGTTTCCATTTAGCAAACACAAAACACTGTATAGTGCTACGAAATTGTACCTACATATTTGCTGCATCCTGTTTCGTTTAGTAACTCTCTGCACCAATTTTCCCTCAGCTGAGACAAACTTTATAGCGGATGTAAAGCAAATCAATAAACCTTAACAACAACAGTATGGCAGCTTAGTATAAATTTATGCATAACGCTGAGCTTTCATATATATGAAAGAGAATCAATAAAGTATGGTAGCCTGTGAAAAGTAGAAAATGGAAATCAAAATAACAACAGCAAACTGAAATGTCACAAAGTATAAATGGAAGACCCGCTTTTATCTCATTCCGATTTATAATTTTTGTACTTATTTTTTTTAAATAAAATTAAATAAACAATAAACTCTTCTTAAAATGGAAGACCCACTTAAACCGAAAGCGGTGCCGCTGGCGGCAGAGACAGTATTGTGGTTTGAATTTTTGCTGGATCCTGAGTTAATAACCAAGCACTTGAAAAAAATAAACCCCGGTAAAGAAATAATAATGAATTTTGTTCAAAATTATCTTATTTCTTTAATATAACTTTTGCTGCATAGATCCCTCTGCTTTGGAACTATTATCGCAGTTTATTTCCATGGCTCCCGACAATGTGGTGATGCCACAATTTGATTTAACTAACACAGAAACATCAGCTATGCCGGTAGCGCCGCCGCCTGTTGCACCAAATGTGGATGCATTGTGCTTAACACGCAAGCAGTTAGCCCTGAAAGTTTTGGCTCTTAAAGTGGCCACTTGGCTAAAATGGAATTTGGACATTTTTGAAAAAAACCTGTCCATACCCAAGCAATTGTTTTTACTTCGTGATCTCTGTACCATAAGTTTTGGCAAACGTGTGACTATACCATTTACCGCAGAATTTCAGCCTAAAATAAGTATGACTCTTTTTTTTAAATTCCTATCGTTGTTAGTAAAATATAAAAAAAAAATATATTAAATTTTAGCTATGGATGGCAATGAAAACGCCGCAAAGTTTGCTTTAACTTTTTATCACCGCTGGGTACTTAGGCTACAAATTCTCAAGGACATTGCAGTTAAAGCAGCAAGACCCAATATGGGCAATTTGTAAGCATCTCCAATAAAACTTGAAACTGAAATTTGTAAAAGAGAAAATTAAATTATTTTTTTAGATTTGTTCCCCTCGAGCCCATGCATCAATATTTTGCACCTGAAATAAATCCCGAATCAAGTATAGAATACTTGGAAGCATTGTGCAAATCTACCGATCCCTTTCATGTTTTTGCATACGAGTCTTTTATTCCACCCCACCCCAACGACGACATGAATGTGCCACAAAATTTCGATGCTATGCTACAAATATCACCGGCCGAACTGAGAACACAAATATATTTTGATTTGGTTAATTTCTATCTTTATACAAAACAATATCTTTTGGCTAGAGATGCGGTGGATGAATGTCGCCGCTGTTTGAATTTAACTAAAAATGAATATGAAATGATTGGTAAAACACCAGCACAGTTTGTTTTCTGTCATGTGAATGAAGATGAATTGGAGGGGTATTTGTTGGCATGCGGTATAAGTGCACAGTCACAAACATTATCTGAACGCTTCAATATGTCTCAATTGACCCAATATAAGGTGAGAATGTAACTTCATCAACTTTATAGAAGAAAAATTCAAAATACTATCATGTCCCATTGTAAAAAAAAAAAAAAAAATTTTGCCTTTTTGCAATAAAACTTAGAATTAAATTTTTTTTTTCTTTCAGGATATTGTTGAGATCTTAAAAACAGACAATCGTAAGCGTGAAATCCCTTTGGTTAATAGACGTATTTTGGAACTGGACATTGAAGGTGCCATATCGCAGGGCTTTTTAAAGGAAACCAAACAATTAGAAATGCAAGTATCAGCACTTAACTTGGTGCGCAGTAAATTTGAGGAAGGCAATATTTTTGCTAGTGTTGATTATTTTGAAAAATATGCACAATTAAACTGTTTTTCTGCTTTACTAGAGGTAAGTAAATAACACTAACTTTGAAACATAAAAAAAAGACAATAAATTAAAAAACTAATTAAATTCGCTTGTTTTTAAGGGCATAATGGATGTTTTACCAGTTTGTACGTTAACTGAGCGCAATGTGCTAAAGCAGTTCTTAATCGACAGCATTATGAAGCATAAGAATAAACTATGGCTGCAGGAAATAATGCATTTGAGTTTATTTTCATCGTTAGAACTTAAAGATTTGCTACAAAAAATACAAGAACGAGAATTACCTCAACCTATGTTAGCTATGTTAAACGAGTGGAAATTTAATTCGAAAATGGCACGTATAGAAATTAGTTCTTTAGAGCGGCAACTCATATCATGTACAAATGCCAATACCGTTAGAAAATTGCTGGTAAAATTAGCTGCAACAAATCCGTCTAAACCATTGTGGACTGTCAATCCCAGCTGGGAAATAGCAACACCGATTAAGTCAGTGTTAATGTCAATGCAAAGGGGGTTTTTACAAGATTTTGCCTATGTTTTATTAGGCAAAGCTAGGGAATTAACTGCGAAGGCAGTGAGTAAAATAATAGTTTTTCAGTTGATGAAAGTTTTAATTTTGCCAATAAAATATTTTTTTTTTCCAAGAATTATGAGGGTGCTGTATCCATGTTAAGCATTTTAAAATCAGAAACCCAAAGACCTGAACTCTCAAATACAACCATAATAACGAAATTGGGCAAATTAGTAAATTGGGAAATTTTACTAATACAAATTACCCAGTGTTTAGATGAATGGAATAATAAAACTTTGGATCTGCAATCTCTTGGAAATCGTTGCAAACAATGTCTGCAATCCCTGCAAACTAATGACAACATAATACCGCGCATAGAAGTAAGTTTTAAATGTACTATTTCAATAAAAATTATTGGCATAAAAAAACCCCCTTTACAGATTATAGAAAGTTGTTCGTTAATGCTTCTCAATCTAAATGATTGGAATACTATTATGCTGTTAGACAAAAGATTACCGCAATTAGAACTACCAATAGCTTTTGCTGCTACCTTTTTGGATATGGAAAAGATGAAAGGGCCTAAAAAGATTTGCCGAGATGCTTGGGATTTGATTTTGTCCATGTTTGTAAGTAACACTAAAAGGGGTAGCAGTGTGAGCGGTAATTCAGGCAGTGGCGGCGGCGGCAGTTCACGTAATTCACCCTGCTTGTCCGTTTCTACTTGTTTGCATCCATTCTTAAAACGTATACGTCATCACATGTTATTTAATTTGGCAATCTCCATGTTGGGTAAAATACATAACATTTTAAAAGATGATGCCAATCACGATTTAAATGGAGAATATATGCAATTGTGGCCAACTAGTATAAGCAAGTAAGTTCAGGTTGTTATTTCTTTTTAAAAAAAAATTTTATGTATTAAATCCTCACGTTCTTTACGTGTATTTTTTTGTTTACGATTTCAGTCCAATTGGTTATAGTATAAGATCTGTTTGTGAAACATTACATTGGTTACTTACCGAAGCTTTAAAATATTATCCTCAAACTATACCATGGCTAAAAATGAAGGGGGATCTTGAATTAGGTGAGTTTTTCGAAACTTTGTTATCTTGAATTTTTATAAAAATGTTGAGTGATCTGCAAAGGAATAGTGATGTAATTTATCAGTAAAGCCTTAAATTCTAATAATCAATATGGTCTCCTACGTGCACGAAGTTTGATTAGCTTCGTGCGCGTACAGGAAGACTGATTTTTTCAACTACATGATGTTTGGCTGTATGACAAATATGCCTAAAACCGACTTAATATGACTAATTACTACTTCCAGCTATTGGTAATAATGAAGCAGCAATGCGTTGCTATGTCAATGCTTTAGTAACCGGTACCGATTACTGCAATATTCCACTGCAGCGAAATGTAGCTGATGATTATATCATTCGCAAAATGATAAGATGTTCATCGAATCTCGGTTGTCATATGCAAGCCACAGTCTTATGTCAGGTTCGTCTTTGTATGTAAAAATTATCCTTCATTTACTAAAAATATTGTCGTACTTGTAGTTTTTAGAAGAAATAGACTATGGAATTGTGTTTAAAAATTTAACCGAAAAATGTGCAAATTTTACTGATGCCATGGATGCATACTACAATTGCATATGGGATACTACACTTCTGGAGTTTATAATTAATTTGCATGCCAAACGCGGTGAACATAGCCGCAAATTGGAAGCGGTATGTCTAATATTCAAAAATATATATGTATCTTTTTTTAAAAAAACTTTGTGGTTATAAATTTTATAAAGTTATATATTTTTTTTTTTTTTTAGATTTCCATAATGGGCAGTTTAGAACTGAATGCCAATAATAACGACGAAGTCAAACGGGAGGCAGCTTCTATAAGAAAATCTCGCTTTCTTAGAGCTTTGGCGAAACAGTATTTACTTTAACGCATAAAATTTTGATACTTCAATTTTATTTTATAACAATAGTATTTAAGAAAAATTAAAAATGTTAAAAGAAAATCACCTTATTTTAAAGTTTATTTAGGGCGTCTGCCTTTATTGCCACCACCAGTCTTTGGTTTTTTCTTGTTTGCAGCCTTCTTATCTTCATCAATTTTACGCTTTGGTGTACATGTAGATGGTAAAACTTTAAAAAAAGTATCGAGACGTCCTTGAGTTTGAGAATGTTTTGATTTAAGTATCTTCTTTGCGCCCGATCTGACGCGGTCTTCATTAAATTGCCGATCACCACACAAAAATTGAACCAGCCCTTCTTCATTAGGTTCAGTCCATTTAAACTGTAAATTATAAAAAGGTATTCCTATCTGTAAGCTAATAATTTTTTATTAAAGTGTACATACATCTAGTTCGCTAGGATCTTGTACTTCTGGACTAATAAATAGTTGACGTGCAACATCATAATTCCAGTTATCGGGCACGGTGTATTTTTTCTTATCAATATTTTTTATTATTGTTTCTATATCCCGGTAGCTGTTCATTAACTCTACGGCACGTTTCGGTCCTATACCTTTAATGCCTTCACAATAGTCACAACCCAACAAAATACAAAGATCAATAAACTCCTTGCTTGTAAGACTAAATCCTTCCAATACCTTATTGTAATTAATCTCTTTGACTGGCATTTTACGTGCCTCACTAAAAGTTAAATGCCGCAATAACACAGTTGACCCAAATGTTAAGGCATCCATATCCTCTGTGGCCGTCCCATAAACTTTTCCCGCCTTGACCAAAGCTGCACATTGAGCTTCCGCTTCACACGGAGCTTCCACATAGGGTACCCCCATAAGAGTTAAAAGTTCCTTGGCCTCATTTGCATGATGTTTTGTTACACGCACTAAACGTCTGTTAAATTTATCAATATCAGCATCATTACCCGCTTCTGTAGCCAGCGCAAGAGACTTTTGAGCTTCCTCACGCCTTTCAGCTCTTTTAGCCAATTCACCGGATTTCATGTCTGGTGGCTTCCCATCAAATACATACAGTGGCTTAATGCCATTCTCCAGAAGTCGGATGGTACGATAAAACATTCCCATTAGATGTGATGTAGTTTCGCCATCCACTGAGGTAAGCTGGGCGCCTTCCGCTCGTACCGCTATCAAAAACTGATACAAACACATGGAAGCATCGATAGCTACCTTACGGCCAAAATAGTTTTTAATTTCACTTTCTTTTATAGCTTGTGGGCACACATCGGCTATTAACTTTGAAAGGCCTATAATTCCCATTGTAATTTAACAAGAAATTATTATGGAAAACAACACCAATTTAAACACAATTCGCGTTCTTTAAACTGGAAAGGCGGTAAAAGCAGGGCGAATTCGCCTTGGTAAAAAGCAAGGCAAATTCATAGGGTAAAAAGATGTTTACAATCATAGTTGCCAGACTTTTTAATAAAGCAATTCGAATTCTCCTTGGCACGACTACAACAATTCAACATTTTGTTTGCCGGAAAATATGTACCAAATTTGACAGTGTTGGAAATGGTTAAATTCGCCCGAATTCGCCACTGCAACCACCTGGTAACGTATTTGCCTTGGATGGGTGCTAGCTGTAAAGCGAATTCATTGCAAATGTAAACATTCTAGGCAAATTCATTAAAGCTAGAATCTGCTCAGTTTTCTTTGAAAACGTCTACTTACTTTGTCAAAAAATTTATCGAAAAATGTGCCAACAAATAATTTGACAAAGTCACTGGCGCACATATAAAAGAAACAAGGTGAAAATAATCACATGTTCAAATTTCAAAGCGAATTAATGAGCTCCTACCTGTCATAAATTTGTCTTGTATAATCTGGTAGGCTAATAAATAATAAAAATTTTTTTACCAATTATGTGGGAGCAAAACAATAGCATTTATTTGTGTATAAGTACCAAGGCGAATTCGCCTAGCAATGAACCATTGGTACCAAATACGAACACTAAATATATCCCTCTTTAAATGCTTTAAAGTACAACTCTGAGTGAGGACAAAACGAGTAGAGAAAAAGAAAATAAGGCGAAGTAAAAGTAGTGAGTTTTTTTATTTAGTTGAGTATTTTCCATAAGCATGTCGGCTGACGGTGAAAAAGATAAAACCATTGAAAATATGGTATGTAATTAGTAAAAAGTTGCAAAAAAATTGTAGAAAAAGTGTTATCTATCGATAGAAGTGGAAGAATTATTATAATAGTGCAAAAAAATGTGGTATTTCAGAAAATGAAATTTCGAGCGCGTCACATCTCTAAAATGAATCTCCCAAAAAATTTACACAACGACGATTTTTAGTTCATCTTTGCATTATTGGCTTTCTTTTTCTTTTCATCTATTTCTCATTGTATATAAACATGGCGTCGGTCCATATTTCCACCGTGTTTTTATGTTATTTTCGTTCTTTTTTCTGTCCATAGCGAAATGCATGCATTTGTGTGTATTTGTCTTTCTATGATGAGCGCGGTATCAGGCGAATTCATTTAAATAAAATGAAGAAAGTGCGCCGCTGAAGTTGGTTGAATTTCGCGAATCGAATTTGCGTGCGTGTCAGTGTTGCCAAGTACATTATTGAACATTAAAAAATAAATTTTAAGAAAGATTGCATGTATGTACATATATATAAAAGTTATATTAATAATGTGCATTATAGTTATGTAGTAGACTGCAAAATATATAATGTGCTAAGAAGCAGTTTGTTCTTATTGGAAACATGCATGAAAAGTTAAAATTGAAGAATTGCGGCAAAAAGGAAACCAAGAAAAAACAATGTTAATACATGCGAGAATATACACACACACATGTACTTTAATAAATTTACAGTGTTGCATTTGTGTGATCTATATATAGATTTATCTAAAAGTGCCATATTTTAATTTTTATATTAATTTAATGCTGCCAGATGTATTGAGAAAAAAAAAATATTTCACATTACTAAAAATCCGTTTCCAAAATGTCACATTAACACAATATTGGCTTGTTTTGTTTTCAGGAAACAGAAAAAGGAGAAGAAACAACAAAAGTTTCTGATGCAAAAGAAGAAAAATCTACTGAAAATGATAAAAAATCAAATGACGAGGGCGATGGTAATAAGTCAGCGACCGAAACTGAAGATGTAGAAAAAAAAACTAACAATGAAACTGGTGCACAAAAAAAAGATGACAACGAGAAAAAACCTAAGGATGACGAAGGTAAATACTTATATATTTTGAACCAATCGTGTAGCTAGACTATTTAAAGAATATAATCTACATATATCCAGAGGTTTTGACAGTGACTGGTATGAATTAGCCTTGATAATTCCAAAATAAAAACTTACTGGAAAAAGAATATATTTTTATTTGTACAAAATTGAAAAATCGATAATTTAAAAAATTCCCCCGAAAATGTAACTAAGAAATTTACGATTATTATACCAAACCCCTAATCCCAGATTTTAAAATCAATCAGATGGTAACATTATTACGATTACTTACTTGAAGCCTGCATATAGTTGATTACAATATGTGTGCTATGTTCGAGAGGTCGAGATAGCCGGTTTGTCCAAGCGCTCTGATGTGGTATGTTGATTTTGTGAATGGTCTGGGTTCAATTCCAATCTAGTGCACACAAAATTAACTGCTATTAAATTTATAAAAATAAAATAACCTTGATTATTTGTTCATGCTTAATCTGTATTAAGGGCTAAGTTCAGTAAGATTCAAGGTATATTAAAAATTCGCCATTCATGGTTTATTCCTGTCCACCAGACATATAGAATAGACTTTCCCAACGGCGAAAATATATTAATCTTTTATCGCTATATGTATTTAAAAAAATTGTACTCTTAATAAAATTATTAATTTACATTTTTAAGAAAAATCTGAAGATATTGTTGAAAAAAAAGAATCAAATGACAAAGAAGAGGATTCTAAAGAAGATAAAAAATCTGATGATATTAAAAAGGATGAAGATGATGAAAAGGATTCAGCTAAAAATGGCGATGTAGACAACAAAACGTCGACGAAGGAAGATGAGGACAAAGAACTCAAGGATGAGGAGAAAAAGAAAGATAATACGGAAGTTGCTGAGGACGACGAAAATGTTGTAGCTTTGGCAGAAATTGATAAGATTAATGAAAACATCAACAAAACTAGAGTAGATGGTTTACAAACATTGCACGCGGTAAGTTTCCTAATTTACAAATATGTTCATATATTATTATTTGAATTATTAAAAATAAAAAATTTGTTATAGATATGTTTTGGTTCTCAAGGCAAAAACAACGTTGTTAAAAAGAATTTACGCTCTTTTGCGGGTTTTGAATTTGAAAAAGATTCATCGGAATATAAAAAGAAATTTGAATCAATAAAGAAAATAGATTTAAAACAATTAAAAAGTATTTGCGACATTCTTTCACTAGAACGCAAAGGTTCTAAGGAAGAAGCTGCAATACGTATTTTAAAATTTCTTATGGAACCAGATGAGTCGCTATGTGTAGAGCCATCCCCAGAAGACGAAGAAATGGAGGATGATGCTCAAGATGATGATGATGAGGAAGATGAGGAGGAAGAAGAACCCAGCGAGGACGAAAAACGTAAAAGTAAACAAAGTGGCAGATCTAGCGGTAGGTCATCTGGTCGTCCTCGCCGATCTACAGCTGGAAAAAGTAATTTAATACCCAAACATTAATTACTACATTTATTAAAAACTTAATGCTTTTTTAGAAATGTCTGCATATGTTGATTTCTCTAGTTCAGATGAAGATACAAGACGCAAAGTAATACCAGCGAAAAGAAGGCGAAATGATGAATCTGAATCTGGTTCTGATGTAAAAATTATGTTTTTGATTAAGAATGCATGTATGTATTCATTCACTTTCTTTTCAGTATAATCCTTCAGGAAATTCTGACTCTGATGGTGGCAAAGGTAGAAGAGCAGCAGCAGCTGCTGCTCGAGGTGCCCGTGGTCGGCCGGCACGTAAATCTCGCAGAAGAAATTCTGATTCTGAAGAGGAGTCTGAAGTTTCAGAAGCTGAAAGTGATGTAAGTCTTCGAAACAATTTAACATTACAAAAAAATAAAGAAATTAATAAAAATTTTAGGCAACCCCGAAGCGCAAGCGTCCATCAACTGTTGCTGGCAAACGCGGTCGACCTACTGTCTCCCCTCGTGGTAGAGGTCGAGCTACCGCTGGTAAGCCTTCACAAAATAAACGAAAAGGAAAAGATTCAGAAAGTGATGACGAAGAAGTGTCCGAGGATGAGGAGGAGGAAGAATTGTCTGATTTGGGAAGTGAAAAATCAGAAGTACGTTGTAAAAAATTTTAATTTTATTTTTTCTCAAATTCTCCCGTTTAAGTTGTGTTAAAATAATACTTGTGTTTAAAACGCCTTTTCACTTATTTATTCCTTTTATTTCATTTTAAGGAGGAAGATAAATCGAAAAAGAACAAGAAACCCGTAATACCTGCGAAAAACAATAAACCCAACAATAATAAAACTCCATCGAAACGTAAGTATAAGGACTAAAATTTTATATTGTTAATAATATTTGTTAAATTTTAGCAACTGGACGTCCTAAGAAATCTAAGAAGGAATCATCAGGGGATGAAAAAGATGACAGCGATGAGGATGAACCATTAAATAAAAAAGGCAAAGCTGTATTCCCCACGGTAAGTCCGCTTAAAATGCATACATATTTTTTTATTTTGCAGTAATAATATTTTATTTAGCAAAATAAAAAAAATTATAACTTTGATTATAAATGGTATCGCAACTAGAAGATTCTAACATATTTTTTAAGTCATTGTTTAACCATTGTCAGTTTAGTATATTTTTGTTTAATTTACATTGTAAACAAAATCGTTTTTTGCGCTTTGATAGACCGTATTAATTAATGAAAAATTTTAAATTATGAAAATGAAAATTTTTGTAGAAAAATATTTATTATTGATTAAAATTAAACTTATTTATATTATCGTTACAGGATGAACAAATTCGTGCTTATGTTAAAGAAATTTTAGATAAAGCCAATCTTGAAGAGATAACTATGAAAACTGTTTGCAAGCAAGTTTACGCTAAATATCCAGATTTTGATTTAACAGATAAAAAGGACTTTATTAAAGCTACAGTAAAAGCGGTGTGTACAATTCAGAATCATGGTTATTTTCTATTATTAAAAATTTTATAATTTTCTTTCAGCTTATTGCGGCTTAAAAATCAGAAACACCACATCTTTTTCTTATAAAATATGAATCCTGTTTAATTTTAATTGTTTTCAAAAGAACCAACAAAAGTTTTGTATAAGTTTTTCTTTATTTTTTTTTTTTTAGTTTATAACTTCAAACTACTACTGTGTACGTGTGCAAATCTACAACAAAATGTTGTCTATATTTTTGAAAATGATACATTACATTATATAAATAATATCTTTAACCCACTTTTACAATTTAGGTTAGTTAAACCATATGATCATAATCATATGACTTTCATCTTGAAACATTTCAAAATTGGTTTTCGACATTTATAAAATTCTTTTATGAGTTCGAAAAATAATTTGACATTTATTATCTGTTTAAAATATTCAACATTTATTAAAATGTATATTAAAAAAAGAAAATCTAAAGAGAAATAAAAATGGAACCATTTTTAAATACAAACTAAAGTCAAAATCAATATATCATGTTTTGTTTTTATTTAATTAAAACGTATAAAAGGCGTCAGTACAAAATGTCCATTAAATTGAATCTTCACAATGGAATAAGCATTTTTAATATTCGAGAAATTAGACGCATAACCAAATTGTAAAAATAATGGAAATAGCAAAAAGGAAATAACATTTCAAGTAAATGAAAAAAAATTAAAAACTAATAAACTTATCTCCAGCATAAGTTTTCGAATTAGTTATCTTATTAATACCGAATTTCGACATGTTCTTTATATGTATGTTTAACAAAAGGATTTTTTGTTCAAGTGACCGGTTTCCCTTTTAAAGAATAATATAAAAGTCTTTAATTAAAACAAATAAAAATTTCAATAAAAAAATAAATAAACACAATTTATTATTACTGCAAAAATCAACAAAATTATTCATATACGATTTTTCAGAACATAACTAAACAATACGCATTTTCTATAATACTGTCAAGATTAATTCAAAATAGTTGTGTCAATATCCCAATAAAAACATACAAATCTGCACACTAATTAACATTTTGTAATTCATTCAATTTGATGTTAACAATGAATGAAATACATACATACATACATATATGCCATTTCATTCTAGCATGCAATAGAATAAAAAAAGTAATAAAACACATTCAAATTTATTAATTCATTGTAAATTATGTTTTATTCAATGTTCTTTAAAAATAAATATTGTAAAATTAATAACAAAAAAAAAACAGTTTTTTGTTTTGAACTTTGGAAAATTGTCCCAACTTTTCTTTTCAATCGTTTCAGAGTATCGCTTGATAGTGGTTGGCTGTTTGGTTGGTAGATACAAAATTAGCATTATCCCCTATACATGAACATTACCCGGTCCTTAGAACAAAACTTATATAATTTTCTTAGTGACAATCGCCTGTGTTCTGTATTTCACTACAAAATGAAAGTGAAAAACTTTTGAATTTCACTGTGTTCTAGAAAAATAATAAAACTTTGATTTTCCTATGTTCAATTTTGTTTTGTTTCAACCAAATTTTTTAAAATGATGTTGGAACAAATCTAGTTTGGCTGCGTTGTTAAAAAAAATATCCTATCCGATGGAGACAAAAAAAAACATTTGTCGGCTATGCTTAGTTATGGGCCTCTGGAGTTCCAGTAAAAAATTGTGAATATATTATGTATGTTTCATATAATGTAGTCAAGCAACTGATTATAATTTGCTAAATTTGTTCGCTTTTGGAAAAATCGCGAAATTTATGAAAGTGCAAAAACTTGCTAAAATTTTAATTTATGTTTGATTAAAAGCCCCTAAAGATGTAAGAATTCCGGAAACTTTGGAAAAATTACGCACATTGCGAAAAACTGCAAAAACTTTATAAAGATATCAAAAGTATGATTTTTTTTTAATTTTTTTAAGAATCGCTAAAGCTTTAAGGAATATAAAACAAATTGTAGAAATCACCAAGTTGGCGAAAAATCGCGAAATATTGGGTAAATGTAAAATACTATAGAACGCAATATTAATTAAAAACTCCGAAAAATTAAAAAAAAGCAAAAACTTCGGCCAAAAATTGCCAAAACTTTGAGAAAATAAAGCTATAAAAAACTATTTCTATTATTTTTACCAAAAACTATTTTATTTCACGCGGCTGTTTGCTTTCGATTTCAAATTACTTTTTTTGTAGTGAAATTGATTTGTAGAACACAAAAATTTCACTTGAAACAAGATGAAAATTAAATTTTACTTTTTATTTCACTTTAACGAATTTAAGAACACAAAATTAGTGAAATTTTCATTTCATTTTACGAATGTAGAACACAGGCGAAAGTCTCCCCGGATGATTAGCCTTTTTCCACTACGCAACATCTACCATCAATTTGAGAAGATGTTAACATCTTCCCGTAAGAAATACACAGTACTAAAAGTCAACATCTTTCTACATCTTTAAAAGATGTTCCTAAACCATTTTGTTCCAATCAACATCTTCCGATAATTTTAATGTCATCTCTAGCAAACTGACAGATACATACATATTGATAGTTTAATTTTTTGTGAATGACATACATATGTACATACATACATAATAGTGTATGAAAAAAAAGAAAAATATTTTACATCGAAATGAGTGGCACACGTAAGTTTTTATTTTTTTTTAACTTTATATCGTCCCCTTAGTATAACAATAGCGTATAATACGCTATTATATATAGCACATAGGCTATTGTTATACTAAGGGGACGATATGTTGTACATACTTAAGTATAATAATTTATTTTTGTTTTTAGTAAAGAAAAGCACAGGTCTCCGTATATATGGAACCAGGATTTTGAAAATATGTATGTTGCTGGACTTGTGGCAGGACAAAATAGAAGAGTTGAGAGGAATAAGAAAGAACTCTCATGTCTTTCAGGGAATCGCTTTTTTTTATATGCATATAAAAACTTTAAATAAATAAAAAAACAAAAAATAATAAGAAGTTCGTGTTAATGCTTTTTTCTGTACACTGCATTAACAATTTTTTTTTTTTTTTTTATAAATTTGTACAAAATTTTAATTACATGCATCTATAAATTTGTCCTCAGCGCCATTTAGGCATTATTGAGGAAGCGTTGGCAAACAATTAGACTTCTATGTACAAAAATAAGGTAATTTAAAATAAGATAATTAAAATTTAATATTTCATCAATTATAAAGAATTTACATCAGAAGCACTTCAAATCTTGAAAATAAATATTCCTTGAGCAATAATTTAAATGTTGAAATTCTATTACAAGATTTTAACTCGTTCGGTAATTCATTATATTTAACTCCACCCATGTAGTCAATTCGTTGTTTTGCTTTTTCTAATCTACATCTTGGAACACGTAGATTAGAACCAGTGATGTTATACACTTTTTTGAAAAGTCTTTACGCAGCACTTAAAAAATCCCTATTTTTCCCTACGCGCTCAAAAAATTGTCTTTACAAAAATCCCTACAACTTTTAAATTATAATATATCAAACAATGCAAATAAAATCTTTGTGTTTAATATATAAACGTTTTATTGAAACTTGTTAAGGTACGGTCACATCTGTCAAACTTTTGCCCAAAAAAGCGTAACCACTAAATACTAATGAAAAAACTTGATTTAGATACCTGTTTCTTACGTTAAACAGTTTCCTATATAATTAATAGAAAATGTAATAGAATCTTATCTTATTAGATGCTGTTTAACTTAATAAATAAATGCATAAATCAAAAAGTTTTTCATTGTTATTTAGTGGTTACGCTTTTTTGGGCAAAAGTTTGACAGATGTGACCGTACCTTTATACATAATGAATAATTCTATCAGTCGTTTTTTATAAATTAAAAACTAAATAAACAAAAATTGAAAAACATAAAAACAAGTGATATACATAAATTCATTTAAAATCACAATTAGTTCATTGGTAAAAAAAAGCGAAATATAAAAAATATATGTATTTTGCACTATTTAAATTTGCTAAAAAATTGTTTGCCCGTGTTATTTTTGACTGGTGATTTCCTGACATGTCGTAAGGACACCAGTTTTTTTAAATGAGTTTCGGTACATTGGAAGGTATAACAATTTTTACATTCGCCTTGTTAAAATGAGCGGACAATGCAAATTGAAGTTAAAATTTTATGACAGCTTATTTCTTTTCTTAGTGCGAACATCAGTGTTGATGGGAAAAATTCTCTCCCTGTCTGTATTGGCATGTCGCAGTGATAAAGCAAACGTAGCTAATTTCGACAAAAGGGGGAAAATGAAATTCTCATTACAATTGTTCATTTTGGTAACTGTACTCCAAAACTTTTCGATGTCCATATTTAAAAAATCACCTATTTCTTGCTCTTGTAGAAGAGAATTAGCGTCCACTTTAATAATTTTCGAAATATTTTGAAAATTCATTTTTATTTCCTTTTTTTTCAATGTAATTTCAAGGTTTAAGAACCCCATTTCTCTGAATATTTCTGTTTTGAGGGGTAATATTTGATGTATTTCTTCCAAGACCAAATTGAAGAAGGTTGCCAAATTAATATATTTTTGCCATATTATTGAAAAGTCCCTACATTTTAATTAGAGCTGTGTCGGTCCGGAACGAACGGGTACAAAGGAACGAATCACTGAAGTGAACGAAGGGAGCCGGTTACTTTACGGAGCGCTTTTGGCTCAGTGAGCGGTTTAGTTTGGTGTTTTGGTTTCATCGTTCATTTCGTACATTCGTTCGCTCATATGGTATTTTGTTATGATTAGCTTTTGCTTTTCAGTGTGACCAACACGAAATTACATTATTAGCGTAACAATTTGTTAGTTTTTTTTATATTATAGTTCAATGGGTACATATTTTTAATCTGCATGTACACCAGCATTTACATGTCCAGCTTTTATATATTTTTATATACATAGTTAAAATGTAGACATATTAACTAATATTTTATTTCAGTTGCGTAATAAAATTTTAAATATAAAAAAGTTAGTTAAGCGATACAGCTACGGATTTAAAACCTTTTACATATCTTCTAGCATTTATTTATTGACTTTCGCCGTATTTTTATACATAACATATATTTTAGAATTAAATTTTCTATCACATAAAGCTACGTTCACATTTATTAAATATTTGTAAAAAAAACGTAACCACTAGTTTTGCTGAGGGATAGTGTCATTTAACTTGGTTTTTATGTTACAAAATAAAATTAATCATTCTACAAAAAAGTATTTTTAAAAAATAGGAACCCATAATTAAAAAAATATCCGAATTACAAGAAATAAATAATTAGCTTCTTTCTTGGTTACGTTTTTTTCCGGCAAATGTTTGTTAAATGTGAACGTAGCTTAAGATTAGTGTTTTTTATCCGGAACCTTGTAGCTAAATACAAAACAGGCTTGTTTCGTTATATACAAAAACAGAATACAATTTTGTTAATTTAATACAATTTCACATACAAAGTAAGTTCAACTTTAACTTTATTACTGATAAGCTACGGATTTAAAACAATTTATGCAAATATTGCAAACTTTCTCAATAATACACAACTTTTTTATTTTTATCATTTCTTTGGATATAAATGTGTGTGTATGTAAATATTGTAAACAAAACAATACTTTAGTTTGAATAGTGTTGCATTTGATACGAAAGGAGCGGTGGAACGAAATGAACGAACGGGTCCGGTCCTCTGAATTGAACGAAAAGGAGCGCTCACCAAAAGGAACGATTTGGCACAGCTCTAATTTTAATGATTTCAACAAATCTGTCATTTTTTCCCTACGGTCCTTTTTTTTGGACGAAAATCCCTACGAGTAGGGATTTTTCCCTACATATAACATCACTGATTAGAACTGTTGCGAGTACTAAAATGAATTTGATTTTGTTGAAAAGAAATGGTCCGGTGTCCAATGTTGCGAACGGATTTAAATACATATTTAAGAACTTGATAGTTATATAACCCATAAACTGGTAGGATCGTTTTACATATATCCCTATATAATGAACTTGTTGAGTAGGTTATAGGCAAATTATACACAATCTTAAGCGCCTTATTTTGTAACCGTTGAAGAGATTAAAGTTGAACATTTCTGTTGTTATACGCATACACAATAGCCAAGTAATTTAAATGCGAGCGTATTAAGGCTTGATATATCATAAATTTTGCTTTTACATTTAGTTTGCGGCTTAGCTTATATAATATTCCTACTGCTGGTGCTATTTTCTTTTTTAGGCTTAGTATATGCAAATCCCAATTCAAGTTGGATTGCAAAGTGATTCCCAAATAGTTAGTAGAACATATTTCATGTATTACCTCACCATCAATATTTACTGAAAAGCAGCTAGTATTTGACTGCGGTCCAATACGAATAAGTTTAGTTTTCTTCGTGTTTAGTATTAGCTTATTAAGCCGTGCAAATTCAAAAATAAAAGCTGCGTCCCTTTCAATATTTATCTTCAGAACTGTCTCACTCTTGTAGGGATACAATAAACATACATCATCAGCAAACATATACAGCTGACCCCTTAATTCAAGATTTTGTAAGTCATTTAAATATACTGAAAACAATAATGGACCCAATCCACTCCCTTGCGGAACTCCATATTCCACATTACCCAGAAAACTTTTTGCGTTGTTTATTTGAACATATTGTTTCCTGTTGGTAAAATAACTTTTAAATAGTAAAAGCTCTCGGCCTTGGACACCATAACATGATAACTTTTGCAATAATATTTGGTGGTCAACTAGATCAAAAGCCTTTGTAAAATCAAAGAACATTGCAGCCACCCCAGTAAATCCTTCATCCAAACCCTTACAAACAAATTTTACAACATTTAGGACGGCATCCTCCGTACTACAACCTTTCCTAAATCCAAACTGATAATTATATAAAACATTATTCTCTACTAGAAAGTTCTTAAGCTTATCATACAACAGTTTTTCAAAAATTTTATCAACCGTTGATAAAACTGATATTGGACGATATTTAGCAACATCGTTTGCGTTAGGTTCTTTGGGAATTGGAACTACTTTGTGGACTTTCAATATATCTGGGTAAACAGAGGAGTCAATCATCATATTAAAAATATCAACCAGTATTGGCAAGATCTCTACTTTGCATTCTTTTAAAAATCTGGGTGTTACATTATCGTTGCCAGGACTTTTGTTATTGTTCATATTCAATATTATTTCCTCTATATCTGCAGTGGTTACATGATGTAATGAAAATCTATGTTGTAATATAGAAAGGGTTCGTAGAGAGTTAAACATGTCACCTGGTTGAAGATCAATTTGTTGTTTAAGATCACGTATGCAACCCAAAAAGAAGTTATTAAAGCAATCGACCTTCATCGCATCATTCAAAACTCTTTGGCCAGAAGAGTCGTTAAGAATTGGATAGTTCATTCTAAGTCGGCCAAGTGTATTGTTAATAAAATTCCAGCATTTTCTTGGATCATTTTCAGTTTTAGCTAATCTATCAATATAATAGTTGTCTCTACATCTTTTAACTGCTGTTTTAATAACTTTACTAATTCTTTTCAGTGTATCATTATATTGACATTTTCTTGACTTTCTTCTTTTGCATAGCAACTTTTCTTTCCATAAAATTAGGGCCAATAATTCAGTACCGATTTATATGTCATTTATTTTTAAATGCTATTTATATACAAAATTAAGTTTTTCACTGCAAAATTAAGTCAACATTAAATAGCAAACATTGTGCATTTAAATCAGTGTCGGGCACACACATACTCTCTCATATGTTTTGGTATGGGAAGCAGCAAAAAAACGAACGAACGTCAATAATTATACACTCGAAAAATTTTTCTGTTGCCTAAAGTAAAATACATTTCTTGCCTTTTAGTATTTTTATTTGATTTGAATTTTTTTTCAATAATACTTTTTATGTTAATATAATAATAACGAAAACAATTCATTTAATAATAAACTAGTTACACAACGAATGAAATAAAATATAATATTTAATAAAGCTACGTTCACATTTATCAAATATTTGTGCAAAAAAACGTAACCAATAGTTTTGCTTAGGGATAGTGTCATTTAACATGGTTTTTATATTATAAAATAAAATTAAGTCTTCTCCAAAAGAGTATTTTTATACAGTTTTTAAAAAATTCGAACCCAAAATTAAAAATATATTAGAATTAAAGAAAATAAACTATTATTTTTTTCTTGGTTACGTTTTTTTCGACAAATATTTGATAAATGTGAACGTAGCTTAAGTAAAGAAATATCTAGAAAACATAATAAATAAAAATAAAATTTATTAAAAACGAAGCCCTCAAGCTTGATAATTTATTAAATTCGATAATTAAAATAAAAAGTTCGAATAAAAACAAAATTATAAAAAAAAAATCATCTTCCCATTCTTCATTGAACATTTTGCTTTGAGTGTAAACAAAAAATTATAAGCGAGATCTTCCTCAAACAAGTGCTGATCAGCGAATGGTTTGATTTACTTTGACGAAATGATAACAAAGCAACAACCGAACGTTAATTCTCATAAGCTACACGAAGATGCTTATAGTATACGTGTGTCGACGTCGCGCAAACAGAATTTTCTTGCTAAGCACGCGTGCTTAGCATTTCAAAAATCGCCCGACACTGATTTAAATACTACATAAGTTTTACGAATTTCCATATGTTTTTGACTGCTTGTTCTTCTTATATAAAATAAAGCCAATAAAATATTTGTGGCTGCTGGCAAACTGCATAAAATTTTGTCTTGTTTTGTCGCTATTAACCTTTTAATCGTATTGAAAGTTGCTTTTATTCTTTAAAAACATTTCAGCAGTTCTTAATTATTCTTATTTTTAGCTAAAATAATAATATATTTTTTTGGATTTTTCTTTATTTGTTCTAGTCAGCTGTTCTTTAGGGAAATTTGTGGGAAATTTTTTATTTTACGCAGTGCTACCATATTTTCATCGTAATTAAATAAGAACTTTAATTACTCACTGAAAAAATGGAATCTTATTTAAATGCAACATAAATTTAAATGAAAATTAGCTGAATGAGTATTTAAATAGGATGTCAATTATTGGCCCTTAGTTCCTGTAGATTTTTGTTAATCCAAGGTGAAATTGCAAAACGTAACGATTTCTTACTCTTGGTTTCAATAGTTGAGTGCTTAATAGCAGCTTCCATATTATAAATCAATTTATTAGCTAGCTCTGAAACGCTTAAAGACGAATAATTTGCTGGTAAATGCTGCTGCAGATAATTCTTTGCTTTATCATAATCATAGTATGTTTTGGAAAATTCCTTATGATTTTTAACTAAAGTACTATTTTGAAATTTGCAGCTGAGTAAATTGTGATCTGACAAGTTGCATTCAACTGCATCAACAAAAAGTTTCTCAGGAAAATTACTGAAAATGTGATCGATGCAAGTGTTGGTGGCAGGTCTTGTTATTAGATTGTGTACATTATGACAGTCATAATTTTGGAACATTGATAATAATTCGACAGTATGAGGACTTGCAAACATGTCAATATTGGAGTCTCCTACAACAATAACCGGATTTTGTCCATATTCATACAAAACGTTTTCAAGTTCAGTTATGAAATCATTAATATTACATTTCTGTGACCGATAATAGGAAATAATTCTCAATGCTTTATTCCCAACTTTTAGGTTATTTAGAGTTGCAACTATACATTCAACAAAATTGTTGCTTTTACACATTTCAACAGAATAATTCAAGTTCTCCTTGATATATAATGACGTACCGCCATAACTATCAACACGGCAACAATTCACGCTTTTAAAACCGGGGATATTATAAATTTGGGTGAGAGTTTTGTCAAACCAAGTTTCTTGTAAAGAAATTACATCTGGTAATTTGGGAAAGCTGGATAACATAGATTTAAATTTATTAAATTTATCAATAGATGAAGCACTTCTGATGTTGAAGCTATTTACATTAAAAAAATTAACGTCTAAGTTATTAAGATAATTATTAAATTTAGAAAACTGATTAAAATATTGATTTTTAATCATAGTTATAATAAAAAAAATTTACAAAAATAGTAGACATTTTATAAACCATTTCTTAGAATGAAACGCTACCTTCAGCTTTACCACTAGTATCCATCAATTCAAGTTCCTTGTTTTGTATTATGGATCTTCTTCCCCGTTGTTTATTTGCTGTTGCATCATAGAGCATTTGGTCAACGTCATCTTCACTTTTTATAAGAAGCTGTTTACCAGACTCATTCTTTTTGCAAAAGATTTTCCCATTCCTGACATATATATGTTGATATCCAATACTTTTTAACGACTTTGCATGATTCAAAAGGTTGAGGGTTTCCTTACTGTGAAAATCATGTACATATATATCTTTCGTTGCTTCTCTATCTTTTAACTTTGTTTTCGACGACATCAATTTATCCTTATTTAGTTTTGATGAAAATTTTACTACCACCGTTTTGTTTTCGTTAGCTTTGTTGTTAGAATTTCTCATAAAGTAAGCATAATCAACAGCACTGGATTCAATTTCAACACCCACTTCCTTCGACAAGTCCATAACAGCATCAAGAGCACTATCACCTTGTTTTACTTTTAAACCTCTTATAATGCAATCATTTTTAACGCAATGATTGTTCAGAACTTGAACAGATGATTTAAGAATCGAAATTTCAGCTTTCAAACCTTTGTTTTCTTTTTCTATTTCACTTATTTTTTTCTTATTTTCGGCTACCTCCTTGAAAACTTCATCGAATTTGGCTGCCATGAAATTTATCGAATCGGTTAGATGGTCCAGTTTTTCAAGTTTCTCTAATTTTTTTAATTCTGTTTTTATAGTAGTTAATTCTTTTTTTATTTCACCTTCTTGTTGTTGATTTGTATCATGCTTACAAGTATTACATATAAATTGCTCATTCTCATTTTTTACCAATAACTCAAAGGCTCTTCTACTCAAACCAGAACATTGAGAATGAAAGCTTTCCATACACTTGTCACATTGTATATAGTTATCTGATTCTTCTTTGATCTCATGTTCGCACTTGAGACAAATAATTGTGCTTTTACTTATGTTTCGACGACGATTTTTAGGCATATTTCTATTAGTTTATATTTAGGATAGTTTATTTTAAGTGTGCACCAATTTCTAATATTCCTGTTAAAATATTTAACTTAAAAAACAATAATTGAATATTGCACAACTTGACAATCTATATGTATATATAAAATACAAAAAATGTTTGTACCCATGTTCGCTATAGACTCGGAAACTAGCCAACCGATTTGACCCAAACTGGTGTCATTCAAAAGGGAATTTATAGAGGATGGTTTTAGGCTTTTAATATTTCAAGTGGGCGTAGCCCCTCCCACATAAATTGAATAACATCATATATCTTGACTATTGTGATAGCAAGAGTTTTGAAACATTGCAATAGTTCATATGTTACTAATGTGAGTAATCAGGACAAAAATGCGCGTTATCGGACAAGTGGGCGTGGCAGCTCCCATATAACCCAAAAATTGAAATCGCAATATTTTGGGCATTTTTTGACCTACGCCGATGATATTTGGTACATATAGTATTGACATAATTAGGAATACGTACTAGGAGAAAAGTGAGTGGGACCACGCCCCTTTATAGGAAAATAAAAAATCTTAATATAGTCTTAACTATTGGACCGATGGTCATTAAATTTTCACAATAGGATATATAAATACTTTTAATTTTATTTTATAACGAGGGGGGTAGCGAAGTACACCGGGATCAGCTAGTGCAAAATAAAACACGTCCGCACTCCAGGGTTGCCAACGATTCTGTTTGTTCTTGTAAAGAATGAACGAGTCCAATTATTAATGTTTCTTCAAAATCCATTTTAATTTTATTTTTTCCACAAAAAATTATGCTGTAAGTATTTTTATATTTTTGACAGCTGAGAAGATGGTAGATGTTAGATGTTGCCAATGGAAACGCAAGTTTCACTTTTTCAACATATTCCATTCATTCCTCTAAAATGTATGCTAGTGGAAAAAGGCTAGATAGTTAATCTGTTTTCTCTTATTCTAAACGAAGTTCGAAAATGGGAATAATTTCCCCCGGAAAAAAGTATTATAAATATGATGATGGAAAAATTCTTGCGAGTTTTTTTCTTTTTAAAGGGAATTAGTGCTAAAATTTTCAATTAAAAAATGTTGTTTGTTTAAGGCATTTTTGTACTCACGGCAACCAAAAACGTGACACTACTTCTGCAACATCTCAAATAAGAGGTTTAACCCTATTTAACTAATATGTAAAAGAAAGCACATTTGTTGACTTCTAATATTAGGTCTGTTTCTTTACTCTACTTTACTTCTACTTTACTTAGTGTGCTACTTCTTCTTGCACGAAACTGCCCGTACTTTTTCTTCGGGCTAGTTTGTGCAAGTAGTTAATCAATCAGCTGTTTATGAAATAAACAATAACAAATAAGAAATTTGAATTTTACCTAACAAGAATAATGATGAAATAACTGTTACTTTTGCAAAAAGCAAAGCAAAATATGTATGTTTGGATATACAAACAAAGATATGTATGTGTGTACTAACTAAAATCTCTTAAAAAGTGAAATACTAATCAAAAACAGTATTTATTTTTTTTTGTTTACTTTCACAGCAATTTCATACAAACTTTTGGGCTAAAAATTTGGTTTTGTGCGTTCCCGTACTTTTGTGCATTTTTGTCTCCAATTGAGAGGAATTATAGTTTACGCTCATTTTACCGAACTTTACCAGAAAAGTAAAGAAACAGAGCTATTATTGAGATAATATGTATGTATGTATTATGAAATTTATGAATTGTTATTACATGACATCATAACTGGCTTAATGCATTCAATATCTTTCTCAGAATTCCCCAAATAAATTGTTACGCTGCGAACACATCATTCCAAGAAATTACAACACATAAATACCCTACCATTTTTAATTGACCATAAAATTGCACAAATAATTTCCTTTTCCAAATCATAGGAACAAACAAATCTATATACATACATAATTAATAGACAATTGCTATTTTTGTGCTGTCCTTCATGCACCCATTATACAACCGATTTGTGCAACTTTTACCAAATTAAGAAATTTTTCACAGAAGTGAACGAGGTATTGTGGTTTCAGCATATTGTTGGCGATGATTACGCGATCCTTCCTAGGGAATAAAAATCGCTAGCCTACGCCTTACAACTAAGTGATGAATACGCGAGCGCACACAAGTAACGGGAAATATTCCTCACAATAGACATCGTATTTTTGCATTCTTTTCGTTTTGAGTGTTTTTTCATAACTTTCGATGGAATTTTTTTTTTGTTTTCTAAAGGTAACGGGAAAATAAATATTTGGTTTCAAGAACAATTAGCAAAATTGTCATTTCAGTTGAGCAAGTGATCTGTTAAGGGTGTGTTAAAAATACAATAAGTGATATGTATATAGTTATATACATAATTAGCAAAGTTTTCTTTTCAGCCATTAATTTCATTTATGTATACCATAATGCATTAAATACAACGGAAATATAAAATATCAAAAAGAAATAAATAAATAAGTAGTGATCAGTGAAAGGTGTGGCGTGTAAAAGTAATATATTAATAAAAATGTTGTCAAACAAAGCACTGCGGTTGAAAAGTAAGAGAGAAGCCGCTAAAATAATAGCGAAAAATTGTAATTTAAATGCAGTTGAAAATACTTATGCAGAAATAAGTGAAAATGTTAATATTTCATAAATAGAAATCCCCAAAGTGCAGATGCTATCGAAAATGTTTTTGATTCTGACATCAATATGGATGAAGAAAATATGTATGTTATTAAATTTTGAAAGTTCAGAAAGTGATTTTGATTGCAACGTTAATTCGGAGATATCAAATATAAGCATTAGCCTTTCATCCAATTTAAATAAATTAAAAAACAGACTGTCAAGCTTGGCTATAAAACACAACATCAGTAATGTTGCTGTTAACGAAATGCTACAAATTTTTAGAGAATGCAACTATTTAGATCACTATTTGCGAATCGCCGGCGAATCTATACATGCGAATCACTTTTTGCGAATCGCCGGCGAATCGATACATGCGAATCACCCGCGGATCACTTTTTGCGATTCGCCCGCGAATCGATACATGCGAATCACCCGCGGATCACTATTTGCGAATCGCAACAGGCACACAAGCAAGCGTTTTGGCGAATCGCCTGAAGATAATTTTTGGCTCGCACGCGATTAATCGCCGCGATTGCAGACAACTTGCCAGCGTTTCGCGGGCGAAGTTTGAGCGATGGAAAATATTTGCAGGGAAGGAGAGAAAAATAAGAACAAGAACATATGAAGAACATATGTATGTATACTAGTGATGTTACGAATATCAATTTTTAGTATTCGCGAATACGAATATTTAAAACAGTATTCGCCGAATACGAATATATCTTTTGAGGTTTATATTTCAAATTTAATTGGAAAAAATCCCTGCCTTTGCGTTAGTAACTATAAAAAAAAAAAAATTGTGATTTAACATTATTATTGCATTAAGATGCCGAATTTGAAAACCTCTACAGAACATTTTTTAATTATTTTACTTACATACTTTCAGATTTCGTTTTTCTTACTCTGTTTGGGTTTTTAATTAATAATTCAGTGCTGTTTAGCGAACATATTTTTGCAGAAGGCGCATCCACCTGTGTCAGTGGAATTTCATATATAAAAAGTTTTAGTTTGATTCTTGTAGCTTCCCATCCTTATACATTTACATATAAACAGAATCAAAACATCTCACCGAGTTTCTTTAAATATCATGCATTTAAGTTATACGAGTATATTCCAATTTATTGCCGATAGATGATGTACTTTGTTCAATTCACTGCTGCGAAATGCATTTTTAATTTTATTAATACATTTGAGACAACTTTAATTCTAATCTATATATATTTTTGTTTGTTTTTTAAGAAGGTTATTACTTTGCGTGAAATACAATGGGTTTTTTTTATTAAAAATTAATATATTTTTTTACATTTTATGTACTTTTTTTAAACTTTTGTATGATTTTTTGGAAAATGTATGGGAAAATTATTCGAAAAATATTCGCTTGAATTTGGCGAATACGAATATCTTAAAACAGGCGAATAGTCGAATACGAATACGAGTATTCGTAAATTCACTAATGTATACATACTAAGATGTGAGAGAAATTTAGGAAAGTTGAGTATTTTGTTTTTGCATTTAATCCAGCCTATGTCACAAAGAGAACATGTAGGAAATATCAATGTATTGGTGATTTTACACTTGTAGAAATTGATTGTTACATTAATTTTTTACTGTAGCCAAACATCATATTAAAAGTTTGTATGCATACACATTGGATTGGTTTAGCGTGTTTATGGACGAAATAATGAACGAATGAATGAATTTACATAATTAAAAAAATATTTACATTAAAAAATATATGTATGTATGTACAAAAAAGTTTCTTCCGACTCAACATTCCACATCCTGAAAAATTTAAATATTCACAGTACTATGAATAACAAATAAAGAGACTAAAAAAATAAATATTTTCTTGCCCTCTTTTGTATGTGTTTTGTTGTTGCAAATTCTAAAATAAAGCGACAAATGAGTACGTTTCGTATTTTAGTTTGTCTCTTCTGTTTGGTTCGTGTTGTGTATGTGAAAATGACGATTGGTGCTCGGCCCTAGGGGCAGTTTCACGATCAATGTTCTATGCAATAGATTTATAAGCAAATCAATTTGAAAAACAAATTGTTCATGTTGCTGCGAATATAGTCATAAGCCATAATTTTTTTCTTACTTTTACTAATATAAAAAAACGCAATAAATTGTGTGAACCAAAATGGTCCATAACCTAAGATTTGTAACTTTGAATATTTTTCTGTTTCCATTTATAAAAACTAATTAAGAATGTAAAATTATAAAAACACATGAGCTGACGTTTTAAGTTGATACGATAAACCATTCCAAAATTCTAACAAAAACTAAAATAAATTTGACCAAAATGGTCCAAACCTAACAGCACGGTTAATGTTTATTTAAATTTTTATACAAAAGTGAATCGTTAAAACAAAAAATGTTTATTTTATTTAATATCTTATTTTTGCAATTCACTTGCAAATGCCATACTTTGGCGCTCGTATTAGAGCTAAAATATGATTTATCAAGTGGTTAAGTGAAAATAAAAGTTACCTCATGGGTATGGTCTTAAATTTAGCTAAGATGAAAAACGTCACTCTATTTTAGTTTAATTTTCTTTATTACTTTTGGAAAATTTTTAGTATATCAATTGAGACCATTAAATTTGGAAAACGTTATAAAATACGTGAAATTGTTATCATTTTAATTGCAAATATTTTTATACGAACTTTAGTCTGAGTAGTTAAAATTTCTTTGGATTCAACATCATTCAGTTTTACTAAAAATAATCATAACTCAATTAGTATTTATTATTTGTTAACCAAATATATTATCATAAATTCTATACCAAAATCCATTCTTTTTAAACATCAATTCCACTTTTAAGTCATTCATACAAATCTTATAAACTTTCAATACATTAAGATCTAAAGGACCCCAATCGCTGTGAATATTTTAATTTTTCAGGATGTGGAATGTTGAGTCGGAAGAAGCTTTTTTGTACATATATTTTTTAATGGAAAATTTTTTTAATTACATATGTAAATTCATTCATTCGTTCATTATTTCGTCCATAAACAGCTAAACCAATCCAGTGTGTATGCATACCAACTTTTAATATGATGTTTGGCTACAGTAAAAAATAAATGCAACAATCAATTTCTACAAGTGTAAAAACACCAATACATTGATATTTCCTACATGTTCTCTTTATGACAAAGGCTGGCATAGAATGCATTTGGATGCAAGCAAAATGGTCCCATCCTAAGATTTGTAAGTTTTTTTCAACCTAACAGCATGGTTAAAGTGTATATTAAATTCTCTAGACATTTTAACATGCACAAGAGCAGTAGTGTGTGTATATGTTTGAATGCTTGAGTGCTATATTTTGACATCTCACATGAACTGTTGACGATCTAGGTTTTAAAAACATACATGTTTGTGTGTTGAATTTTTCAAAAGTCACCAGAAAAAGGTCCCAGTCGGGAGAATAAAAACGCAGTATTCCATTATTTCGTATACCTGGGCAGGGAATCCCCAAGTACTCACTCAATTTCAAAACAATTCTAAATTTTTTTGGAAAATTCTGAAAGAAAAGTAAATTCTTTCTAAATTGTTGATGTTTACTCATTTATTTATTCAGCTTGTGAGTAATAAAAATTACTAATTAACTCTTAAAATGAATTTACAATAAAACAAATTAACTTTAAGTTATTATTTTGTAATTAAAACAGATTTTTACAACCTATTTTTACTTACCCCTTCTCTTAACACAAAGAAAGGTGTGGCAACAAATTCATTTTAAATTTTTCTTTTTTTTATTATTCTTTCTAACAACTCAAATGAGCTAAAGTAAATTTTTGTTATCATTATGGGAATTGCCTACATAAAGTGATCTACACTTCACGGTTAGACTACTCTAAGGCTGCTTGTCAATTGTCATCGACGACTGACTAGTTTCGGTTCGACACGTTTACGGGAAATTTGAAAAAGTTAAAATATATTCAATACTCTAAATTTAATAATTTTTAACTAAATAATGAAAATAATGAAAATAATCATGTAAGTATCTGTTTGTGTGTTTTTATTTCACATATACTCGTATGGAGTTTAATTTAGAAAGTGATTAAAGTAAAAGTAACGTGTACAAATTATTAACACCAAAATTTTTATTAATTTTATTGCGTTTGCTTAATTATTCAGATAAATTTTGTGTAGGATTTAAAAAAATTAAACTGTGCAAATCAATTGTCAATGATTTTCCTATTTTTTCTCAATAAATAAAGTCCGAAATAAGCAAAATTATGCTGTAAGCAAGTAAAATATGCAAAAATATGCACCAAAAAATAGATCCCAACAATGAATTCAACTTATAAATAATTTCGCAACATACCAAACAAAAATTGGAACACTAGTAGAAAGTTGGGATATTAATTATTGTAAATATAAAAAATTGCTAAAGAACAGGTTTTTTTAAAAATCACGGATGAAAAAATTAAATTTTTATTGTGTAATTTTTCTTTTTCGAAAAATGGATATTAAAGTGGTGGTGCTGGCTGAAGTGGTTAGCGCGTTGACTACTAAGCAAACAATGACGTGGGGCCTGGGTTCAAACCCTGGCCAGAGCAAGTCAATCAACATCATTAATTTCTGTAATGTACATTACTGAAACATTGTATTAATTGTTGTCGGACTATTTAAGTGATGAAGGCATAGCACTGGTCACTAAAAAACTGTTCCGACAGCGATTGATGATGTTCCAAGCTAATGTACACAACATCGCCCCTCCTTCGTCGGTTAGCAGAAACATCGACGAAGTAAAACAATTAATAAAATGCCTGCCAATACCGCTTAACAAAGTTAATGCGTCTACCTAACACCGGAGGCGCCTCAACCCTGCTATAAAAAAATTAACATAACGCGCAAAGCAGAGTTGTAAAAGAGTTAAGCCTTCTACATTTTCAACATCTATCTTCTCTGCTCTATCCCTCTATCTGAGTTCCGGCACAATGCACTGCATACGTAGGGGTCATCCGCTGAGTGCTGGTCCTAATTAAGAAAAAAAAAAATTCCCTAAGCCGGACACTCGCTAATTCGAACTATACGGTAATCGAGACATTTAAATGTTTCGAACAGTTTATGTAATCTATAAAATTTTCTTAAATTATAATTTTGAAAGTCACAGACAAAAATTTTTGGAAACGAATAAAATTTGATTTTTCAAAATGAATATTTCTCTTTAGGTTTTATGTAAATTATTTAACTACAAATGAATATTTATGTGCAAGCTGTATTTTTGTTCGTTAATAAAAACAACTTTTATGTGTTGGGTTTGAAAATTTATTTTAACTGTAGTCCGGATGATCCATTAATCCGGACAATAGCTGACACAATATCTGTCCGGCTTAGAGAGGTTGTACTGTATTTTAATGTAGAATTTTGGGTTTATATTAATATTTCGTTAGACTTTCACATACTCTTAGTTGTGATTTCAGAGTAATTGATAGAAATCGAATGATTTCACATTGATTTCAACGCTAATTGATTGCAATCTCTTACAGATCTGATAAATATAAACCACGTTAAAGCCTTTACAAAGGGACATTTTTTTAAAATCCAAATTATATCTGGTGTAGAGGAAATATTCGTTCAAAATTTAAATTTCGGGCATTTGATTTTCATTTTAAATAGATGTAAAAATATCAAACATAATTCCGAACAAATTGAATTGTTTTTATTTCAGCAAAGCTGCAGCTCAATTCCCGTCAATAGATTCGTTGAATTCAATGAATCTCAGACAGATGTAACACGTGACAAATGGGGAAATGATTTAGAGTTTCTGATGTCTTGCATTGCCCTCTCCGTGGGCTTAGGTAATGTATGGCGTTTTCCGTTTGTCGCCTTAGAAAATGGTGGCGGTGCATTTCTTATACCCTACATAATTGTGTTAGTGTTTGTTGGTAAGCCAATATATTATCTAGAAATGATAATGGGCCAGTTTTCCAGTCGCGGCAGCGTATGTATGTAGTATGAACATCATGAGAAAGAATAAAGCTGAGAATACCTGAAATAAATACATACATATGTGCAAAAAATTGTTGATATGCTGCAAGAATAAATTAACTCGAAAGATTAATACATATTAAAGAAAAACAGTATGTACGTAATAATTAATTACGAATATTTATTCCATTTTACGATCATATTTTTAGACCGAGTGTTTAAGTGCGAGATAAGATATTAAGTTAAATGTAATATCTATATTTACTCTTTAAGCCGACTTCCTTAAAATAATGTTTTTTGCTGGTTTAGTAGCTGAGGTTGGTGATTTAATCCTAAACTAGGCAGATAATTAAAAAGACCCAACTCAGAAAAAAAATTTTGCTTACTCCTTAATCTCACACTTCAAAACCCCACTCTTAGTCGTAAAACAATAGCGCTGCTTAAAAGTTAGAACAAAAAAAAACAGAAACTCAAAGTTAGTTTTTCTCCGCCGTAAATTAGCAGATGTACATACATATGTACGCTTGCATGTCGTAGATTGTATGATGGTCGTAATATTAGAAGTTGAGAGATTTCAATAAATTAGTTTGGTAGGCCTATTTCGTTTTTAACCGACTTAAAAAAAACAGGCTATCAATTCGAGAGGGTATTTATTATTATTTTCTTTTAATATTTGTGGCCATATAATTCATTTAATAGAGAAATAATAAAAAAAAGTATATTTTTGTTTTCTTTCACTTTGGCCCCGTACATATTTGTTCGAAAATCGGAGGGGCAAGTTGTCCCCCCAAATAATTTGATTATCGTTTAACTCTAACATATACAAACCGATTTTCCAAATTCTCTCTTTTTGCTGGCATTTCGATCATGTTAAATTGTTTTCAAAATGGTGGCAAGATAACTTCCCCGCCCCCATTGATATTAATTTGTTTTCGTTCTGTGTAATATTGATCATGCGGAAATCTTTAGTAATTCAACGCTACGAAACTTAGCTTATATACTTAATTATGTACTTTGGATTAAAAATCAAAATACAATCATAGAACAAATTGCCACGAATAAAAACAAAACAAACGTTTAAAATAGGATTCACTGTCATAAATATCAATTTAGTTGTGATAAAATTCTCGTATGCAAGTTTGTTATAAAATTTATAAAAATATCAAATATCATTTACGCCATTTTCTATTCAAACTTACTTGGGGAACTAAAGTAAATTTCGCTATAGCATCGGGGTAGGAAATAAACGCTAAGCCAGGGCCACCTTTAACCACACTTTTGATATCCGTAGTCCCGGTTTCATAAGCTAAATTGCCCAAAATCCCAAAGATTACAATTCCTGACAGCAACGATATAAACGTATCTAAAGTGGTGACAATCACACAATCTCTAAAATATTAAGTAAAATTTAAGAAATTATCCAGCTGCCATTAAACAACAAATAAACTTATTTACCTCTTGATATTATTGATTGATTGATTGATTGATTGGTTCTCGGGAAAACAGGACACTGCGACCATGAAGATCTATTGTATCCCCTGCCAGGTGCTATAGCACCTCAGCCAGACCCACTTTCCTGAGGAATCTCAAGATTGCCAGTGGTTCTAGCATTGGCAGTTCCCAGTCCTCCAAAAGGTGCTTGCCCAATTGGCTATATCTTCTGTGGCACAACGATTCACAGTCCTTCAGAACATGCTCTGGAGTTTCATCCTCATAATCACAGAATCTACACAGGCTATTTCTCTCAATGCCAAGTCTGTTGAGGTGTTTTCTCAGTCTACAATGGCCTGTGAGGAAGCCTGTGAGAATCCTTAGATTATTTTTACTCAGGGACATGAAAGCTATGAATCGTTTCTGGTTATACGTTCCAATCATTAGCTTTGCATGCCTTAATCCTGAGAGATTGAACCAGAGGTGATCCCTGGTATTCTTAATCTCCGTCGATGTATCTACGCGGATTTTATCCGGTCCAAGTCCACAAAACGGTTCCGGTCCGACCATGGGTGTACTAGCCCCCTTCCTGGCCAGTTCATCCGCCTTTTCGTTTCCTACCACTCCACAATGTCCGGGAACCCAGTGGAGTGTGACCTTATTCATGCTGCTTAGCTGATTTAGCTTTATGCGGCATTCCCAAGTCAACTTAGAGGTGAACTCATGTGAACTAAGCGCTTTGATTGCAGCCTGACTGTCCGAGAAAATGACTATGTCTCTTCCTCTGTAGCCCCTATCGAGATTAAATTGTGCACATCTCTCAATGGCATATACTTCCGACTGAAAGATGGTAGGGGTTTTACCCAAGGACTCATAGTAGCTAATCCTTGGTCCTACGACTCCCACCCCTGAGCCCTCCAGTGTTCTGGAACCATCAGTGTACCACCTCATGGTGCCAGTTCCAAGGGAGCATCGGGGTGGAGTTTCCCCCCATGTCCTTCTGTTAGCCAGAACAGTTTCAAACCTTTTGCCAAAGTCATAAACTTTATTCATCACATCAGAGGGCTGCGCAAGTAGGGGGAATTGTCTTGCAATGGATGCTCGCTCCCATTGGCTAGTCAGACAGTCCCTTCCTGTGTTTTTCCCCGCGATGCTTATCACTCTTTGTCTGGCTGCGGCCTCTATCACAATCGTCAGAGGTGTGAGTTCAATGAGGACTTCCATAGCCGCCGTAGGGCACGTCCTCATAGCTCCTGTTATACACAGGCATGCTAGCCTCTGCAATTTCTCTAACTTGCCTCTGGTTGTCACTAACCCTGTCCGACCAAGCAATAGCACCATAAGTGATGATGGGTCTCACTATCATGGTGTATATCCATCTCAGGATTTTGGGTGTACAGCCCCATGTTTTACCTGCAACGGATCTACAGACCATTAGTGCTTTTGTTGCCTTGTCAACAGTCGCCTCTAGATGCTGTCTCCATAACAGTCTTGAATCTAGTATCACTCCCAGGTACTTGACCTCCGATGATCTACCTATTTGAACATTGTCTACTCGGATGTTTTTCCAGTGCAGAAGTGTCCTCCTTCTGGTGAAGGGAACAATGGTAGTCTTCGCAGGGTTGATGTTCAACCCTACAGAAGTGCACCATTCCTTCACTATCCTTAGTCCGTTCTGTATGATGTCACAATATTATGATCGAAGCTATTATAAGAAGCGTACATAATAATAATGCCATAACAAACACTTAGAGAGAAGAAGACTTGTGTAACTGCTGCATACCAAACACCAGCATCAACTAATTTATCCCACTGCGGTCTCAGAAAATACCAAACACCATCAAATGCTCCGGGTAGTGTTAGGGCACGTACTAATAGAATCAGCATTATCACATATGGAAAAATAGCTAAAAAATATGCAGCTTTTCCCGAAGACTTTATGCCTCGTATAACAATCAAGGTAATGATTATCCAGGAGGCGGCTATCGTGAGAGCGAGATATAAATCTGGTGCACCAATGCCGTCATCGATATTTGGTGATTCATGTAAAATAAGTTTGCTATTGAGAAAAAGAGAACAATACTCAGTAATCATTTTAGAAGTTTTTAAATTAAATGACATTTTCTTTCAAGGATTTTAAAGTAATGAACGATAATTAGTTTCATATGGAAAGTAATAAGCAAATAATAAGTTTCCCGTGATTATGACTAAAGTTTTTTTTTAACATCTTTATATGAAAGTACTAATTTGATAAATAGTTTTAGAGATATGGCGAAAGAGATCCAAATACCAAGTTCCATGATATCTCTGAAATTGCTGAGCAGATTAAGAAACAATTTAAATAAGGCAAACCGTAATCCAACTATATTTTTGGTGCTTAATTTTTTAAATAAATTTATATCTCGAACACTAGAAAATAACAACCGACTACCGATGCAAAACTTAGCATTTCGAATTAATTTGTAGTTTTAAAAAATCCAAGCACATACAACAAGTCTCTAAAGTTTAATAATGTTGAATAAAAAAAACTTACTAGATGAAATTCTCAGCTGAAGTTTTCTTAATAGAACCATTAACTGCCGCATCTATTGTATTATCAACTATTAATCGGGCATCTATACATTGTGAACCCCATTCTTCGCGACAGTAACTCCAAGGCAGAATCGCGTAAAATGAAAGTATTAAAGAGCGCAAAGTTAAAGCCATTAAAGAGGCATAATAGCTTGCTATGAAAAACGTTAAAACGACTTGACCGTAACCAATTCCTGCAGCAAAAAGAAACAAACATAAAATTGACGTTATAAAATTAGTTTTTGTAAAATTTAAAACATTTTAAAATTCTTTGAATACATACCTCTCATAATGGGCGCATAATCGAATACGGCAACGCTGCCGCGACTGGAAAACTGGCCCATTATCATTTCTAGATAATATATTGGCTTACCAACAAACACTAACACAATTATGTAGGGTATAAGAAATGCACCGCCACCGTTTTCTAAGGCGACAAACGGAAAACGCCATACATTACCTAAACCCACGGAGAGGGCAATGCAAGACATCAGAAACTCTAAACCATTTCCCCATTTGTCACGTGTTACATCTGTCTGAGATTCATTGAATTCAACGAATCTATTGACGGGAATTGAGCTGCCGCTTTGCTGAAATAAAAACAATTCAATTTGTTCGGAATTATGTTTGATATTTTTACATCTTTTTAAAATAAAAATCAAATGCCCGAAATTTCGATTTTGAACGAATATTTCCTCTACACCAGATATAATTTGGATTTTAAAAAATGTCCCTTTGTAAAGGCTTTAACGTGGTTTATATTTATCAGATCTGTAAGAGATTGCAATCAATTAGCGTTGAAATCAATGTGAAATCATTCGATTTCTATCAATTACTCTGAAATCACAACTAAGAGTATGTGAAAGTCTAACGAAATATTAATATAAACCCAAAATTCTACATTAAAATACAGTACAACCTCTCTAAGCCGGACAGATATTGTTTCAGCTATTGTCTGGATTAATGGATCGTCCGGACTACAGTTAAAATAAATTTTCAAACCCAACACATAAAAGTTGTTTTCATTAACGAACAGAAATACAGCTGCACATAAATATTCATTTGTATTTAAATAATTTACATAAAACCTAAAGAAAAATATTCATTTTGAAAAATCAAATTTTATTCTTTTCCAAAAATTTTTGTCTGTGACTTTCAAAATTATAATTTAAGAAAATTTTATAGATTACATAAACTGTTCGAAACATTTAAATGTCTCGATTACCGTATAGTTCGAATTAGCGAGTGTCCGGCTTAGGGAAGTTTTTTTTTTTTTTAATTAGGACCAGCACTCAGCGGATGACCCCTACGTATGCAGTGCATTGTGCCGGAAGTCAGATAGAGGGATAGAGGAGAGAAGATAGATGTTGAAAATGTAGAAGGCTTAACTCTTTTACAACTCTGCTTTGCGCGTTATGTTAATTTTTTATAGCAGGGTTGAGGCGCCTCCGGTGTTAGGTAGACGCATTAACTTTGTTAAGCAGTATTGGCAGGCATTTTATTAATTGTTTTACTTCGTCGATGTTTCTGCTAACCGACGAAGGAGGGGCGATGTTGTGTACATTAGCTTGGAACATCATCAATCGCTGTCGGAACAGTTTTTTAGTGACCAGTGCTATGCCTTCATCACTTAAATAGTCCGACAACAATTAATACAATGTCTCACTAATGTACATTACAGAAATTAATGATGTTGATTGACTTGCTCTGGCCAGGGTGTGAACCGAGGCCCCACGTCATTGTTTGCTTAGTAGTCAACGCGCTAACCACTTCAGCCAGCACCACCACTTTAATATCCATTTTTCGAAAAAGAAAAATCCTTATATATATATAAAAATGACATGTTAGTTTGTTTATTTGTTTGTGTCGGCTTCAGAAGAAAACTACTGAACCGATTGTAATGAAATTTGGCATGTAGATAGAGAATTTCCTGGAATGAAAAATGCGACCAATGGCATCTCGATTGGATGCCCCGCCCCCTTTTACGCCCAATTTTTGTGAATTTCAGATTTTTCAATATATTTGGTTGTTTGTTACTGTATTTGGATGTTTGTTACTATATTTGAATGTTTCTTACCGATTACCATAAAATTTGCCATCCGCATCTTGATTGGAAGCCACGCCACTTTTACGCCCACTTTTGTAAATTCAATGTTCTTCAATATATTTGCCTGTTTGTTACAATATTTGGTTGATTGTTACCATTTCACATGGGATACATATAGCAACTTTTGTGGAAGTGAATATAGGCCTTACCGTATTCGGATTTGATGCCCCGCCTTTTTTACGCCCACTTTTGTTAGTTTGTGTCGTTTTCACGCCAAAACGATGTAACCGATTCAAAAGGAATTTGGCACACAGTGAGTTTTCTGGAAGGCAATATAAGCCATACCGCATCTTGATTGAATAGTGGCTGCGTTACAGAAATGATTTGTCTGAAGACATTGTCCATAGGAGGCAGATAACAAATTCTGATGCTACATTCGATGACAACATCTACAACGAGGCTTTAACTATAATTGAAGACAAGTTGTTATCGATGGTGGGAAAAGATTTAGGCCAGTTTGGTATTCCACGACCAGTTAGATTACAAAATGCTTCCAACGAGCTGTCACGCGAATTAAACTTCAACCTTGAAGAAATTAATGCACAAATCGCGGAAAATACCCCTAAATTACTACCGGAACAAAAAATGGTTTTGGATAAGGTATTGACGCAAATTAGCAGCGATAAAGGCACTCTTTTCTTCTTAGATGCACCTGGCGGCACAGGAAAAACGTTCCTTTTGAATCTGTTACTGGCGCACATACGCAAGGACTCCAACATCGCCATTGCTGTAGCTTCATCAGGAATTGCAGCAACTCTTCTAAGCGGTGGTAGAACTGCACACTCTGTTCTTAAGTTACCACTCAATTTGGCCCAAACCGATTCACCCAGAGATTAACAGAAATATGTGCAATGAAACATGGTTATGTGAAAGAGCGTTGTTAGCACCCAAAAATAGTATTGTGGATCACATAAACTATCAAATTCTGTGTCAAATTACCGGAGAATCCACAGTTTTTAAGTCCATTGATACCGTTATGGATGAAAATCAATGTACTACATATCCCCCCGAGTTTCTTAACTCTATTGAGTTGTCAGGAGTTCCTCCCCATAAATTGGAACTTAAGGTTAGAGTTCCAATTATTCTCATGCGAAATCTTAATGCACCAAAACTTTGCAACGGCACACGATTACGGGTAACTCATCTCAGCCCTAATCTCATCCGAGCAACGATATTAACCGGCTCTGCAAAAGGAGAAGATGTTTTCATTCCACACATACCCCTCATACCAACGGATTTACCGTTTCAGTTCAAACGACTTCAATTTCCAATTAAATTAGCGTTTGCAATTACAGTGAATAAGTCCCAAGGACAAACATTAAAAATTGCCGGTTTACATTTGGAGACACCATGCTTTTCACATGGCCAACTGTATGTCGCATGCTCAAGAGTTTTAAGTGGGAGAAATTTGTACATCTTTTCTCCAAACGGAAAATCTTTTAACGTTGTTCATAGAAGCGTCCTATCATCAAGCTGATTTTCAAATAGTTTTAAACTTAAATTTTCAATAAACCACTTACTTGGCTATTGAAAAAAAGCACTCAATGACTCTTTTTTATGCTTCTTTTTGGGGAAACCCGGGCAACGCCGGGTACAAACAGCTAGTTAAACAATAAAAATTTAATTTTTTCATCCGTGATTTTTAAAAATTTTAAAAAAACCTGTTCTTTAGCAATTTTATATTTACAACAATTAATATCCCAACTTTCTACTAGTGTTCCAATTTTTGTTTGGTATGTTGCGAAATTATTTATAAGTTGAATTCATTGTTGGGATCTATTTTTTGGTGCATATTTTACTTGCTTACAGCATAATTTTGCTTATTTCGGACTTTATTTATTGAGAAAAAATAGGAAAATCATTGACAATTGATTTGCACAGCTTAATTTTTTTAAATCCTACACAAAATTTATCTGAATAATTAAGCAAACGCAATAAAATTAATAAAAATTTTTGTGTTAATAATTTGTACACGTTACTTTTACTTTAATCACTTTCTAAATTAAACTCCATACGAGTATATGTGAAATAAAAACACACACAGGTACTAACATGATTATTTTCATTATTTTCCGAAGCATCAAACCCAGAGTTATGAAAAACTCCACCATCTTTATTATGCATAATTTTTTTTTTTCTATTTAATTTGTTTTTAGTTAAAAATTATTAAATTTAGAGTATTGAATATATTTTTAACTTTTTCAAATTTCCCGTAAATGTGTCGAACCGAAACTAGTCAGTCGTCGATGACAATTGACAAGCAGCCTTAAGCTTAGATCCCACTATCGGCACAATGTACCGATTTTCGTCGGTTTACTGAAATAAAGTTATAAGTAAGAAGCTAAATTTGCCTTTTATATCAATTGATTGAAATATAATGACATAATTGCACCACACTGCATTGATAATAAAGTCGTATAGACTTATTCCAGAATTAATTGAGAAATAATGCAATTTTGTTTTAGTACTTATGACTTTATTGCAGTGAGACGACGAAAATCGGTACATTGTGCCGATAGTGGGATCTAAGCTTTAGAGTAGTCTAACCGTGAAGTGTAGATCACTTTATATAGGCAATTCCCATAATGATAACAAAGAATAATAAAAAAAAGACAAATTTAAAAGGAATTTGCTGCCACACCTTTCTTTGTGTAAAAATCTGTTTTTATTACAAAATAATCACTTAAAATTAATTTGTTTTATTGTAAATTCATTTTAAGAGTTAATTAGTAATTTTTATTACTCACAAGCTGAATAAATAAATGAGTAAACATCTTTTCTTTCAGAATTTTCCAAAAAAAATTAGAATTGTTTTGAAATTGAGTGAGTGGGATTCCCTGCCCAGGTATACGAAATAATGGAATACCTTTTTCTGGTGACTTTTGAAAAATTCAACACACAAACATGTATGTTTTTAAAGCCTAGATCGTCAACAGTTCATGTGAGATGTCAAAATATAGCATTCAAGCGTTCAAACATATACACACACACCTGCTCTTGTGCATGTTAAAAATGTCTAGAGAATTTAATATACACTTTAACCATGCTGTTAGGTTGAAAAAAACTTACAAATCTTAGGATGGGACCATTTTAGTCCACTTTGCTTGCATCCAAATGCATTCTATGCCAGCCTTTGTCATAAAGAGAACATGTAGGAAATATCAATGTATTGGTGTTTTTACACTTGTAGAAATTGATTGTTGCATTTATTTTTTACTGTAGCCAAACATCATATTAAAAGTTTGTATGCATACACACTGGATTGGTTTAGCGTGTTTATGGACGAAATAATGAACGAATGAATGAATTTGCATATGTATGTAATTAAAAAAATTTTCCATTAAAAAATATATGTACAAAAAAGCTTCTTCCGACTCAACATTCCACATCCTGAAAAATTAAAATATTCACAGTGTGCTATGAATAACAAATAAACAGACTAAAAAAAAACAAGTATTTTCTTGCCCTCTTTTGCATGTGTTTTGTTGTTGCAAATTCTAAAATAAAGCGGCAAAGAACCTCATTCATTGATTGCTATCATACAAATGAGTAGTTTTCGTATTTTAGTTTTTTCTGTTTGGTTCGTGTTGCGTATGTGAAAATGACGATTGGTGCTCGGCCCCTAGGGGCTAGTTTGACGATCAATGATTTAATCGTTCTTTTTTAGTTTTTGTGAATTCATATAAATTTATCATTAAATATTTACAGTTTTGGTTGTTGTATGACTGTTTTATAAAAGATTTTTCATGATTTTTCTTTCTATGACTAGAACACGGTCGATTGGGTCGACCGTTGGTACACACTAGTATTAATAATTGTAACAATCAAAATTTAATTGTATTGTGCAATAGTTTGTTATTTACCGCCCTATTCATAAACAAATATTTTTTGTTTATGATAAAAATTTTGTATAGAACGTAGTTTTATTAACCTGTTAAAAATTGAAAATATTTATATCGTCGTCGAAAATCCAAAAGCACGTATCATCAAAAATATCAAAATCGATTTTTTGATTGATTACGATTCGTTAGTCTATCTTAAGGCAATGCTACATGTACAATATTATATATTGTGATACTTGGATCGTGATCCATTTTAATGGATTGAAATGTTCAGTATTTACATATTTTTTTTTGCTGTGTACTCACAAATATTTAGATATGGGAGAAACCCAAAAAAAACCTGTGATCTGCAATCCGTAATCCAGATTTCATATTTTAGCGTAACCTGGATATGGATCACGATCCAAGTATCACTATATATATTGTACGTGTAGCAGTGCCCTTACATGTCTCTACTAATTTTTAGATTTTTGCGACCAAAAATAACGCTTTTATATCCATAATTCAAAATAACGTATCAACGTTTCTATATCTGAAATATTTTTTATTTTATAACGTTTTTTGCTACTCCTGCAAAATTAGAAAAAGTGATGTTACGTCCTTTTGGATTTTGGACGACGATATGCTTTAAGAAAATTCATTCAATGCTATTTTAATTCTTTACATATATACAAATTTAAATATTTTGTTTAAAATTCTTGTACATTTTTATTTGTAAAAATTCTCTTCCGACATCTAATTTCTTAAAACATACTATGTACAAATAATTTTGATATAAGTACATACATACATATTTCATAAATAAAAAATATAAAAAGTGTCCTGTAAATAGAGGAGAATATTCACATGACAATAATATATATGCCTTTTATATAAATCGAAATAGTTATAATTTTAAAGAGAAAAGTGTGAAATAGAAATTATCTTTTAAAATTGTCATGTGATTGCGAATTTAGTGAAATAAAATAAATAAATAAAATGTACTTACCCAGTGTAATAACATACATATGTATGTATGTATATATGGGCCGAATACCTAAACGCATGTTGCAGAGTATTTAACACATATTACACATATTAGGTAACGCTCCAAGGGTGGGGGGTTTAAAGATTTGCTACAGATTGGAAATTTGGCACTAACAAATTATTAAAAAGCGTTACGGAAGGGTGTGGGGGAGGGGGTATAAAATCTCTGAAAACAGCGTTACGTAATATGTGCACAGCCCCTAATGTTCAATTCATTAACGCCGTTTTTATGCATAACATACTCTGAAATGTAGAGTAGCTGTTAAAGCATGTTTTGCATTGCACACGCAGTTATTAAAAATTATTCTTTACAAAATACCTTTAGGAAGTCGGCCATACTTACTTACTTGAACAGTTTATGGTTTAAACCTTATAAAAAAAAACATGCGTATGAAAAAAAAATCTCTAACGACTATTAAAAATCATTTCCCATTTCCTTTATCTTTCACTGGAAAAATGCGGTATTATGCCTCTTCTGAAATTTTATGATTTAGTGTGCGTTATATTTTATGAAACTTTCATTTCTCCTTTGTCAATTGTCTATCCGATTTGGTTTTTTCGCATTTGCTTAAGCAAATTAAAAAAAAAGCCATGCATATTATTTGATCGTGTAAATTTGATCAAACAATTTGTAAGTTTTTTTTTTTTTTTTTTTTTAAATTTCAAATAATAGCTAGATTAGTAAGTTTGAAGGCTGTAAAGGAAAATTAATGGATAGCTATCGTTTTTTAAACTTTTATTTTTGTAATTCTCATTTCTTGTTTGAAAGTTTGGTTGTTTAAAGCCTACCGATGAGTTGGCATTAGCACCAACGAAATGGAAGCATACATATATAATAGATAAAAATCCTACAACAAATACATAAGGGCATTTAGACAGAAATGTCTACTTTTTGTCACGTAACGTCACCATTCAACTAAACTTGTATTTTAGAGCCATGCTGCTCGAATTTTCCCTACTCTTACTAAATGTTGACGTAATTACTAGTGTATGCTAAAATACAAAAAAATAAGATAATCGGGTCTGTTCTAGAATCCGAATTCACTTTCGAGTGAATTACTTTAGCATTTTTGGTGTTCTGCAATTCACATCCACATGTTTTTATTAATAAAAATATGTGGATCTGAATTGCAGAACACCAAAAATGCTAAAGTAATCCACTCGAAAGTGAATTCGGATTCTAGAACAGACCCGAATATACAAAATTTTCTTCGAGAAACAAGCTTAATTGCTTGGTGACGTTACGTGACAAAAAGTAGACTTTTCTGTGGAAATGCCCATATAACAAATTATTGATAAATATTATGAAGAGATATTTTTTTTCATATACATATTAAAATACTAAAATCGCAATCATATGAAACAATTTTCAAATATATTTACTATACTACATAAATACATACATATACTATATGTTTAATTATATCAAGAACAACAATTACTTTTCGTTTTCATCAAATGATTGCTTGAACTACAGTTGGAAGAAGTAATCAAGTAAACTGTGTATGTTCTCATAGCCCATGATATGCATACGTACATACATACATATGTATTATATGCAACTAATGTGACTTGTGACAGCCCCTGCACTTTATCTTTCTTCTCATTAATGCCACACTTCCTCCACTTAGAAAGCCATGACACTTTCTATACTAAAGAAATATCAAAAAAAATATATATATTTTTAAAAAATATTAAATTTAATGTATACAGAAAATTAATATAGGTATGTGTAAGAATTGAATATTGTAAAAATATTTATAAATCATTTTATAATCAGAATTATACGTATGTACATACTTACGTACATACTCGTAAGAATATGGCAAATATTATATTATTAGGTCAATTAATTAATATGTATTTTTATGTGAATTTTTAGAGAAAATTTCATGTTTGTTTTGAAGTTCAACTATACATACCATTTAAGGTAATAAAAATCAATTACAAGACGTGGGTTTTGAAAAATTTTAGTTTGCCTAAAAACCCCTGGACTTCTTTCTGTTCAAGTGCTGCAAATAGTTGTTTTTGGAGAAAAATAATACAATAAAACGCAACAACAATATACTTCATATTTCTTTTGTAATAATATATGAAGTATAGTAATTTATATTTAATATAATTAAAGTTTTATTTTTTTGAAATTTCTGTAAAATTGTGTTAGTTAATATAATAAATTCCTTCTTTAAATACGATCGAGGAAAAATTTTTTGCAACATTTTTCTTTTAGTTTGTTAAAAATTTTGAATACTTAACTTATTAACTACATATTTTTTAAAAATAATTTCATTTCAACAAGACGTATTGTTACTGTTTTTAAAATAGTTATTTGAATATAATATTGTTTAGATTTTATGGAAAATATGTTTTTAAGAAAATAACATAAAAAATATTTTAGCCTTTTTTAAGAAGTAAATCTTACCATAAATGAAATTATAAACCAGTATGCGCTAAGCTTTTCTATGCGGTTATTATGTACGAGTATTATTTCATTCAAATGTTTTCGATTGAGAGGAATTGGTTTTAAGCTGGAAATAGATTTGATACATGGAAAAAATCTTGGTATATATGTATGTATACATTTAGAGGTTAATATAGATACGAGATGCTGAATGAATATACAAAAATCTAAAATGTAACCAAATCTTACCGCAATCATTTACACGTACATATGTATGTATGTATACCATTATTAATAAATTAATTTATGCACCAATAAAGCGGTAGTTTTTGACGATATTGACCAGAACAGAGGGATACGAGAGATGTGCAAGTATGTATTAATGTTTTTGTATGTCGTTTTATGATGCGCCAGAAACTATTGATCATATTATTTGCATTTGCACTAGAATTGACCCTACATATTCTTAAGGAATATTTTTCTACAGAGAAAAAGGAAGGATGTATAACGATCAAGTAAAAATAATTTTTACAGGATTACAAATCACAAACAAAATTTTGTAAGAATGTACTGAGACACCAGTAAAACAATTTATTTCATTTGAACAGTGCTATAAATGCTACAGATTTAATCATTTTGCCGAACATTATAGACAGGGCTACGTAAGATGCAAATAATGCTATCAGAAGCATAAAAAGGATAAACAATGCAAAATAATTTTGTGACGTGACGGAGGAAAAGGAAGGATATCTAATGATGGAGTAAAAATAATTTTTACGGGATTACAAATCATAAACAAAATTTTGTAAGATTGTACTGAGATACCATTAAAACACTTTATTTCATTTGAACAGTGCTATAAATGCTACAGATTTAATAATTTTGCTAATGCTATCAGAAGCATGAATAGGATAAACAATGCAAAATCATTTTGTGACGTGACGCAGGAAAAGAAAGGATATCTACCGGCCGTCAAAGTCAAAGAAGCTTAAGGATGATTCACGCTATATGATAGAATCGGGCGAGGCAGAAAGGACTTTGCATCTAGCAAAATGGAATTTACACGAATTTATGAGTAGTCATGGGCAGAAGAACTTGAGCACTGCTTTAAGGAAAGAATTGAGTAGAATAAGAGTAGTCATTGAGAAGGAATTGATTGACTACATACTAACGAATACAACATTTAAGGCTTAAAAACACAGTTAATGCCCTGAGATTTATCGACAAGTAAGGACGTACAGGCCACGGTTCGATAGCAATAAAAGAGATAAAAAGACAGGAACATTGAACAAAATACAGGTAATTGAAATATGTACATAGATACATACGAGCACTGCGACGACACGGAGGACGATTCGCACGTGGTTTTTGAATGCGTAATATCGCCTAATATGGTACATTGCTGACTTGGTTAATGAAATTCGTGTGGACAGGAGATGTGAGGCTATAACCCGACAGATCGTTTGAATAAGTGGTGACGTACTGGTTCTGCATACTAGTCTAGTAATTTCTCTGATTATGAAGCAGTTGGAGTAACAAAACATAAAAAAAAAATATATATATACACCATTCCTCACTGAAACAAAAATTTATATAAAAAAATTCATATTAGAAATTGTAAATATTTTGTGCAATTTAAAGATAATAAAAATGGTATTGAATATATGTAACACAATTTCCAAGTAAAAGGACTCATAAGTCGTCCAATTTATACTTTTACAAATAGGTATATATTGCAAATTAAATAATTATATATGAATGTATGTATGTATGTAAATAAATTTTAATAAAAAAAAAAATAGCTGAAATTTAGACAGACAACATTTGTAAAATATAGTGAAAGATCAATTACACACGGTGGTATATATGTAGTATATGTAAGTATGTCATTATCGGTTATGGTTTATGAAAAATATGTAAATAAAATTAATTTCAACGGCTGAAATGCTGAATTTTTATTATTGTTAAACCTCTTGAATTTCAACACATAGTTTTATATAAACGCATAATATTATGGAAATAATCATGGCAATATCAATGTTTGCTTTACTTCTTATAAAGGACTATTAATTCTTATTAATGTTTTTTTTAAGAACTTAAAAAACATCCTGTAAAATATTTTATATCTCTATTACAAAAAATGTGCAATAAATAATATATGTAGTTATAAATATTTCTCGTCATAAACTTAATTTACAATTAAAATTAAATATTTTTATAAGAAGTTTTTTTTCAAATTTTTATTTTACACATACAAATTCCTCTTACCAGTAACAGTTGTCCTTTAAGGCGAAATAGAAGAATTAAATGTTGATGTAGATTATAGCTTTAGTCATCATCATCGCTCCTCGGTAATATCTTCAATGACATCTTGCTTGTCCTCCTCCTCTTTTATCATCAAACGGCGATAGTCTCAAAACTCTCTGTCTAAAGAACAACACTTAACAACAAAGTAGGGTTTGGTATGATTTTCAAATTAAATTTAATTTTCATTTTTTCTTTTTCGTAAAACAATAGTTGTACACCAAGTTTATGTGGTTAATTTTATATTGTAGTTTTGAAATTGTTTAAACATTTAAAATTTTTTAAATGTTTGTAAGGTATTAAAAAAATCAATTACAAATATGCAAGAATCTATTTATGTATGTATGTGTGTATGTAGATACCTAGACATTTTTGACAGCTCTTTAAAAGAACAGATTTTATGGAATGATTAGTTGATATTTTTACCAGCAAGTATATATTTTAGACAAATAAAATAAAAATACAGTAATTATATTTTTTTCAAGATTGGTTTTAAGCTACTGAGGCATCGATCCAGAAAATAGAATATATTATCGTTATACTCGTACAGGAGGTTTTACGGCGATCTGTAGATATCAAGAAATAGATTTTAAGTCTAAGAGCCACTACCAATAAAAAGTCATGTTCGGTCTGAATTTCTTAAGAATAAGTCTTAAATTAAAATATGAATTATTTCATACTTTTATCATGTGAATTGACAGGAAAACAGCTATGAGGTTAAAAATAAATTGTATGAAATGATCTTTCTAACGTGATCGAACTAACGTTTTTTGTGATAGTTTACTTTGTTCTAAACGCCTTAAACATTTCAGCAAACTGTACACCCTCGGTGGTAATTTTAGCAGAATCGTCTGTGATGTACATACATAAATAATAATTAAATAGCTACAAATATGGCGTGTACTTAACTAACAGCAGAGGCGCTAAAATAGTGTAAAAAGTTCTTTACTTTCCCTTCATATTTTCACCGCCAAAATAACACACATTATTAAGTATAAATTGTCAGAATGTTACTTCTCTTTAGTCCAGTTGCTATCAGCAGATAATTAATAAAGTTTAAAGAACTAAATTTTTGATATGTTTCATGGTGTTACTACTTTATCTTAGTTTGAGGATATGCCATTCACTATCGAACAATGAAACATAAATTGTAAGAAACGCTAACCATATGCTTGTTCGGAATTGCATCACTACGCCACATCTGATGCGTTGTACGTTCTGAAAATCAACTGCTGGTAAGACTGTATATGCTGTTTTGTATCAGCTGAGCAAACTAATCACACATGCGCATCAGATGCGGCACAGTAATGCATTTCCGAACGGCCCCCTTCATGTATCTTTTGCAACATATATCGTAAATTAGGGCCTGTTTGGAGATGTATCACTGCGCCGCATCTGATGCGCATGTGTGATTTGATTGCTCAGCTGATACAAAACAGCATATGCAGTGTTACCAGCCGTTGATTTTCAGAACGTACAACGCAGCAGATGCGGCGCAGTGATGCATTTCCGAACAGGCCCTTAATCGGGGTATTCATTGTCTGATGCAAATGTTTTTTTTTTATTTCATAGAAAAGCTACAATATTTTGCATTTGTTTTTTTTTTGCAAGATCATTTGCACCACACACTGAATACCGGCATAACGCTCCAAAATGCCATAATTGACTCTTCTTTACAATCGTACGATTATGTCAATTAATTGTGCATGAACACACCAAGGTGAAAAATTAAAAAATATATTCTCTAATGATATGAACGAGTATGCATACGAGAGAAGGTGATCTTTAAAAGAGAAATTAAATAAAATCGTGCCTGAAAACTCAACGCATAAATGCTGTATAAAACTAACCAACTCTGCCTATTCCACTAAATACAAACACAACACTTTTTTTCTTATAAATTGTACTGAAAACAAAAACAAATTAAAATTTGTTAATTTCGTCTCCGGTATATTTCTAAGAAAGAAACTGTCGCTCGCATTCAGTGGCAGACAAGATGATGTTATCTTAAATGAAATTAAATTAACGAAATTTTTGATTTGTTTGCAAGAGTCGTTGGGTGTTGTAGAGCTGAAGCAAACAAATTAGGAAAATATCTTTTATGAATAAAAATTTTAGTGACTTTCATAAAATGTTTGTATAAATTTGAATACTTAATCGCTTTAAAAAAATGAGAAGAAAATAAAACTTGGTCAATAAATAGTAAATGTAATCAGTATGTAATATTTTACAAAAAATCAATTAAATTACCGTCATGCAGTTGAAACGTAACCCTTCTTAATATGTATTACTTTTTCTAAAATTAGTGTTTTTAAATGTTTTCATAATTGTAAATTGTCATGAAAAGTTGTTGTTTAAAAAAAATGCTATTTCAATATATATTCAACCATACCTTTGAATTTTAAACATAAATCTTGGTGGATATAAAAATAGTGTACACATGTATACATATAGCGAAGAATACACCTTTACTTTTAAGAGCTGTCTGCAATGATGATCACCAAATCAATATTTCTTAATTTTTTTTTGTATTAAATTTTTACGTTGTTATCTTTTTAAAAGTATATTTAAAAAAAATCAATTATGTGTCATTATTTAATATTTAAAGCTACACAAATATTTATTTGTTTTTTTTTTATTATTTTCAAAAACGAAATAAAGGAAGTTTCTTATTATTAGACTTCTTTGTAATAATTAAAGAAATCATATTTTAACTATTATCTAAGGCGTGTATGTATGCGTATCATAAATCTAACTTAAAAACGGCCGTTTTTAGATAATTTTAATTTTGTTAAGTTTTGCTTTTGAATAAACATTCCTGATAAATTGTAGCAGATAAAGTTATTTATGTGTAATTAATCTTGTTATGTGTATGTATGTATGTATGTATGTATGTAAGTTACGTAAGTAAATTGTTATTGTTATATGTGTATGTAATTATACTATATATGTTTTATATAAGTATAACAACACACTGTAGTTATTTGATTTTTTAATTTTTGCTAAAAACTCTTTTCGCAGTTTGTAACTATGTATTATAATTAATAATAAAAATTACACTTAAAAACTAAAGAATAAAAATCAAAGTAAATTGATAATGCAATTAAGTATTATTTATCTTCCTTATTTTTTTTTTACATCAAACCAAACTCGTCCACACACTCATCAATACACGCTTTTGCAGAATTACAAAATTTCATTTAAATGTGGATTTTTATAGTTTTTATTATATTTTGTTTAGAGAGAGACTTTGTTTTTTTTTTGTATAGAAGGTCTTTTTATATGAAAACTGAAAGCTGCAAGAAAAAAATTTATGGAAGGAAAAAAGAAATATGGTTTTGTTATGTTAGAGTTCATAATAAAATATAAAAAAAATCATAAAATATAGAAATTATAAAAGTAATAAATAAAACGGTAAAACGGTATAAAAGAAAATTATTTTTAGACATCAATAAAATTAAAATATTAAATATCAAAGACTCTAATAAATAATGAAAATATTCAATAATAAAAAGTAGGTTATCAATAATGTTTGTGTATCGTTTTATATACATATTTAAATTTATGTATATACATATACATAAAGGATAAAAACAATCAAATGTACATACATATATAAACGGTCGGTTTGTTTTTATATATAAAAACAGTATTTGAAATAAAGATTGTTTCAAAAGTAATATGTATAAAAATGAATGAATTTAATAGCTACATTTAAATAAATATCAATTAAGCACCCAACATTTGAAATATTATATAAAAAATTTGATTCAAAACGGATTTTCAATATTGATTAAAAAATTTTCTTGTAATATTTTTTTTTTATAATAAATATGGTTGAGGAAAACAACAAATCAATCAATGAAGAAATAAAGAGTCTAAATATAAATGTTTACCAACTAAACGATAACTTACCAATAATGAGAGGGTTGAGAGTCCGTATCCCTAGACATCTCCAGTATTGAGTCGTCCAACTGTATTTTAAAGGTGTTTAATGTTTGTCTCCCTTCTTCTGATTATTGCCGCCGCCTTGACTCGGACCACTGCCCGGTGGTTGTGGAGCTCCGGGATAGCCTCCTGGAGCTCCATATCCACCAGCTGATCCGGGGCCACCGTAACCACCGGTTTGAGGGTATCCTCCCGCTTGGGCAGCAGCTGCGGCATAATATTGTGAATATTGAGCATATTGGCTAGGTGTCATACCTTGTGGATAACCACCTCCAGGGGCGGCTGGACCGCCAGGATTAGCGCCAGGGGCTCCAGGTGCAGTTCCAGGACCACTATTAGCGGCGGCAGCAGGATTTCCAGTGCTACTTTGGCCTCCCTAAAATTTAAACAATAATACGTTTTCCTATATTCCATATAAACAAATTATAAATCTTAATATTAAATGCAAATAGTACATAGAAAAACAAACACCAATGTTTGTTTGCCTTAAATGCATATTATTTTGATGAATCCCTCCCTAATGCACAAAACACACATACAGGGTGGTGTCATGAAACCAATGTTGTCAGAATTGATTTGGAAAACAAAAAGAATAAATGCTTTGGTATCATGTTATCGGTTTTATATTCGAACTAGAAAAACGTCGGTTTTGTGTGTCACAAAAACCAATATTATCGGTTTTGATATTGTCAATAAATTAAGCAGCTAACAGCTGTCAGTTTTCCTTTTCGCACTTCCGTTTTTAATTTTTTCAGTGGGATTTTGTTTCTAAAAAAGTAATAAGTAAATTTATTTATTATTGAAATATTTGCTTTATAAGCAGAACTATTTCTGCATTGATATTTTAATTTTTTTTATTGCAAAATATAAAATTAGGGCTCAAAATATCATAATGATGGAGTTTACAGAAAAATATCCTGGGCTCAATCCAGATACGGACATCATCATAAAAATAGTGAGAATAGATTACATAAAACGTCGATATCTGGAAAACTAGATTTCTTCTCAGAATTGGAGTAACAAAATTTTCCTTCTGTAGTTTATAGATTTGAACAGATTGCTTTGTTCAAATAAAGAAATCAAGTTATTGGAACCTGTCCAGATGTCGAGGTTTCAAATCACTGCTTGTTGTTCTCGTTTAATACATAGAAAGGAATCATAATGTATCCTGTTGGATCTCCGAGTAAAAGTGTATTTAACACTACCCTTGTCTGACAACACTCATTAAGACGTTGTTCGATTTCATTACTAAAAAAACTTCTTGTACATATGGCGTTTCTTTCTGCATAGGCCTCTTATATTTTTCCTGAAAACCTAATGGAAGAATATTAAATAGTAACAATTTATCGTATATATTTTGATAAATATGTATTTATATCTTTTTAAGTCTATACCATTTTTTGTTCGCCCTAAAATATTTGTCGGCATTTATTCAGGAAAAGGGATTTTTTTACTTCTAGAACAGGTTTTGTTTTATTAAAACAAAAGCATCGTTTTGCTATCTTTAACATTCCCAGAATTAATGTGGCATAATATTATGACTTTTGATTTATAGTGTTAGACCTTAATTGAAATGCACACATAATAGGTATAAACAAACTTTATCTTACAGAAAAAGCTATAAAAGCTATTTCTAAACACACAATAACTGACGTCTTTATATTTTTATATAACATTAAATTTTGCTTGAAATTTATTTAATATATTATTTTACACTATCATGCCAACAATCATATCTTTTATCTAATCTCAAAACTTTTATCTGTTGCCTATTTTTTTATTGTTTAAAAAAATACACAACGTACCTTCAATTGCTTTTCAAGAGCTTCAGCTTCTTCAATTTTACCTATACTACGATAATATTCAGCCCACTGAGCACTATAGTCATTTGATTGTTGACCAGCAACAGCCGACGGAGTACCATTACTAACACCAGCTGGTGTATGACTACCAGCACCACCAGCAACAGCAGAGGCAGATGATGATGCTGTTGAGAGCGTTGATAGTGAACCCTATTTATCATTAACAAATGAAAACGTTTTAAAAAGTAATTGAGTTTTTGTTCTCCAAAGTTAATTGCAGTTTTATATGATTGTAAAACATCTAAACGTACAAAAAACATTTAAAAAAATTATAACAAACTACTTGAAAAACGTAATATTATTGGCCTAAACTAAGACTTGTGGAAGCGTTTTATAAAATAGTTTTTACATTTTACTTTAGAAGATTAACTATTTTATTCGAAGTGTTGACACTGTATTGCAAATTACAAATATTGCACGTGTTTAGGAGCATGTTGTTAGTGAACGCATACATACCTTCATTTGTTTTTCTATTGCCTCTGCTTCTTCAATTTTTCCTATGCTTCGGTAGTATTCAGCCCATTGTGCACTATAGTCTTGGGACTGTTGACTAGCGGGTTGAGCAGCTGGTTGTGCAGCGGGTTGGGGTTGCGGTGCAGCAGGTGCTTGCTTAGCTTTAAGTTGCTGTTCAATCATTTCAGCTTCTCGATGCATGCCCATTGATCTTTTAAGTTTTAAAATTTTTTTACGTTTATGTTGCTTTTTATTTTGCTCTTTTTAACTTACTTGTAATACTCAATCCATTGTGTTGAATAATCTGAAGACTGTGCTCCTGCACCAGGTGCTCCTTGGCCCATACCAGCTGGTTGCTGTTGTTGTTGTGTCTGTTCACCCCAGCCGCCGGTTTGTCCATAACCAGCAGCCCACTGTTGTTGATAAGCAGCTGCCGCGGCATTTGGATCATTAGGATTATAGCCTCCACCACCTCCGCCTCCACCACCTTGTTGATTTGGTGGACCACCATTAATTGATTTGCGGTTAATAATAGGCAGTTCCATATTAATTTTTTCAGCAATCATTTGTCGTGCAGATTCCACTTGATCGGATGTGCCTTTACATTTGAAGAGTTTTTCTGATGGCGGATTTACAGCATTACGATCCATTTCACAATAAGCACCAGATTGTTGATTAATCAATTTTATAGTTTCACCACCACGTCCGATAACAATCTGTATCAAAAATGCACAAAATTTATGCGAAAAATAAACAATAAAATAATAATGAGTTACTGAACATTTCGGGGAATGTATAAAAATTCTTTATATGTACAAGTAATTTTTTATGTTTAAAAATGGATTAAGAACATTTAAATTTTTTTTATCCAAAAAGTTTTGTACTTACGCCACATTTGGAGGCGGGTACCATAAATGTAATTTCCTCACGAGCCGGCTGTTGGGCATGATTAACACCGTATCCATATCCATAATTGGAGTTGCCATTTTCACCACCATTGCCTCCTGGTCCATTACCATTACGATTTCTTTGCTATATTGTGTAAAACATAAACTATGACCCAAACAATTATATTTTGATGAATTCCTAATTAAACTGACCATAACATTATCAATTAGACCATCAATCATACGTTTAGCATCGTCGACTTGTTGTCTTGAACCTTGTATTAGGCATCTGCGATCACCGGGCTCATCATTTTTGCCTTGTATGAACTGTAGTTTACAACCACATTCCTGTTGAATTTTACGTATCATATCACCGCCTTTTCCAATTACAACGCCTACGGCTATTTTAGGCACAAATACTTCACATTGTTCTCCACCAATATTTCCGCCGAAGTTATGGTAATTTCCTCCACCATTGTTGGATCCCATACCCCCTCCCCCATTATTTCCACCCATACTAGGGCGATTGTTCTGTTGCTGCTGCTGCTGTTGTTGTTGCGCGTCCTTTTGAGCTATAAGGTCTAAAACTAATTGCTTGGCATGTTCGATTTTCTGCGGGTCGCCAGATATACGGAGCGGTTTCTGAATCAATTAAAATTAATTAACAAAATTCCAATAAGATTTTTCCAATAATACAAAATAAACAACATTTTGACTTACAATAACTTCTTGATTGGGTCCATCCTGTATAATGACCATTTTAGCTCCTGTCTTTTCTTGCAACTGTTTGATGGTGTCTCCACCCTTGCCTATGACTAAACCTACTTTGGTACCAGGTATCATAATTTCTTGATAAGGAGGATACCCTGTGGGTCCTGGTGGGGGCATATTTATAGTCAAAACTACTTCAACGTTGCCACCACCATTACGATTTGCTAATTGTTGCATAACTTCGCGACCTTTGGTAACAGATTCTCGGGATCCCCTTAGAGTTATAACACGATCGCCTTCGGATTGGCCCATCTGAACTTTGCAACCAGAATCGCCTTGTATGTGGGAAATGGTGTCATTTGTTCCACGACCATAAAATGAGCTCATAAGACAATCAGGAATGCGTACTTGTTCCTCACATGTGTTGCCAGCAGTAGCAGCTAAGCGTGCTGCAACTGCAGCTGCTTGTGCAATAGCTTGTGTCATATTCCCAGTACCACCGCCAGATGCTGAACCACCACCACCACTCATATTGGAATTGCTGTTATGACCGTAATCATTAGCGTCCGGACTAGTGAAACGTTTGTTCTCTGGTCCTGAGTCGGAATCGTCTAATGAACGTTTAAATCCGGCTCCCCCAACGTTGCCACCACCAGCACTACCTTGCTGTGAATTCGGTTGTATTTTAGCGGCAATCTGGTATAAAAAATATTACATGAAAGTTTCGAAGAGCATATCAAGAATTTATTGTCTCTTTCTAATTTTATTCTCTTAAATTTTAATCGATTTTTTTTTTTGAAAAGGTAATTTTTAATAGGTAGGAAAAACTTAATTTTTACCTGTTTAGCTCGTTGTAAAGCTGCTGCAAATGCTTGCGATTGATTTATGTTATTTTGTGCTGCTGTTGAACCACCAAAATCTCCCATATTTTATCAATTATTTCTTATATTTAAATACCACGCGTATTTATATCAGTGAAAAAATTTTCGTCAGGCCGAGACTTTTTACACTATATTTGTTTGTTTTTTCCCACTTAAAATAATTAGAATTTTCACAAAATTTCTAATGTATTTTATAACACGTTTAAGAAATTCTATTAATTTTCACAACTTTTTAGAAAATGCAGCGTTCTTTTCTGTAAAAATTTAATATTTTCAGAGCACTTTCCTAAGCTTATTACAAATGCGGCATGAAAAAATACAAATGGCGGATTTAATATATATGTATGTACATGTGAATAGTAAAACAGGGACGATACATTACATCTACAGTGTTGTAGTTGATAATCAGCTGACAATATTAAAATCAGTATGGCAGGTTAGAAAAATATTTATTTATCAATTTTATAGAATTTCTATTCATTTGTATTTAATTAGTGGTGAGATTACAAAATTCTCCATTAAAATTAACTTGAACTTAAACCGTTTTATATAATATACAGGGCAAGTTTTTAAGCTTTTTGCTGGAAAAGCTTGATTGCGCTTATTTTGTACCTTTTTTTTGCAAAATTGCTTTATTTGATATACTCTGCTTGAATTTGCTTGGCAGCCCTTGAAAATAATTTTTGAATCCAAGGTAAGTATATTAATTATTATTATTATTTTATGCAATTGTGTTCTTTTAATATAATTTTTGTTTTGTTTACACATCACATTTTGACAACAGCCAAGTTTTTACACTAACAAAATGCCTGTTGTTTTTGTGACGTTGTATTTGTTTTAGGAAAAAGACTACCTTATTTATTATACCATGTTTGAATCTTTCTGTTGCAAATAAAAAGCAAAAGTTTGTCCTTTTTTCACACATGCAATTTTCTATTCTTTAACTCTTGACATTGCAAACTAGATTGGCTTAAATGTGTTATTTATTATTGTGACAACTATACAGAAATTTGCAATGTGTTAAATGCACTTTCCGATGATGATGATGTGGAATCAATATACATATAAAGCACAGAATATACAGCACATATCATTTTTTTCATTTTATTACAATCCTAAGTGGTTGTACTTTACTTATCCCCAATCTTGTTTGGGAGGATATGTTTCACTTCACTTTTGCTTTAGTTTTTCCCAATCTTCTTTGGGAGTTGATTGTTTTTTAAACAAGTATTTTGTTTGTGCCCAATGTCAATTTGAAAAAATAGGGGTGGTTTTTCAGGCTGCATTTATATATCATTTAATTTCACTTACCTGTGTATATCGCTAGGAACCTGGTGTAGATTCTCCCAGTCTGGACATCCCATTGCACATCGTCGACTCCTGAAAAAGTTTAAAAAAGAAATATTAAGTTTTATATCATATTTTTTTAATCGAAAAAAACATTTCATACTTACATCTTTGCGCCTGTTTTTTTACTGTTTCCAACGTATTTTTGTATTACTATGTATTGGTAATATGTGGACAAAATAGTACGTAACATTTTGACCACAAATTATTAACCAATATGTCAAGATTTTTGGCGCAAAATGAATTTTATTCCATTTTGCACCAAAAATCTTCTCCAGAATTTCACTATTTCACTATTGTAAACAAAAAAATAAAATGACAATCAATACGATTTACAGAGAGAGACAGATATATACCATAACTAAGATTTGCTGTCCTTCACTGCAAAACGTATTGACGATTTTATAGGTGTCTTGTCTAGTTATATTAGTCTATGATATAAAGTAAAAGCTCTATTTAAAAATGCATCTTTAAAATATGATCTCCCGTACATAAAATATAATTTCGAGTGTATTTGCCGAAGTATAATCAAACTAGAAAGAAGTGGACTTTATTTAAGAGAAAATTTGTCTATTATAGAAAAAGTGGAAGAAAAGATAAAAAATTTTGAAAACAAAATATTTTTTGAAAAGTTCAACAAAGTTATGAATCGAAACGTTGAAATTCAAACATTACTTAAAATTAAAAATAATAATTTTTAAACAAAAGTGAAGCGATTGATTCGCTATCTCCAAGCGAATTATTATTGTTTAAGTTCGCTCCTACTACATCCAATGATGAATGAATTTTTTCAATTTATTCTACAGTTTTATGCGATAATCGATCTTTTCTTTTTGAAAATCTAAAAAAACATATGATTGTGCTTTGAAATAAAAAATTGTTTAATAAAATATATGAAAATTTTTTAATTGTTGGAAGCATATTTGAGTTTTTTGCTTATTCTTGGGCTTATTTTGTGCTTTTTTGCTTTTTATATTATATACATATTAGAGTTGTCAACCGATTAAGAATAATTCGATTAATCAATCAAACAAAACGAAGCTCTTGTTCGAATAATTTTAAAATGCCGATTTTCGAATAACGAATAAATCGAATAATTAATGTCAATTAATCGAACAAATTTTTTTCAGTTTGAAATGCATAAGTAAAAATTTTTTAAATTTGTTATTTTGGATGTTTGTAGTTGTTGTCGAACTGCGCATACCTAGTAGTCGTGCTATGTTTTGAATGAAACGTTAAAAAATTTTGAAGAATGGGGTTTTTTCACTCTCAGGTGAATAAGTTAGAAATACACTTAAGCCAAAAAATTGAGCTCGGCTTGGAAGTATTTTTCCAAGAACAAATGAAAAAAAAAAACAAAGTCACATGTAACAAGTGTTCTAAAGTATACAAAATTGTTGGATTATCAACAAAAAAAATTAATAATTCTTTTGCAACAGATTTACTAAAACGTATTAAAATAAGAATAAATGAGGGACGTATACAATTTTTAAATACGTTAATATTTCTTAAATTCTGGAAATTTTTCGAGCAATTAAAGGTTTTTTGAAATCTTCTTCAAAAAGTGAAACTAAAGAATATGGAAATGAATTATACTCCAGATTATTTTATGTTGAAAGTAACCACAATAATTCAGATGACAGTAATGATATAGAAGATGTTACTAGTAATGAAAATAACAATCTTTTATGCGAATTAAATAATTATATTAAAAGTATTAAAAATTCAAAATATAAAAGACTTCAGCGGTATATTAGACGATATGGTATATTTAGAAAAATCTAAAAAAAGGACAGAAAAATTAGATAAACTATTTTATGCTCTTCTCACAATATCACCTACCTCGAAAATTAGCGAAAGAGTTTGTTCAAAATTTAATTTAATAAAAACCAAAACCAAAAATCGTTTGAAAGTTAAAAAAAATTGAGTCAACTTTTATTTGTAAAAGATTATTTCTTAAGAACAACCCAAATTGTCTGATTTAACAAAAAACAAAAAAATCATTTGATATTTTTTGACTGAATGAAGCATGTTTATTTGAATTAATAGTTTTATGTATTTTTTTGTTAATAAAAATATTAACTATTTTATTTTAAAGTTTTTTGTATGAAATTTTTATTTTTTGTCAATAAATTTTTTAAATCATTTTTTATTCCTTGCTCTCATCGATTAATCGAATAATTTTTCAGCTTTAATCGTTTGATCGAACGAACAAAAACAATTATTTGAAATATTCGAACAAAGTTGAAAGGCGAATAATTGACAACTCTAATACATATTCATATATCAGAATCTCATATTACAAAAGGTGTTTTGTGATTTGGTGACTGTCTAGGCTAGTAAAAATAAAATAATGGTAATTGCCTAGAAATATCCCATTTCCTTCGGCTTCAGTACAGTAGGGAATTTATTGAAGATTGCTGTTAATTTTATCGAACCGCTTTCACCAAGTTCAATATCAAAACCGCCGTTTTTTATATTTTTAAAGATTGAACTTACCTATATTTTATATGTAAAAATATATTTTATAAATGGGTATATGGAAATCATATTTTTCTTAAAGAAATAACTTCTAAGAGGTTAGTTATTAAGAACAAATACATACTTATATAGGTATACTAGTTGAAAAGCCTATCCATGCCAGGCGCACCGTTCCGCTCACAGGCCGAAAATCAAAAATCCGGCTTCGTTAGGTTCTTCGTCGGTTAGTACTATAAGTATACCAATTTTCAGCTTTCTAGGCCAACTGGTGGCTTCAGAAAGTTCTGGAAAGACAAAACAAATTTACGGAAATTATATGTATATGTAAATAATTGTTTTTTATTCGCTCAAATATTTCCCTTAACTTAAAACGTTTTGACGTTTGTTTCCCTTTTCACCAAAACCATTTTGTTTCATTTTAGCAGTCGAACATAACGGACGCGTCGGTTTATCATTAAATTGTGCAGTGAAAATTTTAGTTGCATTTAGTTTATGTACATAAAAATAAAATATATACCACTAAAAGTATCAAACAAGTGATGTGTTATGATTTGCGAATATATTCAAATATATGTAAGTGTTTTCTGTTTTATTGCATTTGTCTAATTCATTTTGTGCAGAAGGTGTGTGCTCAGCTTTTGCAAGTGGTGTTGTGTTATAAATAAAGTTGCACGTGCATAATAATTGAATGAGTTGAAAACAACAGTTCCGAAATGTAAGTTCTTAAAAAATACTTTATGTAGATATAGTAATAAGTATACATATGTACATATATATAATATACATATAAGAAGATATAAAAGTTTTTAATAATTATATTTTTTTGTTAAAAATGAGACAAATCCCGCTAATAAAAGTTTTGACGTATCTGTTTTGCTTTCTGTGCGAAGCTGCCACATCAGCAATTTCTTGTCTCTATAATTGCAGGGACGGTTTGAAGAATTTTTCATAAAATAGGATGATGGGGGATTTTGCTTCATTTATTTTTTATAAAAATGTTTTTTTCATGTTCTTTAAATAAAAGAAGAAGAGATATAAGTATATTAATGCGCTACATGTTCAAATGTTTTCAGTTTTCGTCTACCATGTACAGATTTGTTGTAGTGGGCGCGGCTGATATATATAAAAACAAAAGAAACAGGTTTTTTGACTAATGCGACAACACAACATAAATTATTTTAAGACAAACCACACCAAACAAAATAAATTCATTTAATACATGTAGTTGGATACAACATACTCACACAGCGTAAGACAATATATACTAAGACAAGTCAAAAAACGAAAATAATGTCTGATTAATGATTGTCTTTTAAGGGCCAATAATTGACTTCGTATTTAAATACTCATTCAGCTAATTTTCATTTAAATTTATGTTGCATTTAAGTGCTACTTCTGTTTTTAGTCGTATTTAATTGTTCTTATTTAATTGTATTGAGAACTTGGTAGCACAACGTAATAAAAAAAATTTCCCACAAATTTCCCTTCAGAACAGCTGACTAGAACAAATAAAGTAAAATCCAAAACATATGTATATATTTTTATTTTAGCTAAAATTAAGAAAACTTATGTAGTATTTAAATGCACAACGTTGGCTATTTAATGTTGACTTAATTTTGCAGTGAAAAACTCAATTTTGTATATAAATAACATTTAAACTTAAATGACATATAAATCAGCACTGAATTATTGGCCCTAAGACAAACAAGTTTATGATTTTGTTGCTTTCGTTGGTGTGGTTTCGGCCATAAGCTACGTTCACATTTATCAAATATTTGTCGAAAAAATTGTGCCCAAGAAAGAAACTAATAATTTATTTCATTTAATTCCATAAGCGTAGCTAGACAGTTCTTCTGGGGTGGGCAAGTGCACCGCTTTCGCAAAAAGAAAAAAATAAATCCTATTTTTATTAAAACAAATTAATTTTTTATTAAAACAAATTTAAAAAAATATATTTCATTGGAAGCCATACCAACTCATCAGTAGATGTTTTACCCTTTAAGTTTAAAAAATTTTAAAGCTCATCTATTTACATATACAAAAACTCACAAATATATTTTTGTGAAATACAAAGCATAAAAATAGCTTCAAAAATTTTTTTAATACACACAACAAATAATTTTCCATTATGAATGTGTTTACTTTTCTACACCTATACAATTAGACAACCGGTGGTTGCAATTAAAAGTATTTATAAGGCAAAAAAATGAAAAGTAAATGTCTTCTTTACAAAATTTTACATTTATTTGAGCATCAGTAGATGAGTTGGTATAAGTTTAATACCTCTTCTGAAGTTATTTTGTATTTGACTATTTCATTTTCAATATTTAAATCTGCGAAATTTGAAAATCGTTCCTGAAGCATTGCACTACGTAACCATGTTTTTATTCTACGCATAGCTGAGAAACTTCTTTCACAAATAGCAGAACTAATAGGAAGGCTTATTGCCAGTTGTAAAAGTTTGTAAATATTTGGATAAATATTCTTGTCAATTTTGGATTTTAGCATATTAAAGTTTAATTTTTTTTTCGCTGGATATATTTTTAAACATATTCTTAAGTACTAGTGCTTCAGCTTTCATTGAATCACCAGCAATTAGCAAAACTTTTTTGGAATTAATAATGAATTCTCTAGCGCCTTCCAAATCTAATTTAAAAAAATCGTTAACAGCTTTAGCTAATGGAACGTTTTGGAATCGCTATTCCATATTAGAAATTAGGGTATATACTACTGGATAATATATATTTAACTTCCAATAATCAACTGAAGGAATATCTTCAGGCAGATCCAAAAATTTTGTTAAATGCTAAGTAAACACTTGTGTTATGCTATTGAAAATATCAATACATTTACAAAAAATTTTAAACGAAAATAGCAATTAAAAAAAAGCCTGTGTGGACAGAAGCGGGTCTGGGTGGGTTCTGCCCACTGCGCCAATGTTTAATTCCAATATGTATTTTTTAAAATAATTAATTTTACATTGTAATACAAAAACCAAATTAAATGCCACTAACCCTAAGCTAAACTTCATTTTACGTTTTTTTCGACGAATATTTGATAAATATGAACGTAGCTTTAATTTTAATTATCCTAACAGTGAATTTAAGATAATTTTTTTTTTTATATTTTATTCTAATTTCTTCGATCTTTTAATTGTTATATCCGTATGATTTCTTTAAGCAAAAGATCCACTTATTCTGTTATTTTTATAAAAAATAAGTGGACCTTTTGTCTAAAGAAATCAGACGAATATACAATTTTTTTTATTTATTTGAACCAAATTTAAAAATGAAAATTTTATTAGAAACATAAGTTTCTCATAGAAGAATGAGTTCGATAATCATTATATATCAAGCGATACCTCAGAAGAATTAAATGGTATGTACTTTTTCACAAGTAGTTTTTATTCGGCTTCCCGATTTATAAGCTAACCCGCCAATTTCGTTAATTAGTTTGGGATATTAATCGATTTGTTGTAAATCTGTCTGGCACCCCTATTTCTATGGTTTGCTACGTTTGTCATAGAAAACAAGTGAAAAAAGAACAATTAATATTTTATTAATCTCTGAAATACCAAAATTTGCTATTAAAAATGCCTGCTGATATTATTGGTTATCTTTATGCAGCTACTGTAGCTGCCGGTGGTATCATGGGCTATGTCAAAGCTGGTATGTTTTCCAAATAATAATCCTACCTTTCTCTTATTGTGCAATAATTAGTTCGCATTTTGTGTTTCCCATAAGGCTCATTGCCCTCTTTAGGTGCCGGCTTAGCTTTTGGTGTCATACTAGGTTTCGGAGCTCACTTAAATTCCCAAGAACCACCACGGCCTTTATTACAATTGAGTACATCACTGGCATTGGCTGGAATGATGGGTGCTAGATGGAATCGTTCCGGTAAACTGATGCCAGCTGGAATGATTTGTATTATATCTGTTGCTGCATTGATTAGAAATGTTATTACATACAATAGATATTTGCCATTGCCGGGCAGGACTTAAAAATTATACTCGAAATGCATCCCATTTTTTAATTTTTAATTTGTATTGTAGTTGAGGTTCAAGGGTCTGTTTTTATACATTTACAAGGTATATTCTAGTGTGTTCTTTCAAAAGCATTATAACCATTTAACAATAAAGAAAATATTATACATACATTAATTATTTGGTTGTTATCAGGCATAGTGGAAATATGACCTAAAATAGTGTTTTATGTGCATCAAAAAATAAAAAAAGATGGTCCCGTAATTAAGTTTTAAAATCGTTAATGAAGACTTTTTAATTTGGAAAAATCACTGGAAAATTTCTAAATTTTTTAATCACAACTTTTTTTTTCTTTTGTTCTCTATGTAAAGTATTTCGACCGGAATGGTTTCAATTCCCAAATTGTATTCCGACCGTTTTTTATTTACAGTCTTCAGTTTCCGATTATGTTCAATTTCGATTTACAATGATATAGTTTTCTTGTATACCCATAGCTGTTTGTTTAAAGTGCTTGTAAAAGCAAAGCTTATTAGGTATTAAGTTTTTTTTACAAACAAAGGTTATTTTACTAACCTTCCTAAAAGTATGCATTTGATTTTTCGTTTACTACATATGAAGTTAGTAGAAAAATTCATTGTCAATTCCATTTTGAATTTTAAAAAAGGGTTTAATTACAAACGAAAATTAATAGTTTTGGTTTTCTAAAAACCCAACTTTTGGATCGTAAGTGATTTTTGTGACATGGTTTAATGATGTGCATTAATTCGAAATAAATTAAAGAAATGTGGAGAGTTTTTAGAAAAAAATTTAAATTTGAGACAATTACTAGAAATTTTAAAAATTGTTTGACCGAAAAACTAGATACTTTGTGTGGTTTTTTTTATATTCGATATTAACATTTAAAATTAAAAAAAAATATGGAGGAAAAACAAGCATATTGTATGTACGTATGCTACAAAATCTATTAAAAAAGTGTCCGCAATATGCGGTAAAGTCGGAAATATGCAAAATCTTGTAATATATAAAAATCTCGTGTCACATTGTTTGTTATCAAACTTTTCCGAAACGGCTCGGCCGATTTTAATGAAATTTTTTATGCATATTTGGTAGGTATGAAATTGGGTTTTAAAGTATATTTTAAGCCGTTATGGGCACGAGGAGGGGGGGGGGGCAATTCCTGTATTTAATTATTATTAACCCAATTCGTATTTCAAACAGAACAAAATTATTTATGTTGTTGAAGGGCAGATGGTGCTACGTCCGCCTCATGTGGTCGATCGATTTCAAATAGTCAAGCATAAAATAGGGGCTTGATGCGTCGGAATATTGGTTTCCCCATATAAGGAAATAGCTTACGGTCGAAGCCGTCACAATCATCTAGTTATATAATAAAAAGTTAAAAAAATTTTAAAATAAAATTTTGCGAAAAATTCTTTAAAAGTTCTGAAAGGTATTCAACAATTGAAAGATCAGCCAAAAATTTATTTTTGGTTTAATACAGTGTAACCTCGGTGAACGCAACCAATAGAAATTTTGGGCTGTTGCGATAACTGAGTTGTTGCGCAAACCAAGTCACAAATTTCTAGTCATATTTTTCTATTTAAAAGCTTATTTTAACCCAATCAAGAATTTTATAAAAAAAACTAAAGTTAGCTTTTAATAATCGTATTTATTTGATTGAAATAAAGAATAAAAACAGAAAAACAAAATATACATCTATTAAAAAGTTAGTGAAATACACATTTAAATGTATGTATGTTAATTTGTACTGATGGTTGTTATCGAATTAAAGATTCATGTTTTTAAGGGAAAAAGTCTGAAATTTTTTTTATTCTACCTACTGTTGATTTGTGAACCTTGTATTCATTACATATGGTTTTGACAGGTATGCCACTTTCAAGTTTCTTAAGAATTTCACGCTTTTCTTTTATTGTTAGTTTAACAAATTTTGTCATGAAAGGCATTTTTGTTATTTTGATGAAAGAACCATTTATAAACAAAGAAGTTTCTAAACTAAATTGATTTCAAAAACAGAAGTAATACGCACAAAATATTTGTCATTCTTAGAATAACGGTAAATCAAAAACTCTATTGCACTTAAGCATAAGATTTTACATACATACACACGTTTTGAATTTATTTATCAAAAACTAAACTAAAAAAAAACAAAAAAAGCCTTACTTGTTTTGCAAAGTTGCGTTAATTGAGGCTTTGTTTTTTGAAAAGTTGCGTTTACAGAGTCACCAATGTTAAGAAATTGGGCGTTGCGTTAAGCGAGGGTTGCGTATATCGAGGGTTGCGTTCAACGAGGCTACACTGTATATTATTTTGACATGGAATTACATCAAATGAAATAATAGAGTTGTTTGCATTTCTGCAGTAAATTAAGACGATATAACATGCAATTCGTTTATTCGGATACTTGCAATACTTAACAAAATTATGTGTGTGAAGATAAATATGCCGATTTATATATGTTTTACTTAAGAGCTTACGTTATGACATACATATTAAACTCGAAAGTTAAATATGTATAATCTCTACGGGAATTTGGTTATTTGTGGGGACATTTTTGTTTGTCAATCATTTGGACCAATGGGAAATTAAAGCCAAGAATCCATACTTATTGCCTACGTAAGTCCGATTTCTGAATTGTATTTGAGAATTTTTCTATAAAATTTGTTTGTCAATCATTTGGACCAATGGGAAATTAAAGCCAAGAATCCATACTTATTGCCTACGTAAGTCCGATTTCTGAATTGTATTTGAGAATTTTTCTATAAAATTTGTTTGTCAATCATTTGGACCAATGGGAAATTAAAGCCAAGAATCCATAATTATTGACTATGTAAGTCCGATTTCTGAATTGTATTTGAGAATTTTTCTATAAAATTCTAAAAATTAAAATTGTGTAATTTTTATGATCTCTACGGGATTTTGGCCGTTAGAGGGCACATTTATGTTTGTCACTCATTTGGACCAATGGGAAATTAAAGCCAAGAATCCATAATTATTGACTATGTAAGTCCGATTTCTCAATTGTATTTGAGAATTTTTCTATAAAATTCTAAAAATTAAAATTGTGTAATTTTTCTGATCTCTGCGGGATTTTGGCCATTAGAGGGCACATTTATGTTTGTCACTCATTTGGACCAATGGGAAATTAAAGCCAAGAATCCATAATTATTGACTATGTAAGTCCGATTTCTCAATTGTATTTGAGAATTTTTCTATAAAATTCTAAAAATTAAAATTGTGTAATTTTTATGATCTCTACGGGATTTTGGCCGTTAGAGGGCACATTTATGTTTGTCACTCATTTGGACCAATGGGAAATTAAAGCCAAGAATCCATAATTATTGACTATGTAAGTCCGATTTCTCAATTGTATATGAGAATTTTTCTATAAAATTCTAAAAATTAAAATTGTGTAATTTTTATGATCTCTGCGGGATTTTGGCCATTAGAGGGCACATTTATGTTTGTCACTCATTTGGACCAATAGGAAATTAAAGCCAAGAATCCATAATTATTGACTATGTAAGTCCGATGTCTAAATTGTATTTGAGAATTTTTCTATAAAATTCTAAAAATTAAAATTGTGTAATTTTTATGATCTCTACGGGATTTTGGCCGTTAGAGGGCACATTTATGTTTGTCACTCATTTGGACCAATGGGAAATTAAAGCCAAGAATCCATAATTATTGACTATGTAAGTCCGATGTCTCAATTGTATTTGAGAATTTTTCTATAAAATTCTAAAAATTAAAATTGTGTAATTTTTCTGATCTCTGCGGGATTTTGGCCGTTAGAGGGCACATTTATGTTTGTCACTCATTTGGACCAATGGGAAATTAAAGCCAAGAATCCATAATTATTGACTATGTAAGTCCGATTTCTCAATTGTATTTGAGAATTTTTCTATAAAATTCTAAAAATTAAAATTGTGTAATTTTTCTGATCTCTGCGGGATTTTGGCCATTAGAGGGCACATTTATGTTTGTCACTCATTTGGACCAATGGGAAATTAAAGCCAAGAATCCATAATTATTGACTATGTAAGTCCGATGTCTCAATTGTATTTGAGAATTTTTCTATAAAATTCTAAAAATTAAAATTGTGTAATTTTTCTGATCTCTGCGGGATTTTGGCCGTTAGAGGGCACATTTATGTTTGTCACTCATTTGGACCAATGGGAAATTAAAGCCAAGAATCCATAATTATTGACTATGTAAGTCCGATTTCTCAATTGTATTTGAGAATTTTTCTATAAAATTCTAAAAATTAAAATTGTGTAATTTTTCTGATCTCTGCGGGATTTTGGCCATTAGAGGGCACATTTATGTTTGTCACTCATTTGGACCAATGGGAAATTAAAGCCAAGAATCCATAATTATTGACTATGTAAGTCCGATTTCTCAATTGTATTTGAGAATTTTTCTATAAAATTCTAAAAATTAAAATTGTGTAATTTTTATGATCTCTACGGGATTTTGGCCGTTAGAGGGCACATTTATGTTTGTCACTCATTTGGACCAATGGGAAATTAAAGCCAAGAATCCATAATTATTGACTATGTAAGTCCGATTTCTCAATTGTATATGAGAATTTTTCTATAAAATTCTAAAAATTAAAATTGTGTAATTTTTATGATCTCTGCGGGATTTTGGCCATTAGAGGGCACATTTATGTTTGTCACTCATTTGGACCAATAGGAAATTAAAGCCAAGAATCCATAATTATTGACTATGTAAGTCCGATGTCTAAATTGTATTTGAGAATTTTTCTATAAAATTCTAAAAATTAAAATTGTGTAATTTTTATGATCTCTACGGGATTTTGGCCGTTAGAGGGCACATTTATGTTTGTCACTCATTTGGACCAATGGGAAATTAAAGCCAAGAATCCATAATTATTGACTATGTAAGTCCGATGTCTCAATTGTATTTGAGAATTTTTCTATAAAATTCTAAAAATTAAAATTGTGTAATTTTTATGATCTCTACGGGATTTTGGCCGTTAGAGGCCACATTTATGTTTGTCACTCATTTGGACCAATGAGAAATTAAAGCCAAGAATCCATAATTATTGACTATGTAAGTCCGATGTCTCAATTGTATTTGAGAATTTTTCTATAAAATTCTAAAAATTAAAATTGTGTAATTTTTATGATCTCTGCGGTATTTTGGCCATTAGAGGGCACATTTATGTTTGTCACTCATTTGGACCAATAGGAAATTAAAGCCAAGAATCCATAATTATTGACTTTGTAAGTCCGATGTCTCAATTGTATTTGAGAATTTTTCTATAAAATTCTAAAAATTAAAATTGTGTAATTTTTATGATCTCTACGGGATTTTGGCCGTTAGAGGGCACATTTATGTTTGTCACTCATTTGGACCAATGGGAAATTAAAGCCAAGAATCCATAATTATTGACTATGTAAGTCCGATTTCTCAATTGTATTTGAGAATTTTTCTATAAAATTCTAAAAATTAAAATTGTGTAATTTTTATGATCTCTACGGGATTTTGGCCGTTAGAGGGCACATTTATGTTTGTCACTCATTTGGACCAATGGGAAATTAAAGCCAAGAATCCATAATTATTGACTATGTAAGTCCGATGTCTCAATTGTATTTGAGAATTTTTCTATAAAATTCTAAAAATTAAAATTGTGTAATTTTTATGATCTCTACGGGATTTTGGCCGTTAGAGGGCACATTTATGTTTGTCACTCATTTGGACCAATGGGAAATTAAAGCCAAGAATCCATAATTATTGACTATGTAAGTCCGATTTCTCAATTGTATTTGAGAATTTTTCTATAAAATTCTAAAAATTAAAATTGTGTAATTTTTCTGATCTTTGCGGGATTTTGGCCATTAGAGGGCACATTTATGTTTGTCACTCATTTGGACCAATGGGAAATTAAAGCCAAGAATCCATAATTATTGACTATGTAAGTCCGATTTCTCAATTGTATTTGAGAATTTTTCTATAAAATTCTAAAAATTAAAATTGTGTAATTTTTCTGATCTCTGCGGGATTTTGGCCATTAGAGGGCACATTTATGTTTGTCACTCATTTGGACCAATGGGAAATTAAAGCCAAGAATCCATAATTATTGACTATGTAAGTCCGATTTCTGAATTGTATATGAGAATTTTTCTATAAAATTCTAAAAATTAAAATTGTGTAATTTTTATGATCTCTGCGGGATTTTGGCCATTAGAGGGTACATTTATGTTTGTCACTCATTTGGACCAATGGGAAATTAAAGCCAAGAATCCATAATTATTGACTATGTAAGTCCGATTTCTCAATTGTATATGAGAATTTTTCTATAAAATTCTAAAAATTAAAATTGTGTAATTTTTATGATCTCTGCGGGATTTTGGCTATTAGAGGGCACATTTATGTTTGTCACTTATTTGGACCAATGGGAAATTAAAGCCAAGAATCCATAATTATTGACTATGTAAGTCCGATGTCTCAATTGTATTTGAGAATTTTTCTATAAAATTCTAAAAATTAAAATTGTGTAATTTTTATGATCTCTGCGGGATTTTGGCCATTAGAGGGCACATTTATGTTTGTCACTCATTTGGACCAATGGGAAATTAAAGCCAAGAATCCATAATTATTGACTATGTAAGTCCGATGTCTCAATTGTATTTGAGAATTTTTCTATAAAATTCTAAAAATTAAAATTGTGTAATTTTTATGATCTCTGCGGGATTTTGGCCATTAGAGGGCACATTTATGTTTGTCACTCATTTGGACCAATAGGAAATTAAAGCCAAGAATCCATAATTATTGACTATGTAAGTCCGATGTCTCAATTGTATTTGAGAATTTTTCTATAAAATTCTAAAAATTAAAATTGTGTAATTTTTATGATCTCTACGGGATTTTGGCCGTTAGAGGGCACATTTATGTTTGTCACTCATTTGGACCAATGGGAAATTAAAGCCAAGAATCCATAATTATTGACTATGTAAGTCCGATTTCTCAATTGTATTTGAGAATTTTTCTATAAAATTCTAAAAATTGAAATTGTGTAATTTTTATGATCTCTACGGGATTTTGGCCGTTAGAGGGCACATTTATGTTTGTCACTCATTTGCACCAATGGGAAATTAAAGCCAAGAATCCATAATTATTGACTATGTAAGTCCGATTTCTCAATTGTATTTGAGAATTTTTCTATAAAATTCTAAAAATTAAAATTGTGTAATTTTTATGATCTCTACGGGATTTTGGCCGTTAGAGGGCACATTTATGTTTGTCACTCATTTGGACCAGTGGGAAATTAAAGCCAAGAATCCATAATTATTGACTATGTAAGTCCGATTTCTCAATTGTATTTGAGAATTTTTCTATAAAATTTGTTTGTCAATCATTTGGACCAATGGGAAATTAAAGCCAAGAATCCATACTTATTGCCTACGTAAGTCCGATTTCTGAATTGTATTTGAGAATTTTTCTATAAAATTCTAAAAATTAAAATTGTGTAATTTTTATGATCTCTACGGGATTTTGGCCGTTAGAGGGCACATTTATGTTTGTCACTCATTTGGACCAGTGGGAAATTAAAGCCAAGAATCCATAATTATTGACTATGTAAGTCCGATTTCTCAATTGTATTTGAGAATTTTTCTATAAAATTTGTTTGTCAATCATTTGGACCAATGGGAAATTAAAGCCAAGAATCCATACTTATTGCCTACGTAAGTCCGATTTCTGAATTGTATTTGAGAATTTTTCTATAAAATTCTAAAAATTAAAATTGTGTATTTTTTATGATCTCTACGGGATTTTGGCCGTTAGAGGGCACATTTATGTTTGTCGCTCATTTGGACCAGTGGGAAATTAAAGCCAAGAATCCATAATTATTGACTATGTAAGTCCGATTTCTGAATTGTATTTGAGAATTTTTCTATAAAATTCTAAAAATTAAAATTGTGTAATTTTTATGATCTCTACGGGATTTTGGCCGTTAGAGGGCACATTTATGTTTGTCACTCATTTGGACCAATGGGAAATTAAAGTCAAGAATCCATAATTATTGACTATGTAAGTCCGATTTCTCAATTGTATTTGAGAATTTTTCTATAAAATTCTAAAAATTAAAATTGTGTAATTTTTCTGATCTCTGCGGGATTTTGGCCGTTAGAGGGCACATTTATGTTTGTCACTCATTTGGGCCAGTGGGAAATTAAAGCCAAGAATCCATAATTATTGACTATGTAAGTCCGATGTCTCAATTGTATTTGAGAATTTTTCTATAAAATTCTAAAAATTAAAATTGTGTAATTTTTATGATCTCTACGGGATTTTGGCCGTTAGAGGGCACATTTATGTTTGTCACTCATTTGGACCAATGGGAAATTAAAGCCAAGAATCCATAATTATTGACTATGTAAGTCCGATGTCTTAATTGTATTTGAGAATTTTTCTATAAAATTCTAAAAATTAAAATTGTGTAATTTTTATGAGATCTGCGGGATTTTGGCCATTAGAGGGCACATTTATGTTTGTCACTCATTTGGACCAATGGGAAATTAAAGCCAAGAATCCATAATTATTGACTATGTAAGTCCGATTTCTCAATTGTATATGAGAATTTTTCTATAAAATTCTAAAAATTAAAATTGTGTAATTTTTATGATCTCTACGGGATTTTGGCCGTTAGAGGGCACATTTATGTTTGTCACTCATTTGGACCAGTGGGAAATTAAAGCCAAGAATCCATAATTATTGACTATGTAAGTCCGATTTCTGAATTGTATTTGAGAATTTTTCTATAAAATTCTAAAAATTAAAATTGTGTAATTTTTATGATCTCTACGGGATTTTGGCCGTTAGAGGGCACATTTATGTTTGTCACTCATTTGGACCAATGGGAAATTAAAGCCAAGAATCCATAATTATTGACTATGTAAGTCCGATTTCTGAATTGTATATGAGAATTTTTCTATAAAATTCTAAAAATTAAAATTGTGTAATTTTTATGATCTCTGCGGGATTTTGGCCATTAGAGGGTACATTTATGTTTGTCACTCATTTGGACCAATGGGAAATTAAAGCCAAGAATCCAAAATTATTGACTATGTAAGTCCGATTTGTCAATTGTATATGAGAATTTTTCTATAAAATTCTAAAAATTAAAATTGTGTAATTTTTATGATCTCTGCGGGATTTTGGCCATTAGAGGGCACATTTATGTTTGTCACTCATTTGGACCAATGGGAAATTAAAGCCAAGAATCCATAATTATTGACTATGTAAGTCCGATGTCTCAATTGTATTTGAGAATTTTTCTATAAAATTCTAAAAATTAAAATTGTGTAATTTTTATGATCTCTGCGGGATTTTGGCCATTAGAGGGCACATTTATGTTTGTCACTCATTTGGACCAATGGGAAATTAAAGCCAAGAATCCATAATTATTGACTATGTAAGTCCGATGTCTCAATTGTATTTGAGAATTTTTCTATAAAATTCAAAAAATTAAAATTGTGTAATTTTTATGATCTCTGCGGGATTTTGGCCATTAGAGGGCACATTTATGTTTGTCACTCATTTGGACCAATAGGAAATTAAAGCCAAGAATCCATAATTATTGACTATGTAAGTCCGATGTCTAAATTGTATTTGAGAATTTTTCTATAAAATTCTAAAAATTAAAATTGTGTAATTTTTATGATCTCTACGGGATTTTGGCCGTTAGAGGGCACATTTATGTTTGTCACTCATTTGGACCAATGGGAAATTAAAGCCAAGAATCCATAATTATTGACTATGTAAGTCCGATTTCTCAATTGTATTTGAGAATTTTTCTATAAAATTCTAAAAATTTAAATTGTGTAATTTTTATGATCTCTACGGGATTTTGGCCGTTAGAGGGCACATTTATGTTTGTCACTCATTTGGACCAATGGGAAATTAAAGCCAAGAATCCATAATTATTGACTATGTAAGTCCGATTTCTCAATTGTATTTGAGAATTTTTCTATAAAATTCTAAAAATTAAAATTGTGTAATTTTTATGATCTCTACGGGATTTTGGCCGTTAGAGGGCACATTTATGTTTGTCACTCATTTGGACCAGTGGGAAATTAAAGCCAAGAATCCATAATTATTGACTATATAAGTCCGATTTCTCAATTGTATTTGAGAATTTTTCTATAAAATTTGTTTGTCAATCATTTGGACCAATGGGAAATTAAAGCCAAGAATCCATACTTATTGCCTACGTAAGTCCGATTTCTGAATTGTATTTGAGAATTTTTCTATAAAATTCTAAAAATTAAAATTGTGTAATTTTTATGATCTCTACGGGATTTTGGCCGTTAGAGGGCACATTTATGTTTGTCACTCATTTGGACCAATGGGAAATTAAAGCCAAGAATCCATAATTATTGACTATGTAAGTCCGATTTCTCAATTGTATTTGAGAATTTTTCTATAAAATTCTAAAAATTAAAATTGTGTAATTTTTATGATATCTGCGGGATTTTGGCCATTAGGGTGCACATTTATGTTTGTCACTCATTTGGACCAATGGGAAATTAAAGCCAAGAATCCATAATTATTGACTATGTAAGTCCGATGTCTCAATTGTATTTGAGAATTTTTCTATAAAATTCTAAAAATTAAAATTGTGTAATTTTTATGATCTCTACGGGATTTTGGCCGTTAGAGGGCACATTTATGTTTGTCACTCATTTGGACCAATGGGAAATTAAAGCCAAGAATCCATAATTATTGACTATGTAAGTCCGATGTCTCAATTGTATTTGAGAATTTTTCTATAAAATTCTAAAAATTAAAATTGTGTAATTTTTATGATCTCTACGGGATTTTGGCCGTTAGAGGGCACATTTATGTTTGTCACTCATTTGGACCAATGGGAAATTAAAGCCAAGAATCCATAATTATTGACTATGTAAGTCCGATGTCTCAATTGTATTTGAGAATTTTTCTATAAAATTCTAAAAATTAAAATTGTGTAATTTTTATGATCTCTACGGGATTTTGGCCGTTAGAGGGCACATTTATGTTTGTCACTCATTTGGACCAATGGGAAATTAAAGCCAAGAATCCATAATTATTGACTATGTAAGTCCGATTTCTCAATTGTATTTGAGAATTTTTCTATAAAATTCTAAAAATTAAAATTGTGTAATTTTTATGATATCTGCGGGATTTTGGCCATTAGGGGGCACATTTATGTTTGTCACTCATTTGGACCAATGGGAAATTAAAGCCAAGAATCCATAATTATTGACTATGTAAGTCCGATGTCTCAATTGTATTTGAGAATTTTTCTATAAAATTCTAAAAATTAAAATTGTGTAATTTTTATGATCTCTACGGGATTTTGGCCGTTAGAGGGCACATTTATGTTTGTCACTCATTTGGACCAATGGGAAATTAAAGCCAAGAATCCATAATTATTGACTATGTAAGTCCGATTTCTCAATTGTATATGAGAATTTTTCTATAAAATTCTAAAAATTAAAATTGTGTAATTTTTATGATCTCTGCGGGATTTTGGCCATTAGAGGGCACATTTATGTTTGTCACTCATTTGGACCAATAGGAAATTAAAGCCAAGAATCCATAATTATTGACTATGTAAGTCCGATGTCTAAATTGTATTTGAGAATTTTTCTATAAAATTCTAAAAATTAAAATTGTGTAATTTTTATGATCTCTACGGGATTTTGGCCGTTAGAGGGCACATTTATGTTTGTCACTCATTTGGACCAATGGGAAATTAAAGCCAAGAATCCATAATTATTGACTATGTAAGTCCGATGTCTCAATTGTATTTGAGAATTTTTCTATAAAATTCTAAAAATTAAAATTGTGTAATTTTTATGATCTCTACGGGATTTTGGCCGTTAGAGGGCACATTTATGTTTGTCACTCATTTGGACCAATGGGAAATTAAAGCCAAGAATCCATAATTATTGACTATGTAAGTCCGATGTCTCAATTGTATTTGAGAATTTTTCTATAAAATTCTAAAAATTAAAATTGTGTAATTTTTATGATCTCTGCGGGATTTTGGCCATTAGAGGGCACATTTATGTTTGTCACTCATTTGGACCAATAGGAAATTAAAGCCAAGAATCCATAATTATTGACTATGTAAGTCCGATGTCTCAATTGTATTTGAGAATTTTTCTATAAAATTCTAAAAATTAAAATTGTGTAATTTTTATGATCTCTACGGGATTTTGGCCGTTAGAGGGCACATTTATGTTTGTCACTCATTTGGACCAATGGGAAATTAAAGCCAAGAATCCATAATTATTGACTATGTAAGTCCGATTTCTTAATTGTATTTGAGAATTTTTCTATAAAATTCTAAAAATTAAAATTGTGTAATTTTTATGATCTCTACGGGATTTTGGCCGTTAGAGGGCACATTTATGTTTGTCACTCATTTGGACCAATGGGAAATTAAAGCCAAGAATCCATAATTATTGACTATGTAAGTCCGATGTCTCAATTGTATTTGAGAATTTTTCTATAAAATTCTAAAAATTAAAATTGTGTAATTTTTATGATCTCTACGGGATTTTGGCCGTTAGAGGGCACATTTATGTTTGTCACTCATTTGGACCAATGGGAAATTAAAGCCAAGAATCCATAATTATTGACTATGTAAGTCCGATTTCTCAATTGTATTTGAGAATTTTTCTATAAAATTCTAAAAATTAAAATTGTGTAATTTTTCTGATCTCTGCGGGATTTTGGCCATTAGAGGGCACATTTATGTTTGTCACTCATTTGGACCAATAGGAAATTAAAGCCAAGAATCCATAATTATTGACTATGTAAGTCCGATGTCTCAATTGTATTTGAGAATTTTTCTATAAAATTCTAAAAATTAAAATTGTGTAATTTTTATGATCTCTACGGGATTTTGGCCGTTAGAGGGCACATTTATGTTTGTCACTCATTTGGACCAATGGGAAATTAAAGCCAAGAATCCATAATTATTGACTATGTAAGTCCGATTTCTCAATTGTATTTGAGAATTTTTCTATAAAATTCTAAAAATTAAAATTGTGTAATTTTTCTGATCTCTGCGGGATTTTGGCCGTTAGAGGGCACATTTATGTTTGTCACTCATTTGGACCAATGGGAAATTAAAGCCAAGAATCCATAATTATTGACTATGTAAGTCCGATGTCTCAATTGTATTTGAGAATTTTTCTATAAAATTCTAAAAATTAAAATTGTGTAATTTTTATGATCTCTACGGGATTTTGGCCGTTAGAGGGCACATTTATGTTTGTCACTCATTTGGACCAATGGGAAATTAAAGCCAAGAATCCATAATTATTGACTATGTAAGTCCGATGTCTCAATTGTATTTGAGAATTTTTCTATAAAATTCTAAAAATTAAAATTGTGTAATTTTTATGATCTCTGCGGGATTTTGGCCATTAGAGGGTACATTTATGTTTGTCACTCATTTGGACCAATGGGAAATTAAAGCCAAGAATCCATAATTATTGACTATGTAAGTCCGATTTCTGAATTGTATATGAGAATTTTTCTATAAAATTCTAAAAATTAAAATTGTGTAATTTTTATGATCTCTGCGGGATTTTGGCCATTAGAGGGCACATTTATGTTTGTCACTCATTTGGACCAATAGGAAATTAAAGCCAAGAATCCATAATTATTGACTATGTAAGTCCGATGTCTCAATTGTATTTGAGAATTTTTCTATAAAATTCTAAAAATTAAAATTGTGTAATTTTTATGATCTCTACGGGATTTTGGCCGTTAGAGGGCACATTTATGTTTGTCACTCATTTGGACCAATGGGAAATTAAAGCCAAGAATCCATAATTATTGACTATGTAAGTCCGATTTCTTAATTGTATTTGAGAATTTTTCTATAAAATTCTAAAAATTAAAATTGTGTAATTTTTATGATCTCTACGGGATTTTGGCCGTTAGAGGGCACATTTATGTTTGTCACTCATTTGGACCAATGGGAAATTAAAGCCAAGAATCCATAATTATTGACTATGTAAGTCCGATGTCTCAATTGTATTTGAGAATTTTTCTATAAAATTCTAAAAATTAAAATTGTGTAATTTTTATGATCTCTACGGGATTTTGGCCGTTAGAGGGCACATTTATGTTTGTCACTCATTTGGACCAATGGGAAATTAAAGCCAAGAATCCATAATTATTGACTATGTAAGTCCGATTTCTCAATTGTATTTGAGAATTTTTCTATAAAATTCTAAAAATTAAAATTGTGTAATTTTTATGATCTCTACGGGATTTTGGCCGTTAGAGGGCACATTTATGTTTGTCACTCATTTGGACCAATGGGAAATTAAAGCCAAGAATCCATAATTATTGACTATGTAAGTCCGATGTCTCAATTGTATTTGAGAATTTTTCTATAAAATTCTAAAAATTAAAATTGTGTAATTTTTATGATCTCTACGGGATTTTGGCCGTTAGAGGGCACATTTATGTTTGTCACTCATTTGGACCAATGGGAAATTAAAGCCAAGAATCCATAATTATTGACTATGTAAGTCCGATGTCTCAATTGTATTTGAGAATTTTTCTATAAAATTCTAAAAATTAAAATTGTGTAATTTTTATGATCTCTGCGGGATTTTGGCCATTAGAGGGCACATTTATGTTTGTCACTCATTTGGACCAATAGGAAATTAAAGCCAAGAATCCATAATTATTGACTATGTAAGTCCGATGTCTCAATTGTATTTGAGAATTTTTCTATAAAATTCTAAAAATTAAAATTGTGTAATTTTTATGATCTCTACGGGATTTTGGCCGTTAGAGGGCACATTTATGTTTGTCACTCATTTGGACCAATGGGAAATTAAAGCCAAGAATCCATAATTATTGACTATGTAAGTCCGATTTCTTAATTGTATTTGAGAATTTTTCTATAAAATTCTAAAAATTAAAATTGTGTAATTTTTATGATATCCACGGGATTTTGGCCGTTAGAGGGCACATTTATGTTTGTCACTCATTTGGACCAATGGGAAATTAAAGCCAAGAATCCATAATTATTGACTATGTAAGTCCGATGTCTCAATTGTATTTGAGAATTTTTCTATAAAATTCTAAAAATTAAAATTGTGTAATTTTTATGATCTCTACGGGATTTTGGCCGTTAGAGGGCACATTTATGTTTGTCACTCATTTGGACCAATGGGAAATTAAAGCCAAGAATCCATAATTATTGACTATGTAAGTCCGATTTCTCAATTGTATTTGAGAATTTTTCTATAAAATTCTAAAAATTAAAATTGTGTAATTTTTCTGATCTCTGCGGGATTTTGGCCATTAGAGGGCACATTTATGTTTGTCACTCATTTGGACCAATGGGAAATTAAAGCCAAGAATCCATAATTATTGACTATGTAAGTCCGATTTCTCAATTGTATTTGAGAATTTTTCTATAAAATTCTAAAAATTAAAATTGTGTAATTTTTCTGATCTCTGCGGGATTTTGGCCATTAGAGGGCACATTTATGTTTGTCACTCATTTGGACCAATGGGAAATTAAAGCCAAGAATCCATAATTATTGACTATGTAAGTCCGATGTCTCAATTGTATTTGAGAATTTTTCTATAAAATTCTAAAAATTAAAATTGTGTAATTTTTATGATCTCTGCGGGATTTTGGCCATTAGAGGGCACATTTATGTTTGTCACTCATTTGGACCAATAGGAAATTAAAGCCAAGAATCCATAATTATTGACTATGTAAGTCCGATGTCTCAATTGTATTTGAGAATTTTTCTATAAAATTCTAAAAATTAAAATTGTGTAATTTTTATGATCTCTACGGGATTTTGGCCGTTAGAGGGCACATTTATGTTTGTCACTCATTTGGACCAATGGGAAATTAAAGCCAAGAATCCATAATTATTGACTATGTAAGTCCGATTTCTCAATTGTATTTGAGAATTTTTCTATAAAATTCTAAAAATTGAAATTGTGTAATTTTTATGATCTCTACGGGATTTTGGCCGTTAGAGGGCACATTTATGTTTGTCACTCATTTGCACCAATGGGAAATTAAAGCCAAGAATCCATAATTATTGACTATGTAAGTCCGATTTCTCAATTGTATTTGAGAATTTTTCTATAAAATTCTAAAAATTAAAATTGTGTAATTTTTATGATCTCTACGGGATTTTGGCCGTTAGAGGGCACATTTATGTTTGTCACTCATTTGGACCAGTGGGAAATTAAAGCCAAGAATCCATAATTATTGACTATGTAAGTCCGATTTCTCAATTGTATTTGAGAATTTTTCTATAAAATTTGTTTGTCAATCATTTGGACCAATGGGAAATTAAAGCCAAGAATCCATACTTATTGCCTACGTAAGTCCGATTTCTGAATTGTATTTGAAAATTTTTCTATAAAATTCTAAAAATTAAAATTGTGTAATTTTTATGATCTCTACGGGATTTTGGCCGTTAGAGGGCACATTTATGTTTGTCACTCATTTGGACCAGTGGGAAATTAAAGCCAAGAATCCATAATTATTGACTATGTAAGTCCGATTTCTCAATTGTATTTGAGAATTTTTCTATAAAATTTGTTTGTCAATCATTTGGACCAATGGGAAATTAAAGCCAAGAATCCATACTTATTGCCTACGTAAGTCCGATTTCTGAATTGTATTTGAGAATTTTTCTATAAAATTCTAAAAATTAAAATTGTGTAATTTTTATGATCTCTACGGGATTTTGGCCGTTAGAGGGCACATTTATGTTTGTCGCTCATTTGGACCAGTGGGAAATTAAAGCCAAGAATCCATAATTATTGACTATGTAAGTCCGATTTCTGAATTGTATTTGAGAATTTTTCTATAAAATTCTAAAAATTAAAATTGTGTAATTTTTATGATCTCTACGGGATTTTGGCCGTTAGAGGGCACATTTATGTTTGTCACTCATTTGGACCAATGGGAAATTAAAGCCAAGAATCCATAATTATTGACTATGTAAGTCCGATTTCTCAATTGTATTTGAGAATTTTTCTATAAAATTCTAAAAATTAAAATTGTGTAATTTTTCTGATCTCTGCGGGATTTTGGCCGTTAGAGGGCACATTTATGTTTGTCACTCATTTGGACCAATGGGAAATTAAAGCCAAGAATCCATAATTATTGACTATGTAAGTCCGATTTCTCAATTGTATATGAGAATTTTTCTATAAAATTCTAAAAATTAAAATTGTGTAATTTTTATGATCTCTACGGGATTTTGGCCGTTAAAGGGCACATTTATGTTTGTCACTCATTTGGACCAGTGGGAAATTAAAGCCAAGAATCCATAATTATTGACTATGTAAGTCCGATTTCTGAATTGTATTTGAGAATTTTTCTATAAAATTCTAAAAATTAAAATTGTGTAATTTTTATGATCTCTACGGGATTTTGGCCGTTAGAGGGCACATTTATGTTTGTCACTCATTTGGACCAATGGGAAATTAAAGCCAAGAATCCATAATTATTGACTATGTAAGTCCGATTTCTCAATTGTATTTGAGAATTTTTCTATAAAATTCTAAAAATTAAAATTGTGTAATTTTTCTGATCTCTGCGGGATTTTGGCCGTTAGAGGGCACATTTATGTTTGTCACTCATTTGGACCAATGGGAAATTAAAGCCAAGAATCCATAATTATTGACTATGTAAGTCCGATTTCTCAATTGTATATGAGAATTTTTCTATAAAATTCTAAAAATTAAAATTGTGTAATTTTTATGATCTCTACGGGATTTTGGCCGTTAGAGGGCACATTTATGTTTGTCACTCATTTGGACCAGTGGGAAATTAAAGCCAAGAATCCATAATTATTGACTATGTAAGTCCGATTTCTGAATTGTATTTGAGAATTTTTCTATAAAATTCTAAAAATTAAAATTGTGTAATTTTTATGATCTCTACGGGATTTTGGCCGTTAGAGGGCACATTTATGTTTGTCACTCATTTGGACCAATGGGAAATTAAAGCCAAGAATCCATAATTATTGACTATGTAAGTCCGATTTCTCAATTGTATTTGAGAATTTTTCTATAAAATTCTAAAAATTAAAATTGTGTAATTTTTCTGATCTCTGCGGGATTTTGGCCGTTAGAGGGCACATTTATGTTTGTCATTCATTTGGACCAATGGGAAATTAAAGCCAAGAATCCATAATTATTGACTATGTAAGTCCGATTTCTCAATTGTATATGAGAATTTTTCTATAAAATTCTAAAAATTAAAATTGTGTAATTTTTATGATCTCTACGGGATTTTGGCCGTTAGAGGGCACATTTATGTTTGTCACTCATTTGGACCAGTGGGAAATTAAAGCCAAGAATCCATAATTATTGACTATGTAAGTCCGATTTCTCAATTGTATTTGAGAATTTTTCTATAAAATTTGTTTGTCAATCATTTGGACCAATGGGAAATTAAAGCCAAGAATCCATACTTATTGCCTACGTAAGTCCGATTTCTGAATTGTATTTGAGAATTTTTCTATAAAATTCTAAAAATTAAAATTGTGTAATTTTTATGATCTCTACGGGATTTTGGCCGTTAGAGGGCACATTTATGTTTGTCGCTCATTTGGACCAGTGGGAAATTAAAGCCAAGAATCCATAATTATTGACTATGTAAGTCCGATTTCTGAATTGTATTTGAGAATTTTTCTATAAAATTCTAAAAATTAAAATTGTGTAATTTTTATGATCTCTACGGGATTTTGGCCGTTAGAGGGCACATTTATGTTTGTCACTCATTTGGACCAATGGGAAATTAAAGCCAAGAATCCATAATTATTGACTATGTAAGTCCGATTTCTCAATTGTATTTGAGAATTTTTCTATAAAATTCTAAAAATTAAAATTGTGTAATTTTTATGAGATCTGCGGGATTTTGGCCATTAGAGGGCACATTTATGTTTGTCACTCATTTGGACCAATGGGAAATTAAAGCCAAGAATCCATAATTATTGACTATGTAAGTCCGATTTCTCAATTGTATTTGAGAATTTTTCTATAAAATTCTAAAAATTAAAATTGTGTAATTTTTATGATCTCTACGGGATTTTGGCCGTTAGAGGGCACATTTATGTTTGTCACTCATTTGGACCAATGGGAAATTAAAGCCAAGAATCCATAATTATTGACTATGTAAGTCCGATTTCTCAATTGTATATGAGAATTTTTCTATAAAATTCTAAAAATTAAAATTGTGTAATTTTTATGATCTCTACGGGATTTTGGCCGTTAGAGGGCACATTTATGTTTGTCACTCATTTGGACCAGTGGGAAATTAAAGCCAAGAATCCATAATTATTGACTATGTAAGTCCGATTTCTCAATTGTATTTGAGAATTTTTCTATAAAATTTGTTTGTCAATCATTTGGACCAATGGGAAATTAAAGCCAAGAATCCATAATTATTGACTATGTAAGTCCGATTTCTCAATTGTATATGAGAATTTTTCTATAAAATTCTAAAAATTAAAATTGTGTAATTTTTATGATCTCTACGGGATTTTGGCCGTTAGAGGGCACATTTATGTTTGTCACTCATTTGGACCAGTGGGAAATTAAAGCCAAGAATCCATAATTATTGACTATGTAAGTCCGATTTCTCAATTGTATTTGAGAATTTTTCTATAAAATTTGTTTGTCAATCATTTGGACCAATGGGAAATTAAAGCCAAGAATCCATACTTATTGCCTACGTAAGTCCGATTTCTGAATTGTATTTGAGAATTTTTCTATAAAATTCTAAAAATTAAAATTGTGTAATTTTTATGATCTCTACGGGATTTTGGCCGTTAGAGGGCACATTTATGTTTGTCGCTCATTTGGACCAGTGGGAAATTAAAGCCAAGAATCCATAATTATTGACTATGTAAGTCCGATTTCTGAATTGTATTTGAGAATTTTTCTATAAAATTCTAAAAATTAAAATTGTGTAATTTTTATGATCTCTACGGGATTTTGGCCGTTAGAGGGCACATTTATGTTTGTCACTCATTTGGACCAATGGGAAATTAAAGCCAAGAATCCATAATTATTGACTATGTAAGTCCGATTTCTCAATTGTATTTGAGAATTTTTCTATAAAATTCTAAAAATTAAAATTGTGTAATTTTTATGAGATCTGCGGGATTTTGGCCATTAGAGGGCACATTTATGTTTGTCACTCATTTGGACCAATGGGAAATTAAAGCCAAGAATCCATAATTATTGACTATGTAAGTCCGATTTCTCAATTGTATATGAGAATTTTTCTATAAAATTCTAAAAATTAAAATTGTGTAATTTTTATGATCTCTACGGGATTTTGGCCGTTAGAGGGCACATTTATGTTTGTCACTCATTTGGACCAGTGGGAAATTAAAGCCAAGAATCCATAATTATTGACTATGTAAGTCCGATTTCTGAATTGTATTTGAGAATTTTTCTATAAAATTCTAAAAATTAAAATTGTGTAATTTTTATGATCTCTACGGGATTTTGGCCGTTAGAGGGCACATTTATGTTTGTCACTCATTTGGACCAATGGGAAATTAAAGCCAATAATCCATAATTATTGACTATGTAAGTCCGATTTCTGAATTGTATATGAGAATTTTTCTATAAAATTCTAAAAATTAAAATTGTGTAATTTTTATGATCTCTGCGGGATTTTGGCCATTAGAGGGTACATTTATGTTTGTCACTCATTTGGACCAATGGGAAATTAAAGCCAAGAATCAAAAATTATTGACTATGTAAGTCCGATTTGTCAATTGTATATGAGAATTTTTCTATAAAATTCTAAAAATTAAAATTGTGTAATTTTTATGATCTCTGCGGGATTTTGGCCATTAGAGGGCACATTTATGTTTGTCACTCATTTGGACCAATGGGAAATTAAAGCCAAGAATCCATAATTATTGACTATGTAAGGCCGATGTCTCAATTGTATTTGAGAATTTTTCTATAAAATTCTAAAAATTAAAATTGTGTAATTTTTATGATCTCTGCGGGATTTTGGCCATTAGAGGGCACATTTATGTTTGTCACTCATTTGGACCAATGGGAAATTAAAGCCAAGAATCCATAATTATTGACTATGTAAGTCCGATGTCTCAATTGTATTTGAGAATTTTTCTATAAAATTCAAAAAATTAAAATTGTGTAATTTTTATGATCTCTGCGGGATTTTGGCCATTAGAGGGCACATTTATGTTTGTCACTCATTTGGACCAATAGGAAATTAAAGCCAAGAATCCATAATTATTGACTATGTAAGTCCGATGTCTAAATTGTATTTGAGAATTTTTCTATAAAATTCTAAAAATTAAAATTGTGTAATTTTTATGATCTCTACGGGATTTTGGCCGTTAGAGGGCACATTTATGTTTGTCACTCATTTGGACCAATGGGAAATTAAAGCCAAGAATCCATAATTATTGACTATGTAAGTCCGATTTCTCAATTGTATTTGAGAATTTTTCTATAAAATTCTAAAAATTAAAATTGTGTAATTTTTATGATCTCTACGGGATTTTGGCCGTTAGAGGGCACATTTATGTTTGTCACTCATTTGGACCAGTGGGAAATTAAAGCCAAGAATCCATAATTATTGACTATATAAGTCCGATTTCTCAATTGTATTTGAGAATTTTTCTATAAAATTTGTTTGTCAATCATATGGACCAATGGGAAATTAAATCCAAGAATCCATACTTATTGCCTACGTAAGTCCGATTTCTGAATTGTATTTGAGAATTTTTCTATAAAATTCTAAAAATTAAAATTGTGTAATTTTTATGATCTCTACGGGATTTTGGCCGTTAGAGGGCACATTTATGTTTGTCACTCATTTGGACCAATGGGAAATTAAAGCCAAGAATCCATAATTATTGACTATGTAAGTCCGATTTCTCAATTGTATTTGAGAATTTTTCTATAAAATTTGTTTGTCAATCATTTGGACCAATGGGAAATTAAAGCCAAGAATCCATACTTATTGCCTATGTAAGACCGATTTCTCAATTGTATATGAGAATTTTTCTATAAAATTCTAAAAATTAAAATTGTGTAATTTTTATGATCTCTACGGGATTTTGGCCGTTAGAGGGCACATTTATGTTTGTCACTCATTTGGACCAGTGGGAAATTAAAGCCAAGAATCCATAATTATTGACTATGTAAGTCCGATTTCTCAATTGTATTTGAGAATTTTTCTATAAAATTTGTTTGTCAATCATTTGGACCAATGGGAAATTAAAGCCAAGAATCCATACTTATTGCCTACGTAAGTCCGATTTCTGAATTGTATTTGAGAATTTTTCTATAAAATTCTAAAAATTAAAATTGTGTAATTTTTATGATCTCTACGGGATTTTGGCCGTTAGAGGGCACATTTATGTTTGTCGCTCATTTGGACCAGTGGGAAATTAAAGCCAAGAATCCATAATTATTGACTATGTAAGTCCGATTTCTGAATTGTATTTGAGAATTTTTCTATAAAATTCTAAAAATTAAAATTGTGTAATTTTTATGATCTCTACGGGATTTTGGCCGTTAGAGGGCACATTTATGTTTGTCACTCATTTGGACCAATGGGAAATTAAAGCCAAGAATCCATAATTATTGACTATGTAAGTCCGATTTCTCAATTGTATTTGAGAATTTTTCTATAAAATTCTAAAAATTAAAATTGTGTAATTTTTCTGATCTCTGCGGGATTTTGGCCGTTAGAGGGCACATTTATGTTTGTCACTCATTTGGACCAATGGGAAATTAAAGCCAAGAATCCATAATTATTGACTATGTAAGTCCGATTTCTCAATTGTATATGAGAATTTTTCTATAAAATTCTAAAAATTAAAATTGTGTAATTTTTATGATCTCTACGGGATTTTGGCCGTTAGAGGGCACATTTATGTTTGTCACTCATTTGGACCAGTGGGAAATTAAAGCCAAGAATCCATAATTATTGACTATGTAAGTCCGATTTCTGAATTGTATTTGAGAATTTTTCTATAAAATTCTAAAAATTAAAATTGTGTAATTTTTATGATCTCTACGGGATTTTGGCCGTTAGAGGGCACATTTATGTTTGTCACTCATTTGGACCAATGGGAAATTAAAGCCAAGAATCCATAATTATTGACTATGTAAGTCCGATTTCTCAATTGTATTTGAGAATTTTTCTATAAAATTCTAAAAATTAAAATTGTGTAATTTTTCTGATCTCTGCGGGATTTTGGCCGTTAGAGGGCACATTTATGTTTGTCACTCATTTGGACCAATGGGAAATTAAAGCCAAGAATCCATAATTATTGACTATGTAAGTCCGATTTCTCAATTGTATATGAGAATTTTTCTATAAAATTCTAAAAATTAAAATTGTGTAATTTTTATGATCTCTACGGGATTTTGGCCGTTAGAGGGCACATTTATGTTTGTCACTCATTTGGACCAGTGGGAAATTAAAGCCAAGAATCCATAATTATTGACTATGTAAGTCCGATTTCTGAATTGTATTTGAGAATTTTTCTATAAAATTCTAAAAATTAAAATTGTGTAATTTTTATGATCTCTACGGGATTTTGGCCGTTAGAGGGCACATTTATGTTTGTCACTCATTTGGACCAATGGGAAATTAAAGCCAAGAATCCATAATTATTGACTATGTAAGTCCGATTTCTCAATTGTATTTGAGAATTTTTCTATAAAATTCTAAAAATTAAAATTGTGTAATTTTTCTGATCTCTGCGGGATTTTGGCCGTTAGAGGGCACATTTATGTTTGTCATTCATTTGGACCAATGGGAAATTAAAGCCAAGAATCCATAATTATTGACTATGTAAGTCCGATTTCTCAATTGTATATGAGAATTTTTCTATAAAATTCTAAAAATTAAAATTGTGTAATTTTTATGATCTCTACGGGATTTTGGCCGTTAGAGGGCACATTTATGTTTGTCACTCATTTGGACCAGTGGGAAATTAAAGCCAAGAATCCATAATTATTGACTATGTAAGTCCGATTTCTCAATTGTATTTGAGAATTTTTCTATAAAATTTGTTTGTCAATCATTTGGACCAATGGGAAATTAAAGCCAAGAATCCATACTTATTGCCTACGTAAGTCCGATTTCTGAATTGTATTTGAGAATTTTTCTATAAAATTCTAAAAATTAAAATTGTGTAATTTTTATGATCTCTACGGGATTTTGGCCGTTAGAGGGCACATTTATGTTTGTCGCTCATTTGGACCAGTGGGAAATTAAAGCCAAGAATCCATAATTATTGACTATGTAAGTCCGATTTCTGAATTGTATTTGAGAATTTTTCTATAAAATTCTAAAAATTAAAATTGTGTAATTTTTATGATCTCTACGGGATTTTGGCCGTTAGAGGGCACATTTATGTTTGTCACTCATTTGGACCAATGGGAAATTAAAGCCAAGAATCCATAATTATTGACTATGTAAGTCCGATTTCTCAATTGTATTTGAGAATTTTTCTATAAAATTCTAAAAATTAAAATTGTGTAATTTTTATGAGATCTGCGGGATTTTGGCCATTAGAGGGCACATTTATGTTTGTCACTCATTTGGACCAATGGGAAATTAAAGCCAAGAATCCATAATTATTGACTATGTAAGTCCGATTTCTGAATTGTATTTGAGAATTTTTCTATAAAATTCTAAAAATTAAAATTGTGTAATTTTTATGATCTCTACGGGATTTTGGCCGCTAGAGGGCACATTTATGTTTGTCACTCATTTGGACCAGTGGGAAATTAAAGCCAAGAATCCATAATTATTGACTATGTAAGTCCGATTTCTGAATTGTATTTGAGAATTTTTCTATAAAATTCTAAAAATTAAAATTGTGTAATTTTTATGATCTCTACGGGATTTTGGCCGTTAGAGGGCACATTTATGTTTGTCACTCATTTGGACCAATGGGAAATTAAAGCCAAGAATCCATAATTATTGACTATGTAAGTCCGATTTCTGAATTGTATATGAGAATTTTTCTATAAAATTCTAAAAATTAAAATTGTGTAATTTTTATGATCTCTGCGGGATTTTGGCCATTAGAGGGTACATTTATGTTTGTCACTCATTTGGACCAATGGGAAATTAAAGCCAAGAATCCAAAATTATTGACTATGTAAGTCCGATTTGTCAATTGTATATGAGAATTTTTCTATAAAATTCTAAAAATTAAAATTGTGTAATTTTTATGATCTCTGCGGGATTTTGGCCATTAGAGGGCACATTTATGTTTGTCACTCATTTGGACCAATGGGAAATTAAAGCCAAGAATCCATAATTATTGACTATGTAAGTCCGATGTCTCAATTGTATTTGAGAATTTTTCTATAAAATTCTAAAAATTAAAATTGTGTAATTTTTATGATCTCTGCGGGATTTTGGCCATTAGAGGGCACATTTATGTTTGTCACTCATTTGGACCAATGGGAAATTAAAGCCAAGAATCCATAATTATTGACTATGTAAGTCCGATGTCTAAATTGTATTTGAGAATTTTTCTATAAAATTCTAAAAATTAAAATTGTGTAATTTTTATGATCTCTACGGGATTTTGGCCGTTAGAGGGCACATTTATGTTTGTCACTCATTTGGACCAATGGGAAATTAAAGCCAAGAATCCATAATTATTGACTATGTAAGTCCGATTTCTCAATTGTATTTGAGAATTTTTCTATAAAATTCTAAAAATTTAAATTGTGTAATTTTTATGATCTCTACGGGATTTTGGCCGTTAGAGGGCACATTTATGTTTGTCACTCATTTGGACCAATGGGAAATTAAAGCCAAGAATCCATAATTATTGACTATGTAAGTCCGATTTCTCAATTGTATTTGAGAATTTTTCTATAAAATTCTAAAAATTAAAATTGTGTAATTTTTATGATCTCTACGGGATTTTGGCCGTTAGAGGGCACATTTATGTTTGTCACTCATTTGGACCAGTGGGAAATTAAAGCCAAGAATCCATAATTATTGACTATATAAGTCCGATTTCTCAATTGTATTTGAGAATTTTTCTATAAAATTTGTTTGTCAATCATTTGGACCAATGGGAAATTAAAGCCAAGAATCCATACTTATTGCCTACGTAAGTCCGATTTCTCAATTGTATTTGAGAATTTTTCTATAAAATTCTAAAAATTAAAATTGTGTAATTTTTATGATCTCTACGGGATTTTGGCCGTTAGAGGGCACATTTATGTTTGTCACTCATTTGGACCAATGGGAAATTAAAGCCAAGAATCCATAATTATTGACTATGTAAGTCCGATGTCTCAATTGTATTTGAGAATTTTTCTATAAAATTCTAAAAATTAAAATTGTGTAATTTTTATGATCTCTACGGGATTTTGGCCGTTAGAGGGCACATTTATGTTTGTCACTCATTTGGACCAATGGGAAATTAAAGCCAAGAATCCATAATTATTGACTATGTAAGTCCGATGTCTCAATTGTATTTGAGAATTTTTCTATAAAATTCTAAAAATTAAAATTGTGTAATTTTTATGATCTCTACGGGATTTTGGCCATTAGAGGGCACATTTATGTTTGTCACTCATTTGGACCAATAGGAAATTAAAGCCAAGAATCCATAATTATTGACTATGTAAGTCCGATGTCTAAATTGTATTTGAGAATTTTTCTATAAAATTCTAAAAATTAAAATTGTGTAATTTTTATGATCTCTACGGGATTTTGGCCGTTAGAGGGCACATTTATGTTTGTCACTCATTTGGACCAGTGGGAAATTAAAGCCAAGAATCCATAATTATTGACTATGTAAGTCCGATTTCTCAATTGTATTTGAGAATTTTTCTATAAAATTCTAAAAATTGAAATTGTGTAATTTTTATGATCTCTACGGGATTTTGGCCGTTAGAGGGCACATTTATGTTTGTCACTCATTTGGACCAATGGAAAATTAAAGCCAAGAATCCATAATTATTGACTATGTAAGTCCGATTTCTCAATTGTATTTGAGAATTTTTCTATAAAATTCTAAAAAATAAAATTGTGTAATTTTTATGATCTCTACGGGATTTTGGCCGTTAGAGGGCACATTTATGTTTGTCACTCATTTGGACCAGTGGGAAATTAAAGCCAAGAATCCATAATTATTGACTATGTAAGTCCGATTTCTCAATTGTATTTGAGAATTTTTCTATAAAATTTGTTTGTCAATCATTTGGACCAATGGGAAATTAAAGCCAAGAATCCATAATTATTGACTATGTAAGTCCGATTTCTCAATTGTATTTGAGAATTTTTCTATAAAATTCTAAAAATTAAAATTGTGTAATTTTTATGATCTCTGCGGGATTTTGGCCATTAGAGGGCTCATTTGGACCAATGGGAAATTAAAGCCAAGAATCCATAATTATTGACTATGTAAGTCCGATTTCTCAATTGTATTTGAGAATTTTTCTATAAAATTCTAAAAATTAAAATTGTGTAATTTTTATGATCTCTGCGGGATTTTGGCCATTAGAGGGCACATTTATGTTTGTCACTCATTTGGACCAATAGGAAATTAAAGCCAAGAATCCATAATTATTGACTATGTAAGTCCGATGTCTCAATTGTATTTGAGAATTTTTCTATAAAATTCTAAAAATTAAAATTGTGTAATTTTTATGATCTCTGCGGGATTTTGGCCATTAGAGGGCACATTTATGTTTGTCACTCATTTGGACCAATAGGAAATTAAAGCCAAGAATCCATAATTATTGACTATGTAAGTCCGATGTCTCAATTGTATTTGAGAATTTTTCTATAAAATTCTAAAAATTAAAATTGTGTAATTTTTATGATCTCTGCGGGATTTTGGCCATTAGAGGGCACATTTATGTTTGTCACTCATTTGGACCAATGGGAAATTAAAGCCAAGAATCCATAATTATTGACTATGTAAGTCCGATTTCTCAATTGTATTTGAGAATTTTTCTATAAAATTCTAAAAATTAAAATTGTGTAATTTTTATGATCTCTGCGGGATTTTGGCCATTAGAGGGCACATATATGTTTGTCACTCATTTGGACCAATGGGAAATTAAAGCCAAGAATCCATAATTATTGACTATGTAAGTCCGATTTCTCAATTGTATTTGAGAATTTTTCTATAAAATTCTAAAAATTAAAATTGTGTAATTTTTATGATCTCTGCGGGATTTTGGCCATTAGAGGGCACATTTATGTTTGTCACTCATTTGGACCAATAGGAAATTAAAGCCAAGAATCCATAATTATTGACTATGTAAGTCCGATTTCTCAATTGTATTTGAGAATTTTTCTATAAAATTCTAAAAAATAAAATTGTGTAATTTTTATGATCTCTACGGGATTTTGGCCGTTAGAGGGCACATTTATGTTTGTCACTCATTTGGACCAGTGGGAAATTAAAGCCAAGAATCCATAATTATTGACTATGTAAGTCCGATTTCTCAATTGTATTTGAGAATTTTTCTATAAAATTTGTTTGTCAATCATTTGGACCAATGGGAAATTAAAGCCAAGAATCCACAATTATTGACTATGTAAGTCCGATTTCTCAATTGTATTTGAGAATTTTTCTATAAAATTCTAAAAATTAAAATTGTGTAATTTTTATGATCTCTGCGGGATTTTGGCCATTAGAGGGCACATTTATGTTTGTCACTCATTTGGACCAATGGGAAATTAAAGCCAAGAATCCATAATTATTGACTATGTAAGTCCGATTTCTCAATTGTATTTGAGAATTTTTCTATAAAATTCTAAAAATTAAAATTGTGTAATTTTTATGATCTCTGCGGGATTTTGGCCATTAGAGGGCACATTTATGTTTGTCACTCATTTGGACCAATAGGAAATTAAAGCCAAGAATCCATAATTATTGACTATGTAAGTCCGATTTCTCAATTGTATTTGAGAATTTTTCTATAAAATTCTAAAAAATAAAATTGTGTAATTTTTATGATCTCTACGGGATTTTGGCCGTTAGAGGGCACATTTATGTTTGTCACTCATTTGGACCAGTGGGAAATTAAAGCCAAGAATCCATAATTATTGACTATGTAAGTCCGATTTCTCAATTGTATTTGAGAATTTTTCTATAAAATTTGTTTGTCAATCATTTGGACCAATGGGAAATTAAAGCCAAGAATCCATAATTATTGACTATGTAAGTCCGATTTCTCAATTGTATTTGAGAATTTTTCTATAAAATTCTAAAAATTAAAATTGTGTAATTTTTATGATCTCTGCGGGATTTTGGCCATTAGAGGGCACATTTATGTTTGTAACTCATTTGGACCAATAGGAAATTAAAGCCAAGAATCCATAATTATTGACTATGTAAGTCCGATTTCTCAATTGTAT